>CM041643.1:11994547-12064753 GCA_023333625.1 Bothriochloa decipiens
CGCCGGCCGGCCGTTTGCCACGTCACAAAAAACGCCCACACAGTGGGCGTTTTTTAAAAAATGCTCACTGTAGGCGACTAGTTCTGTCATATTTCGAAACGGGCGATTAATTTTGTAAATTTTTTTAAAAAAATTAAAAATAAAAAAGTTCGATCTTCACCCTGCATTACATAATACATCAACAAGTTTTGTTGAGAAACTCCATTTGGCTTCTTTCAAAAAAAAAGAAACTCCATTTGGAACATGTCAGAGTGGTTAAACTAGACCAGCATGATACCAAACTGCCTGCGCAGAAGGATTGACAGACATTACAAAATTTTGTTACAACAAAGCAAACCATTTTCCAATAGTGACAAATACTGGCCAGCCGCCGAACGTCCGCCCCCGCCACCCCCGCTGCCTACCAAACCAGCTGAATTGAAATCTAGCTGGCCGCTTCGACAAAGTATAACATTACTAGTACAGGCCCGGAAAAATTGAAATCTAAACAAACTTAATCTCTAAATGAACTCAATTGCTGAATGAACTTATATCTCCTAATAAACCAAATCATTCTTGAACTAACGAGTACAGTGACCTGCTCCGTCTTGATAGTTCGTGGATCGATTCTAGTATAGATCAGTGGGTGATTTTTTTGCTTTTGGCATAAATATTACGTAGACATATGTGCACCATCATGGTGCACAAATCAAAGAGAGAGAGGGATGTGGAAATAGAGAGAGGTAGAGACTCGTACCGTCGTTGGAGTTGGACCTCGCTGGTTCGTCGATGATGATCTGCGCTAGGGCAGCGACGGTTGATGTGGTGGCGAACGCCGGTAGGTCTTTCCGTCGCTAGAAGCGCCTCCCTAATCGGTTAGGGTTTCTTTGGGGTTCAGTGGGTGACGGCAGTGAATCTCGCGTAGTGAGCCAGTGGCCCCCACCTTCTCTTTATAGGCACTGTGCGACGGGGGCCCACCAACCGTCCTATGGGCTGGACGCCCCCGATCAGGGCGTGAAGTCAAGGCCCAAGTGGCCGTTGGGCTATCTTAGTGGGAGATCAACCTAATATTCTCCCCTTGATCTCTCATGATTCTTCAATTCTTACTTCATTCTTCAATTCTAATCTTTCTTACTTCTATCATACTCCATTACAGATTAATGCATAGAGCATGCTCCATCGTCACGGTCAATCGCCGATAGATTTAACAACTACAATACACCTCTCTATTTTTGAAATTGATTCTTTATTTATTCTAGGCCCTTCATTGTTCGAAAATCATAGACTGTACCATAAACCCATGTCTACTGTGTGTTCTCTGTACACACTGGGTGGTAAGCCTTTAGTAAGCGGATCCGCAAGTACTTTTTATCACATAGATGTTTAATACTTCTAGTATGATTTTGAACTTTCTCCTTTACAACGAATACATTCATGTCAATGTGTTTGGCAGCACACTTGACCCGTTGTCATAGGAGTAAGATATTTATCTAAATGGTTATTGCTGTTGTCAACCATTATCAACTCCGGGTTATCTTAACTATTTCACCTGTCCTCTAAGCCTCATAATATACCATTGCATAAATTTGTTTCATTCATCATATCATAATTGTTTCTTTGGAGCTTTTCCACGATAAAACTCGAACAACGAGTGTTAGTGATTGTGGATTTCACTACACATCTCGCTAAACTTTTATCTTTGTACTCACAACTATTTGAGAGTACTTGATCTTCATTATTCTACACGAGGCTATTAATCTTTTTCAAGACATTCTTTATTCTAATCCAATGATTTATATTTGGACTCGACTTCTGCCAAAACATCCTAGATACATGAACTATGTCAGGGTAAGTTCTTATTCAGTTCATCAAGCTTTCAACAGCTGAAGCATATGGTACGTCCATTTGATCGATCTCATTTTGGTTCTTCAAAATATTTCAAGTTCTCAAATCTATTACCCTTGACTATAAGAACAGGCATAGGTTTTCTCACATGCATACTTTATTTCTTCATAATTCTTTCTATGTATGCCTTTGCATAGTTCTAATACCCCTCTTCTTCTATCTCAGTAAATTTCAATGAATCATGCTTCAATGAGATTATTCTTATTAAAACTTGAGGACAAAACCTCTTTTCCTCCAAAAAATAGATTAACATCACTACTAGCAAGCAAGATGTCATCCACATATAGGATTAGGAAATGAATTTCACATTTATAAACTTTGCATAACTGCAGTTGTCCTCTGCATTCCCTATAAAACTCAAAGTTTCTTATTGATTCATCAACTTCAAATTCTATTTTATAGAGACTTGCTCTAATCTTCAAATGATTTCTTCAGGCAACATTCTTATGTTCGTTTCCTTCCATGACAAAAGTCCTTTAGGCTATGCCATGTAGATTATTCATATAAATCCTCATTAAGGAATGTCATCTTTACATCTATCCGATGTGACTTTAAATTGTAATGTGCCACTAATATTCATTATATTAGATTCATTCTCTTCGTATGAATCTTTCATCACAAGTTGCGCTATATATCTTTCATCGTTCCCTTCAGAGCCACATTACGTCTTGTAGACCCATTACAGCCTACTGTTTTGGCTCCATTAGGAATTTCTTCTAAATCCCGAACATCATTGGTATTTATCGATTTCATTTCATCTACCTTTGTTTCTTGCCATTTGGACGAGTGAACGTCTCTCATGGCTTCTATAAAAGGGATGGGATCATCTTTCATTTGAATTTCTTTATCAACAATGACTTCATAGTCACCAAAATAATTGCTTTTTTCATTCTTTGAGACCTATTAGGGTCTCATGGCACTTCTTTCATATGGGGCTGTTATTGCTCTTCATTGCCAAGAGGCAAATATCGCAAGATCCTTATTTACTTATTCATCTTCATAAAAATCAAACAACAGGTGTTGTATATGTCATACAACATCAATAGGGATTGAGCAATTTATAGCTTTCAAAACATAGTAGTGGGCATTCAATCCCACTTCTATTCAATTCTTTAGGTATCTACATACCATGCTCCCCTAGATTACTCCATCCTTTGTAAGGATGGTGTATCTTCAAATTTCTTATTTGGGTTTAATCTATCATAACTTCTTACAATGCTTTAAACACCGTTTTAGTATCTCTCACTGTGCTATCTTCCTATTAGAACCATAAAAGGTTTAGGAATCTAGCTATTTCTTTACTTAGGGCTATCTTCCTATTGGAACCATAAAAGGTTTAGGAATCTAGCTATTTCTTTACTTAGGGGTATTATTATTGTGACTGTTGTACTCTCTCAACGATCACATTCATCTTTTATAGATCACTCTTCTTCATATCATATTCATCTCTTGTTCATAATGTACATCATGCATCACATTGTCAAAAAATATAGGAGAGTATCTTTCTTGATTTTCTATTTCTTTCTTAATTTTCTGTTTCTTAATTGATCTCACAAATCTCCCCCTCGAAATGTGGCAAGAACTTTTCTGCCATAATTTTAAAACTATTCAAAATTCTTATAAATGAGGAAACTTTCATTATTTACTTCATCCATATGACTATGTCATGCAAATAAAGTTACTTCATAAATCTTTTGGGAGTACAGTTTCCTCATCCCACTTCAGAGTCATTTAGTACTTTCTGCAAGTCACATTTGCATGTTATTCTTGTCATTTGGTTCATATGCAACTTTCTTCTCCTGCATGCAGGATAAGTTCTGTCGATAAGTTCTGTCAGAATCTCCCCCCCCCCATGCGGGATAGTTCCCAATAATAGGACATCAATGACAAAAATGGTTCTCAGGGCATATTCAATCATCAAATTCAAAAAAATAAATACAAATACTCTTTAACATACATACTTAATCTGACGTTGGTCAAATTAAACATGCGTATAACTCATTACATTTCATATCAAAGTGCTTTAGAATGAAAAATTAAAATACATTTGTTAAACTACACTCTTATTGCACATAAAAGTCATTTCTTAAATTAAACTCTCATTTGTTCTATCTTCTTTTCTTAGATCAATGCACCTGAATCATCCTTTTCTTTCAATCCATCCTTTAAAGAGAACACTGCCCCTTATATGATGGTTTTCTTTAATGCAAAACATGCACTTTTCATCTTCTGACCCATAAGTACCCCGCTCATTCTCTTTTCTGTCTTCAAAGGCAGTAAGTTCTTTATCTAAAAATATTCAACAATGATCATCGATAATGCTAATCAAACTTTAGAGTCTTTACGTTGTATTCTACATCACTAGTGGCAGAAATAGAATAAAACATCATTCTTCTACATCAATACTAAATCACCTTTGGGCAGAAATAGAATCAATACATAAATCGTAAAACATATCATGATATTGCTATTAAACAATTTTGCTCAGAAAATAACAATATCACAATTCACTGAATTCTATTAACTTCTCTCCAAATCAAATTCTCTCATTGGTTCGAATTCAGTTAGAAGAATCATCATCATTGCAGCGGAAACATGAAAAATGTCTTTCTAGTTCATTAGCATTTCTTGATCATTGCCATTTCTTTGAGATTCTTCGGAGATCTGAACTTCAAAATTCAAAACTCATAAATGAACTTACAATATTGTTATCATTAACGTTGGTTAGAAAATAATAATATCATAATTTTTCTAAACATAAAATTGATCATTTCTCTAATTAAAATATTCCCGTTGGTTCCAATTTTAGCTAGAGAATGAACTTTTCATCATTCACTCAATATCTTCAACTGCTGTCCAAATTAAATTCTCCCGTTGGTTCGAATTTAATTATGAGCAATAATTCCTTCAATATTCGCAGTGTAAGCATGTATAGATATGATAATTCAATTTTTTGGAAACTCTAAAATTCTATACCTTGCTCTGAACAAAATTATCGTTGGATAAATTTGTACAGAAAAATTCATGTCAAAATTTGGTTCGAATTCATTCAAAAATTCATTTTAAATTAATTTCTGAAAAATTCATAAGGCTTACTATTCATTTTGGGCCAAAGTCCAACTTTTCGGCCTGTTGGCCGAAGCGGCCCACGGCCCATGGCAGCAAGCACGCCCACGGCACAGCCCAGGTAGGCCCATGGCCTGTTTTCTTTTTGTTATTTTAAGGATTTGACTATTTGTTCGTGGGCCACAACCGACCATTCGTCCTGTCGACAAATTCGGCCCAGTACATGCCCGCGGTCAAACCTGCATGGGCCAAAATTGGCCCGCGACGACTGATCAATCACAGCCATTCATTCAAATCCAACGGTGCAATGCTGTTTTCACGAGATCAAAATCTCAGTCACCGCACTGGACACCGAAACCCTAACTCATTCTTCTCCTCTCCTCACTCCTCACCAGCAGCAGGCGCCATTGGCGAGCGGCGGGGTTGGCTCCGCCGGCGTATATTCCGGCCGGCTCCCCATCTCCTCTTCCTTTCTTTACCCCTTCCATTCCTCATGCAGATGGCGGCGGCAGTGGCAGTGGCCAAGGCGGCCATCCAGCGCTGTTGAGCGTCCAGGAACGGAGCGTCACCGGTGAGCTTCCGGTCGGCTCCCACTCCCCTATTCTTTCTTTTCCTTTTCTTTTCTTTCTATCTCGGCTCGGCAGTGCGCCACCTACAGCGGCCGCGGCCAGGGTTGCCGGAGGAGTGCGGCGCCGCCGAGGGCCCCTTCGTCGGAGCGCGCGCTCCCCATTGGGTGAGCGCGGCGCCGTCGAATGGCCTCGCATTGGTGCCCTTATCATGAGGGCCGACGTGCCTCCGGCTCGGCCGGTTTCCAACGCCCGCAGCACTGTATTCCTTCCCGCATGACGGCACAGTGGTGACAGCGGCGTGGAGAGCCAAAGGTGAGTGTCCTCGTCCCGACGTCCTTTCTTCTTCTCTCTGCCTGCAAAACGGCAGTCATCCCCGCGCGACGATGGTAAATTTCATTAGGGTTAGGGTTTTGAGAAATGGGGATTTCTTTGAATCGAGTTCGTATTTCTTTTCCTTTCTCTCTTTTGATTTCTCTACCCAACTCGATCTACACAGCTAGAAACAACCTGAAGCTCCAATGCCATTGATAGTTCAAGGATCGATTCTAGTGTAGATCAGTGGGTGATTTCTTTGCTTTTGGGATAAACATCATGTAGACATCATGTGCACCATCATGGTGCACAAATCAAAGAGAGAGAGGGATATGGAAATAGAGAGAAGTAGAGACTCATACCGTTGTTGGAGTTGGACCTCGCTGGTTCATCGATGACGATCTGCGCTAGGGCAGCAACGGTTGATGTGGTGGCGAACGCCGGTGGGCCCTCCCGTCGCTGGCAGTGCCTCCCTGATCGGTTAGGGTTTCTTTGGGGTTCGGTGGGTGGCGGCAGTGAACCTCATGTAGTGAGCCAATGGCCCCCACCTTCTCTTTATAGGCACTATGCGACGAGGCCCCACCAGCCGTCCTATGGGCTGGATGTCCCCAATCAGGGCGTAAAGTCAAGGCCCAAGTGACCGTTGGGCCATCTTGGTGGGAGATCAACCTAACACGTCTCTCATAAAAACACAAAAGTACAGTGAGCTGCAGTGCATCTCTGTCTATCATACAAACACCATCTCTGTCTATCATACAAACACAAATTAGACAAGACTGCAAACCAACGAGCCAAAGGTCACATTCCATTGTCATCTACATTCATCACGAGCAAACACAAATTAAGGCCCAGAGATCGAACCATCCACCAAAAACCGCATCAATTTCTTCATCTTGTTCATGTGACGCGCCAGCACCAGCTCCGGAGCTTGTTCCGGCCGGCCGAGGAGGCCCATATGGGTGCGCTGTAGGAGGGCGGGGTGGTGCACCTTCAGGGGGTAGGGGCCGACGCAGATCCACGGAGAGCAATGGCGGCACCACGCCCCCCTTTGGCTGGACCCCGACCACCACTGGATGACCGGCTAGCAGCAGCTCCCCTTTCACGCCCGACCCGACCGCCACCGGACCCGCCACGCCCGCCTCCTCCAATTGCCGGAGCCAACGAGACCTCTATAGCACCAAGGCCGCGGTCCTCTATGATTTCGCCCTGATTTTGGCTATTCTGCCCCATTCATCTCGTCTGGCGATTTACACATTTGTAAAAAATTGTGCAGGACATCGACACTGTCATGACTTTTGCAGCAGATGGTGTGCTTCTAGCACACCTAAGATGCAGACGCGTCCTCCCTCCCCTCCTATCAAAGTTGCCCCTGCAATTTTGACATGTGATAGCTCTTCGCTGAGTACTGATGCGCGCACGCCGAAGACGCAGGCAAACATGTGCCGAGCAGGTCCTATGGCTGCTTCGATGGGTGCCAAGAGGAACGTGATGAGGTAAGATTCAAGCTCATCTGTGCATATTGAAAAACTTGAGATTGTTTTCGTTGTCTGAGTTGTTGGCTTTTTAGGGGTGGTAGAGATCTTGGGACTAGAAAGAGAACCAAGCGGTGAAGAGGCAGAAGCTAGATGATGGAAGAGCCAGACAGGTAAGGGAATGAGAATGGAGACCAACTTTTAAGATTCATGTCACTGATGTGTTGTAATTTTTTATTTTTGTTGCTCTTGTGCTCAGATACTAAATGTCGAGACTAAGGTGCTGCCTCATAAGGGGAAGGGGAGAGCTGATCTAGCTGGAAGCAATGAAGAGAGGAGTTCCCGTGAGGATATGTGCTCTGTGAAGGTAAAAATTCCTCTTTTGCTACTAAGTATTCTAGTTTGGTGGTGTAACACCGTAAAATTTTTCATGAATTTAAAATAATCAATTTGATTTAATTTAGCATTTTTGGTGAGAATTTGACCTAGGCAAAACAAATATTTTTATAAAATTAACATCAATCCTAGGTCAAGAAGCATGTTGTGCATTCATGCTGGAGCATATTTTATTTTGTGATGTTTGGTTTTGGTTGGATTTGAATTGAAATTCAAAATTTGTTTGAAAATGCTTTTGAAAAAGATTCAAATAAAAGGAAAAGGAATTCTTTTCCCTCCCTTCTCCCTCTCCTACCTTTTGGCCCAAGCAACCGGCCGGCCTGCTGTTTTCCCCGCTTGGCCCGATGCTTCCTTCCTCGCGCGTGGCCCGCTCCCTTTCCTTCTTGGGCTAACCGGCCAGAAGCCCGCAACCGCAGCAGCGTCGCGCGTCGCCTTCTTCTTCTTGGGCCGACCAGCCAAAGGCCCATCAAGCAAGCCGACCCATACCTCCCTCTCTGTCTCTGACTAGTGAGACCCGCACCACCTTCGTCCACCTCTGACCCGGAGTCGAGACGGATGCCGAGGCCGACACCGACCGCGCCGCCTCCATGCTCGGTCGCCCGCACCAAGAGCTTGGGCTATATAAACATTGACTCCGTGTCCGCAACTACCTCCCCGAACCCTAGTCAGCACCGCCTTTGCCTTGCTCGAGCAGCAGCGGCCGCCAAACCATAGCCGCCATTGAGGATTTCCGTCGGAGCTTGAAATTTGCCGTGGCCGTCGGTTTTTTTCTTCGTAAGCTAGCACACAAGCTTCGTCTCGATCTCCTGAACCTTCATGTGCCTTAATTTTGGGTCAATTTGATGTAAACCGAGCCGCCACCATTTGCAGGTCGCCGTCGTCCACCGTCGACCGCAATTGGCCTGCCTCCGTTCACCCCGAGCTTCATCTTCGCCGCAGGTGAGGTTGCCTTGAGCCCCTGCATCGTTTGGCGCCTGTCCCGAGAAGTTTAGTGGGCCGTAGCTCCTGCTCTGTGCACGCCGGCGAGCTCGGTACCGCCGTTGTCAGCCACCAGCTGTCATTGGCCCACTGGGGTTCTCATCTTCATGCTAGATGAGGTCGCCCGAAGCCCCTGTGTCGAATGGTCCAAGTTTCGTGTCAAATCGAGGTCCGTAGGGCTAGTTCTATCAATGCCGGCGAGATTTCTCACCGCCGGCCATGTCCTCCACCTGGTCGTCATTCCCGGCGAGGCCGATTCCCTGGTCGAATCTGAGCCATCCGTTCCTGATCCAATGGATCATATCGTCCCGTACCCTTCGGCCGGCAACCTTGCAGAAAACCCCCTGCCTTTCTGTCTATTCTGTTAAGAGCCCTTGGCGGTTTTCACCGATTACGCTTTGCTCACTGGAAAGCGTATTTTCTTCTTAGCAGATTCCAAATACGCTTTGTCCACTGAAAGGCGTTTTTTTTCCTTTAACAGATCCCAGAATACGTTTTATCCTCTGGAAGACGTATTTTTCCTTTTCAGTTTCAAAATACGTATTTTGTAGACTTTATATTTTCATTTCATATTTAGTGCCTTTATAATTTTGTAAGCTACGCAGTGGTGCCAGGATTGATGACTTGTTTGATCAGTTGAGAGGAGCTTGTGTGTTCTCTAAGATTGACCTACGTTTTGGATATCATCAGTTGAAGATTTGAAGTTCAGATATACCGAAGACGGCATTCACTACCAGGTACGGGTTGTATGAATATACAGTTGTCTTTTGGGTTAATCAATGCACCTGCCTACTTTATGTACATGACGAACAAGGTGTTTATGGAATACCTGGATAAGTTTATTATGGTTTTCATTGATGATATCTTGGTATTCTCAAAGAACAAGGAAGAACATGCAGAACATTTGAGGTTAGTCTTGTAGAAGCTTAGAGAGCACAAACTTTATGCTAAGAAGAGCAAGTGTGAATTCTGGCTGGAGGAAGTCTCTATCCTTGGCCATGTTGTTTCTAATGGTGGAATAGCAGTTGATCCAAGCAAGGTGAATGATGTGTTGAACTGGAAGCCACCTACCGATGTCAGTGAGATTCGCGGTTTTCTTGGGTTGGCTGGCTATTATAGGAGATTCATTGAAGGATTCTCAAAGATTGCGAAGCCATTGACAGCATTACTAGAGAACAATGCCAAGTTTATGTGGTCCGACAAGTGTCAAGCTAGTTTTGAAGAATTCAAGAAGAGATTGACAACAGCTCCAGTATTGGTATTGCCAGATCTAAGCAAGAAGTTTTCTATCTATTGTGATGCATCTCGTTTGGGATTGGGGTGTGTTCTTATGCAAGAAGGTAAAGTTATTGCTTATGCTTCAAGGTAGCTGAGGAAGCATGAGCTTAATTATCCTACTCATGATCTAGAACTAGCAACTGTGGTTCATGCTCTGAAGATTTGGCAACACTATCTGATTGGGCACAAGACTGGTATCTTCACTGACCACAAGAGCTTGAAGTACATCTTCACTCAGTCTGACTTGAACATGAGACAACATCGTTGGTTGGAGCTGTTAAATGATTATGATTTTGATATGTATTACCATCCTGGGAAGGCAAATATCATGGCTGATGCACTTAGCAGAAAGAAGCATGTTAACAGGCTTTGGGCGACGCCTGAAACTGATAAGTGGTGTGCAGAGTTTGCTCATTTGAACCTTACTCTTGTTACCAATGCTATGGAGATAGAGGTGACACCAACTTTAGAGAAGGAGATTCGCAAGGGTCAGTTGGGAGATGAGGATCTAAAGTATATAGTGAAGAAGTTAGTAGAAGGGAAGGCACCTGGATTGCGCATTAATGAAGAGGGTACCTTATGGTATGGCAAGCGGATATGTGTTCCGGAGGTAAAAGCTCTCCGTCAGACAATTTTGTGAAAGGCACATGAGTCAGCTTAGTCTATCCATCCTGGAAGTACTAAGATATACATGGATCTCAAGGAAACGTATTGGTGGATTGATCTGAAGAGGGATGTGGTAGAGTATGTTGCTATATGTGATACTTGTCAACATGTGAAAGCTGAACATCAAAGGCCAGCTGGATTACTGCAGCCAATGAAGATATCTGAATGGAAATGGAAAGAGGTCGATATGGACTTTATAACAGGTTTACCTCGTACTCAGAAAGGTTTTGACTCTATTTGGGTAATAGTAGACCGATTGACCAAAATTGCTCACTTTTTGCCAGTTAAGACAAAGTACAATGGCCCAAAGTTAGCTAAACTGTATATGGAAAGGATTGTTTATTTTTATGGGGTATTGAAGAGGATTGTGTCTGATAGAGGTACTCAGTTCACATCTCACTTTTGGAAAGCAGTGCATAGTGCTTTGGGGACAAAGTTGAACTTTAGTACAGCATATCACCCACAGACTGATGGTCAGACTGAGAGACTTAATTAGATTTTGGAGGACATGTTGAGAGCTTGTGCATTATAGTATGGTACAAGTTGGGATAAGAACTTGTGCTATGCAGAGTTCTCATACAACAATAGTTATCAACAGAGTCTCAAAATGGTACCATTTGAAGCTTTGTATGGGCGTAAGTGCAGAACGCCATTGTTTTAGAACCAGACTGGAGAAAGTCAATTGTTTGGGACAGATGTTCTGAGAACTGCCGAAGAATAGGTACGAGTGATTAGGGAGAACCTGAGGGTAGCACAATCTCGCCAGAAGAGTTATGCCGATACACGGAGGAGAGAATTGGCATTCAAGGAAGGTGATTATGTGTACTTGAAGGTGTCTCCTATGAGAAGTGTGAAGAGGTTTAACCAAAAAGGAAAACTTGCACCAAGGTATGTTGGTCCATTTAAAGTTTTAAAGAGATGTGGAGAAGTGACTTATCAGTTGGAGTTGCCTGAGAGTTTAGTGGGTGTGCATGATGTGTTCCATGGGTCTCAACTTAAGAAGTGTCTGCGTCGGTACCGCCGTTGTCAGCCATCGGCCGTCGTTGGCCCACTCGGGTTCCCATCTTCATGCTAGATGAGGTCGCCCGAAGCCCCTGTGTCAAATGGTCCAAGTTTCGTGTCAAACCGAGGTCCGTAGGGCTAGTTCTATCAACGCCGGCGAGATTTCTCACCGCCGGCCATGTCCTCCGCCGCGCTGGTCGTCGTTCCCGGCGAGGCCGATTCCCCGATCGAATCCAAGCCGTCCGTTCCTGATCCAATGGATCAGATCATCCCGTACCCCTTCGGCCGGCAACCTTGCAGAAAACCCCTTGCCTTTCTGTCTATTCTGTTAAGAGCCCTTGGCGGTTTTCACCGATTACGCTTTGCTCACTGGAAAGCGTATTTTCTTCTTAGCAGATTCCAAATACGCTTTGTCCACTAAAAGGCGTATTTTTCCTTTAACGGATCCTAGAATACGTTTTATCCTCTGGAAGACGTATTTTTCCTTTTCAGTTTCAAAATACGTTTTTATCTATTTATAGTTTTGCCATTATCTTTAAACGCTTATAACTTTCACGTTTTAACTCCGACTGGATCCATTCAAATTCCGTTAGATTTATAATTTTGTAAGCTACGCAGTGGTGCCACTGATGATATATTTTGTAGACTTTATATTTTTATTTCATATTTAGTGCCTTTATTTGTCTATAGGAAATCTTTTAAAATTCATATGTTCGTCGTTATAACTCCGTTTTTGGTGAACTTGACGTATGTGTGATCGTAGCAGCGTGTAGAATATTTTTATATTCTTTTTATTCTATTTTGATGAGATTGGTGTACTATTCCTCTAATAACTCCTTGTTTGCTTCGTGTATGTATGCTCGATTGGATTGCTTAGTGTTGGTTGTTAATGTCGAGTTCAGACGGTGAGGGTTTTGTTGGGTAAGGCTACTTTGAAGATCAGCAGGACTAGCAAGACTTTGTGCATCAAGGCAAGTATAGCATAGATCTTCCTTGTTACCTATACATTCTAAATAATTGTACATTTGCATGTGTCCACTTGATGACCTTAGAGATTATAACTAGAAGTTGTTATCTTGATTCCTTGACACCTTTGGGTTGCATTGGGTAGCTATGATGCTAATGCTTAATGAATATCATGATCTTGTGACTTGATGAGTATTTGTGTCATGAACAGTAATAATGACTTTTAACAACCTGAGGGCTAATCTGTAACAGAATCTCCGGGATTTAACGTACAACTGCGAGGGCTATATGGCTCTGACTTTAGTTGTCTAGGGGACCTTCTCTAGCTTATTAGTGGTTCCTATTTTGGCGCAAGAGGGGTGTGTCCGGGTTGGGTGTAGTTAGACCCCTGTTTATATGTGTATAGGCTGCGGTTGTGTGCCATCTAGAAGGGGGATACTATATTCGTAGGGCATAGAAACCTTAGCGGCCCTAACTTGTTAGACGAACCCTTAGGTGGCTTTATATATTTTGTGATGGTTTGGGAGTAATTAACCCACTCAATTATAAAACATGACTCATAGTGAAAATATACACTTCTGCGCAGAGTTAAACCGATATATCGTCCGTGCCCTACGGTTAGGGCGGCCTTGGAATCTTTAAGAAGATGAAGTGTTACTGATATGAATCCTGTGGGCATTTTTAGGAAGCAACTCCATATGTATCTGAGCTGAATTATTTAAGAAGTTTGAATCATGGACCCGAAAGCTGAGCATTACAACAGATCTCGTTCTCGTGTAAGTATTCATTTCCTATATCTGTTGTACATTAGCATGTCGTCATTGCAATTCCATTTCACCACTCACGTGCCTATGAGGATTACCAACATGCATATATTTATTTATTACAACTGGAATACTAATCAGGAAAACAGTCATGAATCAAGATAAATAATTAAGTGGATTGACATCCAAATTGGTTATGCGTTTTGCAGGAGGATGCTGCATTACAGAGAAGGCCTAAGCTTATGTTAACTAGACCGAAGGAACCTGAGTTTCAGACTTCCCACAGAGTTTGAGCAGTCAAAGTGAAAGAGCTCTGCAGAGCTAGAGGAGGAGATGTTGGCAAAGATCCCCAAGTTCAGGGCACGGCCATTCAACACAATGGTAAGAATTTGCTTACATGAAAGACGACTGTCTTGCTTTAACTGCGTGCTAACTAGTTGCTGCCTTTTTCCTTAAGATTGCTGAAGCCCCTTCGTTCCCTCCACTTCCAAGGAAAACCCCACAGGTCCCTGAATTTAATGTGTGTATTCTATCATAGTGGCACATTCATGAACGAAAAGCTCTTTCCATTGATTAATTCATTTGTTCCTTTGCATCAACTACAGGAGTTCCATGTTAAAACAATGGAGAGAGCAACTCGATATGTGGACACCTGTTCAAAAGTGTCTTGTGCAGATACTATCCGAGTAAGTTCCTAGCTGCCTAGCTGCTGCATCTTAGGATGCTAGTTGTTATTATTTTTTTAGCTACAAAGTTCAACGTTTCAATCTTGCAGAGTCAAAATAAACCACTGAAATTGACACAACCAAAGCCACCACAACTTCATACAGCAATGAGAGTTCGACCACCAAGGTTTGCTTTTGCCACACAAAAATGATGAACTGAAATCATTTTACCAGACATCAGTCCTTTTTTAGTGCTAAATTCTAATATCATCTTTCAACAGTGTGAAAAAGTTTTCAGAAACTTGAACTGGAGGAGCTGGAGAAGGCCCCCAAGTTCAAGGCCAGGCCACTAAACAAAAAGGCACTAACACTTGTCATAGTCATAGATGAACAAAATTTTGATTAGATTATGAGTTGGAGCTTCAGTTTTGGGCTTTCATGTCATGCAGATTTTTGAGAGTAAGGGAGACATTGGTGTGCTTGCCCATCCAAAGTCTCAAGTCACAGCTCCCAAGGAGACTCTACCGATGTTCGCTTGGGCCCTCCATCTGTTGCTGGCTTATTTGACAAGGTATTTATCGACAGCCATATGGTAGTATAACCACTATATTGTTTTTTTTTTTTTGGTCAAGATCTTATTAAGCACTTTCCTATTTTGCAGCTCTCTCTTCATTCTGAATGTTCTTCAAACAACAACGGGCAAGATGTGCCCAGACGCACCATACCGAACCCTTTCAATCTACAAACAGAGGTTTTTGAGATGTGAATTTTTTGGAGTCACAGCATTTCTCATCATGTTTGTGCAACAAAATAATTATGCATCCTTTGTTGCAGGAAAGAGGTCATGTGAAAGAGAGGCAGCTAGAAGCACGGCTCGTACAAAAGAAGATGGAGGAAAATGCCAGGGTTCAGAAAGCTAATCCTTATCCGTACACCACAGATTCTCCGGTGGTATGTGAAAATTTTACTCTGAACATTTTCAGCTGGCACCATTTCTTGATTCATCCTGTCTAACACAATCCTTGTTCAGATGCTGCCGAAGCCTGAACCGGAGCCCTGTACAAGACCAGAAGGCTTTCAACTAGAGAGTTTGGTGAGACATGAACTAGGGCAGCAAAGGCTGATGGAAGAACAGTATAGAATGGAGAGGGAAGAGGCTCAGAAGAGAATCGTCAAAGCTCAACCTGTACTGAAAGAGTGAGTAACACATGCAACATTTCCCTCAAGAATTGGCGTGTTATGACCGGACAACCTGTCTGGAACGGACAAGCGCTCCTACTGTGTGTGGGCGGTAGGCCCTTGCTTCTATGGATGGAGCAATCATCCAAGAGATTCGTTCTCCCGCTGGCATCGAATGCCTCATTCGGGACACACGGACTCAGAACAAATGGTCACTCTGACCTGAACAAAGCGCCGCCAATATGGATTTGCATACGGGGCCGACGGCCGAATACGCACGAATCCAGAAAACCCACCTAGCTTGTCCAATTGTCCGCGGTAGCGACGTAGCGTGCCGTGCGCATGCGTGGGGATCAACCCATTGCTGGTTGCTTGGTTCTGGTTCTTTTTTTTTTTTTTTTTTGGAGAAAAGGTTCTGGTTTTGCTACCAGGAGGTGAGAAGGGCTCAGGGGCACTGCAATGGCTGGGCTGGCAAGGATAATCCTCCACAATGTGCGGATCAGGAACAGCGGCGCCGCTAACAGATTAACAGGGCGCAGCTCACAGGTGCGGTCGGCGTCCGGGCCGGTGGCAGCGCAAACGACCGGGCGTCAACACGGGCCGGTGGTGGCAGCGCAAATCGTCGAAATGACAGCGGAGGCCTATTAGCAGTCCTCCAAGAGATGGCCCAAGAAGCAAGCGCGCCGGGAAGCGTGTCGCTCGACCAGAATGGGAGAATTGAGCCCAAGTCCAGCTGCGCCTGGAGTGTCGCTGATCCACGTTCCTGGTATTCTCCGCTGCAAATCTTCATTTCAGGTCCTGTGGCTTCCATTTTACGTGAATTAGATTCTTTTAAATGAGATATGAAATCGGTACTTTGCTTCTGTTGGCATTTTTGTAATCACGTCATAATTTCAGCCAATTTGTAGACTAATAATACGTTTCTTGGCTTGATAGTTTGCATTGTTAGGAAAAGAAACTGAAATTTGCAACTGATTTAAATGATGTGTTCCTAGAAAATCATTGATGTGAATTTTGGTTGTGCTTCATGTTAATATTAGTCTCTAAATATAATTATCAAAAAATATGTACTATTTATTACAAGGAACACTGTTGCTATTCCACCATTGTGTCTGGTGTTTTTATAGACATCTACTACTGAATGTAAAAAGGAAAACAGGAGGAGGATGCTCGTCTACTGACCCTATTCGTTTTCGTCCCTAGATTACCAATTAGCATATTCTAGATTTCGTCGTGGCAGACGGCCATGATGCGAAGTGGAAAGATTTTCGCCGATCGGTAGGGAATCAAAGGGAGACAAAGGAACATGTACGTGTGGCATGATAAATTCAGAAAATCACACTGATGTAATCTCGAAACATTGATGTGGTTTAAGACTGGACTCTAAATATAATAATTACCGATATGCATTATTTATTATTGGAACAAAAAGTTGCTATTCCACCATTGTATATGATTTTTTTTTCCTTTTTTCATAGACATTTGGCGAATGTAAAAAGGTGTGAAAACGGGAGGATGCTCATGTACCAATCATATTCGTTTTGGTGCCTAGATAATCATTTTTTTTAGGACACACTCATATTGTAGAGATTTGCAGTTTCGGGGTATGATGCGAACTGCGAAGAGAAAAGACTACTGCCGCCAACAAGGCAAACTCCGTATGTACTATGTACGTACTGACTGGAGACTTATCACCACCTCAAGCTATATAACCTCGATCACCGGTCACACACTCGTCACTTACCACCGGTCAACGACACAACTACCACCCAAATGCATGCGATGAACACACAACGATGAAGTTGGCAGGTTTTACCTGAAGATCCTATGGGCATGGCGCCGGACCTCAATCGCATCGCGGCCAGCTCCTCATCTCGACCTGACATCGCGTGTCCTCTGAGCAAACGATCGAGTGGCTGATGAATGAACGACAACGATAGTAGTGTGATGCGAAAATGAGCAGTAAAATGCGGGTGCCTCACATATAAGTGAAGATAGGCTATTTAAGGGCATATGCCCCCTACCTAGCCCAAGAAAGAAACCGATGAAGTCATGGATTCGACTTGAGAACACTATTTGCTGATAGGTACTTACTAGATACGTGATATAGAGTTGTCAGTAAGAGGGATATTCAAGTGAATGAGATGCATCGTTGTGGGCTTCCTACGGTTGGGGCACGTCGAACACCGAGACATTCACGCGACTCCTGTTCGTAGCAGGGTCGACATACAAAATGTACATGAGCGCTTCGAGCTTTGCGTCGCGGACCGCAACATAGGGTGTGTGCGGTCCGAGAGCGAAGATGATCAGAACCGTGAAGGAACCACGAACAAGAGAAGGGCAATGAGTACCATCTCCAATGCATAGCTCCACTTCACCGACCACGAAGGGCCCCGGCTATATGAAAACATGGAAAGATGTTGTGGGTCAGTATGAAACTGTAACAAGATATGATATTTCACGAGTACTACCTAAAGTGCTCCACATTCCGTAGACGCACAAAATCCGCGGTAGCATCTCCCTATGGTTTTTACTCCCTTAGGGGCATATGCCCCTACCTAGCCCAAGAAAGAAACCGATGAAGTCATGGATTCGACTTGAGAACACTACTACTGATAGGTACTTACTAGATACGTGGGCAACAATAGCTCCGGAACTGTGGTGGCAGATTGGGGTGAGAAATTTCGCGGCGTGAAGGTACATTCCATGCTCCACGCTCCGTAGCCGCACGAACTCCGCGCCCTTGAATACTTCTATGGCCGCCGACGGCTATGGAGAGGGAGAGGCCGACGCGAATTAGCTCCTCCTTGATCGGCTTCTTGGTTTCTTGGGGGAGGAAGACGAGAGCCCAGTGGAGAAGACATAACAAAAGAGTTCATTAAGACGGTTAAGTTTGGGCGCCGTGGTAAATGGTGATTGGTGAAGCATTTGAAGGGCCCGTATAGTACCGTCACTGATAGGTGGGTCCACAGACTGGGCCACATCTGACGTGGCAAAGTCAACGACTAGTGGGGCCAACAATGGTCAAAATTTCGTCAGAGATTGCTGAGTACAAGTCAACGAGATCAGTGCCGCTGTGCCGGCGTATAGAATTCATGGGTATGCGGACAGGAATTCACAAGCTATGATATGCATCTTTGAAACAACAGAGTTTTGATTGCTACCAAGTGCAAACGGTCCGGTCCAGCTCTTGAAATTAAGTGAATTTACAGATCGAGTTAGATGGATCCATGGCCGGCCATGGATGCTAGTCGGCGGGCGTCTCCTGTGCTCTACGTGTCCAGCTCGAGAAGGTCGGGCGATGGCGAGCCAGCCTTCTTGTTGGGCTTCCTCCGGAACGGGCGACAGGCCTTGACGCTGAGGTCGACGGCCGCGGCGAGCGCGACGAACATGGCGGCGTCCTCCATGCACGCGACGTGGCGCATGGCGAGTTGCACGAACGGCCTGCTGCTCCTGGCCTCCCCTTCCACCCTGCAGCTCATGACGAAGCCTCCGCCGGCGCACGCGGCGCCCAGGCTCGCCGCGCAGTGCTCCATGGCCGTGGCGGAGGGCGCCTGCCTGTCCATGTCGATGAAGAACTCCCCGCCCTTGTCGCTGCTCAGGGGCGCCTCCGACACGAGCACGCAGTCGTCGTGGCGGTCCGGGAGCAGGTGCAGACGCAGGCGCACCGTGTCCTTGCCGCTGCTGCTCGTCGCCGATGCCGCCGCGTCGCGCCACGCCTCCAGCCGGCCCCACGGCTGCCAGCTGTCCGAGGACCCTGTGGTGTCGGCGCGCACGATGAGCCAGGCGCCCGGGTTGGAGCGCGCCACCGTGTCGCCGCCTGGCGCCGGCACGAACGGTGTGGCCATGAACGCCGCGGCGACGGCCGAGCCGGACAGGTCGTGGATCACCACCTTCCAGCCCTTCCTCTCCCGCCTCACCATCTCCATGTCCTTCTCGTCGCTGCTGGAGCTCGACCAATACTGCGCGCCGCCCAACGTGTCACTCTGAGACGGCCTGCAGACGAAAGCATTCAGATGAAATTGATGCCTGCATGTAATGCAACTGATCGCGAACGATGGAGACACTTCTTACCGCCTGTCACGGATGAACTTGCAGCTGAACACGGGCTGCCGGATGCTGCCATGGAGCTGGACCACCTGCGGATTGAGCGCGATGTCGTCGTCAAACTGGAAGATGTAGCGGGGGTCAGCCTCTAGCTTCACCCTAAGGTGGAGCTCCCCCTTACCGATGCCCGCCCACCCATGGTGCAGCAGCACGGGCTTGCCGTCCCGCCACTCGGACGACGCGAGCTCCACCCTGAACACGCCGACCAGCCGCTTCCTCCTGCAGGCGGCGGCGACGACTCCGCAGCGAGAAGACGCGCCGAAGCGGGCCAGGTAGTACACCGCGACCTCGAGGCACGACGTCCGCGGGGCTCGGAAGCACCCCGGCGCCGCCAGCGCCCTGAGGTCGGACTCGTCGAGGGAGAAGACCGCCGCGTTTGTGAACGGGTCGAGGTTGAACGCCGGTGAGTGGATCAGTGGCACCGGAGCGGTCTGCACCGGGAACCCACCCAGCCGGATCTCGCAGTCGCAGAGCCGGCCGGCCGCCTTGCTGGTTGGTCCTCCGGGGAGCTTCAGACCGAGCTGCCCGACTGAGAGCCGCACAAACGGCTCGGGATCCATGGCGCGTGTCACTGCAAGCCAGCTCCGTCCATTAACGTTGCGCTGCTGCTGAAAATTTGAAACATCCATGCTGTCAGATTTTATATCAATGAATAAATTGCAGGAAAGGAGAAAGGGTTGAGCAATCACATAATGTGACTATTCAGTTTCTTTTTTTTAAAAAAAAAGAAGATAGCCAGGGGAAAATGAAGCCACAGTCACGACTAATCCAGTGATATTTTTTTACACTACTTTTTCTCATATATTATAAAATGTTCATTAGCGTTAGATCAACATCCTATGAAAATACTTCCAAATATAAATCCAGTGATACAAAATCTTGTATGGCATAGCCTACATACCTTTAGCATGATTGTTAGCTAACGATCCTAAAGTCCCAACTCATAGTCGTGCACTTTCACTTTTGTTAACGTAGGTGTTGACACGCCTATCTCCTGCGCATTATCCAAACGATAGTCCATAGGAAAAAGTAGGTCCACTGGAGCAGCGCAAAGTATCATCTCCTTCTCTCTCGACCCACTCTCAACCAGGTGCCTTAATCTTTTTTGTCACATGAGGAGGCTGTTGATACCTCTATAGGCACCGATAAATCTTTGTGAAGCCATCAACTGATATGATCCGGATATTTGGTGCCGATTTAGAGGACCCTAGGATTCCCATTTCAATTTAGTATAACTTTATGGAACATACTCAAATAAAAGTTATATACGTTCTTTTAAAAAGAAATAAAATCTACACGCAGACCACTCTTGGCTCTCTGCAAAGAAGCAAAGTATGGGTGCTTTGGAGCAAAACAGAGTATCTGCTTCACAGATTTACAATCCAACTCTAGCTAGTCCAACAAGGTTTAGCTTAGGATCTTCGAGAGAAAAAAAATAGCTAGAATCAGGGCAAAGCAACATATTTTTCCGAGGCTCCGGTATCTAGCAGTACTAGATACTGAATTTAAGTCTCACCTTAGCGAACCTTCACAAGATTTTATACCATAAAGACGAATGCTAGCTAATCCCAGTATATTCCCACTTTGACAGTCGCTGTTTCAAAAGCACTACAAAAGGCACTGTTAACACCACCAAGAGCAAGACCAAGTTGATTAAAACAAACAATAGCAACAGGAAGCAAAAGGCATCGGGTGCTTTTGCAATGATGGCAGCAGTGGAAATGTCATTAGCATTCCAGCTCGATCGCGGCACAATGTTCGATTTGTTAATAGCCCAGGCTGCCCAAGGCATCATATCTTTATCTTTATCTTCCCATGAGCAGCATCAATGGAGGGATATCATGATTAAACTAGTCGCCCCGGGAAGGGAAGGGAAGGGAAGCGAAGGAGGGCAGCCATGGCTGTGGTTGTCAGTGAGGTAGCCTAAACACAGCGTGCTCCCTTGCTTCCATTTCTTTAAGTAACCGATGCCCAAAGCTTCCTCGGCCGTCCGGCGCCGATAATGCTTCCTGCGTCGTACAAATGAGCGTGCGGAGGGGAGATACCAAACCTTTGTCCGCTATAGCGCGAACGAACCCCTCCTGCACCGGGCAACGCCCACGTCGCCGCCACTCGCCGAGCGCCCACGTAAGGCGGCCGCGCCACGCCGCACGGCACCACGTCGAGCGCAATCAAGCTATATTACCCCCGAGCCCCGCCCAGAGCTCGCCTCTCTCCTTGACGCTGGCATGCTGCTGGCCATCGCTCTAGCCCCCCATGTCGTCGTCGTCGTACACCAGAGGAGGCGAGCCTCCTGGCCGTGGCGGCAGCCATGCCCATGGCGCCCTGCATGTCCATGAGCAGGAGAGACACCTCGACGCGCGCCAGACCGAGGAATCACGAACGCGGAGGGGGCGCGCCTACAACCACGAGCACGACCACGAACAGCTCCCCGTCCACGACCGCGACCGCGAGCAGCCTCGGCGGCCGTACTCATTCAGGAGGCACCGGTCGGGCCCGCTGGAGTGGGCGTCGGTGGCGCTGTTCACGGTGCTGGCGGTGGTGGTGCTGCTGGGCGCCGTGTCCATCCTGGTGGTGGTGCTGATCCTGCAGCCCCGCGCGCCGTACATAGCGGTGCGGACGGCGAGCCTGGACACGCTGCAGTACGACCAGCTCGGGTCGCTCGACGACGTGCAGCTCTCGCTCCGCGTGGAGGCCCGCAACGACAACGCGCACTCGGCGGCGGCCTTCTCGCGCCTCGAGTGCCGGCTCGCGTTCGCCGGCGCGACGCTCGCGGTGCTCCGCGCCGACGCGTTCCTCGTGCCCGCCAGGGGCGCCCTGCCGCTGGCGTACGTGGCGAGCTCCCAGGGCGCCCCGCTGGGCGACGCCGGCGGCGCCGCCATGGAGGCCGCGCTCCGCGACGGCGTCGTGCCGTTCCAGGTGGACGGGGAGGCCAGGACGCGATGGAAGATCGCCGGGCTCGTCGTGATTAACCAGTGGACGCGGCTGGCGTGCCAGATCAGGTTCTTCTGGCCCAACGGCACGGCGCTCCCGTTCAGATGTAGCTCCAAGTCCAAATTCTTGTTCTTCTGACCGAACCGGCATGCCGTTTATATTATCTAGTAACTAGTCTTCCGAACACAATTCCATGGCTGGGCGTGGCGGACCAAGGTTCAAGAACAGCGAATGGCTTCATCGTTTCTTTCTTGGATTCGTTCTCATGTATAGTCGGCAAAGAAAACATGAATTCTTTAGTACTAGCTCTTCTATCCTATCCATTTGTAAATTAATTCTAGATATAGTATGAACCAGCAGAGCAATACTAGCTCTGGAATTGAGGTGGCAGATTGGGGGAGAAATACAGTAGAAAGAATCAAACAGAGTTGGCGTGAGTTCGTTACAGCTTATATATTTATTTTTCATCCAAAACTTAGTTGATTGGTTGGAGGATTTGTTGGAGTCGCAGTCCTTTTGATAATCAAAGGACAAAAGGCAGGGGAGGAGATAAAAAGAGGATCAGCATCAGCACCACCATGGAAAGGAGGACCAGAACCAAAGCAAAGCGTGTGTGAGGGAGTCAGACGTGGAAGAAGGCTCAAATGTGTTGCGCTGGCAGCAACGCGGTCTCAGTCACTAGTCTGCATGTGCCCCCCTTTTCTTCTTCCTTTCCTTTCTTCAGTTCTCCTCCCCCTTTTATATCTCTCTGATTGCTTTGATTGATTGTCCAGAAAAAAAAAATGAAGCAAGCCCAGATCCCGAGAATCTCCTAACTCGTTCACTCAACCACTCCAAAGTTACAAAGAAAAAAGATACAGTAGAGATCAAAAGTGTATTATGTATGCATAACACAAGGAACTGATACTAGTATAGTAGTAGATACATACATACCATCTAATAATATTGCTGTTTATTTAGAACTATATTTATATAGATAGATACCAAATCAAATTAAAGAGTTGTATTCAGGTCGTCTTCAGGAACAACAGAAAGGAACTTAAGCAGAACAGAACTGAATCAGACTGAATTTACCTTTGCTATTATTCTTTGTTCTCCAAACAAAGAAACTGCCTCCTAATGGGTTGCTCTGATCCTTGCCTCGACCGCGCTCAAGAAGACGACGCCGGAACGCAAAGGTGGAGGCCGAGGTGGACTCCGGTCGATGGATGGATGGATGCGCGCACTCGATCAGCTGCTATAGCTGTTGCCTGGCGAGCAGCCTACACGCGGCAGCTCCGAGGCGGCACGACGACAGCGACGGCGGCAGAACCCCGGCCATGGCTCTCCAGAGGCCCTGGAAGCATGAGTTCATGGCGTGCAGGCCAGAGGCCGAACCGATGGACGGAGGAATTGAGCCGGTCGGCAGGTGCAAGAAGAGGCGTGCCGGCTGGCCGGCCTGGCAGAGGAGGTGAAAGAGGAGGAATCGGCCGGTGCTGAGAAGCGATTGAGAGAGAACTTGACAAGGGAAAGGGGGGGAGGTGTTGAGGAAGACGACGGACGAGACAGACGGCGGCGACGACGACCGCGGCGCGCGATTGCTTACTTATACCCCCCGGGGCAGGCTGGCGCGAAATTAGTCGCCGGTTTCGAGCTAAAGAACAGAGGATTAGGCGGGCCTACCCTTGCAAGCTGTTGTTGATGGCAGGATGGGATGCTTGCTGTGGAGTGTCGTGTCGCGTGGGATGGGATGACGGCAGCGGAATGAGAGCCAGCTGGAGCGCACCGCGCCAGCGCCCCGGCCCTCGCTTTCCGACCAGCCTGGCACGACGGCGACCCACTCCGGCGAGAGCAGTCAACCCGTTCGCTCGCGTTCGCTTTTGCATCCCATCCCATGTAATGTATGTATACGTTACAGCGTATTTCCGACGCGCGCGAGGCTGCTCTACTGTACAATACGTTGTCCTCGTACATACACGCACCTGGACTTTTCGATGCCGTAGTTTCCGGACCAGCAAGCAAGCTCTTTGTGTGTTTGTTTAATTTTTTTTTCTTTCGCATTGCCAGCGTACATGTGCGTGTACTCAGGTAACACGACAATTTATGATACAACACAAGTATTATTAAATTAGTTATAAAACATATTTCCATAATAGATCTAGTTGAAGATGTACTCCGTGCATGTTAATACCATTCACTATAAACTTAGTTAAATTTAAGTTAGTTTTGTTAGACTGATATAAAAATTCTACGTCTAAATTCTTTTGGGACGGAGTACCAAGGAAGACAACAACAAAAGTTACAGTTATATTGCTTGTCCTGGCCGTATATATATTGCTTGTCCCATGGCCGTATATAAGTAGTCAACAACTTAGTCCGTCAAGGAGGAGTGTGTATGGCACCGCAAAGCAGGGTTCTTGTCAGGTCTAACACATTCATCTTGGGCAGTTTGGCATGTGGCCTAACAAATTAAAAACTTTGTTGTGGGTTTTGACCTTTGCAGACACACGCCCATAGATCGTGCATGGTGGTAATCCACAAAACAATTCCCAAGTATTCGGCGCCCACACGGCCACACCCGCCACTCACCCACGCACACGGTGTGAGCTGCGCGCCACGTATCGGTGATGAAAGCATACGTGTACCCGTATGCTTTGAACTAATGACATTGGACTTATTTGTTTGGCACGATTGGGATTTTGGCATAACCAAGACTCTGACTCCGATCCTATGAAATTAGGGTGCGGATTTTCTTAATCATTGTACGGTGTACCATATGTCGGTGTGATAACGCTGCCCTATAGTCACCTCCATCAATCTTCCTTTTCTTTCTTGTATGTATGACCAAGGAGTGCGGGTCCTTGGGTCAACGTACATTAGCGTCATGTCATAGAGTATCATCCAATATCATCTGATCTTGAATAGATAACATATGTAGATGCGGTGTCTCTTACATTCACAATTCTTTATTCGTACATAGAACAAACAAACCTTATGAGTTGCATAATATTTGTTAGAATCATCTAAATTTTCTACATTGGCCCTACCAATTATAGACCTCCAGCCAAATCTCAACGTTAGCCACAGAAAAAAAATAAATCCTAGAAATACTTGGAATAATCAGAATCGTCTGATCTCTAATTTGGTTGATTTTGTCGATCATCATCACCAATAATAACCTTTCAACATATTCTATTTTCTAAAAAAAAACACTCACACTTGCCATTATGAAAAATACAAAAAGTAATACCTAAACATTTTATGTAAATTTGTCAAAAAAAACTTTGTATGTAAATTACCGGCCTCTCTACCATTGTCAAAAATAATTTAAAATACCCCCTAAATGTATATTTAATTTAAATTACCCACCTTTGTTATCATTAAATATACTACAAAATAACCACCAAACCATCTCAATCATTGTGAGAAATAATGCAATGTAAATCCAAATTTCAACTTTAAGTGCGGCCATGAATCATCGGCTCTAATCCATTTGTTGGAAAGAGCGTAGAATTAACGATTATGCAGTATTCATATGATTTTCCCCTATGACAGTTTTCCCTTCCACCCTTGAGTTCCCACATGTGTAATCCAGTCACCACTAGTTCATTAAGATTTCAACTTTGTGCTCAGGTCCCAATTAATATTTCCAATCTTTGGATGAGATGGAGCATAAGCATATGGAACTGTCATTTTCCAAAGGAATATGAAATAAACTAAGGCCTCGTTTAGAACCTTGGAATTAAATTTATTCTAATAATCTTAATTTATACATAGATTAATTAAACTAATATCATTATATATATGGAATATAATTGTGTATTGTTGTTAGCCATACAAGGAAGACACTTATGTTATGCATTTCTACTATAAAGGGCGAGTTGATGAGTGTGCTAAAAGTTGGAGAGTAGAAACATAACATGATGATCTATAGAATCAATTTTTATCTCCCACCTCATGAATTTGAGATAGAGTTATAGGTGAAGTTGAGAAAGTTATGGAAGACTAAGCCATTAATTAGATTCGAATTCCTATAAAATATAAGAGGATCCAAACGACCCCTAAAAGAAAGCCAACTATTCTGAACAAAGGAATTTGGCAACATTTCTACACTTCTATCTAAAACACCCATCAAAACTTATGCATTTATCAAGCCGGGCTTAATGTCTTCGGTTAAGGTTGTACTATCGTCCAATCCTGAATTCCTGGTTTCAGTTCTTAAAAAAAAAATGTGGACCGTTGTACCAAAGTTACCGTACAGGATAGTCCTCTAAAATGGAAAGCGACAGAATCAGAGGTGCATCTGTCTAGGACGCCAAAGGCAAGAGAGGCGCAATTGGCATGAAGGGCAGGTGTAACAAAACATCTGTTGCCGGCCGGCTTGCCTGCTCCATGATTGGGCATCTTCAGTTCTGCACCAAGGATGGTTATAAATTCCGCCGCACTCCTGCTGAAAGCAACAGCTTGTCTCCCAACCGTGGATAGTTACTAGCTAGTAGCTCCCTTTGCTCTCATCTTTGTTGGTTTTTATGAGGCTCTCAGTTCAAGCACTGAAAGTGAGACTTGGAGAAATACAAACCGGTGGATAAGCATGGCCAAACACTCATGGTCGCTGAAGTGAGCCGGCTTGTTTTTCTCCAATGTCTCACCTTCAGACACAGTGCTTGATGTCTATGCGCACTACAAGCTGTATTATACAACATATGAGCAGATTGGTTATAGGCGGGAGCATCTGTGTTTGCATCATGGCATATACCATTTGAGTTGTGGATTATTAGAGGGATCTGAAACCACATCCATGGGAGCAGGAAGGTATGTGAGATGGTGTTCATTCCTCTAATATCTGCTCCATTCTAGAATCGATTTTAGCACTGACACTTAGGGAATTACACATACAAGTAGCGTCAAACATAGAAGCTAGTTATGGTTTGATTTCTAGTTTGTCAATTTTCTCAACATAACTTAAGTAAATTCACTGAAATGCTCTATTCTAGAATTGATTTTAGTGCTGACACTTAGAGAACTATACATAGACTTTTTTTAAGCCAGAATTACACATAGAATTAGTAGCATCAAGCATAGAAACTTGCCTGTCGTTCGGTCTCAGTTCGTCAATTTCCCTACCGGTTCGGTTTCAGTTTGTCAATTTTCTTGTTATACCTTAATTATGGTTTGGTTTCTGTTTGTCAACATGTCAAATTTAGGTTATTCCTAAAGAACTTTTATTAATAAAGCAAACGATGACAAAAGAAATAAAATTTTGCACAAATTTTTTAATAAGATAAGTGGTCAAACTTTGTGTCAAAAAAGTCAAATGACTTACAATTTAGGATGGAGGAAGTATATTACATAATGATGTGGTGTCTCTTACATTTACAATTTTTTTAATTTGTACATAGAACAAAGAAACCTTATGACTTGCATAATATTGTTAGAAGTTTTAACTGATGATCTAATGATTCATGGAACAATGACTAAGCATGACACATACATGCTACACGTCGACCAAAAGTTTTTCCAGAATATTCAGAGATTTTTCTTGAGGTCTATGATTACAAGTTTCTCAAAAGCATAAGATTAATGCTATTTCAGACATGCAAAATCTTCTGGTTGATTTGATGCAACTAGGATTATTGATGGAACATTCAGGCTTAAACGGTGCATCATTACACATTCTTGCAGAATTGTCTTGACCAAACTCCGGTCATATGTCGACCAAAGTTTTCCAGGATATTCAGAAAATTCTCCTGAGATTTATTTGATATTGCACATTTCAGACACATAAAAGATAAATTTTGTAGGCACCATGCATATTCTTGTAAAGCACTTTCCTTTCATGTAAATGTAACTGGATAACAATACAGATCCAGGAAATAAATGTTGCTCTACTGATTAAGTTGCTAAATGGTACATTGCATATACATACATTACAGAAAATTCATGAAGCTTCCCAAGAAAAAACAGCTTCTCTCTTTGTTTGGTCGCATTGATGAATGTGCAGCCATCGATATCTGAATCATGCATGCCTATTAATCTTCACAAATGTACATGTATAGTTATCTGCAGAGTGGCAGTAAAGCCTTTTCAAGGATGATGTACCCTATGTTTCCGAGTATATACAAACCACTGCATTTGTGGAACCGACTCAAATGTAAAACATCTCGCTCAATATTCCTCAAGCAATGCATCCAAATGTTTCCTCCTTGCAGCATGCTTCAGCTTCTCCATCGCAATGAGTCCTACTTGCCTCACACGCTCCCTTGACAACCCAAATCTGGAGAATATAATTTCCATGCCAGAATTAGAACATCAAAATCCAAAAAAAAAACTCTGCAAATTCTCATGGTTGTGCTCAAGGTATGGGAAGACTGTGCATGCAATCCAAATCAAATAGACTTGGTTATGAGTATAGCTATATATATGCACGGATAGATTGTTCGTTGTCAGTCCAACAAGAAGACTGAATACTTACTGTCTGCTAATATCCTCCCATGTATGGCACTGTTTTCCAATGCCATGATATAATCGAATAATGTCCCTCTCACGCTCATTGAGAGTTGAATTTATAAGATTATTAACTTCCTCCTGGCATCAACAGAGTATTTATGTTAAAACAGAAGTGGAGGTGTCATAGAAGGAGAATCTTTAATTTGCTAGGTATGTCAGAAATAAAATGAAAAACTTGCAAAAGAACAAAACAAATGAAACATTCCTTAGTGATTACTAACAAACAACAAATTGGAAGCTATAACAACTGTCTGATACTAATGGATATATCGCTGTCACAAGAAATTAGTATATATTAGTACTCTATTTGGAAGAACATCAGTGTGCATACCTTGAGATACCTTTCCTCAAATCCATGCCATGGATCATTTGCGACGTTCTGATCATCTATATACTGAAAGCATGAGGCAAAGAGGAATAAAGATAGTTTCTAGCATACCCCAAGTCAAAAAGATAGAATGCTTCATATAACTCTACTTACACTATGGAGTGTGTCCCCAGGTAGGCCGTTTAAGGAGGGGAAGGCCTGTTGATCCAGTGAAATAACCTTGTTCACAGCCTGCATATGGGAATGCTTTTGAGAATGGCAGAAATGTCAAAAGGCATTAACCAGAAAAAAAATCCCACCAGGTTAAGATTAAGTTCTATTACCTCTGTAGCGTTGTGCACTTTCTTTTCCGATATGTTGAGCGACTCTGCTATGTTCTGAGGATTGCCAAAAGGGTCATATAAGAACATCAGAATGTTTCAAAATTCCTTATTATTTAGGTTTAAAATTAAATTTACTAAGAGAATGAGTCATATCATCGAGATAATAAATCAGGAAATTGCATCTTGAAATACTATGCAGTTTGCTGGAACAGAAGTGGCCAAAACTTCATCAATATAGCCTCCTTACCTCTACTGTCGGAGCAATTCCTTGATCTTCCAACGCATACTTAGCACCACGAATTGCTATCAACCTCTCATGCAAATAAGTAGGGAGCCTGAACGTTTTCGAGTTATCAGCCAATGCTCTTGAAACGCCCTGGTTACAAGCAAATGAATCGAAGACTCTCAATTCAGCTATATGATCTGATTAGGTCCAAATTGCTGCAGGACAAGAAAATCTGTGCTAACCTGACGAATCCACCAATACACATAGGTGGAAATCCTAAATCCCCTTGAGGCATCAAACTTTTCGATCCCACGGAGTAGCCCTATCAGACCACCCTGCAACATCAGTGAACACATTACATTTCAACATTAATTTACATTGTAATAAACAAATAGCTTAGCCTACCCAACTTGCTTGGGACAAAAGGCTATGTTGTTGTTGTTGTTGTTGTAACAAACAAACAGCTGGAATATCCAGATACAAGTCAACTGATAGACACAGCTTATGTCATCACCTGAATAAGGTCTGCCAACTCGACGCCGAGGTTATCATACTTCTGGGCAATGGATATCACCAAACGGATGTTGCTCATTGTCAACATCTCCCTTGCAAGAAACGACTCACGCATCCTTGCACGCAGTTCAGGAGCTGATATCCTCAGTGATTGTGCCAGCTGCTTGTATGATGGCTCATTACCCAGTTTCTCCTTCAGCCTGAACTCAAAATTGGGGACAGCAGGGAATCAGCTAGGGAATTGGAATTCATATATACACTCAATCTTCAACACGCAACTTCGATCACAATTATGTTACATGAAAATTAAAAAGACAAACAATGAAAAATTGTAATGTGTGCATACATTTCAACCTAGTGAGTATTTTAAGTGGTTCATGGTATGACAAATATGCATATCATTTCCGACTCATTCAATGTAACATGTAGCTATGTTAACAATGCAAACACACTGGTTTTGGGAGACACGATGTCAGTTTTGAAATGCTAATGACATTGCTATTATGCAATTGATGGGCATGACATTTTGAATTTGAATTGAAATGTTACTTTGATCTTTGGTGCTGAAGCCAGATGCCGTCTTTGATCTTCCTGGAGAGCTGGATGACCTGCTTGTGCGTGAGGAGGTCCTTACTGACGGTGCCCCGGAGGTAGATGCGGTTCCGGCTCTGCATCAGCTCCGGGCTGATGGCGACGCTCTTCCGTCCAGGTCCCCGCCGCCGGCCGCTCATCCGCCGCTGCCGCGCCGAGACGCCCGACCGCGCCACCACCACCGCGGCCTTGCTAAACCTCCCGTCGTCCACCTCCTCGTCGTCCTCGTCCTCGGTGCAGGAGATGTCGTCCTCGAAGGGGAGCTGCCACTGCTTCTCGAGCATGGAGCGCTGCAGCAGCACGATGGCCTCGAGCGACGACTCGAACTCGAACTCCGTGTCCAGCTCCGGAGCCGCCGGGTCGTCCGCGGGTGGAGGCGGCGGCGGTAGCGGCAGCGGCGGGGCGAGCGCCGGCGCGGCGTGGTTCCTGAGCGCCCGGATGGCGTGCGCGCGAGCGTGGGAGGAGGAGGAGGACGAGGACGAGCTGGAGGCAGAGGCGCGGTGCGCGACGACGGTGAGCTTGGGCGCGGCGGGCGCGAACTGCCGCGACGGGTGCGCGTCCGGCGGCGCGAGGTCGGTGTTGCCGAACGAGGTGGCGAGGAGGCGGTTCCCGGCGCTTAGCCCGATCATCGCCGGCGTCGCGGTCATGGTGCGCATGCAACCGCGCAGTAGCAAGCCGGCCAGCAGCGAGGAGCTGAGCTGAGCAGAGCTAGCAGAGGAAACGAAGAAGACAAGTGGAGGCAGGGAAGCTATGGCCACCACACGCCCGCCGGGGGGAGCTAGAGAGAGGAGAGGGACAGACCGCTGACGAGGCGAGGAGAGAGAGAGAGGGAGGAGCTTGCTGGTCCGCTAGTGTTTTACTACGAGCAAGCGGGCACTCACGCGGAGGTGTTACCGCGCGCCCGGCATGGAGGTGGTGGGGGCGGGGAGATTGCTCGGAGCCGGACGGGGAGGGAGAGGAGGAGAGGATAGGGTGCGGTGGGGAGCGAGGGGGCGCTCGGCCATTGGTGGGCGGCAGATATTCTGGCTGCCCCTCGTCGCTCGCTTTCCGCAGCGGCTCGTCGTCATCGGCGAATGCTGCTGCTGCGGCCGTGCCTCCGCCACGAGATCCGCCAGGGCGGCACCAAAAAGATCGCGCTGAGCTCCACGCGGCACGCGGACCACACGACGACGCCCCGTCGGGCTCGTCGTTCTGGACTTCTGCGGCCTGGGCCTCGTGTGCCTTTTTTCCCCTTGTGTAGTTTCGTGGGCTGGTGGGCCCTCCGCATCCCACCAACGGTGGATGGCGTGCACAGCTTTGATATTTGTTTTTCTCCATCGTATTTTTCAAAAAACAGAAATTATCACCAGTTTTTTCGTAGTCCAATGGAAATGGACAGGCAATTCAAAAGGGCTGAAGCATTTAACGGCCCAAAAAACAGCTTTGGAGGAGTCGACCGACCGCCGCCGACCCGAACGGTTAAACTTGCCGTTGGGTGTGGGTACCCGTTACCCGTATCCACAACCATGACAAACGGGTAGGGCATGGGCGTACCCATTTGTGTCGGGCTGGGAACGGATATACCCATTCATCAATCGGGTATGGGTAGGGTATCAACCGACGGGTCAGGCCTCCACCCCCGTGACGCTCGTCCTCACCTCCGCCCCGTCCGTGTGACCGTGAACGGTGTCCGCCGGCTGGCTCCCGTCCTCCCCGATTCCGAGTCACCGAAGGCAGGCAGGCAGAGGAGGGAGACGGCGCGGCTGGGCGGCGGCGCGAAGAGAGCGATAGCGCGAGGAGGGCAGGGCAGTCGGCTCAGCGACGGTTCGGCTGTGCGGCGGCGCGGCTAAGCGACGGTGCTCACTGGGCGGCGACGCGAGGAGGGTGCCACTGCTGCAGGCTGCGGCGGCCGGTGGATCAGGTGCGCCTCCACCAGCTCACGTCCCCTATCTCATCCTCCCAATCCTGTCTCCTCATCTCTTTCTTCCTAGGGTTGGAGTCAGATCGGTGACGGTGACTGACAACTGCTCGTGCTCCGGCGGTGTGTGCTGCTATCTTCTCCGAGATCGGGATCTGCAGTGTTACCTAGTACAGGATCTACACCATCTCTACAAGGACGCTTTCTTTTCCAGGTCCGGCCAGATCTCCCTCCCTCTCTGCTCTCTGCTATTTGATTACAGCCCACCGATGATAGTTGCTTTTCGAAAAATTTACTGTTGTTGCCTTGCCTGGCTGACCGTCAGTTGTTGTAGTGGCCGAGTGGTAGAGGTTGCAGATGTAGGGAACTAGGAAGGCAACTTGCAAACACTGTAAGAAGGATTTTGTAGCTGGTAATAGGTCTGGAACAAATCTGAAGAATCATATGCAGTCGGTCTGTAATGAGCATTTATCGGCCCTGGTGCAAGCGGTAGAGCTTTACCGCCTGTGACCAAGATTGGTCTAGGGTTCGAGCCCCAGCCTCTGCACATTTGTGCAGGGATGCTGCTGGCTATTTTTCCTTCCCCAGACCCCGCAGTGCGGGAGCCTACGGCACTGGGTACGCCCTTTTAATAATTTATTAACTGTTGTCACGTGTTTTTTTTTGACACAAGGATTTGTACTGAAGTTATACATGTTGCAGTGCCTCAACTGTTGTTGTGGCTACTGTTGAGGCTGTTGCTACATTAGTAAGCTGTTTGGGTGTACATCATGATATTGCGTTGCTTGCACAGTTAGGTTATGTACTTATGTGCTACCCTGTTTGTGCCTCTGCCAATTACTTGCTGAACGCTGGCACAGCTAGGTGATGTGCTACGCTGTTTGTCTGCCAATTTTACTTGCTGAGCAGGGTTGTGTTCAGTTGTTGACTGCCAATTTTACTTACTGAGCCCTGAATTCGTAGTGCGTACGATGGCACAGCCAATTTTACTGCCTTGTCACCAACTTTACAGGTTATCCGTACCCATTGTGCATTACCCATTGGATATGGGTAATTATAATTTGAATGGGTATGGGGAGGGTGTGGATTGGGGAAATCACTCCTGGTTACGCATTGGGCAAAGCACGGGTGTGCCCAAACCTTGCCCAACGGCAAGTTGACGAACGGTCGAAGCCCTCGCGACTCGCCTCCCGAGAACCGTAATGGCGCCGTCGCTTCGCTTCCCTGTCTCCGTCTTGGTGCCTCGGCGCCGCTCCTGTGCCCGGACATCTAGCTCTGCGTCATCGGCACCTCCACCTCGGCGGCCGCCTCCGCATCCCCCACGGTGACCTCCACCTCGTCTTCCTCCTCGGTATCCACCGCGATGTGAGTGCCCCCCACCGACTCCTCTCCTAATGCTTAGGGTTTCCATACTTATACCCTGATGCCCACGATTGGCGTCTCGTATATTCTCCTATACCTAGCTAAATTTGTGTGTTAGAAATGGACAAATGGTGCGGGTGAGTTCAGATTTCTATGAGCTTTTTTTCCTTCCTTGTTTCCATCTCTTGGCATTTTGATGACACTCAATTCTGCTAAAAGGTCACTGGCTAAAATTTGAATTCACGGAATGGGTGTTGGAATTGCTCTTGCTACTGGCGTACTGTGAGTTCTTAAAGGACACCAGGCCAAGTAGAAGTGAATACCAGCTTGTAATGTTAGCTCATCAACAGCCTAGGGAAGAAGGCCCAGCCCTAACTTGCATGTCGATGTTTGCTTGGATTCGTCTTTGGTATACAGCGGCTGGCAGTGCCCTCCTAATCCCATTCATATCCCCAGCCCTACAGTCCCCATCTGCAGAGACGCAGCTAGGAGAGACACCCGGTGGCCCTGTACGCAGCACAGCAGTGGCTAGGTCCCAAGCAGGTCGAGGCCAGCATGGAGGCTCTGGCAGCAGCAGCCTTCCTCTCCACCTCCAACATCCAGGGAGCAAGCCGCAGGTCCTTGTCCTGTCGCTTGTGCCTCTCCCATGGTTAAGATCCAAATCTAGAAACATAACCCAATTGGGACAGAATTTAATCTGCTGCTCATGTGCACCATTTAGTTCTATCTATATATATGCATGTGATTATTTTTCTGAAAAAAATATTTTTACATTTACTATTATCACCAATGTTACATGATTATATATATGAATATCTTTCCTGTTGTAAGCACAAGTATCAAGCATGATAGTTATTGAGTAGCCAGTCACTTGTTTGGTCCATTTTGGAGGTTCACCACTGGTGCTAAATATAGCACTTGAGTGAAACCTCACTGAATACTAATATTGGCCAATTTCCTGGTGTTTTTTGGGCAGCATCAAAGAGGCAATGGAGAGTGTTTCTGGCACAGAGTACAGAGAGGGCAAGTCTGTTATGAGCAACAAGGAAGAGAAGAAAGAATGCCAAATAACCAAAGAAGAGAAGGGATGGAAGAAGAGGAAGAAACATAAGGACAAGGGTCAGGACAGCGATTGTGAGGGCAAGTCTGTTATGAGCAACAATGAAGAGGATAAAGAATGCCAAATAACCAAAGAAGAGAAGGGACAGAAGAAGGGGAAGAAACATAAGGACAAGGGTCCGGACGGTGATTGTGAGGGCAAGGCTGTTATGAGCAACAATGAAGAGGATAAAGAATGTCAAATAACCAAAGAAGAGAAGGGACAGAAGAAGGGGAAGAAACATAAGGACAAGGGTCGGGACGGTGATTGTGAGGGCAAGGCTGTTATGAGCAACAAGGAGGAGAAACACTGCCAAATAACCAAAGAAGAGAAGGGACAGAAGAAGGGGAATAAGCACAAGGAAAAGGGTCAGGACAGCGATTGTGAAGGCAAGTCTGTTATGAGCAACAAGGAGGAGAAAGACTGCCAAATAACCAAAGAAGAGAGGGGACGGAAGAAGGGGAATAAGCATAAGGACAAGGGTTGTGGCAGTGATTGTGATAGCTCAATTCATTCTGGTGACAGGAACCATAGCATTGAGATGGAGCAAGCTGAAGTGTCAGCTAAGATGGCTGAAAATCCCTGCTTGGACCATGCAGAGGGTGTTATGAGCAAAAGCTCTGTGAAGAAACACACGAAGAAAAAGAAGAAAGATAAAGAGGTTGAAATTGGCCAGAATCAGGTACTTGATGCTGATGAAAATGTTGGGTCAGAAGATGCGGAGAGGAACAACGGAGAAAAAGAACATGATAGTAAGTCCAAGAAGCGGAAACGAAAGCATCAGGATGACGAAACTGCCTTGAATGGTTCTGGTAATAAGATTGTTTTAGGGGAAGAAAAGAGGAGGAAAATGAAGTGTTTAGTTTCCTTGGACTTGAAAGAGGGCAATAAATCTGACATGTCAAAGATTGGGAAGAAGACAGTGAGCAAGAAAAAGAGGAGAAAGGAGAGAAATAATACTGGTGTTGACCAAAGACAAAATGCACCAGCTGGAGAGGGCAAGGATAGTAAGGTTAACAAAGAGAAAAAAGTGTGTGAGGATGAGAATGATGGTGGTGAAAGAGAAAAAGAAAACATGGCAAAGCGAAAGGACAAGGGTAGACGAGTGAGCTTCACTGATGATGTGGAGGTGTTTAATATAGGTGGCAGTGATGATGTAGAGGGTGATGGGAGTGGTGAAACTGAACTTGTGCATGGACAACGGTTTACCTCTGAAGAAGATGCGAAGCTAATGGAAGCCATGGTGAAATATGCAGAGGTTTCTTCTCTTGCTTTATTATAGTTTATATATTGCTGGGTTTCACAAATTATATGCATTCTATTTAGTGCCTTTTCTTGCTTAAGTGATGTGGATTTTTATTCTTCAACTTACAAAAGATGGACCTTGACAATTCTTTTTCCAATTTAATGTACGTACTACCCGATTACTGTCTGTTGTCTACTGAAATGTTGAACATATTGATGAAATGAACTTTTGATTTTTTTTTTACTTATATATATTTTCATGTACTGTTTGTGGAAGATACTACAACTCAGTATTCAACATTCATGCAATAGCTCTTGTTATACTTTTTATCTCTCCTTTTTTTTCATTAACTTTAATGGGAGAGTTCAGAATGTTCTTTACATAGGCTTAACCTATATTTTTAGGTATTCTCATGTTCTACATTTGATTAGTAACCAGTATTACATAATTAATTATTTTTGGAGTTTGAGTGCTATATCATGTTTTTACTTGTTCTATTTACCAAATAAATAAATTGGTGGGTGGTGGAGTCTACGTGCTCACCATGGTTCAGACTTTTACTTCTTTTAATGTTTTCCTCAATATAGATGAAGCAATTAGGAGAGAAAGGGTTAGATATGATTGGGGAGTCTAAGAAACATCCAGAGATCAAGGGTTGTTGGGCTGAAATAGGTAAGCCACAAACATTTGGAGCTATCTATCTTGCTTTCCCCCTCTAATACCAGCTTTCCCTTTTGTAATTAGCATATCAGTTACACTTGTAAACTTCTAAGCACAAATTGAAATCAGTCTTTAGCCCCATACGCTGAAAACAATAGTTTGATTGCAAATTTTATTCTTGCCGAATATGCACTTTGTTGATAATTTAGGAATTTGGCTTGTGAATAATGTAAAAGCCTATGTTTTCCTGATCTAGTTCGCAAATGGCTTACTAAGTATTTGTTGCAGCAAAATCATTACCTCATAGACCCGCAAAAGCCATATATAAACGTGCACGGATCTTACTTCAAAGGAGTGCTGATCGGAAATGGACTGAAGAGGAGTACGAAATAGTTCGACGGTAACATAAAATCCTCCTGAGAATTTTGAACTTTAGTTTAGTTTTCCATTATATATACTAAGTTTACTTCACATTTCTACATTTTAGTATTAGTTGTAGAGCTCAACCAAAAAGTTGGATTACATGGAACACTAGTCTTAATTCTATCTTGATTCTGTGTAGTATATTAATAAATGTGATAGCTACTAGCATCCCTGCATTACTGAAGTTAGATTAACCACTCCCTCTGTTCTAAATTGTAAGTCGTTTTGGCTTTTCTAGATACATAGCTTTTGCTATGCATCCAGTTTAGATAAACTATGTCTGGATACATAGTAATAACTATGAATATAGAAAAGCAAAAACGACTTACAATTTTGGAATTGAGGAGGGAGTATGATAGCATATTAACTGTATTGTGCTATATCGTTCTGATGCTCTCTGCCTCCCCCATCGTGCCTTAAAGGCATTATTCACAAAGTTAGCAAAAAATGCAATATTTAATTTGGTATTGTGTTTAAGATTAGTAATTTCCTTTGGTTGAATTTTCTTTGTAAATGATGATTTTTTCTTGGATATGATATCCTCTCTCTTGGCGTCACTGTGTATCCTAGCTGTTGTATATCATTCACATTGCAGTATACTTTCTTGGCTTTTATTGTGAGAAGAAGTAATGTTCGGATCTTATTTTATGATGATGAATGGCTTTAGGTGATTAAGAATTTAAGATTGCCATGCATGACACAGGTTTGTTGAAAAGAATGGCAGAAATTGGAGGGTATTAGCAAAAGAACTTGGAAAGAATGAAATCCATGTAAAAGATACTTGGAGACGAATCAAGCCCAAAAAATTGAAAAAAGGTGTCTTCCACTGTATAGCCTTTAAGTTTATCACAAGTTAGCTAATTCATTAGCCAATATGCATTATCATTATAGCTGTACCTCCTTTTTCATTGTTGTGTTTGGTGTACACTCTATCAGAATGTTTTTTTTCTTGCATTAGTTTCATGGCACTCATTTGGTTTAATAAAAACAAGATTATGGGGATATAAAATATACTTTTACTTTAGTTTATTTTAGTTTTGTTCCATAAATTATGTTATATTCCACAGCGATATTTGCATGGCATGTGTTCATGCTTTGTCATATATCTAATTAGAAACTCGGTATGGGCCATACAGGGTTCATAGTAGTTACACCTTCATCTTTGGAGTAGATACCCCTTATTTTGGGTGCAGATGGTTCGTTTTAGCACACTATTAAAAAGTAGAGGCATGGCAAATGGCAACAACCATGAATTTCATTTGGTTCGTGTCAGCTTTGAATGACAGGCACCTGTTTGGAGAAAATATCAAATCATATTGGTACTTCTGTATAACATGGCTGGACTGCATGTGTATTTGTATCTTCAGTTACAATGTGTTGGGTCAGTTAAATGTAACCAGGTTATAGTTTCAAAGGATGCACAAATTAGATTTTGAGAAAGACCATAAGTTTTAAAGGATTTACTTATTAGATTTTGATGTAAACAGGGCTTCACAATGCAAAGGATGTGTCCTAAGTTTTTTCTTTTCATTATGTAATATAGAAAGATAATACTTTGTTATGCTAACTTGTCCATTGTGTTGCCCCCCTCTAATTGGTGAAATGTTCAGGGCCTTGGACTCAGGATGAGTACCAAAATTTGTTTGATTTGGTAAATTTGGACTTGCGTGTGAAAGCCCATCAAAACTTCAATCATGGTCACCGTCGGGTGTGTAATTCTTTATCCTTGTGCATATTTTATATCAGTTTCATGTTTACCATCTTCCATTAGTGCTCTTTCGCATTGTTGTATTCTTTATTCCATATAATCAAGTGTACTCATTTGTGACAGATAAGAGATAACATTTCTTGGGAGGCTATCAGTGATAAATTAACCACTCGGAGTAACCAAAACTGCTGCGTGAAGTGGTTAGTGTTGCCAGCCATTTAATGCATAACATAATTTCCTCCGTGAATATGGACCTAATTCTGTATATTTCAAGTTCTGCATTTTCTTTTACATTGATCTTCCTTGTCCTCAAACTGATTGGGTATCAGTTCTGCTCGTAGAAGTGCAGTCTGTGGTATCTCTTTGGCATATTTATTGTCAAGACATTTTCTAGTGAGGCTGGTGCTGATGCCTCGTACCAACTCTATTACAATGTGAATTATTTTTCACATTATCTAAACTAACATGGTTTAGTTGTATTGAAACTCCTGTGAAATGATTAATAGCTTCAAAATGTTTGAGATTTTATGATGGTGTTGATTTGGCATGCTTTGACTACTAAAACCCTATCTTTTGTGTTGCTAATTTGGGTTGATGCTATCTTCAGACATATATAGTCATTAAATAATTTTTTTTATGTGTAACAGGTACCAGCAATTAGCATCACCACTGGTTAAAGAAGGAACCTGGGCAGATGCAGATGATTATCTGTTAGTGGAAGCGTAAGTTTCTATGGGTTACCTATCAAATATTTGTCATAACACAATGTCATCTGCTTGTCGTTGGGATTATGATTGTGATATGGCCTGAAAGTGCCTCTGAACTTTGAGGTATAAAGCTATGTTTTCAATAAGGAAAACTTGTATATTTGATCCCTCTGCTTTTTAGTTAATGCAACTTTACCCCTTGTACTTTTAAAACCTAACAAATTATCCTTTCTACTTCTATACCAATTCAAAATAGGTCTAACCAGACATGGAATTTATTACCCCTCCTTTCTATTTACTCTTCTTTTCACGCACAAATTCTGAATGAATAGACTGAAATGCAAGTTTTTTAGACGAAGGAGGTGTGCACCTGAACAATATTTACCATGTTCACCATGATAGATTGATAATGTGTGGCTGATGTGTTTGAATTGTAGACAATATGCTCTTGTTAGTGTTGCCTGGTAGCACTATCTTGTTGTTTCTTGGTAGCATTTTTCTTTTCTGTCTGTTATCTTGATACATTATTTGTTGCCTGCCCTAAATTTTTTTTCTTAACAATAAGCCAGGCTTCAAAATGTTGATGCTGTTTGTGTTGAAGATGTTGATTGGGAGAACCTTCTTGAGCATAGGTGAATGTTGATTGCTTATTTCTGACTTAGCTTCAATCTTTAAACATAGCTTGTTGCTAGAAGTTAGTAGTTTTGGTATATTGCTCCCATTTTCATTTTTTTAACATGAAATTTAATTGAATCAATCCAGTCCTCTGTGATTTCAGTAAACTACAAATCTTTTAGTGCTCTGCCATCTGATCTGATTAGATTGCCTCTTCCTTTCTGAGAGAAAAAAAACATTTGTTCTGAAAGGGCACTAGCATTACAATTTACAACACTTAACAGAAAACTTTTGAGCTCTTGGGAACTATAGAGTGACTGCCTAATTCAGATGCCATCAACCCATTAATTGTTTCTTGCTGAAGTCCTTGCTTCTGTTGCCTTGCCTTCTCCTGTGCTAAGACTACTCTGTAGCAAATCGCCTGTTCATCTAAAACTTGCGATATTCTGTTTAATAGATAGATAATAAAATTAGTATGAAACTGTACCCATTAAGCGATTTTTTTCAAATAGAATGGGACACTCTCCATATATCGAATCGAAGTGTTATCAGACCACTTCGGTTAGCAGTTACAGTAACACGGTGTTTCCTGGTACTCAGGTCTGGGGAGCTTTGCCGTCAAAGATGGAACCAGATGGTCCGCCTGATCGGTGGCCACAGAGATAAGCCTTTCATTGAGCAAGTGGAAGTGCTTGCAAGGCGGTATTGCCCAGAAATGCTTGCGTACAGGAAACCAGAATTTGGTGAATTACCAGCTGACGAACTTGCTGGAGGCTCGACTTGTAATGGCTAGCATAACCCCCTCGGCGTGTGCTGTTGTAACATTGTTTAGCTTTTGTAACATGATATAATATGCGATCAGTACAAGGGTAACAGGTTCTAAAAGCTTCAGCGCACACTGACCTCAACAAACCCTGGTATTGTTGAGGGCTTATGTATCTGAATTTGAAGTGTTGTTGCTCCACTGTTTGAGTTCTGAATACTGAAACCATTGATATTTTGTCTTCCAAATAATCACGAGTCGGGGCTAACTGTTCCCCTCACCTTTGGTTAGGCACTACTGATTAGAACGACTAGAAATCAGATCGTTCAACTAGAAGTAATTGTCAGATTGTGTGGTGGATGACTGGTACTGAGGCGAGACATGCAATCTCAAGAAACCACGACATCCTAATCAGTTAATCTAGATGATATGCGTGTGGTGGCTTGCATCATGAAATTGTCAATTTAATCAAATGGTCCATGAGTACTCCTAAGCTACTCTTTTTGCAATAAGATTTGACTAAATGTGTAGAAAAACACTTAGATTTGTATTTTAAAATGTATTTCACGATACTAATTTAGTATCATAAATCTTTGTATGTTTTTCATAAATTTGGCCAAATTTAAAAATATTTAGTCTAAGATTACTCTAAAAATTAATTTATTGAACGGATGGAGTATTCTGTTTTAGGCAAACGGATAGAATATTGTATGCAACAATGTCGACAGAAATATTGTATGCAACACTGTGAACAGGATTCTCGGTGCAGCAGCCAGCAGGTGGTTCCACTTTGCAGTTGCTGCGATGACCCCACGGACGGACGGACGGATGTGAGTGCATTCTCGGAGAAGGAACTTGGATCTCTATCTCTATGGCACGACGCACGCACACACGCCCATTTCAAAATTCAAAAAAGTTCGAATCGCTTTCCACAACGGCCGTGTGCAGCCACCACCCATGACCCCATTTCCTCCCATATATAAACAGCGACCCCCTCACCATTCCTCACCGTCCACCATCGTTCCCCGTTCCTCTGCCGCCACACTCCAATCCGTCCCATCCCCTTCGGCCCAGCGCCACCAGCAGCTCAGCAGGAGCCATGACGAGGGGCGGCGGAGGCGACATGAAGTCCTTCTTCCGTCAGCAGAAGGCGAACACCGGCGCCGGCGCCACCAAGCCCACCGGCGGCGTCTCCAAGAAGGCGGCGGCGGCAGCGCACCCGCACCAGAAGACCCCGCCCGCCCTCCACGTCCACCCGTCCCCAGGTACGTGCTAATCCCGGTCCCGAATCCCCCGATCGCTATTCGCTTCCCTGACAGATCGATCGATTCGGTTGGGTTTGATTCGTCTCTCGTCACCGCAGATCACGGCGCCGGGAGGCTCCAACAGGAGGGGGCGGAGGAGCGGGAGAGGGCGGCCCGGGAGTTCGACATGGACATGCGCTACGGGCCCTGCCTCGGCGTCACCCGCGTCCAGCGCTGGCGCCGCGCCGCCGCGCTCGGCCTCGCACCGCCGCCGGCGCTCCTCGCCCTCTGCTCCGATGACCAGCCCTGCCTCTGGGAGGGCCGCGTCTAGGCTACGGGTGGGCCCCTACCCGGCGCTTCGGCATCATCCTCCATCAGTAGCTCTATGCAGGTGAAGCAGCGTCGCGTCCGTCCGTTCTGCTCCCGTCTACCGCACCTCGTGGTAGCACCAGTAGTACCATCTGCACCAATCGAAGCTTGTGGTACCAGCCATGTGTTATGTTGCGTCTAGTTAGTATGAACCCTTCGTATCTGCCTGTCTGGTGTGTTATTTGTGATCAGAGCAGAAATGGTGTTATTTTGTGTCTGCTGTTTTATTGTGATCAGAGCAGAAATGGTGTGTTATTATGTTTCTGGTGTGTTATTGTGATCATCAGAGCAGAAATGGTGTGTTTTTCTGATCGGAGCAGAAATGGCATCTTAGTTCCTAGTGTTGTCTTGTCATTTCTTTCAATTGTTCTATTGCAGCATCCATGTCAAAATATGCATAATTGCTTAATCCTAGTTCAAACTGTATCCCAAGTCAAACTAATATAATTTTGACCAATTTTATAAAAGGTTCGATCGACATCTAGCACATCAGAATAGTTTCATTAAATCAGAACAGAAATGGCATGCCTTCCTAGGTTCTTGCTGCAGCAACATGCATTTCTTTCATGTGTTGTATTGCAGCATCCATGCTATTTTTCATTGGATTGCCTACTATCTCCCCAGACATAAGGGATGAAGATCCGTCTTATCGAAATAATATGTACCACTTGATACTACTATCTCTGATTGTTCCAAATTGTGTCATTTTAGTTTTACCCTAAAATCAAACTAACATATTTTTGACCAACTTCTAGTTTAAGTTTTAGAATGGATCAGCATGTAGCACATCAAAGTAGTTTCATCAAATCAAATTTTGAAATATGCATTGACAATACATTTACATGGTTTTGTAAATGGAATGGTTTACAATTTAGCCGGAGGGAGTTCTTGGAAATAAGCGGACAAACTGATGGTAACATAACCAGGAGGAAACAAACACTACATATATTACTCCAACACAGCTTTCTTGTGTTTTTCTTTCTGCAGTACATCATCATCACCGTTATATAGCTGATAACAGGCACACTTACATGGCCAATAATACATGATCAGGAAGAAACACACAGGTACACACATATAGCATTAGCAATGTCACATGTCCTTTTATGTCTAATAACTGGAACAAGAAGCTCTATGCAATGAGCCAGTGAAGTACTGTCGAAAATAGACTAAACTTCACAGCCATCAGCATTGAGAGCTCTGTATCCATGTTTAGTACAGTGTATTCTCAGTAAGGAACGATGATGGATTCGATCAGATCCTGGAGTGGAGCCAGCTCCTTGTCAATCAGGCCAAACTCCTGCAGCACAAACACCAAAGAACGTTAACTGCTGCCACTCTTTTTTCCTGACCAAGAATGTAAATATGTAATTGTGTTGTACAAGATGTAGTTGCCATGAATGTGGGACCTACATTTGTAAACAGAATGAAGTGCTTGAAACAGGTATTGAGATGGGCCTCCTCTTTAAGGCTAACAATCTTCTGGAAATGCGAGTGGTAGACGTGGGCATAGACACGAAACAAGCGCTTGAATATTGTCTTCACTACATCCTTGAAGTTTGGCGGAAATGGTGTGCCTTGACAGAGGGGAAACAAAATAAAAATCAGATAACATGCTCAATTGCATCCGATATCAGGTGTTCACAAGGAACTGAGAGAGCTCCACAATCGACAATAAAAGCAACATACCAAGTTTTTGAGGAAATATGGATTCATCGTCAAGCTGGCCTTCAATCCAATCCATCAGATACTCCACATATTTTGGCGCTGATACCTCTATGGGTTTCTTTATCTGCACACCATCAGCCCATCTGTACTCATACCTGCATAAACCTCATGTTTGTTATGTCATGATATGACCTATCTAAATATTAAACTAATTTTGGAGAATATGCCCCACAAGATTATGGACACCATTTCATAACAGATGGATGTCATGAAAAAAAAAACACTAGCTTGTTAAAGGCTTAGCACCACAAAAGGCATGGCCACAAACAAAGTCCTTTATGGAAATTTTCTTCTCTAAAAAAGAGGCATAACATTGACTATCCATTATCAAGATTCAGAAAATTACTAGAGGAGCATGTAAAAATGAGCATGGCATTGCAGGAATGAAAGCGCGAATAAGAAAAGGTAACCATGAGGTGTACATTTTTTAGGTACACTAATATTGAACTTTTGAGCTAGTACATCATCATACTCCAAAGCTTGGACACCCTAACAATTGATAGTTATGTATAGCTTCTACAGAAAGAGATTGGTTTTTGAAGACTGTTGATATCATGTCACTATGAAGCCAGAAAAATGAGTCACTAGTTAGATATAATAGCAAATAGCAACTTAGCCTCTAATGAGAGTCATCATTAAATAGCAGCCTTGGTGAAACAGTTACAATTACATAAACTGATTAGTTACTGACAAACTTTTTGGATAATTTTTCATCATTTTGTATTTTGACAATCCAGAAGAACAGAATGTATGTAAACTTGTAATGGCTTACTTTGGGCCAGCTGTCATTGTTGGGCAGCTCTCAGGCGTGCAGAATTCTGTGAGTGTGCCATACAGCAGATTAACTTGGTTAAAGAAATCCACAGCTGAAAAGCAAAATAAACATGTTAGCTTCAATCAAATAACCGAGTTAGGTGCAAACTGAAAACAGAAGGGAAGAACATTACTATTCACAGCAAGCCATTCATTGATATCCTCTCCAGGAGGCAACCTCACAGCTTCCCTAAGGTTTCCACTGCCAAGAGTAGCATCTATGTGCTTTCGGAGCTGCGCTCCCTGCAGACAGAAAGAAATGGTCAAGTTATGCATCACATTATTCACAATGTAATTTATGACTCAATGTCTGTGCTTATTTCAAGTCTCGCAAATAAAACATGCAAGATCTTAAGATACTGTATAGGAAAACCTAGAAAGTTTGCTCATCACTGGTGACTTAAGAGCGATGACATGTACTGAAGATTGAATGTGCTAGAAATAACTGCTGCAAGTCTTTCATTGACACCACTCAATGTAAAATAAGCATCATACATAGTTTCGCAAAGGATTCACTGGCTATATAGATACTGTCATAGATGTGGGACAATAATGTTTGTTAGACCTTTCACTGAAAGTATTTGTGTAATGGATTTAATTGACAGACACATGATAAGAAGCAAAGGGAATAACGTTATCAGTGTTTCAAAATTGTTTAGTACAGAGTGTCTTGGAATAGACGGAAGAATAAAGCAATCCAACAAAACTGCTGTGTCACTTATGTTAACAAATGTGCAGTGATAAACATAGCTCTTGGCAATAGCCAACAAGAATGTCAACCAAGCAAGATATCCTTTAGTTCTGGACATGGCCAAAACAGAAAGACTAAAGCCAAAACAGATAACTTAAAAGCCTGTCTACTTCCTGAACACTCTGATAAGATTCATCAGCAATTCAACTCCTGAAGTTAACCCAAAGTTCTAATTAGACTAATTGCACTAGCAGACAAGCTCTATCACAAACTTTTCAGTGACAAGAATAGCCTGCATCTGCATGCCCCCTAAACAGTTCATGACACTGGTTAAAAAAAATCCTGAATGTAGCATGGCCAAACAAATCACTAGAGATTGCAACAAATTGACATCTAGATACATTGCTCTCATGTTCAGTCATAAGTCATGCTCCTACAGGTTGCAGCAATAGTGCTTAACCAGGCTCTGTCACTCTGATGCATGATCGCCTGGACACATCAAATTTTGATTGATGATCCAGAGTAGCAAAGGCAACGGCCACCACACATGAAACGCACTTTGCATGCTACGCAGCACGCCAAATAATGGCACAGGTGCAGGCAGTTGTTGCTGGTGGCACCTAATAACTAGAAGGGAGGGAGGGAACTGGGAAGCTGAGGTTCTTTCTTACCTTGCTGCCTGATGGAGCGCTCTTCTTGGGGCGGAATGTCTTCTGATTCCTGCAAGAAAAAAAAAACACTGATCAGGATGATTGCTGCATCATCAGAAGCTAAAACCAGCATAATTCCTCAATGACGCGGGGCATGTTGGGTTGCAAGGGACGGCCTGATTCAGCAGAGCAGTGGGCTTCTAACTGAACTCGCATTTTAGGGAGGAACCCCCAAAATCAAGGTGGAAAAAACAAGGGTTCAGCAGAGCGGCGTAGTACTTTGACTGACTCCCCACAGTGGCACTACTACACTAGCATGGTGCGGTGAACCAACAGCCGTGATCGCTGATCGCAGAATATCTCCCCCACTAATTTGGGCCGATCCCCCTCCAGCTAGCGCAGCGAGCGAATCAAGCGCGGGAGGGAGGCAGCTCCCCGATCGATCCCGCGAACCCCGCTCGCGGGAGATCTCAATTCCAGCAGCAACGACCTGGATCCCGCCGTCCGGGCGCCAAACCAGGGACGAGGCGAAAAGGCAAAGGGAGCAGAGCGACGAAGTACGTGTACGATATGATCGAGATCGCGCGAGCGCTCACCGTCCAAGCCCGAAGAGACTCATCCCTCCTCCTCCTCGTCCGCCTGCCCTCCCTCCCTCGATCCGGCGAGCCGCCGAGCAGTGGTGGAGAGCGGGAACGGCGACGGCTGGACCTGCTGCTGCTGCTGCTGCTTTTGGCGCACGCAGCGAGGAGCCGAGAGGACGAGGAATTCCGAGGACGAACGAAGGGGCCGAGCTGCGTCTGCGATCTGCGACTGCCAGAGCCAGATGTGCATGATTGGGCTCGCTCGTCAGAGGCCGCGTGGGCCGGCGCGGCGGGAGCGCCGTCGGATGGAGGAGACGGACGGCGGATGGAGCCGGCCTGGCTGGCATCCACCATCCCTTGCCGGCCCCGAGTCAGATCACGATCTACTACAGACTACAGCCTGTGCCGTGTGCGTCGTGTCGCAACTCGCAGCCGCGCTCCTGCCATGTGCGCTTCGCTCTCCCGTCTCCCTCCCACAATCCCACTGTAGCTGTGTAGCACACTCGTGCACGGGTGCAACGTTCGTGCACATGGAGTCATGAACCATCATCACCTTCTTTGCCCCCCTTCCGTGCCTCCTATCGCTCTTTGACGCTTTGATCATCCTGCTACGACACGAAACTTTTGGGCGATGATCAAATATAAACACTGGATGCCTTAAAACAACCTATCTTACTGTACACTTTTTTTTACTCCACACGCACACCACACGCACACACACGCGTGTGCGTCCGAACACACCAAAAAGAGATTAGGAGCCGTCGCCGTCCTTATTGCGCGGGAAACGCGCAGTACCATCGAACGCGCACGCGTACGTGTACCCTGAAAATATTAGAAACCTACTGTTCCTGGGTGAGAAAATCACGCGTTGAGCCAGGCTCGAACGCGTGACCGGTGGCGTCGGATCGCTCACCAACCAAGCTATCGCTCGGTCCCCCTATCTTATTGTACACCTAGGATGTGTTTGGTTGCACGTCGCAACTCACCACGCTAAACATCTGGTTTGGCCACCGCTTGGTTGCCGTGTAAACTTTGGCCGCTATAACTATTTTTTCCTCTGTTTGTTTGCACGCCGCAACTCGTAACGCCGAAAGTTTGGTAACTTTGGTCGCTGCTAGGTTGCCATGTAGACTTTGGCCATTATAACTGTCGTTTTGCTCTTTCTGGCTTGGCGTGCTGTCTGTGGCAACTACTCTTCTCGCCACACTAGTGGTGGTGGTGTCCAAACCACGTGGCTAGCCATGGCATGTAATTAAACACGTCCTTGATCTTATCTTGATCTATTTTTATTATAATTCTAAACAGATGTATAGACAGGGTTTGCGTCAGATCGATAAAAAATATTTATGAACACATGCAAAGATATCTACGTATACTCTAGATAGCAATTGTGTTGCAGACAACAATAAGTTTATGGCCGAATATGAAGTCATAGGCCAAAAACCAATAGACTCAATTATGTCATAGCTCTATCTATAAGGAATTTTGTATATTTCTTGAAACAGATAATTCTTTATATCGAAGGCACAAGTATTCCAAGGTTGTATGGTTGAGTTGTTTTTTTTTTCTGTTCTAGCAGATGAAGAAAATCAAGTTTGTTTATTCTAAGCATATAATAAATTTAAGAAGCTTACAACTACTACTCAGTATTGTAGTATAGTGGATTATAACTTTTACAATTTGTACTGTAATCCATGTGGTGACCTTACTTAAATTTAGCAAAGTTTTCTTAAAAAAATAAAGCCATAATTTGATGATAAGCTTCATAATCAGGTTTAATCCATGGGAACGATGCGTCATTGAAGTGTTCGTTTAAGTTGCCATCAACATTTTAGAATACATTGCGCTATATAACGGGTGAGTACATACATGTGTTATTGATCATTCCTTTAAGTTATTATTAAATATTTTGAAATAGAGGAAGTAAGTGTGTTGTTTGCTTCTGCAACACTATTTTTGCACCCTTCTGCGACACTTCTTACTCTCTCTCTCTCTCTCGTTCATTGCTTTCACCAAGTGCTGCTACGTAGGCACGGGCAAATCCTAGGTGACGTCATTGTGGAACACTTTATTCGCTTCAATGCTCATTTGCTCTCCTCACATGCTGCCTCGACCTTTTCGTCGGGTGAAGCATAGGTGAAACTCTTGGACATAAAGTCATTGATCGGATCAAGCTTAGTACAAGCTATGATGAACGATGCAATGTCTAGGGACAGCTAGGACGATGTTCTAATACCCTTCTATCCCCAAATAAATAGATTTGTAGAATTGTCTAATTTTATTTTTTAACTTTGATCGAGTTTCTAGAAAAAATACCATTAAATAATATCATTACTCTTAAGGGTAGAAACACAATAGTTATCTTTATAAAGTTGGTTAAACTTAAAATAGTTTTCACAGTTTTAAGAAATAATTTATTTAGAGACTTGGGAGTATAACCGCATAAGCATAATAATCGTAAACAATAGTGTGCCTCAAATAGTCAAATGACCTGCTAGGCGGGACATGTTCGGGCTGCATTGGGTTGGTTGGTTACCCATGTGTTTTTTAACCAAATTTGGCTTCCATTGCGTTCGATGCCAAAATTTAGCCAGGTAGTTTTTCCATTCGACCATCTTAAATCATTTTTGATGGCCTAAGTTGATCAAAACCATAGTCTGGTGACCAAAATTTGATTAGACTAGTGCAAGGCACATTTAGGTGAAAACTGAAAACCGTACTGCTTGAAACGCTGGACTGCATTTGCTAAGCCTGTGAGCCACATATAAGTGGCCTTAAAATCTTGAACAGCTGCAATACTATGTTTCTAGTGTTCCTCGACAAAGTGAATTCCACTAGAAATATAAAATATGGAGTTATCTTTAGAATCCAGAAGATTCGATCAATAAAAGAACTTATCAAGGATAAAAGCACATACATAAACAAGAACGGCACAATCTCGAAATGAACTTGAGATACATGTTATCAAGGATGATATTTAGTAAGTGTTACAAACTAGACTCGCAAGAGGTCAAAAGCTTTACTAGATTCCCTCCATTTCAAACTATATAAGTCAGTTTTATTTTTTTCTAGATAAATAACTTTTATTATGTATCTAGGCATAACCTATAAAGATGCATAGTAAAAGCAATGTATCTAGAAGAGGTAGAACAATTTATAACTTGAAATGAAGAGAGTACATGCATCAGCTGAAACTAAAATGCAAATAACTGCATCACCTGAATCACTGCAAGTTTACATACATAAGTTCCCTGAAACTATATCGTGGTATCCAAATACTGTAAAATCATAGTGTTTCCCCCTGTTCACGTGCCACAGAAGTTGAGAGGATGGAAAGGCTGTGATTCAAGAAGGTCAGTGCAGATTCACAGTCTGAAATAATCTTGGTCACAGATGAAGGCTCGTTAGAAGCCGACAGTGAACCAGCAGCCATTGCAGTGTATGAATCTCGGAGGCTCCTCAGATTTCCCAGGAACTGCAAAGTCACAGATAATAACCAAGTCAAAAAGCATGTTCCTTGGGTTAGAAACAGGCATCCAAAAGACAAAACACAGTGCACTATCTAATTGGAGAGAACATGGAATGAAGGATCCTGAGAAGATGCCCACTAATGGTAAAGAGATATTGTATTGACACATGAGGTCATACAATTTCAAGACAGGGTATGTCAAGAGATATCGTATTGTAGAAATGCTCACTAACTGCACAGAAGTTGTAGTTATTCAAAGCTAGTCAAATTAGTTTTGAATTTCCAGCAAAAAGCAAATTTTGTTTTATTCCAGTTGGTTACCCTGTCCTTGGTTAACCATACCATAGTATGCAGGTCAGTGATAGTAAAGTACCAACAAATGAACATGACCAATTAGTAAAGTGGACATTACAAAATTACCTTTAAAAGGGTATTGTATGCTTCCAAGAGGCGGTTAGCAGCTGGACCGAAACCATGCAATTGTGGCACTTCCATCATGTGGGTCCAAGGATGGATTTCCTATATTATGATAATTCAATTCACATTTATTATACAAATATTCAGCACTTAAAATTAATAATCACCAACAGAATATGCTAAGGATACATATCCAGTGTATATAAACAAGATATGGGGAAAACAGGAATTGCTGCATAAGATACACACCTTAGTATATATTGTGTTGAAGGATTTAACCGTTTCCAAAAATGATTTCAAGTGTTCCCTCAACTTCAACTCCGTCTCGGCATAGTCTTCATTTGGATTATAATCATACTGTCACAAGAAACTACACAGTTAACTTAAAATAGCATGATACTGACTACTAAAGGAAGAACAACAAACAACATCATATACACAGGACTGTAGTGCATCAGAATGATATTCATTACAAAGCTAAGCTAAATGGTTGTCTGATCTCAAGGATAACAGCGAAAATATCCAAAGAAAAACCTTTAGGATGCAGATTGGGGTGTGTCAAAATGAACAAGAGGTCACAGTTAGCTCTGCCTTGATAATTAATGCACAGCCTTTATAAAATTCAAAAAGGAAGAAAACTGTGAAGCTAGTGCAGAAAAAGTTTGTCCAAGTTTCCGTTCAAACATAAACCAGCATTAATTGGGGGAAGTGGTGCTGAACTTAAAAACATATGTACAGTTGTACATTCTATTATACCTTCGATGCTAACTCCTGAACCATTTGCTGCAGATTAGACATCTTTTTGGTATACTCCGAGAGCTTTAACTCTAGTTCAGCAATATCAGGCCTACAAAATGAGAATTGAAGAAAATGTGAGGTGATTTGAACAATTTTGTTACTAGAGGATCACAGGGATCCACAAAGATTCAGACCAATGGAACAATTCTGCAGGCACATGAAGCAGCTAGGCAGTACATTTGGCAAGGATCTAAATTGGAAGTACTTACAGGGGGTAAATTGATTGTATTTGGACATCTGCAGGGAAAAGTTTGCACTCCTCCGAAAAAATCTGGGCTTGTTTCTCAGCAATTGAATCTACGAGTTGCACATCCTTCTCCAATTGCTTATCAACACTACAACAGTACAAATTGTTCTCAGTGCTTTATGTTAGGTACCCTCCTCATATGCAAAGGAACACAATACTTTTCTGTGTAAACAGATTTCATTTGGCATCATATATTACGATGTTGGAAGAAAGTTTTATCACAAGCTGCCCAAGTTTTATGTAGAATCAACAATCAACATAGTAGGTACATTTTACTTCAGATGCAAAAAACTGTGCCCAAACCCGACCTCCACTCTGGATTGTCAGCGTAGCAACTAGCTTCCACTAGGTCGACAATAAGATGGAGCAGTTCCACCCTCTCCTCATAGCTACCTCGACCCTGCAACAACGACAGTTATGAACCGATGAAAGATGACACATAATACATCTCAGTTTGCATTTGCAATTGTGCTGTGCTAGACATCTTGGCATCTCTCATGGCAATATACAGCATAAAATCCAGCAAATGTAACACATAACACAAACAGGGCAGCCATTTCTCTCACCTGAATCGCCTCGGTGTCCACCGAGGGTGTGATGCCCAGGAAGTTCGCGATCTCAGCCAGGTCTGCAGAACCACACGCCATCTGAGATCAGCACCACGCGCGATCCCAGGAATGGAAACCATTGTACCCTACTGAAGAAACCAAAACCTTACGTTGGATCCTGCTGTTCTCCTCGTCGCGGTCCAGGCTATCCCCCTGCCAGTTCTGATGCGTGAAGGGCGATCTGTCGCCTAGGAGCCTCCGGAACGCGCACACACACCCCAAACGAGCAGATACCGTCAGTTCCCAGCCCGAATCCCAAAAATCGAAGGCCATACACAGCAGAGAGATCACAGCTCCCAGACAGCAGGAGGAGCGGAGAGGAAAGGAAATGCGGCGCGGGTGTACCGGAAGAAGAGCCACTCGAGGAGGCGGTAGCGCTCGACGCCGGCGAAGAGGAGGGATTGCGCCGGGGCGTTCGCCCGCGGGTACTCCAGCAGGGACAGCTTCCGCTGGATCTCCTCCATCTGCTTCGACGCCATGGCTGCTCTCTGCTCGGCTCCGCTCCGCTCCGCTCCGCCGCGGCGGCCGGCCGTTGATGGAGATGGTGGGTATTGGGCAGACGGCGACTCCCCAACGAGCGAGATGTGTTTGATAATTCCCCAAATTTTAATTTTTCTCCGGATCCGTTTCAAAATTCGACGAAAGGGTTATCGCAGTTTCGTTTCACCTGGGTCCCACTTGTCAGGATTACTCGCTAATTGGGCTAAAATTGATAACGATGGGCCTTAAGGCCCAATGCCTGCAGTCAAGCCTATTTTCTGCAAATGGGCCTCAAAGCCCCACTTACCGCTCGCCTCTCCCAAGCCAGAAGGCGGAACCCTACCCAGGCGCCGCACCTATAAATGACCTTTCCCCCTTGGTCGCCTCCTCTCGCGCCGCCACTCCCCTCCCGACCCACTCGCCCAAAACCCTAGCGCTTGTCGCCGCCGCCGCCGGAGCGCGCTCCCCATCTTCCTCCGTCAACCATGGCGACCCAGATCAGCAAGAAGAAGAAGGTACGCGAGCTCCTCCTAATCGTATCGCTACCGTCCCCCGTCTTCCCCCCTTGCGTGGATGGATCTGAGTATCTGACCGCCGTGCTCGTGTGCGCAGTTCGTCAGCGACGGTGTGTTCTACGCCGAGCTCAACGAGATGCTGACGCGGGAGCTGGCCGAGGACGGCTACTCCGGCGTGGAGGTGCGCGTCACGCCGATGCGCACGGAGATCATCATCCGCGCCACGCGCACGCAGAACGTGCTCGGCGAGAAGGGCCGCAGGATCAGGGAGCTCACCTCCGTCGTCCAGAAGAGGTTCAACTTCCCCGAGAACGGCGTCGAGCTCTACGCCGAGAAGGTCGTCAACCGCGGCCTCTGCGCCATCGCGCAGGCTGAGTCCCTCCGCTACAAGCTCCTCGGAGGCCTTGCCGTCCGGAGGTATAGACCCCCACTCCTGATTCCCGCTAGCGGTGTGATTTCTGGTTCTGATGTCGATGCTAGATGCTTTTAATTTGTGCTTGCATTGAATTGTGTATAGGTGGTACCTATAGCCGCAAAAAATGATATGTGGTACTCATACCTTGCCTACAGATCCCACAATTTAGAATTAATAGGAGATGATAACCCGGAGTTTGCTTATAATCTGGTTAGAAGAATTTCGAGTTGATTAAAACTACAAGTAGAGACATTAGTCAGGGGTTAGTATGCTTGCACCTCTGATTTATGTTCTGCCTTCAGTCCTTGTTGGTGGGATATTGTACTGGTGCATAAAGGAAATGCTGCTCCTTGAGGCAGCAGCGGCCAGACAACCGTTGAGACAGATCCACAGATAAATGACTAATATCATGTTGTTTGTCTACTAAATCTGTCTCACATTTCTTCAGTCCCATTAACCTAATAGCCTAGCTACTTTATAGTTTTGCTGGACATACACACAAAATATTTTGCATCATTAACACTAACTGGTTGTTTGGATGTATCAGATAATTTTTTTCCATTTTTTGCACCATATTTGTTTTTACCTGCCTTCTTTTATGATGGTTGGACTTAAGATGGTGCATAGAGGAAATGCTGCTCTTGTAGTAGCGGCGGCCAGACAACCGTTGAGAGATAGATCCACAGATGAACAATCTTTCTGCTGTTTGTCTACTAATTCTATCTCACATTTTCTGACATGAATTGTAGTCATAGGCTCATGAATTTTATTCCGTCGACCGCCTTTCTATCCATTGTATCAATCTGTGCCTTTGCTTGTATATTTTTCTTGCTTGGTTGATAAAATGTTGTGTAAGAACATGTTAAATCGTCATAGTTGGTTGGGAATATATTGTTGTGTAAGAACATGTTAAATTTGCTGCCTAAGTTTTTTACCCTGTAATGTATTATAGTTAGTCTAGTTCTTCTTACTAACATGCTTGTTTCATTGACAGGGCTTGCTATGGTGTTCTTCGCTTTGTTATGGAGAGTGGTGCCAAGGGTTGTGAGGTGAGTGTCCCTATGTTCTGTGTGGATATGTTCGTTTTCTGGTGATTGGTGAATGCACCTCAACAACATTATTTATTCAAATGCAGGTTATTGTGAGTGGAAAGCTCAGGGCCCAAAGAGCCAAGTCCATGAAATTCAAGGATGGCTACATGATCTCATCTGGTCAGCCAGTTAATGAGTACATTGACTCAGCTGTGAGACACGTCCTTCTCAGACAGGTTTGTTTTCCTGTAATCACTTTGTATCATGTTTGTTTATGTTCTGAGCAGGCATTTAATTTTCTTATACATGGCCTAAATCTAATCTTTCAACAAACTATATCTGTCGTGCAGGGTGTTCTGGGTATCAAGGTGAAGATCATGCTCGACTGGGACCCGAAGGGCAAGGTTGGCCCGATCACTCCTCTTCCGGACCTGGTGACCATCCACACCCCTAAGGATGAGGATGAGCTGCGCCCTCCGGTCTTGGCACCTGAGGTCTAAGGTCCCAACACTGTCCTTGAAATGGCAGTTTGATCGGGTCCTAGCTAGGTTTCTATCTTATGATAAGGGCAATGCTAGGACAGTTGGTTACCTTAAGCTTTGTGGACAGATGCTATGTATTGGTTCCGCGTCACTTTTGTTTAAGCTAAGTTTTGCCGAGACAAGCTACCTTGATATGTACCGGATGAAATTGTGGTTCCTTATTGTATGGCTCTGCTATGTTTTTTTCCTGCCGTTCGACATGCTTTGATAGAATCTATTTGTAGCAAAGAAAAATATGTTCTGACAATGTTCATTTTTGAAACCTTCAACGGGGGATTTCTCCCCACCTGATTTTTTTTTTTTGAAAATATATAGCTAGCTCTGGTAATTGGATTACTAAGATGTGTACTGGTGTTTTGGTTAAGTTGAGCTAGTTGGGCCTCGATTATATTATTTTTTTGCTCGTAGGCATTTTTGCTTTGCACTGATTTGCATGAGAGCAATAGGTTTCTCAGATTTAGATGTTCATCCCACATTTAGATGTTCATCTTGAAAGACGACCTCGTTTCCCCTCTTCCAGAGCTGCCAGGGTTGTTTGAAGGTTTTGAGCAACGACCAAAACTAATTTCCTGATCCGCACAGCAAACTGAACTTGTTGATGAATCAACAATCTTTTTGGTGAATCAACAATCTTCTTGCGATGAAGGTTGGCTCTGTCCGGCTCATCAAGTAGTCAGATGCGGCCGTTTGTCGATGTCAGTCAGTAGCCGTAAATCCTGCTGTGCCTGAGGGGACAACCGGTTGACAAAAGCACCCTGGAGGTTTGAGCTTACTGCCTATTGAGCTGTGGCCTGTGGACTCCTCCATCGTGCAATGACTCCAGTCCAGACATCAGTCCAAATAGGGTATTGCATCATCTCCTAGGTGCACCGTCATCAGAGCTTGATAGAGCGGCAGTAGTCTGAGAAACTCCCAGGTCTTGACACCGCATGTTGGCTATGTTTGCTCTCTGTTTGATCCAATTCCAAGACGCCCATGCAGAATACTGAGCGCAGTGTAAGCGATGGATGAGGTTGAGCAGTAGCCAAATAGTTTGTGTTCCAAAGTCTTTGATGCCGAGGCCTCCCAGATCTTTTATGGTGCAGACGCTTTGTCAGGCGACCAAGCATTTGGCCGGGGATGTTTCCTGGTCGCCCGACCACAGAAAGGAACACCACCGTCTGTCAGTGTACATCTCTACTAGTTGACCGTCAAGGACAGAATTCATGAGAATCGCTCTCCCCATGGTGCTGAGGACCGAAGCTTGCCAGGAGGAGAGGAATCTGTCCGTTCTGTTAACATATAGGTGGTAAAGGCCGCCTGCGTTAGCTTGCTCGCTGAAAGTGGCAGGCCCAAAGTGCTTTTTACTGAAATTGATCCCGAGTCTGGTGGCGTCAGAGAACTTATCTAAGATGAATTTCTATTCTTGGACAGCATCAAGTTCCCATTTGAGCACAATCAGGGTATCGTCAGTGTACTGCAGCACAACACAACACAAGGTCTATTTATCCTTTCTAATTGCGCCGGTCCCTGATGGAAGGCTGGGAGATAAGCCATCACTTGCTGCTTGATCGTTCCCCAGGCAGCTCTGTGAAAGGAAGGACCAAAACCGTCTGGACGCGGTACACTATTTCTGTCCATTTGTTTTCAGAGCTTCCATGGTTTCCAGCTCAGAGAACGGGGCGGTGAGTTCAGTCACCGGTTGGTAAGAACTGTGGAACAAGGCAGTGACACTGAAGAAATCCGTCAGAGCTTGCAATTTGCCGTCGTGGTTGGCAATGACAGAACCTTTGACCGCAAGATATCTGATGGTGCCTCTTTAATTTAATCGTGCGGAATTTGCTTCGCTGTTTCAAGTAAGAGGCCTTCTCTTTGGTTGCTTGTGCAAGTGTAACTCATGGCAGTTCCTGTGTTCCCGCAGCTCATCAGGAGAGAGGTACCGCTCCTCCTCGGGTGTCAAATAGTTGTACTATTGATTTCAAATTAGGAAAGACGTGGTGTGGCGCCCTGAAAAGCTGAGACCAAACCGTAGTCGCCGCCCTAGTCGACTTGAGTCATGCTGCCAGTTGCCCCGTCGCTTCACTGCACCTGTTTGCTTGTTTCACGTATATTAAATGAGGTGCTACATCAGTATATGGAAATGTTTTGTATGAAACGGGCACGAGACAGAAAGAAAACGTTTCATCCCTGTGACACGGCGTAGCAGCGCGTTTCCAAAACTTCGAAATTTGTGTAAAACCCGCGCTGAGAGCCGTCCGGCCGTTTCAACTGATCGCGAGTTCTTCTTCCTGGCTTCTTCTCCACCATCCGGTCCGCCATAGCGAGCGAGTCCGCCGGGCGCAGCTCCGCCGCACGGGCCGCGAGTGTCGTCCGCAGCCGTCGCGGTCCGTCGCGACGCTCCTTCGCGGTCTGTCGCGACTCGTGAGGCACAGAGTCTTCGTCGACTACGAGTCTGCGGCCGAGCGCCGTAGCCTGGCCGTCCGGACGAGGCCAGCCGCGGAGGCTTCGCCGGCCGCGGGCGCGAGCCCCGCCGCGTGCAGACTGCGCGGGCCACCGGTTTCACTAGCACCGATGTCCGCCCCTGCTGTGCCGATTCCGTCGGTCTCTGCTGAGTCGTCGTCCTCCCCTGCCCTTCTTGCCCATGCATGGCGGCCAGCCCTCCGCCAGGGAGCTCTGCGAGTGTGGCCACGCCTGGATCCTACCCGGTGCGCACAGCGGCGGCATGTTGATGTGGATGCGGCAAGGAGCAGCTCGCGTGCGGCTGCGTGCGGCAAGCCACCGTTCGGGGGTTGTTCAGATTTCAGAACTTCAGTTGGTGCGTGCGGGGCGGTCAATTGACTGAATGGATATTGTCCTATTTTTAGCGCATCTGAATGCATGTCGTTGTTTGCTTAATTAGATGTATGTCATCTGCAATTCGGCATGCAGGTGATAATATCTGAAGGCACTAGACCTTATCATTCTACAACAATTAAATGTTTTATTTATCTTTGGATGGTGAAATGAAACTGTGCATTGTGAAGCTTAGTTTTATTCATTTTCACCCCGCTATAGCTGACATGACGTTTTGAAAACTGTACACTGAAACTAAGCATTGAGACTGGCCTAAGAAGCCAGGGGTTCTTAAAATAGCTGGGAAAAAATTCTACGCGTGCCACGTGTGTTAAAAATTTAATCCTACGCTTCGATATTATAACTTCTTTCCCCGCATCAGTTCCCAGGCAAGTGTTGAGTCCATGCGTTTCTTTAGCTCTCACGGGACACGTGTTTCGCATCGGTGTAGGGTCTACAAATTGGCGTGTGTTCCGAAGTGGGTTTGGCATGTGGAATGAGGGAGGTGGTACAGGGGTTGGACTTTGGAGGCCTAGGACGTGTTGGTCCGTACATGCGTGCGTGGCGTTGGGTTGGGCCGGAAGAGGAGCTGGGCTCCGGTTCCTTGTACTTGAGGTGTTTTTACGTACATACACGTATAGAGTCTTTGGATGGCGGTGTACTTATATACACGTATATATAGAGTATACGTCTCTACCAATCCCCAAAATTTAGCTGCGTCCATTTAAATGTTTAGAGCGATAAGGCACTCCTCCCATTCTCCTATGAATCTGAAACCCCTCTCCCTTCGAGCATAGTTCGGATCCCTCCATGCTTCTTCATCGCCTGAATATGGTCCTTAATGTCGAAATGTGGAACCGAGGCATGCGTCCGAGGTCGTCTTCCACGTGGCAGGGGCGTCCTCTAGCTTGGCCGCTACATGGCCACCGCCAAGGACGCCCAGTTGGGAGAGCCGGGGATCCACGCGACCGATATTCATCGATCATGTCCTGCTAGCTCTCCGGCCAGGCAGAGATGGATCGAAAGGTCGCCTTCTTCATTCCCGACCACCAGACGCCGAAACTAGACTGCGTCGTCAGTTTCGATATATCCAGCGGCTAGGCGCTCCTCCCATTCGCCTGTGAATCGAACACCCCATATCAATCGAGTTCTAGTTAGAATTGCTGCATTGGAAAAGAGAGATTTGTACAGATGACCCGGTCCTCATGTAAATAAATAATAAGGAATCTCTATTGATAGTCAACTCGACACGTTTGACACCAAGAACAAGAAGATCAAAAGATGAAGTCTCGACCATATTGACATCCCCTAATAATGTTTCATAGCATTTGAGGACAAAAGCATGCGCTTGTGCACCCGGTCCCAAAAGCGTGCAAAAGAGATTGCTTGCTGCTGGTACGTGTTTGGCAGCCTAGGGTAGATTTCTTTCACTCAAAGTGATCGATCAAGCACAGTAGTCATACGCATTGGCGCTGGCGCTGGCATTGGTTAGTTCCATCTCCTGGACGACCATCCAGTACTACACAAGTATTAGGAGTATCTACCCTATAATGCATTAACATAATCATTGTTTGGTCTACCTTATATAAACTCTCCGCTGAGATAGTCCATCTTCATGCATTTAAAAATTATATCCAACAAAGCAACAACTCCATAACTAAAGTCCAACCATTCAGATTAATTCACATTCTTCTCTCATCTTACTCAATCAAATCCGACGATTAGGACAGCGTGTATGGTCCTCCTTGTACCCTCCCATCTGCCTCGCCAAGGACCATCGCACGTGACGCGAAATCAGCGCGGCCCTTTCCTTTTTCGACTCACGGTCCTTTTCCTCTCGCGTTCCTTCCCTCTGCCACTCCAGGTGACGTCGTCACAATGGCCTACGAGTTCCAACAACCGCCGGAGGAGAGGGGCGTTCTGATGCTGAAAGTTATGAAGCTATCCCTGCAAATGGAGGCGTCGAACCGCAAGTGTCATTCTGCTATCGTCTTCTTGGCACTCGAGCTGCGCGTCGCGATTGCCAACGAGACCGTGGCTGCTGAAGTGCTGAGGTCCGCGCCGACGGCCCGTTCGATGCGCGTGCCATAGGCGTCCAGCTGCCTGCCCCTCGGGACGTGTACATGGCGACCGCGACCAAACGTACGTGCAGCTGCTTTTCGTAATGAGTGACAAGTGTCCCGCTCCCGTCCGTGTTTGTGGTTTCCAACCGCGAGAGCCGGGTGGGTCGTCTCAGCTGGGATTACTCCACCTGGCTGCAGAGGAGGGTCAAGAACTCGAACAACTGGGCCGAGATCGTCCTGGCTTGTGTATGCGGAGGAGTGTCAAGAACTCCAACAAGGCAAGGCAAAATATGTGCAGGCACGTACCGATCGAACTCCCAATACTCATGTGATGGATAGTGCATAATGGCTAGTAGTACGTAGATGTGTACGCGCGCACGGCAGCAAGGGATCTTCGATGCTACGTGTTCACTCCGTCTTTGTTGGCCTGGCGTCCACCACTGCATGCTGCGCGGTGCTGGTGCTTGTGCAATGTTGCATCATGAATTTATGAGGGCAGGTGGCAGTCAGAGTCAGGCACGCAGAAATGGACAAGAGGTGGAGCCGGAGAGGAGAGACATGCAAGAAAGAAAGAAAAAGCCACACGAGAGGAGCACACACAGGCCTTATTTAGTTTCACTAATTTTTGTCACTAAAAATTCCTGTTTCCCGTCACATCAAAATGCTAGCATATGATAAAATCAAAAATTAATTATACAGTTTTATTATACTTTATAAGACGAATATTTTAAACCTAATTAGTTAAAGTTTAAATAATTTTTATCAAATACAAATAAAATATTATAGAAATTCCACTATAAAAATTCCAGCCCCAATTTAAAAATCTATACGAGGCCACAGGCACACAGCGTAGCACGGACGGACGACAGCCAGGCTGTCTCCCGTGGACCAAGAGGATCGGAGTGGACCGTGTCCGCCGTCTTCCTTCCCCACGGGCCGCGCAAAGGCTCACTGGGCCCTGTTGTTGATCGAAAAAGCACAACCCCAACCGTATGGCCTGCCATACCTTATCGTGAGGCACAAAGTTCTACGCGGGCCTGCTGCGGAAGCTGGCGGCAAACACCGGCACGTGGAGCCCCAGTAACCGGCCCGTGTAAATGTTTCCTCAAAAACCTTATCGTGTGTCTCTATCACCTTTGCAGTTAAAAACTTTAAAACATTACATATTTCTCAAATATAGCTCATGGTCATCGAAGCCAGAAGAGCTGCATGTAGATAGTGTGTGACAAGCAGGCTAGTACGCACAGTACATGGCTCCCATGCTTTTGCAGCTTTTTAACAAGCGGCCAAGGCATATAATATAATCTGTATATGAAGGTCAGGTGTAACAGAAAACAGATGCTTCTGCTTCTCAAGGAGGCCTGTAAATTTCGGTCGTGCTGCAGGACAATGCCTTCACAGCCAATGCAGGGTTAGCTTTTTTTAGAGAAAATGATTCCACCCCGTTACGACAAGCTGCAAGTGTCAGGCACTGAGAGTGAGAGTTGGAGGAAAACAAACCGATTGACACTTTCATTTTCTGCAACGGATCGATGGGTAAACATGATTGCCGGTCGGTTTGTTTTCCTGCAATATCTCACCTTCAGTCGATAGCCTGGTGGTTACAGTTACAGACAACATGAAGAGATACGGTACCGACATTCATTTCTGCGTGTCATTTGAAGCGAGGATTAGAGGTAACTGAACCATCCATTGGAAGATATGGAACAAGGTTCAGTTTCCTCTAATATCTCATCTTCAATGGCCCATCCCCGGAGGCCGGAGATGTTTGCCTGCATGTAACTGAAATGCAGTCACCCAAAGTGAGTACCGGAGGAAATCAAACTCTGAGTCGCTCTGTCAGATAGACACACAGACACAATCAAATGTTGGTCGTCGAGTTTGTTGTCCTCCATTATCTAAGCTCGGTTCAATTGAGTGAGACTGAGCTGTTGACTAACTGTTAGTACTAACCAGGCCCAAAATAAGGGCTTCAAGCTTGGATGTCAAGTGCAAGAATTCATACTCCTCACCCCTTGAACCTAAAAAATTTAGTTTTGCTAGAACCCATAAAAACAAAAGTTTGCTTTGCCCTGACAAATGAAGTAAAATATGGTTTTAGAGTTCTGAAGTAAATATAGTTTCAATGGAGTTCAAAAAAAAAAAAAACATCCTTTAACGATCCAAGGAGAATCTCCCCATATTTCCACTTTCCAGTTCAACTGTTTTTCCTACGTGTAGAGTCGTCAAATGAGGGTGAGAGGAAAACAATCTGACTGGTAATCAGAGTTGTCAAAAGTAGTCGCCATTTGAGCTTGGTTTCCTGCAAGATCTGAAGTACTACAACTGATGGCTTAGTTGCTGAACAGATTCATTTGAATTTTGAAGTGCGGATGTGAGGTAAGTAAACCTGCGTGAGAAGCAGGGACAGCAAGTATTTATTTCATCAGAAGTGATGCACCATCTTCTACCATTATTTGATAAAGCACTGAATGCAATGCATGCACTGTTTTTGTACTAGGTAATCAGAGGGAGCTGGAATTTGTCAACTGATGAACTAGAACAAACCATCAGCAAAAATTTCTGCTTTAGTTTAATTCTCGAACAAAACATAAGAGCTTCCCTGTGCAGCTTCAAACTGCATAACTCTCTGCCAGTGACATGAACTGGACACAGCATATATGTTCCTCAGTGCAATGGGAATTATCACCGTTGGCTTGCAAACCATCACTGAGACACTGATAATGCCCGCTGATGGTTCATAATCAGTGGCAGTTCTAGATTCGAACCTTCACCAAGTCCACTGGTATTGCAACTTTATCAGTGGAGGAACCATGGAAGTTGACAAGTATATTATTTTTAGTGTTTTATAAGAAAAAGACAGTATAATGAGCATGAAGAGCAGATGTACCAGAAGCAGTAAATAAATTGTCCTGTTATCAACTTGAATATCTTACATTTAGATGGATTGTTTGGTCCTGAGTTGTTGGCTTGCTGTTATTACTAGCCAAGGCAAAAGGGACACCATGCATTGATCAAAAAATGAAGAAAAGAGATACAGATGCAGGAGTTCAGCTTTAAGGCTAATGGCAAGAATTCCCACCACTCCGCCACGCTCACTGGGTATCTAATAAATACACTATGGCCCAAAAATAATAACATTAAGAAAGGACCAATCAATCCTCAATTGACAGTTGAACAACAACATTACAAGACCAAAGAGAATATTCAAGGCTAGCATAGTTAAATCAATGTTCTTATGCTTTACACGATGCTATTGTGTAACACAAATGAGGCTTGTAAAATATGTCCTGGATCTCAAATTACAATCATGTCAGGTACTCAGGTCAGGTGGCTGCTTCATCCTTCCAAAGCAACTTCTATCAATCTATGTGTAGGGGTTAAAATACATTGCCCAAAAACAGTGGTGGACATGAAAGGCTTAGAAACTGCCATGGCTACAGGTGGAATACAACTATCATGAACAGAGAACACAGCTTCTTTTACATTGAGGGTTTGCCAACTCCCAATTGTTGGTGTCCAGTAACAGCTTGCAACTATGTGAAATTCTAGATATTTCAGATCGACCTATAAAAATGTTCAGGGTAAAAATGTCCAGTAATGAAAAGCACAGGGGGAAGTTTACTGACCATGCTATCAAATTCTGATCTCTGTACTGCCCTCTCATCAAGATGACACACTGTTTTGCATATCTCTGTACTGCTCTTTCTCCAAAGTGGGATAGGATCCCTGTGCCAATATTACAAAAGGCTGTTTTGCATATCTCGCTCACGAAAAAGGGAGCCATTCTTAAGGGAAATTCTGCATGTGTTAATCACTCTTTCACTACAGGTTGAGCTTTAACGATTCTCTTCTGAGCCTCTTCCCTCTCCATTCTCTGCCGTTCTTCCATCAGCCTTTACTGCTCTAGTTCATGTCTCACCAAACTCTCTACTTGAAAGCCTTCTGGTCTTGTACAGGGCTTCGGTTCAGGCTTCGGTGACATTTTTTTTTTTCCGCGAGCAGACATATATGCCCGTATTTCATTAAGAGGCATGGAATGGTCGTAAGACCTATAACATAGGTTTAGGATGGTGGTGGCGAAAAGCCATCAGCAACCCAAACAACAAACCTAACTACTAGATCCTTAACGTTTGTATTATATGGATAACTAATTGTGCGACCATAAGCTGGAGAGCTCAACAAATGCGACTCATCACGGCTCGTCCAAGACCATCGCCGGCTCCTCGAACGTGAATCGGCCTCTCCCCAGGTAGTACGTCTCCATGGCCTTCCTGGTCTGTTCCGGCAACGGGAGTGTGAAGGCGGCTTGGAACTCGTCGAACGAAGCCGTGTCCGGCTCCCGCGTTTCAACCTCCATGCCCAGCTTCTTCATCAGTATTTTCCTAGCCTGGGCGTCCGGCTTCGGTTCCCGGTGCTTGCTCTTGGCCGCCAACCGTGCGCTCCTCCTGGGATCAGTTCCTCATCAGTGCATGCTCTCGGGTCATGTGTGATCCTGAGACGCGGCGGCGACTGGATGATAGACTGATCCAGCGGCTTCTTGAAGCGGGAGATGAAGTCGTCGACCGTCACAGGAGGAACCGGTGTCGCCATGTTGGTGTCCGTCGCAGAGGCCGGGGAAGACGCCGCGACCTCTGATTGGAGAACCAGGGAAGCATCCCCAGCACCCGCCACTGTCTCGGCAGACGCCCCGTCGTCCTCCATATCGACGTCGGCCACATCCACACTCGTTCCTACAGCCTCCGCGGGGACGACAACAACATCAACAGTCGCGGCTTCCGCGGCAATGCCCTCATTCACCTCAGCATCAACAACACGCACAAGAGGCACAGGCTCCATTGCTGGGGCATCAGCTACCTGGGTGACAGGGGGCGAGGCGAGCTCCACCGTCGACGGGTCAACAACAGCATCGACAACCAACAATGCGGCGGAGGCAGTCTCGACGGGCAGTGCATCAAGCGTCCCCATCTGACCCGTTGGCAGCAAGGAGAGATCAGGCAGCACCGACGACGTCCCAGAGTTCATGCCACGAGGCCAAGCACACCCACGTCCACGGCTTCAACCAAACCAGGAGCAGCAGCTCGTGGCGTGCTCTGGCCAGAGGTGCAGTCCTCTGAGAGTGAAAGACCAACCGAGTCAATGAGTCCGGGCCGCTCATCTGTAGTGCTCTGACGTGCTCTGACAAGGCGGCGCGGCCACCGGGCTTCCTGGAGCCGGGAGGGTCCCCCCCGCCGCCGGCTGAGGCGCCCGGCGCCTCAAGGCCGGACGGGCTGGGGTCCCTGGACCGGGCGGCGGCAGATCTGGCCGGCCTGACCCCAACCGAGGTCCCCCGGACCTCGAGGCTAGGGGAGGCCGGCGGCTTGTAGGAGGCGGGCCGGGCGGAGGAGGGCGCGCGGTTCAGCACCAGAGCGCTGTCGTCCTCGTCGTCCGACGCGTCGGAGACGACGACGTCGTCCCACCGCTGGGACTTGGAGCGGCCGGTCGACGCGGGGAAGAAGGGGGGCGCGGCCGGGGAGAGCTGCTTACCTGAGCCGCCGGGGAAGGGGAGGGGGCCAGGGGTGGCAGCCGTGACCGGAGTGGCCGGCGGCCGGCTGGCTGGGGTGGTGGCGGGGGCACCGCCATCGGGGGGGCGCGGAGGAGGGGAGGGAGAGTTGGGAGCCATCCTAGTTTATCTTGATTGCCTTCGCTACCCGCAGCAGCTTGACATGCATACGCAAAAAAGGATTGTGTTAGACAGGATGAATCAAGAAATGATGGCAGCTGAAAATATTCAGAGTAAAATTTTCACAAACCATCGGAGAATTCTCTGTGGTGTATGGATAACGGTCAGCTTTGTGAACGGCCTTTTCTTCCTCCATCTTCTTTTGTAAGATCTGTGCTTATAGCTGCCGCTCTTTCACATGACCTCTTTCCTGATAATTATTCTGTTGCACAATCATGATGAGAAATGCTGTGACTCGAAAAAATTCACATCTCACAAACCTCTGTTTGTAGATTGAAAGGTTTGGCATGGTGCGTGTGGGCACATCTTGCCTGTTGCTGTTTGATGAACATTCAGAATGAGGAAAGAGCTGCAAAACAGGAAAGTGCTAATAAGATCTTGACCAAAAAAAAACAATATAGTGGTTATACAACCATATGGCTGTCGATAAATACCTTGTCAAATAAGTCAGCAACTGATGGAGGACTGGAGGGCCCAAGCGAACGTCGGTCGAGAAATAGAACTCCTTGGGAGCTGTGACCTGAGACTTTGGATGGGCAAGCACACCAATGTCTCCCTTACTCTCAAAAATCTGCATGCCATGAAAGCCCAGAAATAAATAGCCAGTAATCATCCCTGCACAAATATGCAGAGGCTGGGGCTTGAACCCTAAACCTCTTGGTCACAGACGGTAAAGCTCTACCGCTTGCACCAGGGCCGCCCTTCAAATGAAGCTCCAACTCATAATCTAATCAAATTTTTATTCATCTATGACAAAGTGTTAGTACCTTTTTGTTTAGTGGCCTGGCCTTGAACTTGGGGGGCTTCTCCAGCTTCTCCAGTTCAAGTTCCTGAGAACTTTTCACAGTGTTGAAAGATGACATTAGAATAGCATTAAAAAAGGACTAATGTCTGCTAAAATGATTTCAGTTCATCATTTTTGTGTGGCAAAAGCAAACCTTGTTCATCGAACTCTCCTTGTTGTATGAAGTTGTGGTGACTTTGATTGTCTCATTTTCAGTGGATTATTTTGACTCTGCAAGATTGAAACATTGAACTTTACAGCTAAAAACTAATAATAACTAGCATCCTAAGATGCAGCGACTAGGCAACTAGGAACTTACTCGGATAGTATCTGCACAAGACACTTCTGAACAGGTGTCCACATATCGAGTTGCTCTGTCCATTGTTTTAAGATAGAACTCCCTGTAGTTGATGCAAAGGAACAAATGAATTAATCAATGCAAAGAGCCTTTCGTTCATGAATTTGCCACTATGATAGAATACTTACATTAAATTTGGGGACCTGTGGGGTTTTCCTTGGAAGTGGAGGGAACGAAGGGGCTTCAGCAATCTTAAACTAGTTACCACGCAGTTAAAGCAAGACAGTCATAAATCATTGGCTGCACAACCAAAACTTCCTTCCCTTTGTCTTGGATGCCTAGTCACCTGGCTAGCTGCCTCGAGTCAGCTTGGTCTGCGGCTAAGGTCCCTAACTGCAGGTTCTTGATTTTGCTATTTGATTACTTTGAAGATGAGCGAGCTGTCTGTTGCTGAGCTGCAGGTTCGAGAACAGTGCAGGTGTCACTTGGAAGCTGCCCTGAAGCCCAAAGCTGCATACTGGCGGCAGCATAGCAAGCACCGTGCTGTGAGGGAAGGTGACGCCAATACGGCCTTCCATCACGCACAGGCTTCGACTCGCATGCGATGCAACTGTATTCGGCACATTGAGGTTCAGAGAACTTGGGTGGCAAACCACAGTTCCAAAGTGGAGGCACTCACTTCACCACCTTCTACAAAGGGCTCTTGGGTACACCGGGACCGTCATCGTGGTACTTTGATGTTGATCAGCTCTATCAAGATGTGGCACGCCCCGATGAAGGTCCTGTTGCTGCCTTCAGCGAAGAAGAGGTCAGAAGCGCTATTTTCAGTACGGTAATACCTGGGCTTGGAGGCCGGGGTGCTCTCGGTGTAGCTGAAGCGGAAGTTGAAGGAGAGGGCGGTGGGCGGTAGGGCGGCTTCTTCGCAGCGGTGTCGCTGGAGGTTCTCGCGGGGCCGGCGTGAGGGAGGGAGGCCGGGGCCACGAAGCCGTAGCGGTTGAGGAGGCGCTAGATGTAGCGGCGGGTCGGGAGGCCGGAAGGTGCGCACGCGCGGTGGAGGAGGCCGGGGGCGAGGAGCATGGGGCGGCGGTGAGGGCGCCGGCGGTTTGAAGGGCCACACTACAGGAAATGCTAGCTTTGCCGACTGTTTTTTTTCGACACTCGGCAAAGATCTGCCTTTGCCGAGAGCCATGTCAGGCAGTCGGCAAAGCCAGCTTTGCCGAGTGCCTGCCTTTGCCGACTGCCTAGCACTCGGCAAAACCTTGGATTTGCCGAGTGCCAGGCAGTCGGCAAAGTCTGGCACTCGGCAAAGGATGCCAGTCCTGGACGGCATCCACGCCGTCACCTTTGCCGACTGCCACGCCGTCAGCAGTCGGCAAAGGTGGCAGCCTTTGCCGACTGCCAGCCTGTCCGGCAGTCGGCAAAGGCTCTTTGCCGAGTGCGACATGAGGCACTCGGCAAAGATTTTTTTTGGTTTTCAATCCCAGTTTTTTTCTGTTGCCTTGCTACAGTAAATACATTCTAAATTTCAAGTTTGGGGTAATTTTGATTTGTTTTGCTATATTTCGTTAATTTTTTTTGTTTCTTGATTTTTTTTCGGCAACTACAGATTTGAACTGCAGGTACATGAAATATTAGAATCCGGTGATTCAAAAAATGATATTCATGATTTTTGGAGCATGTTGAGGCCGTATGCAGGGCCTCGCGTGAAATTTCGACCGTGTTGGTGTCGGAACACGCCGAGTCACGCGCGTGAAAAGTATTTATAAATTTTATAAAATCCAAACGGAGTCCGAAAATGACGAAACCTGACTACATGTCTCGCCATCGCATGTGGAGGCTGTGGTAAAAATTTGAGAAAGTTTCAAGCAAGTTGTGACGTCACGTGCCTAAAACCCACGCATCTCCACATGTGGCGATGTCTAGGTTGTAGACATCCGACGTCTCAACTTACTTCGAACATTCTCAAATTTTTATCATAGCCTCGACATGCGATGATAACACACCTCGACAAGTTTCGTCATTTTCGGACTTCGTTTGGATTTTATATAATTTATAAACACTTCTACCACACCTGGATGGTCGTTTTTCGTGGATAAGGCGTGTAAAAGTTTGGGTGAGTTTATGGACACGGCCTCAAAATACACTCTCCAATGTGAATACCATTTTTTGAATGGCTACGTCTCATTATTTTATGCACCAGCAGTTCAAACTTGGATTATCGTGAAAAATTCAAGTAAATGAAATAAATAAACAAAATATAGCAAAATATTATAAAAAGGACCCAAGTTCGAACATGTGCTTCAATACAATATACTTGGGCTACAGAAAAAGTTTGAATCCAAAATTCAAACAAAAAATCAAATCTTTGCCGAGTGCCGTAGCAGACACTCGGTAAAGAAGCTCTTTGCCGAGTGCCTTCGACGTGGCACTCGGCAAAAGTGCCGTCTTTGCCGAGTGCCTTCGGCCTGGCACTCGGCAAAGGTTCCCTCTTTGCCGAGTGCTACCTACGTGGCACTCGGCAAAGTGCCTTATTTGCCGAGTGCCGCTGAAGTGGCACTCGGCAAAGGCGAGAGTTAAAACACCCGCCCGCCTGCGTCTTATCCACTCTATAGCTCCCTCCTCCCCGCGTCGCCGGCCCCTCCCCCCCCGCACCGCTGTCCCCGCCGCCCTCCCCCCCCACCCCCCCCCCCCCGCCGCCGGCCCCCTCCCCCCCGCGCCGCAGGCCCCCTCCCCCCCGCGCCGCCG
>CM041643.1:12065153-12263122 GCA_023333625.1 Bothriochloa decipiens
CTACAAAAGTGTCAGTTATTAGTAAGGATACAAAATAATTGTAACTAAATCGATAAAAAGTTGACAGCCTCATTTCAGTACCTATACCTATGAAAACCCAAAACTGAAACACTGAACGAAGATGCAATTGCTGGTTTTAGCGGACTGCTAACAAACAGTTATAGACTTAGTTAGCAGCCATCTACCAACCAGCACTGCATTCCAACTGAACCGAGAAACCAAAGCAGCCTGGCAAGTTACTCAAGGTCACCTTATTACTTTTATTAAAAAGAAGTGAAGTACTGAAACTATGAACATTCTCAAACCCCTATCTGAAACCTGATATTTGAAAGCTCCAATTACTTAGCACATGTGCAACTTATTTACAGGTAAGCAAAATAATACTCAGTAACTTATATAATGCATATACGATAAAAACCAAGTAAAAAATGACTGAAGTATTGGTAGAAAAAATGTAAGCATACCATTTGGAATCCCGTCAAAAATTGATTGTGTGATCCACCCTTCAGTGACCAACCATCCTCCCAAGTTAACACCCATGACCTTAGACAGTCCATCCATTGCAACAAAAAAATAAAAAATAGAAGCCACTTATGGTGTTATGCAAAACTTTTGCTGAGAACACCATACAACCTAAGACTGGCAGCTTGGTTAGCATTTTCCACAAGAAAACATTGAGCAATAGAATTTAAGTAAACATTTACTAACAACTTTCTTCAATATTACTATGGATTATTTGTATTTTGCACAAAAAAAATCTATTTTTTGGAGCCTACTGTTTCCCTGAGATTAGTTCAGCCTAGAATCTTGCTCCCCAAAAGACATAAAACTCATCATAAAATCAAACATCTCACCTGAGCAGACAAAAGAAGGCTTAGCAACATTTGGATGTTAATGATGGGTGGGAAACTGACAACAAGCAGGCTGAACCAACAAAATGCTCAGTGCTCAACCCTCAGCTCGCAACAACCTCTAATCAATTGCCAGTTTACATAGGCAGAGAGTGAACTCTGAAGAGACGATGGAACCATACAAAAAGACGTAATTTTAGGTTTGATCTGAGTTCAACAACCAGGGAAAAATACCCATGGACATCAAAACTGAATTGTGAACTAAACTAATCTAGAATTAAGAATCCACATAGGAAATTTAGTTTAGATATACAGGTAATGAACTGATATATAGGTGACAAATAGCATCTTCTTGTTAAGTAAGAATCCACACACCGTGCCATGGGTCAATATTTGATTAAGAATCCCTAAACCTAGCTAACAGATATCGCTACATGAAGTTGTGGCAACCTGTTATACTCAATCAAATATGGCACAAGCAGGCAAGAAGAGCCACAAGAACTGACCGAGATGCTATCTTCGAACTTAGCCAAACCCCTATCCTTTCTTTAGAACTTCAGGATCTCGAATCTGCAATGGGATAACAAATAGTTAAGGTCAGTTTTCACATCAGTTGCTAGGGCTAAATAGAAGTTCATACATATGACAACAACTACATATATGAAAAAAAGTCATTAGTGAGACTTCACACCAGCTGGCAAGGCTAAATAAAAGTTCATATATGGTGGTAGGCTTAGAACCACATAAGGTGACCAACTTTGTTAATGGTTAATGGAGACAGTGATGACTTAAGAGAGCTCGACAATATTGATAGCGATGACGACGATAGTGATAGTGATGACGACTCCACGCCCGCCATATTGCCGTTCGCGGAGATAATTACGAGGCCATGTAATACTATATTGTTATTATTATGTTCCTTTACAAGTACTTGTCATTTATTTATGCTAACTCTTTTGTTCTTTGTCATTGCAGGCACTCGGCAAAATGCCAGGCGGACGGCGGCAGCGGCCGCATCGAGCCGTACGCTCGGCGTACCAGGTCCCCCCGCAGGAGACCGCCGATGACGACGAGGAGGAGGAGGTGTTGGCGGGCGGATCGTCCAGTAGGGGGTCCCAGCCCCGCAGCGGACGTCGCAAGGCGACGAGGAGGCAGCCGTTCTCGTCCTCGCAAGGGAGGATGACGACGGGTGACGAGGACCGCGGCGGCGGCGACGAGACGACGACGACGACGACGATGACACCGTGCCTACACCAGGCCAGACGGCTTCGACTTCGTCAGGCGTGGCCAAGGTGTACTCGCGTGGGCCCACGCTGCTTCCTAGGGTGCGGCCGCAATTCAACAGACGCCCGGTGATTACACCCGTGGGCTAGACGTAAGTAACCATTATTGATTTCACTACTTGTTCATATGACATGTTGAAAATCAAACTGCAGACTAACAATTGTTCTTAATGACTCGTGTAGTACCTGAGCGTTTGTGAGCGGAGAAGGTGAATCACGCCATATCAATGGCATCCAAGGCCTCCTGTTTAGGGAGTACTACCCTGGCCTTGTCGTCGTGGATGGCGAGTTGAAGGTGCCCACGAGGTGGGCTCACTTCTACCTCGTCAACGTGTCTGGCGAGACCCTCGCAGCAAAGATAAAGAGGGAGTTTTGGGTGAGTCTTTCATCACACTGCATTGCTAAATAGTACGCATTCGTCGGACTTCTTGAAACAATGCAATGCTACATGATGTGTCTGTGTGCAGGACTTCTTTACGTGCGAGGAGGGTAAAGCGGACCAGGCGGCGCGAGTGCAGGAGGCGGTCTGCAAAGATCATCTCAAGGACCTATACCATGAGGCGCGCATACAGGCCATCCGCGACTACTACACCGACGTGCATAGAGAGTCCATCAAGAAGCCCCAAATCCGCCAGATCATGAACTCGAGGGAGACTGACCTCACCTTCGCTCAATACGTGCAGGTAATTAAGTAGGAAAACATTCGTTCAGATTCCTTCAGTGAAACATTACACTAATCTTCTCGCATGTCAAATACTTGATGTCATGCAGTTCTGTCCGGGGTGGTGCGACAACCACAGGGACTACTGGGAGGAGATTGTGCGCATGTGGCAAACGGATGAGGCGTACGTGAGGCGCAACGACCGTCGGGGCCGCCGCCTGCAGATGCGAGGGGTGCCACACCACCAAGGGAGCCAGCCCCTCCCAACGTACATGAGAAGATGGGTATGCGTCCGTTCATGTCTTTTTTCTAGCCCTCAATTGTCATTACTTGTAACCAAGTTTCTGTTTTCAATGCAGACGCAGGCGCACGGTGGGCAGGAAATCAACCAGTTCACCGGGTACCTCCTCTCCCACAAGGGCAAGGCGACAGCGCCGGACAACGTCTGCAACCCGGAGGATGGGCCCGAGGCGTACAGCAACCCCACCGCCTACGAGAAGGCGACCGAGTACACCGCCGCGGCTCGCCAGCGCTACGGGGAGACGTTCGACCCCACCGCCGAGTCCCTGGACACAGACCTCCTGCAGAGGTTGGGACCAGGGAAGCAGCACGGCCGGTACTACATGGCCCATAGCGCCGTCGACCCATCCGAAGCTCCCACGCTGAGCCAGGTTCGATCCAGGCCCACGAGCTCCACCGACATCCCCATAGCGTCTCGGCAGCCGAGCATGTCGTAATTCCAGGTAAGTGTGGTTTCGTTCGTCGTTCACTCGTTTCACACCTATACTTACAATCAACACTGTGGATGTAATATTGCAGGCCCAGGTGTAGGAGCAGATGACGCAGATGCAGGCACAGATGCAGGCGCAGATGCAGGCGCAACAGATGGCTTACCAGCAGCACCTGACAGCCGTGCAGCAGCACTACAATAGTCAGATGCAGGGCTTTACCGGCTACTTGCAATCCCTGCAGATCCCCGGGCTGCCTCCACCGCCTGAATTATTCGCTTCACCGCCTCCTCCACCGTCTTTTCCTGTGCCTGCTCCTGTCGCTCCTGCAGGGACCCCGGTGAATACATTGACTCTTGCTTTAGCTTGTGCGTCCATCCTGCAGATACTAATGACATCACTTGGCCTTTAACTTATGCAGGTACAGTCGGCGGGTTTGAACCCGTCTCCTAGAGGTGCCGGCCCTCAGATGATGCCGTATCCACCTCCGGGTGGCCCTTCTCCACTGTATCCACCTCCGCGTGGCCCTCCTACACCTTACTCGTGGCCGGTGGGCGGAGGGTGGCCGTACTGGTCGGCGCCGCGTGATCCAGGGTGGGCTCCATGGGAAAACCCTGGGGGCTCTGGGGACGGACAACCTGACGGCTCCGGGGACGGCGCGACGAGCTAGGTACTTGTCGCTTGTGTTATGCTCCTGGACTTGAGTATCGTCGAAGTCTCTGTCATGTATTTCTTCTCTTCGTGATGGACCTAGACTTGTTGTGTTGAACTTCATGTGATGGACCTCGACTTGTGGTGTTCAACTCGTTACATTGAACTTCATGGTTGTAATGGACTTGTGGTGGTGATAAGAGATGCTATTGTGAGATATATGTGTTATTATGATATATATGGTGACGGTGCTGATGAAATTGTGATATAAATGGTGCTACTTATGGTCCTGGTGAAATTGTGATATAAATTGTGTTTTTGCAATGTTTGGATGCAAGAAAACAGAAAAAAAAAGGAAAACAAAAAATTTTTCCAGCTTTGCCGGGTGCTGACACTCGGCAAAGCTGGGGAATCTGGCCAAAAAATCCCCAGCTTTGCCGAGTGCCAGAGCCGCACTCGGCAAAGGGGTCATTCCTTTGCCAAGTGTCAGCACTCGGCAAATAATTTCTTCTTTGCCGAGTGCCGAGCTGACACTCGGCAAAGAAACTTTCAAAAAAAATAATTTTTTTCTTTGCCGAGTGCTGCCCCGTCAGCACTCGGCAAAGCCAGCCGTTAGGCTGACAGTGCCACGTGGCTTTGCCGAGTGCTGACGTAGCACTCGGCAAAGGCTTTGCCGACTGCATGCCACGTGGCACTCGGCAAAGCCGCCTTCACCGACGGCTTCTTTGCCGACAGCCCTTTGCCGACTGCCACGTGAAATTACAGTCAGCAAAGCCTTTGTCGACTGCATTTCTGCCTTTACCGAGTGCGCATTACACTTGGCAAATCACCTGTCTCCGGTAGCCAGGGTACTGGTAGTGGGGGTTTTGGGGAGAACAAATCGCGTCCGTGCAATGGAAGGCTGCCTAGACAAACGAACGGCCCGATTCGAATGTTCAGGTTCTGATCCACGCTGCCTAGACAAACGAAATTCGGGTGGAATTACGGCGAGTTTTATCATAAAATTCATAATTCAAGTACGCAGGAAGAGGATGGAGTGGCAAATCTCCAAGTGCAAATTAAATCTGATGACAATATATGCAATGCACGCACTTTTTTCATCATTAAGAAAAAAGAGGAAATATTCGCTGCACTCTTACTGGAGAAGATGCAGACTAAAATTCCCCAGACGGGAACAAATACAAGTGGACGGCATCTTCGTATATTTCTGGTGGAACGTTTGGAAAGAAAGAAATAAGAGACATTTTCAGCAAAAAAACGCTAAATCGATCCCAAGTAGCCTCTTTATGCAAAGAAGAGATTATGCAGTATAAACTAGCGATGTCAGCTCATCCTCATGTGCATAATTAGATGCCTGTGTTTTTGTCTTTCTTTTTCTTCTCGGTCTTGCTGACGACAAGCGGTTAGGTGTTGTATAGCGTTCTCTTGCCTTTTCTCTGTTTTGCCAAGTAGCCTTAGTCGATTTAGTGGAAGTGGCCGTTTCTAGAGAGAGGCGCCGGCGAGGCGGCGCGCCCTACCCAAGCAGCGGGCCGGTGGCTGCCACCCCCTGCTTCGAGCCGCGGCGGAGTGACCTCGCACCTCCACCGACGGCGGAGGGCCTCGCGACCGCTGAGGGCCTCCCCCCGCGCTCGCGGCTCGTGGCTGTGGAGGGCCTAGCGCCCGCGGCGGCGGCGAGCGGAGGTGGAGGTCGAGGGCAGGTCAGGCAGGTGGTGGAGGTTGAGGGCATGTCCATGGCGCTCGGGAGGTGGAGGTGCTGATGCGGCCATGGCATGCCCGGCCTCTCCCTCCCCAGCCTCTCCTGCTCCAGTGTGCGCGTCGCCCGGCCCAGCCTCTCCCTACCTAGCGAGCGCGTGCGGCGGCCCCGGCGAGGGCGAGCAGCGCGCGGACTTCTCCGCGCTCCCGCCAGAGCTCGACGGCGGCCGTCCTCCCTGCTCCTCGTGCTTTGGCGGGCCCTCTCGGCGTGGATCCGGTGGGCTGCGGGGCTGGCGCGGCGTCTCGGGCCATGGAGCTCCGGCGGCGGCGACTTGAGCTCCTCCTCGAGCTTCGACGGCGGCGTCCGGCTCCGTGCTCCCTCTCTCTGTCTCTCTCTCCTGGTGTCACGCGACTAGCGGGGAGCGGGGAGCGGGGAGCGGCGAGCGGCGCGAGGACACGCGGGCTCCGCGCGTGCGGTAGCGGTCGTCCTGCATGCACGCCATGAATACGGGACGGAAGGCGCATAGCGCGGCTTTAGCGTCTCCCGCTGCAGCCGTTTCAAATGGTATATGGACCTGCAGGCCGGGTGATTTACAGGCCCCCGGTGCGGGTGGTCTAAGCAGCCCAAGAATCAAGAATCGAAACCATTCATCCAAATCCTCGGATGTCATTGAATTGCAGTCATATATTCCCACGACCTTCCAGACTTTTTCCACGACGTGCATGCCCTCTTATATATAGCATCTTAATAATTGCATAGAAGACTGCTAGAAAGTGGAGGAATCGGTTTCATGCAGCTTCCACGAATTCAACTCCACCAAGGAAGAGCATTCAAATATGGTAGTTTGTTAGTGGGCATACAAAGGATCGTCGTACTACCCATTATATCTATGACCTTTGCCTTTGGCTTGGCCCAGCCAGCACCCGTGACTTGCCACATGAATCATCGTCTACAGTCTCATGTGGCATCTGCAATCATCCCCGCGTGGCATCCTCCGGTATGCACCTAGCAACTCGCACGCCACGGCCAGTGCTCGTGAAGAGGTCACCCCGCACGGCCCATCCACATCCACCTCCGTGCGGCGACATCCACGCGCGCAGTGCCACAGCCCTTACTTGCTGCTCAAAGATGGCCACGACAGAGGCACAATGAGGTGCTCCAACTCAAAGACGTGCTTCCTGCCCAGTACCGTCTGCCAAGCCAATTCTGCAAGCCGTCAACACTACCCTTCTCACCTGCATGCTTCTCTGCTTATCTCATGTTGCATCCTTGCCTGAGGATAAGGTTTTACTTTCCTTTTTATTTAATACGCTTGGGAGGAGGATGCTCGAAGGCAGAGCCGGTGGATTTCATGGATAGACATTCAAATCTACAATTGCAATAGATTTCGTGTTTCCATTGATACACATCCATTTTTTTTGTGTTGTGTATTAACTCACATTTTAAACTCCTATAAAGCTAATGTCCACTACCTATTTCTCTAGAATGTAGTGAAGCCACATCATACTAGAGGCCCATAGCCACGTCATCATCACGCACAAGTACACTATCATTAAGTCAAGCATGCTAATAAATATCCTTTATTTATCTATCTATTTTTTTAATGATTTACGTTTGATCCTTTCTCATTCCACTACAGCATGCATGCAACATACAATTTTATCATAATACTCCACTTCTTATCAAATTTATACATATTTGTAAATATCACAAGATAGCATTTTAAAAATTCTCGCAGCAACGCGCTGGGTATTTACCTAGCCGCCCGCCCTAAGCCTGTCGTTGCCATGTCGATATCACGAAGGTTGCTAGCGGGGCTTTTCGTTCGTTAGCGGGGCTCTTCGTTCACTTAGCGGGGCTCTTGTTCGCTTAGCGGGGCTCTTCGTTTCGTTAGCGGGCTTTTTTCTTTTACCAAGTCCAAATGGCAAACTCTTGGAGAGAGTCTATTTTTTTATTTGCCATATATTTTAGCAAGTTGCCAAATCATGATATTTGGCAAGTGAATTTTCACAAACTGTTGGAGATGCTCTTAGGTTGCAATTTGAACAGAGGAAATGGCATAGTTAATTACCCAGACAAGAAGCATGACATCATCATCATTAGCAAGGCGAGCTTGATCAAAGGCACGTTGTCCTATAATAATAAGCTCTAAAAGCGTAGATCTTTCAAAAATATCTAAAAGTGAAATTCCATAGCTAAATACATCAACATTCTCAGAGGATTTTCCTGTTGAAAGGTATTCAGGTGCAATGTGCCCAATTGTTCCACGAACAGCAGTAGTCACATGCATATCCGTGTAATCCATGAGTCTGCCCCCTTTTCTAAAAATTTAGTCTGGCCAAACCAAAATCCCCCACCAAATCAGCTTTGAAAGTCTTCACGTAACCAAATTTTTGCTGCATCGGTGATGGTGGTGCAGTCTCGTTTGACTCCCGCCTCCCTCCACCTCCCCATTCCTTCCCCCCTCACCTCATCTTCTCCGGGGCCCATGGTGGTCTGTGGTGGCGGATCTGCCGTCCGGCCCCCTCCCTCCCTCCATCCACGTCCGGCGGCCCGGAGGTCCGACATCTGGCGTTCATGGTGGGTCGGTGAAGATAATGGCCTCCGGTGACTGGTTGGGGTGGTGGCTGGCCTGATCTGGGCGCGGCACCCTCCTTGCACTTTCGGCAGCCTAGAGGTTCGACCTCCGGCGTCCATGGCGGACTGGTGAAGGTGGTGGCCTCCAGCGACAGGGTGGGGTGGTGGCTGGCCGGATTTGGACCTATGGGCCCTGGATCCGGTGCACTGCCCCCTTCCAATGGTAGCCGGCGGGGTGCCCTTCTAGTGCCTTTCTGGCGGCGCCCCCTGCCTCCCTTCGCACGGCGGCCGGTAGAGGGGCTCTGGGCCGTCGGCCCAGAGCCCCTCCACTGGCCGCCAGGGGTGTACCTGCTGTTCGGCTTGGCCTAGGGCATCAATGGTGGCGGGACCATGGCTGTGCCCCTGCAGTCCAGTGGCTGGGAGTGGTTCGGGTGGTGCTCCGGTGCTCGAGTCTTCAAGGTGAAGTAGTGGCAGGTGTCTCAGTGAAAGCTCAGCTCGGCTTTCCCAGGCGAACAACGGTGACGCTTTAAGCGTTGCATTCTTCCCTGGAAGCGTTGTTTTAGAATCAGATTTCTGGGCGAAAGCCTTGCCTTAGAGGCCTCTAAGGCCAGCGGCGATGGCGTCTGGACGTGAATTCCTTCGTGAAGGTACTGCTAAAGAAACTGTTGAAGTTCTCCTGCCCGTTGCCCCCCGTGTGGTTGCCATGGTCGTGGCGCTGGGCCTAATCATGATGTATGTTTCTCTTTGCCTAGTATGTACGTCCAGCTAGTGTTTGGTGTAGCCGTAGTCTTCCGCGGATGCTTTTCCGCGTTGATCTTTTTGTTGCTTGTGCGGATGCTTTGCCGCTGGTGCTTGAGACCCTCCTCGCCGTGGTCCTGAGGGCGGTGCCTCTCGGTGACTCGGAGGAGTAGCTCTTGGAGTTCCTCCTCGCCCGTGGTCCTGAGGCAGCTGGCCCCCAGTGACTCGCAGGTGTTCTTTATTGGGGCGGATGCTTTGGCGCTGGTTTCATGATGGTGTGTAGTCACCGCGCCCTGGACTTCTTGGAGGTCCTCCTCGACCGTGGTCTTGAGGGCGCCCTCAGTGACTCGAAGGAGTACGCTGCGCGCGGGTTGACCCCGAGGTGCCCTGGCGCGTTGTTGGTTGTGCTTGGGCGGATGCTTTGCCACCAGGGTTTATAGCGAATGCTTTGCCGCTGCTTTCTTATATGGCTCCCTTTCACTGCTGATTTGCATGGCGTTGAGTTTATCTTTATTAGGTTCAGTTGTCAGGGTTGTTAGGTGAGGGTCCCCCCCCCCCCCCCCCCCCCGTGTAGTCATGTTCTTGCTTTCCGTGTGTGTTAAGGACTTTGTTGGTAATCTATGAATTACCCGTGAATCCTTTTGTATCTTTATGTGTAGGTCTATTGACCACTCTCTTATGCTTAATGTAATATGGGCTATATCCCTGTTCTAGAAACAAGTGCATGCATCATGTATTATGTGTGGTTTCTTGATGAGTCAGCGACCGTCTGGCTGCCAAATCGGCCTACCGTGACCCGGAGAAGCAGGCACGGTGTGTCATGTTGAAGAAGATGATACCCCGGACACCACAATCGCCACCAACTTCCATGAGGCGTTCTCCGGTCTGGATTCAGCTTCAAGGCGGGAATCAACGCGCCATTTGTTTCCCATGCTACGTGCCCGCGGGCAGCGTGCCATGGTGGGAACTGATGAAATGCGCATGGATTGAATGGTCCGACACGTCACTTCAGTCGCACTATTAGTTCTTTAGTTAGTACATTAGTATTTACTCCACCATTCGAGCTGGTAATTCATGTTATTGTGTGTTTGCTTGCGGCGATCTACGATATCTCGTCAACGGTCACAACAAGCCATGTAACCAAACTTATTTTTCCCTTAAAAGCAACACGTGTACAGCGTGTTTTTGAAAAAAGAAAAAAGGTTTCCTGATGAGTGGTCGTCCAACGGTAGGTTGCCGATGACTCATGCATCCACACACACGGACACACACGTCGCAGGAAGGAATATACTCCTTTGCCTCCTTGGCTGATGGCCGGTTTCCTTCTTCTTTACACAAGGGCCACAAGCGAGCTTGGTGCAGTGGTGCATACAACTAGCTACTCCGTGGCCAACTGGCCATGACCATGACGGATGGGAGTAGGAGTACGTGCTGCACGTACAGAGCTGATCGAGGTGCCCTGGCCGCCCAACCCCCGAGAAGGCCAAAACCACGACCACCTTGCTTCCTGCCAATAATGCAACCGCGTATAGGTATACATGCCGAGCCAGCCAGCCATCTCACTATAGCCTTACCAAGGACCATGATAGTATTTTGCGTGACGATAGCGTCAGGATTCTATCATATTTTACGTGTTATTTTATAGTACACTAGCATATATACCAATGCAAGTTGGGTAGTCCTCTTCCGGAACTGTTAGATGCTGGAGTTTTTTCTCTTTTCTCTTTCAGGATGTTGAACTATGTTATAAACCGATTATGGTCTTTTGGTATTAATAGAAAGGCTGTGGCGGTTGCGCCCTCAGAACTCTAAAAAAATATATATATCAGTGCATTGCAATGAAATTAAAGACCATTATCTGTGTTCTAGTTTGGACTTTGGACCACACACTATTCTAACTCTCCATATATAAGCACAGGTCATAAGTTTAGGTCACAGACTCAAAAGTAAATCAATAAGGACTTTTATCTCTAGTTCATCATGTGCTATACTATGACTGAAAGTATCATAAAAAAAACTTCCCCCTTCCCCTCCACGTCCGGCGGATCTAGGCCTTTGGGCCTCGGATCCGGGCGCAGCGCCCCCCCTCCACGTCCGGCGGCCCGAAGGTCCGACCTCCGGCGTCCATGGCAGATTGGTGAAGGTGGTGGCCTCCGGCGACAGGGTGGGGCGTTGGCTGGCTGGATTTGGACTTGTGGGCCCTGGATCCGATGCACTGCCCGGCCCCCCCCCAACGGTAGCCGACGGGGTGCACTTCTGATGCCTTTCCGGCGGCGCCCCCTGCCTCCCTTCGCACGGCGGCCGGTGGAGGGGCTCTGACCGGCGGCCGGGGGTGTACCTGCTGTTCGGCTTGGCCTGGGGCATCAGCGGTGGCGGGACCATGGCCGTGCCCCTGCAGTCCGTGGCTGGGAGTGGTTCGGGTGGTGCTCCGGTGCCCACGTTGTGGGAGTAGGAGTCACAGCCATCGATACACATGGCTCTGGCTGAAAATTGTTTCAGCACTGACAACGTTGTGGAGAGTCTTATGTTCCCCTACAGCCTGACCACCAACTGATTTAAACTCAGTTTCGAGTAAATTTTCTACGTACTTCCTTTGTTAACATAAGGCCAGCTTTGACTATTAATTCTAAAGTCTTGTATAAATTGGCATCACAAGATGATCCATGGTCTAGTACTCCATTTTTTTTACATGGCATGGATCTCAAAGCAGACAATTGAAGAAATCAATTATTTTCTATTTGATTTGTTGCTCGGGTCACTGTTAGGCTTAGCCTATCCAACCCAGTCCCAACTCCAAGTCTAACCCGTGCGAGAGGGCGTTGCTAGCAGAAGCGGCTGGCGAACACTCTTTACCCCTATCAAGATCCCATTTCATTGTGCTGTGGCAATGAGTTTGCTGGTGGCGTTGTTACCATTGAGGAAGAAGAAGCCTGTAACACCCCGGTGTTACTTGAAAATTAATTATTTTAAGTAATGTTTTTTAATTCATTGGATGGTTCAAAGAAACAAAAAAATGATGCTATAGTGTTTGTTAATTTTTTTGAAAAAAATATTGCTGAATTAGGATTCAACGGCTTGTGGTCTAATCCAGAAAAACTAGATGGTCAAGACTTTGCTAATGTAAAAGAGGTTTTGCTAAGAACTCTAGCTCAAGATATCTGAAATGAGGAGTTTAGCCTAAACAGCTTGATCGTCCAAATATGCATATGTTCAATTGTGCTTTTTGGATGATGAAGATAGGATGTCCACGCTGATGAATTTCTATGGTCTATTAAGTCAAAACCAAGAACTTGTTCTTCTCTTAAGGTCAGTTCTACATTTGAAGAAACTTGTGGATCTGATGATGAGCTTATTATCAGGCCAAACATGATGTCCAATGGTATTGGAGGATGCTAACCTATTTTAGCCAAATTAAAGAAGTAGCCTTCTATGGAGATCGATCTATATATTAGGAAAAAAACATGTTTTCTTCATCATCATAGAGGTACAAGGCAGCTACAATGTGACATTGGAATGAAATAAAATTCAAGCAAACCAGTGTGTTCTATCTACCAATTTTTGATTCAATGGGATGGTAACGAAGTAGACATTGTACATGCACATGCTTTGAGTGATATTATTGTGTGGATGCTTTTTCTATTTGGGTAACAACAAGATGCCATTCTTAATATTGAATGTGTAGTTCTTTATTTTCTTGAATTTTGTATAAGAAAGACAAACTTCAAAACTAAAAAACCGGGCGGGTGGTATAGAATATACTCCTTTAGATTAAAGAATGAATATACCTCGTTCAAGATTATGGTGCTAGATATTTTTCATGTCTAAGCTAAATAGCAATGTCCAGAAGAGCTAATTAAATTGTGTCAGTAGGCTATGAAAAACCCTACCGTAGAAAAGCTGATTCAATATGTTCAACACAAACTTTAGATCTTGATAACCATTGAAGGTAAAATTAAGGCAGTGATGAAGTCTCTTCTTTTGCATTAGTTAATGAGATAATAATCAAGAATTGGAAGTAAAACAATGTTGTATAATGTTATGGCATCCATGAGAAGGCTAAAATGATGTTGAACTTGTGTCATTCACGAAGAAATTGCAACTTAACTACTGTCATTCACAAAGAAATGGACAGATTCAGCAAAATAAAGAACATTTTCTTGAGAGAGAACAAGCGAGCACCAAACATTAATTCAAACTAGCTAGATTACATTGTAAACCATAAGATAATGTATTCTCATGTCTCATATCATGATAATACTATTTTGAACCATCATGCAAGAAAGCCATGTTCCAGTTTCCCCTAAACTGGTCATACGATGACCAATTAGGAGTTCCTGATGATCAATATTATTACACACACGACGACACAGAAATTCAAAATAAATAAAGTACTACATACAATACGACAATATGCGATGTTTATTCAGTGTCTCTCACTGAACCATTTAGTATACAAGCACCGGCGTTGGAAGGACCAGCAGCGTCGTTTGATGTAGTACCAGCAGCACCGTCCGAAGAAGGAATAGCAGTGTTGGAAGGACCAGCAGCATTGTTCGACGTACCAGCACCGTCCGAAGAAGGAATGGCAGTGTTGGAAGGGCCGGCAGTGTTGGAAGGACCGGCAACATCGTTTGATGTACCAGCTTCATTGGAAGGACCAGCTTCGTCGTCGTTTGAAGGGTCTCCATGGTTGGAAGGACCAGCACCGTTGTCGGCGCCGCCCCTCTCATTCTCCTCCATTGCTTTGTTGATCATGTCATAAAGCCCTGCCTTCTCGCTCTTGTACGTTTCCATCTTCTGCTTAATTGCGAACAACCCCTGCGGACCAACTCTAGCTGCAGTTTGCTGGAGTTTAGTGATCTTTCTGTTGATAGTATTGACCTGGGGCATCATCAACAGCCAAATGACATGGATGAACGCACATATATACATTTATAAATATATTCAAATCCACACATCAGATATGGAGTAACCTTTGCACGTACCCTGCGCGAATATAGCCGATATGTAGGGTCTCTTTGGCAAAGACGTCTGAACGGCACTAAAGATCCAAGCTTGGGTTCGTTAGCGGAGTCTTCAGCACTCATTTCCAGGTACGCCGTTGTATCCACAACTGGCATTTTGGAAAGCCTCTTGCTTTCCTTCCTCTCGAGTTCGGTCTGGCGTAGTTGCTCGATCAGGCTTGGGTACAGCAACACATTGGTACCGGACGCTGGATCATATCGTGGAACAAGGGAAGACTCGAGTATTTCTGGTTGGAATCCTTCCCCGTTAAAAGGAGCAAATATGGCTCCAGCATCCTGAACAGGCGGCTGTACAGCTTGAGGACCTGCTGCTTCAGTTCCCTCTGCAGGAGCATCGATGTTTTCTTGTTCCTGCGGCGCCGTGTTCCCAGGCTGAGCAGCGTCTTCAGGGACTGTTGTTTCCGCTACACCTGGAGCATCGATGGTTTCTTGTTCCTGCGGCACCGTGACTACAGGCTCAGTAGCTTCCACAACCCCTGGAGCATCGGTGTTTTCTCCTTGTTGCTGCTGCGTGACTGCACATGCATGAGAAAATAACGCCATTACAACTAGGGCACTAGAGTTTCCAATTTACAGAAGCATGAACATGCATGGCCTATATATATAGAGAGTGCTTTATTATTCCAAAAGAGATTAAAAATGGACTATACACTTCAGAATTTCGATCCCTCACCAGTTGTTGCAGCAGGTGCTGAAAGTATATTATACAGGGCATTCATCAAATCAGCTTGGACCCACTCCATGTGCACACGGTTGCTTGGCGGTGGCGCGACGCTAGTGCTACCTGCTGCGCCGTTGTAGCTAGGCCATGTGTCTTGTATCTGCCCTCGGTTTCTTTTCATCATCTCCACGCTGCGTTCTATAAAGTTGTGAATCCACTCGTGGTTGCGCCTGCGGAGACTGAAACAAAGGATGTATATATGTGACTAAAGAGAGAGAGAGAGAGATTTTTTTTTCCTTCTTTATATGTACTAGCTACTAATAGCATTGTGGTTGAGCCACTTACTCATGGTGCAGCAGTATGTCCGTATGGAGCTGACCATCTGCACGAATGGACATGCGGTCGACTATCGCATGTTGGAAAATCATCCCCGGGTCTGAGGCATGCACTATGAAATGCATCCTCCACCTCTCTGCATGTAAATGCGTAGTTGCAGTATATATATAGCGGCGTGAGCAATGCAGTAAAGTGAAGGCATGTACATATACGAAATCTGATGAGAATGAAAAGAACCATGCACATAATAACTCTATATATTTACATACAATTGAAACGCAATTCCTTATTACCGTCTTGGCACACAATCTCCCGGACTGTGCGGCAGCGAGAGCAGTCGAGTTGGCCGTGGATGAATGGCCGGAATAAGACCTCCTCCTTTACAGGGTGCACATCGTTAAGCGCAGCACCGGATCCTGAAGTGCCAGCGTTGTCCCCACGCTCAAGGTCCATGAAGATAGCAGCAAACTCTGGCTCCCCTTTTCTGATGAGTTGTTGGTACACTGAAAGTGAAGGGCTTGGATCGGCGACAACGACGCCATTAGCGAGCATTGGCATGTTAGTGTTAGCCTGGAATAAATTAGAAGCTTCACCGACGTCGTCGACGAGCATCGGCGTAGGATCAGGAATGCCGCCACCGCCATAAGCATGATGATGCATCTCGGGGGCGGGCATTTGCATCGTCGGCTGGATGTTGTCAATGGCCATCGGCTGGTAGTACTGATCTACGTCCATGGCCGATGCCTGATACTGCTCAACATTGATGATCGGCGCCTGACAATGCTCGGTGGCGTCGATGGCCGGCACGGGGAGGCCGAAATGGGGCGCCGGCGAGTGTTCCTTGAATAATTCAGTGGTCGGCGCATGGATGCCAAAATCCGGCGACACTCCCAGCGCCTGCTGTGGCGCCGGGTGAGCCTGGAATCCAATGATCGGCGCATGCTGGAGGCCAAAGTCCGGCGCCACTCCCAGCGTCTGTGGTGCTGGGAGTCCCTGGCATTCAGTGTTCGTCGGAACCTGGTGGCCTACTAAATCCGGCGCCGCGTTCAGGGTCTGTGGCGCCTGGTGGTGGCCCTGGACTTCATCGGTGGTCGTTGCCGTCGGCGCATTGTGGCCGAGCCCCACGAGAGTGCCCTCCGGTTGAGACAAGGGGGACAGAGGAACCTCCGGGCTAGGGCAATGCAGGAAGCGGCCGACATCGCCGTCCGGGTCGTACGGCTCGTCGGACATGGCTGCGGCGCATGCAGAGGCCAAGAGAGTATGCGTGGAGGGCCGGGCAAGATGTCGGATATGTGCAGTAGTGGAAGTAGAGCGCAGCGCCTTGCCATGGACTCGGTGGCGGCGAGAGGGTATATGAACGCCGACAAGGGGCGGCGGTTGGTGGAGTTTTACGCGCGCCCGCGACGGGACGCGACGGTTGGCGCGGCGGCGGCGGTTTCGTTTGAGTTTGTAGCCTTCAGATTCGCGCCACGAAAGCAATTGGAGTCGTCAGGCCCATCAGCCCATGGATGGCAAGCATCCCTCGCGTCGCGCAGATCGAGCGCGCCGACGTGTCGCTGGCGCTCGCCGTGCCCCCACGCTCAGGGACATCGTCGCGCTGCTGCTGGTCCGCTGGTACCTGAGCGCGACGTGCGCGCGGGAGCTCCACGCCGACGGCACCGCTGTCCGCTGACGGTGACGGCTTCGTGCTCAGCCTACGCGAGCGAGGGGCAGGAGGTGGCCGACGAGTTCCACGGCTCCGCCATGTGGTGGGTGTCGGTGCCACCGGGCAAGCAGGGCACTGGCAACCACTGCCTCCGCCTCACGTTCGACCAAAATTTCTCAGTCTCAGTGATGTGTAATGCATCGAGTGGAAGCTGCTCAATGCCCCAGCAATACGGATGACTACGTGCCCACCAAGTGTTTGATGTATTGCCGCAGTGGTTTCACTCCCATATTGGCCACAACAATGAGCAGTTCTACTCCAACCTGGGTCTCCGCCAAGGTCGACAACAGCTTCGAGCGCAGGCCGTCAGCATCTACAGCTATGACCACTCTTGGGATGCCTTGACCAAATGCTGAAGAGGCGGCACAGGCCATGGCCTCCACCTACAGGACTTCGGTTGGTGACTGGTGATGCTGAGCTGTGTCCTCTACCATGGCCATCGTTCACCATGGTTGAGAGGTATTCTGTCGTGTGTCACTCTGGCTGACTCTGGAACCCCCCCCCAATGGTATGTATCAATTCATCAACAACTCAGGTGTGTGCTTGCTGCACTTACAGTCTTGGAAATGCATGATGAGACCATGGAGATTAGTTGTTTTTCCTCTACCTCTTGATATATCATGGCTTGATCCTGAGGTGATGAATGTACCTGTTGTTAGCAAGCTGAAAATAGCTAATCATGGAAGAGGTTGTGACAAAGGTGTTTCTAGTGTGCACATTAAAGTTCATACCAGTATAGCTTCCCAGCCATGGCTTTCAGATCTAATGGTTACATGCTGGAAATAGCTGACCATATGGCTAGCGCTGTTACAGTTTGCAGTCCTCGCTATGTTATTGGAAGCGCATTGCATGAATTTCTGCAGGCTGGAGTTTCCGTTTGATCATGCTGCCTTCAGCTTGGTGGAATTTTGGGTGCCAATGTGAGGTGCTTGTGAGTGATAGTCCAAGTGCAACTTTGATTTTAGCCACATGGCAGCCTTACAAAATTGCTGGAGCATGAGTGTTCTGTTTGATAGCCATTTCATTTGTCTCCATGGGATTCTTATTTTGGTTGAGGGCAGCTGGATATCCAGTCTCATTCTTGAGTGTCCTATATCTCCTTGGCCTCCACATACCCAAGTTGACTTGTTCAGATGGTGCTCTAGAGATTCAGACTTTGAAGCACAACATAAGCGACACTAATGCTACTTCTTTCTTTGATGCTTCAAACAGATTCAGTTCAGTGGCTGCTTGGCCGGAGTTGGTACCTCATGGTTAAATCCACTGCTCAGTTCATTATGGTGTTACTTGTTATACATCTAGTGCGGATGCTTTGGGATCCAGGAGGTTGCTTTCAGCGTGTGCTGGTGAGCAGATCTGGTTGAAAAATATTTGCTTCCATCTAAAATATTCTTGGCTGAGCAGAGCTGCTGTGGTTACAGCTTGTTTGGCTGGTGGACTGGTGGGGCAGGTGTTATGGTATATGCGGATATGTCAGCAGCAAGCAATATATATTCGTTTTACATTTCACTTCTATACAGCCATAGCATGAAAAGTTAAAATGCATTTGTACCTGGAAATTCGTTTTATACTAGAAACACAGGGCGCGGCTTTGCCGCGCCACCATTAGAGGAAGCCATGATGTTAAATCCTTTATATATTTTGTAAATAGGTATATGTGGTATTTACATTTGTTTGGGTCCATATTTATTTCGTTGTATTTAATAGAATAGAAAATTTGCAAATTCTGTTTGTACATTTGCATAGGGATAAAAGAGTCATTGGAAATTATGAGGTGGCTAAAAGCTCATGAAAATTATTGAACTTTAGTATTTTCAATAATGCCCAGTGTGCCTCAAGGTAAAGTCTACATGTTGTAAAAAGTTAAGTAACTCTTTGATAAGATCATATTCCTTTTACAACAGTTTCCAAGCAAAGAAAAAAATGCTTGTCATGTGCCACTTGTCTGATCAAATATAGTGTCACTGAATTTATGATTGCAGTTGTGAAAACTGAATCATATTTCTTGTGTCATGCGTTGAAATTATGTTGCCATTTAAAATCGTTGCGCATCTATTAATAAGCTTGTTATAAAACCTACATTAGCTTTGCATATAAAATCATGGTATTGAGTGAAGACATGTTTTAGATTATCTAATTGACAGTGTAGCATAGGAGCAAACTATACGTTCAAAAAAAACTACGTTAGTCAATGGGTAAACTTTTGTGCTTGTGAAGCATCGTTGCATGACACAGAATTTTATACATAATGCAGGCATAGGTGCTAGTGCCAACAGCTTCAAAATTTAGAATGGTGACGATCAAACGGCATAGTAGTTGCTCAATACCTTCGACAGTGCTTGCTTTATGGAGATGAAGACATCTATCCCTGTCCAGTAAAAGGCGCTCCTAAGCCAGTTGCGGCTGCACGGTGACCTTTGACTTTGTAGTACGTTCATGCTTCTCCACTATCACGTTTTTCGGTCGTAGATTGGCGGATAGTGGGACTGGGATAGTGGGACTTCGCCATCGTTGCTGTCTGCGTTAAGGTGAGGCAACGCACCAAGGAGGACGCGAGCAAGACATTTCACTGAGCAGCCTGCCTTCAAGCATATCTTCAAACAGCTATTGGGCGTCGTTCATGTCTGTGCCTGCCTGCTGCCTGCTGGAGCGCTCGAGTCTGCACTCTTCTGCGTGGGAGCTTGCAGTAGTGAGCGGCGAGCTAGGTGTCGATGCACGCGACGTGTAAGGCGTGGCTGCACTGCGACAGCACGTGGACCTCCTCCCTGGGCGCAAACTCGGACAGGCAGATGCCGCACTCCGCAAGGATCTTCGCCTCCCGGCCGCGGCGGCCGCCACAGCGTCCTCTTAGGCGAGGCTCGCCACTCGGCAGCGCCCAGAGCGCCTTCTTCCTGAATAGAGACACCTCCTATCGACGGTCTGGGCGTCGAAGGGCGCAGCGCTGGAGCGCACGCACCGAGCGACGGCGGCAAGACCCACGACGGGAGCGCGCAGAGGAGCGCCGCGAGGATGACGACCACGTCGTAGTCGATGGCCGTCGGGACCCTCAGGTAGTGGGTACTAAGCGAAGTTCGTCTGCAGGAGGCGCCGCGCCGGTGACGCCATTGGCGGGATCAGAGCCGGGCGGCGGCATCGAGTTCGATTGGGAGATGCTGAGATCTAGGAGGATGGATGCCGCTAGAGAGATGGGAAGCAGCAGACGTCAGGAGGGAGGGACGGGCGGCGCGGCCGGCAGATGGTAGCAGGAGCAGTGGCGGAGTAGGCCGGGACGATTGCGGGTTCGAGGTAATTCGCGAACGTCGCCGAGTTTAGCACGAGGGCTCTGGAAACGTGACCGGAGTTTTCGCTTTTGAACAATCAGAAGATGCCACGTGGCTCAATCAGGGGCCAGAGCCGATGGCGCAGATTTCGTCTATTAAAAGAAAGATTCGGATTATCAGCTGTGACAGAAAAGCCATGTACGTAGCAAAGATAAGACATGTCAGCAGCAAGCAATATATATTCGTTTTATATTCGGATTATCAGCTGTGACAGAAACACCATGTACGTATCGAAGACAGATCCTGTGCAGTTGTGCTCCTGCCCTGTTTAACAAAGGAAGAACTAAAAGCATGATGAGTACCAAGACAAGATATTAACTCGGTTTTAAAATATCTGTCGCTTACGCTTCCTAAAAGCTGTCGATAATTTTATATTAAAAAATATTAATATTTATAATACAGAAATAGTATCATTATAAAGATCTTTAAATCTAGTTTTTTAATAAATTTATTTAGAGATATAAATGTTACACATATTTTTTTAAAAATTAAATCAAACTTGTGGCACGTACACCAATGACGACAGTTAATTTAGAATGAAGGAAGTACGAGCCATGGGGGAACAATTACTACCCGGCAGGCTTTTTTTTCTTTTGAAAGATCCGGTTTCATGGCAGGCTTTGAATCCGAAAGGGTACCTTGACGCTGTTCTCAACTTACAGTACAGTACACATGAATCTTCTTCATGGAAACGGTTCATGTGCATGTTTTTCAGCACCAGTTATATACACTATTATGCATAATACACAATCACATTTTCTGAGTCTGAAACGGCACCATTCACTGTTACCACTAGCATGGTGTACACTCTTGCCCTTGCAATTGCAACAGATAGCATCAGTTGCCCCCCACCAAGTTTCACTTTCACTGTTCCAATAGTTCCATGGAATTTCATTTTCAGCCATGATTGATTCTTAAAAGTGAGAACAATATAAAAGATGTGGATAGCCAAGTAAATTTTCTGTGCGTAATGAGCTTTCGTTCCATGCGTCGAAGAAGATCTTGTGTTGTCCTTGTTGGCCACACCACATCGATGTGGATAGCCAGGAAAGAAAATGGCCACGCGTCCTCACTAGCTTAGTTGATTACTTCCTCCCACGATTATAAGGCATTTGACTTTTTTGACTTCAAGCGATCGTCTGTCTTATTCAAAAGTTTATACAAAGATAGTCAAACTTAAGTCATTTTTAAAAAATTTTAATTAATAAAGCAAGTCATAAAAAATAAAAGATATTTTGTATATTTTTTTTAATAAGACGAGTGGTTAAACTTGAAGTCAAAAAAGTCAAACGACTTATAATTTAGGATAGAGAGTACATTGCAAGTAATTCTACCACTCAGACACCGACTCAATGTTTATCATCCGAGACGTCATGCAAAGCTACTTGCGAATGCACAACTTCTTAAAGTAAGATATTTGCAAACAGGATTTCGTTTTGATTCGAAAAGTTCCTAGGTGAAAAACTTCATAATGAAGCGAATAGTCAGACAAACTTGTAGATTTTTGAAATTTTTTTAGGGTGCGCGGGGGTGGGGGTGGGGGCATGTGCACCCCTTATCATATTATAGCTTCGCCAGTAGGCAGGATTGGATTGGATGGTAGCGCGACCACGGCTTGGATACATTCCCATTCAGCCTATCAGCGAACCAAGGCAAGGCAAGATTGCATTCAAGGTGAAAAGGTGCACATGCATATTTACTAGTTTAATTAAAATTCCACCACATATATTCTCAAAATAAATTCCACCACATACGCACCTCGAACAAGTCAAAATATCACATTGGATAATTGATTAGTTAAAGACTACGTAAAAGGTAAAACCAACCTAGATTGTCCGCATGTGTCTGGCACGTTCTCTATTTTACACGATAAACTTTGAAGTGAATTGTTGTTTTTTAAAAAAAATACAAGCAGCTAGCTTCCATTGGGCCACTGCATGCGATGGATTGGGCTTGATGCTCCTCAAGTGGGCCTGAAATCACAGTCAAAAGTGCTGTAAATTTCCCCGTTGCAGTGTCCTGGGCATGCAGATGCCTACGGTATACACACTCACCCCTATTAACACACATACACAAACTTTATCCTTGTGAACACCTTCGAAGGACTAAGCACCTAAAAGATCTAGAACTGAAATAGTAGGTCATATCTTCACTAGTATTTTTAGTCATAAGTTCATCATAGAACTGAAATAGTGATGAATTTTACACCTATTATGATAAAAATAGTTCATCATAGTAGATCATATCTCCACTGGTGTTTTATTTCTTTTCTCTTCTCCACTCTCAATCTAACCCAACCGTGGAAGACAGGAAATCGAAAAAACGTGGAAGACGGGTACGTATGGGTGGGTGGGCGGACAGAGAAGCAGGGGCAGAAAGAAACTTTCTCGTTTTATTATTAGGTAAAGAATTGCAGTTTAATCCTGATGAAAGTGTAAGGCAGCTGACAATTTTACAACATCACATTTATGGCTAAAACGGCCTCAAACACTGAGATTTAATGGAGCTACAACGGCCTATTCCCCTGAGCCTACGATACATTACAATCTTCTGAACAGAGTTGAATATAAAAACTACTCCTTTTATTTAAAATTATAGTTTATTTAACTTTTTTATCTCAAGTTTGACTACTCATCTTATTCAATAATTTAAGCAAATATAAGTAAATTTAGATCATTTTTAAAGATATTTTATTAATAAAACAAGACACAACAAAAGAAATAATATTTTAAATAAGACGACTGATCAAACTTAGAATTAAAAAAAAATCAAAGAGCTATAATTTAAGATAGGCCAGTACTAGAGTAAAGCTTGTGGCTGAACCAGCCCTACCAGGGCAACGAGATGAGATCTTGGGGCTACAACTGCAACGCGCTTGTATGTTCGCTCGTTGCGGAGGAGGATGCTAATGGTGCCAGAGTCTCGTTCTCTCTCTCTACTCTCTCTACCAGGCACAGCCACCAAAGTCCAAAGCACTGTGTGACACAAACCTTCCGATGTTGAAGCGCTCGACCTGAAATGGTGCTCCAATTGAAAGGAGCAACGCTTCAATGACACGACGGAGAGTGCTTGACCCAGCTATCTTGCTATGTTCTCCCCAACCTGTCAGTGCTTAAAAATTCAGGCATGGCTCGACCTTCAAAGACAATAGAGCGCACATTGAGGAGCCATGCATGTAACATTAATTGGTTGAGCTCCACCACATGACATAAGGTGCAGGTCCAAGCAGAACTCACCCCATGTGTTCTCCCAAACACGACGGTTTACCCCTTCAAGCACAACTTGCTGAGCTCCTTGCCTCTGGCCAAAATGCCATAGCACATCAGTTAGAGCATTATATAAGGCATGTTCTAAAAAAATCAGTACGAGCATTAGGGGAGCATTATATAAGGCAGAAGATGTTGGAGGATCCATGCGGCCCAGCTGATTAAAGAGGGACCGTGCATGAGACCAGCTTCTTGATGGCCCATCAAAAGCCCATATGCAACCCCAGAGACAGAGTTATCAACAAAATGGCTGCATCTTCAAAACTATTATTACAGCGACTGCAAGCATTCAGGATCGCAGAAAATGTTACAACATTTTGCCGTACACTCTACTGGACCATCTTCTGAAATAATTCCAGAATGAAAAAATAATTCCTGTGACGTCCTCATCCTAACATCAGTGGCAGCGCGCCCTCCTCTTGTCACTGGATTATAGTAGCCCTTACAATCTGGCCCAACAATTCCCATGTCGCCAATATCAGGATCTTCCTCAGTTAAGAATCTTCGACTTGCCAAATGCATCAATGATTGTGTTGTAGGTTACAACATTTGGCTTCATACCATCTTCATCATCTCATCAAGCAAAGCCAAAGCACACTCAATCAAACCATTCTTGGCCAATGTATGTATCAATAAAAGAGCTGAACAGAACAACGTCTGCTTTTAGACCAGGGCTGTGTTTAGTTCCCGCGAATTTTGAAAGAAAATATCACCTCGTATCACCTCAGCGCACTGTAGCATTTCATTTGTATTTGGTAAAAATTATCCAAACTTTGAGTAACTAGACTCAAAATATTCGTTTCGTAAAGTACAACAAAACCGTGCAATTAGTTTTTGATTTTATCTACATTTAGTACTCCATGCATGTGCCGGCATTTTGATGTGACGGGTGATAGAAATTCTGCGTAGTAAATTTTGGGATGATTTCTGGGTAACTAAACACAGCCCAGACTCCTTAAAATCCAAATAGACATTAAACGCATCTCCATGCATTCCTGACTTTGAATAGACATCTATCAAAGTTGAGTATGTCAGCACACTAGGGGCTTGTTTAGATCTCCAAATTGGTTATCAAATTCACTATGTAGAATTCCTATTCCCCATCACATCAAAATACCGGCACATGCATAGAGTAGTAAATATAGATGAAATCAAAAACTAATTTTACAGTTTGGTCGTACTTTGCGAGACGAATATTTTAAGCCTAATTAGTCAAAGTTTGGACAATTTTTACCAAATACAAACGAAATGCTACAGTACGCGCTGATTTAACGTGGCACTGTACAGAATGCCAATTCAGCATCCAACTAAACAAGGCCTAGGTGCTACGCCTTGCGCCCGCCCGCATATCTTGAACAAGGAGAGCAATTCGCCGTATCCATTAATCAAGGAAGTGTAAGTAAGTAACGGTGTCCTTCTCAGTACCCAAATTCTCCATCTGCTCACACACAGTAGCAATTTCATCATACTTCCCGTTCTTCACATATATGGCCAGTAAGGTATTGTAGCAAACTCGGTCCAGTTGAATTTCCAAAGACTTCATCTTTTCACGCAACTTAAGTAGTTAAGTGCCTCATCATACATCTCCAGTTTGGAGAATCCACATCCATAAGGGTACTACTATATGTAACAACATTAGGCTTGACGTTGTTTGCTTCCATATCCAATGCAACCTGCATAGCCAGCGCCATGTTTCCACATTTGATCGACAAATGTGTTGTAACTGTAAATATCACACGCCCACTACCAAGGTGTATCATTTCATCAAGGACAGTGCGAGCATCGTCTTCCAAATGCCCAGCCCGCCTAAATGCAGCAAGAAGTGAGTTAGTACACGGACAAAGCCCATCCTGCAGCATCTGACGGAAATACCCTAGTGTGAACATAAGGTCAACACCCCTTTTCCACATGCATCAATCGCCATGATTGCGTAGGACGCAATCCTGCATGCAACTTTCATCGACTCAAGCACCCCCATGGCCTCAGTTGCATGCCGCCTCTATCAGCACCGGATTTGATTGAACCGCCAGTAAAGATCTTTTATGGTCAGTCCTTCGCTCCAAAATCAAAAAATAATTGGAGATGGCAAAAACCCCGCAGCAAAGATCACCGTCACTGCCGGTTGGTATAAAAGTCCGACACTAATGTCTGTCTGTGCCGGTTCTATTCACCACCCACCACTGATCGATGGATCCGGACCCAAAATTTTGATTCATCTTGGTTAATTCCTACTCACGTCCGTTCTTGCCTCTGCCCACCCCACATCCGATATTTTTCCTGCACCTTACCTGTTCACATCCGTTCTTGCCTCTGTCCAGCTTATCTCTCCACGTCCTTATCTCTTCACGCACCGGTGGGACGAGCGCTCGCTCGCTGGGCCCGCGTTGTCGACCGGCCGGCGATGGGTCCTGTGGCGGCAGCGGAGGCGGGCACCACTTCGCGCCGCCCGTGGCGGCAGCGGCGGCGTGTGGCAAAGCTGAGATGAGCGCAGAGTACGTGCGCAAACACGACATTGCCGCCATACCTATATATGTGCAATGCCACTATCAAAAGCCCTCCTCGCGAGGTCTGGCCTGCCCATCTTGCCAAGTGCACCAGCACCAATGGCGCGAGGTAGTAAGAAGTTTTCCCTTGTCAACAGCACCGCCGCCAACTACGGGTCGCACGGAGTGAGTGCTAATTAATTATCCCTGTCGCCGATGGAGCTCCCGGAGGACCGAGCAACTCGCCCCGGAAGGACGAGAGGGCCGAACCAAAGCCCTCACCTTCAGATACGACGCGGAGCAGCTTCTCTGAAAGACCGCATATGACGATCAGAGGAGGTGAATAAGAGCCTTAAAAATTCTTTCGAATCTTTAGGTCCTCGGCTCAACAAAACACCCAAGAATCAATACACAAAACCGTGATCGTCACGACCCTATTGAAGAGGATGGATGCTCCCTAAGAACACAGAGGGTCACCACTAGAGCAGCGGAACAAGCGGTGAAACAATCGGAGTTCAAACACGCAAACTACGGGAAAACCACCTTGCTGTATAGAGCAATATCGGACAAGTCTGAGTTCATACCGGACATGTCCGATATGGGTTCAGCTTGCAAATCTCGGATATGTCCGACCTAGTTTCGGATAAGTCCGGTATTCCTGACAGCACAGTGTGCTATGAAAGAAAATTCCAAAACCTCATCAAACGGTGTCCAAAAATTATAAAATTTTACTCTAAGCTTCTAGACATCAAAGGGAAGTTCTCCACTTAATCTCAGTCTAAAACACCAACAAAGTCAAACGTTGGAAATACCAGACATGTCCGGGTTAGGGTCGGACTTGTCCGATATCAGCGGGCAGAATTCTGGAACAAACGAATCCAAGACCAAAACTGAATCAAAACTACTCCGATTGACTTAAAACTTGGTAGGAAGGTTCCTGAGAATGTTGAGAAGATTTCTTCAAGACATCAACACCCAATTTCAAGAGAATCTTAAGAAATCACAAAGGGGGTGAAAAACGACCAAGAACTCACCATGAACACAAAATAGCCCCGATCTACTTGCTCGTGAGAAATTAGCTCAAATCCTTCGGTGTGATTGATCCTCTCATGTCATAGCTCGAATCAACGCAAGAAAAACGGAGTCAAACAGTGCTAAATCAAAGAAATTTGACCACGAAATTAGAATGGGGAAAGAAGCTCGGGATGAACAAGTCAAGAACAACAAGAACACAAATTCATCACGGGAATCACATGAAGATAAAATCCCAGAGGGCACGAGCACACTAGGGGGTGCTCTTCCCACGAATAAATCACTACAATGTTTGCAGTGGAGCTCACACACTCAAAAAAATTAGAGACCGGAAAACCCTAGGATGAACAACTGGAATGGGAGATGTGAGACTTAGTGGAGGCAGTCCCTCTTATTTATAGTGTTATTACACAATTCTACTTCTACCCCTAGATATTCTAAGAGAGAACCACCTAGCCAGGGGCATTATGGTCCAACTCAAGTTTTCCTGATCCGACGCCCACTGCGCCTCCTCACCGGTAGCCTCGCTCCGAAGCGATCTCCCCGATGCCGCCACGTGCCGTCCGTCCGCATCGGGACCTCCGCCCGGGTTTTGAGGCCCAAACCCACAAAACCTGCCGTCGATGGTTTTGAGGAAAAACCATCAAACCGCCCGCGAGTATCATACCGCGTACACATCCCCCGCCGATGGTTTTGAGACCAAACCACCAAACCGTCGCCGATGGTTTTGAGGGCAAACCACCAAACCGTCCGCGAGTAGCGTAGCCCGTATGCGTCCTCTACCGTGTACACTTGTGCTTGTCGATGTCCCAAGTGTCAGCCACCGTGGCTGGCCACCCGACCGTCTGGTCCGTCAGTCTAAGCCTAGCATCCACCCTTCACCGCAACCGGTCCGTCAGCACGGCACGCCCTACTTGACCTTCTCCCTATCGCTGCCACCGCCTCCGGACTCCACACCTGCACATCACGAGCTAAGAGACACTGTTTCGACATATAACCCTGTGCCAGGGGATAAGTAGAACCACCAAACCAATCACACACCAAAGTGTTGGCATGTTGACAATCGCTCATCACACAACAAGGGCGCTCCACAATGGTTATGTAAAAACCATGTGTTCGCAATCTCCCCCTTGATGAGTGCATTATCAACACAAACATAAAGCCAGAGAAAACCCACTCAAATGACCAAAAGCCAAAGAAAAGCTCGAAACGGTCACTTGCAATGAGCAAAGCAAGAGCAACAAACTTGGTCCCCAAAGACATGGGAAAGGGCTCAATGCAACCAAACAAAACAAACTAAAAGCACCTGAAAGTGACTAGACCCTCAAGACAGAGGCAAATGGTTCGACACGTCTAGCAAAAGCAAATGTGCAACTCCCCCTTAACAAGTGCTCAACCTCACAAATGCACATGAATGTACACTCTGGATTTGTGGAATCATTCTCCCCCTTGTTGGCAAATTCACTTATTAAATTCTCACAAAAGAAGCTCCCCCTTAAATCATGCTATGAGATGCACAATGCGAATATACAAAGCTTCAGGAGTATAGCAAGCGTATTAAAACCATGCTCAAGTTGGTACGGTATATGTATTACAACAGGCGCTAGACAAGGCCAATGCTCAAACTGATCAAATAAAACGGAATATGAATCATAAGCATTTTGACCAATTTTAAGCATATCTCATAAAAGGTGTTCACCAATGAGGATAGCACATATCACATATAAGCAGAAAATCAAACTAGTGCTAGCACATGTATACAAAAGTGAACTACCCCATATAACGATCATACATCATGTCTCAAGGAAGCACTTAACACTTATAGCTTCAGCATTGATCAGAGTTCTACAGCGGATTACAAGGTTATTTTTAGACATGTGTATGAGAGGATCAAAATTGTCTGCCAAAAATTATGTTATTTTATCATGTTTTGTAACCACACCGAGTTCATCCCTATGTACAAGTGGGAAGCTGTCTCATCACGAGTGGTTGAGGACTAGCACTATAATGCCCAAGTTCATCTCACTCAAACGAATGAGAAGCAGTCTCGTGACATTGACGTGGGACAGTAAAGATCCAACTCCAAAGCATTTTCATCATAACTTAGCTTAGACATCAAGTTTTAGCATAAAGATATCAAGGATTCGAGTTAAGTGTATGATTCAAGAAACATGAGACATAGCAACTAAAGCATACATATGAAAACATATGGATCTCAACATATCCTACACATGCTAGTTGCCATCTCAAGGGTGAACAGTTTTCCAAGTTTCATCAAGTATTAAGCATGTTCACATTTCCAAAAATAGGCTTAGCTCATAACATGTATCAAGATGATCAAAAAGAGCCTAAGCTGCTATATAGCCATCATGTATCCATAGATCATATCAACAAGAGCATAATCTTAATCAACAAGCTATACAAGTGAAGCTAAGCACATGATATATGATACATGATGATATGCAATGCAATATGATACAAAAGCAAAAAAAAAAGCAAAAAGAAAAGAAGCCAAAAACTAGTGTACAAGGAACAAAGCGACCCTCAACTAAAAAGGAAAGCACACTCCCAACTCCCCTCGCAAGCGTGCAAACTGGGTTTGGTCGAGGGGTTTGGTGAAGATGTCGGCTTTCTGGTTCTCAGTGCTGATGTGTATCAAGTCTATGGTGCCCTTCTCATAGTTTCTCTTAGGAAGTGGTACCTCACCTCTATGTGCTTGGTTTTGGAATGAAGCACTGGGTTTTTGGCTACACTTATGGCACTGGTGCTGTCACAGAAAAGAGGCACTCGAGTGAACTCTAAGCCAAAGTCTCTCAAGGTAGCAACTATCCAAAGCAGATGTGAACAGCAAGCAGCAGCAGTAACATACTCAGCCTCACATGTGGATTGGGCAACAGAAGACTGCTTGCGAGAGGACCAAAAGACTAGAGAAGAACCCAAAAACTGACAAATACCAGAAGTAGATTTTCGCTCAGTATGACAACCAGCATAATCAACATCTGAATAACCCGAGAGAGAAAGAGTAGACGCGGTTGAGTACCATAGACCAAACTCAGGAGTGAATCGAAGGTACCTCATGATTTGCTTGATGGCTTGACGATGAGAAGTGCGTGGCAAAGACTGAAAGCTCGCACAAAGACAGACCATGAACTAAATGTCCGGTCTTGTCGCTGTTAGGTACAGCAACGACCCGATCATGCTGCGGTACTCCTTCTGGTCCACGGCTTCTCCCTCAAGGTCTTTATCCAAGGCAATGGTAGTCACCATGGGCGTCGAAAGAGGCTTGGCCTCGCCCATGTCGAACTTCTTCAGGAAATCCTTGGTGTACTTGCCTTGGTGCACAAACGTCCCTTCCCAAGTTTGCTTGATTTGCAACCCGAGAAAGAATGTCAACTCGCCCATGATACTCATCTCGAGCTCCCTGCTCGTCAAATCAGAAAACTTGCCACAAGGGCATGTGAAGAGCCACCAAAGATTATATCATCCATGTATATCTGAACAATGAGAATGTCTTTGCCTTGCTTGAGGAGAAACAAAGTCTTATCAACAGAGCCCATGGTAAAACCCTTCCCAAGCAAAAAGGACTTCAACCTAGCATACCATGCTCTCGGGACTTGTTTGAGACCATACAAGGCTTTGTGGAGTTTGTAGATATAGTCTGGGTGCTTGGGATTTTCAAAGCTAGGAGGTTGCCTCACATACACTTCCTCCTCTATGTACCCAATGAGAAAAGCACTCTTGACATCCATCTGGTATAGCTTGAACCCCTTCGAAGCTACAAAAGCTAAAAGGATCCTAATGGCTTCTAAACGGGCAACAGGAGCAAAGGTTTTCTCAAAGTCTATTCCCTCTTTCTGGCAAAACCACTGAGTGACTAGCCTAGCCTTGTTCCTAACTATCACCCCATCCTCGCTCCGCTTGTTCTTGAACACCCACTTGGTACCTATGGGATGACATTGTGGAGGTGGAGGGACTAGGACCCAAACTTGGTTTCTCTCAAAGTTCTCTAACTCCTCATGCATGGCATTGACCCAATCAGCGTTAGATAAAGCTTGTCCAATATCTTCGGGCTCAAAATCGGCAACAAAAGCAGAATATGCGAAATAAGAGATTTCATATGACCTGTTGCGAGTTACACGCTGGTTGAGGTTACCAATCATGGTCTCAGGAGGATGACGGTGCTGAATGTGTACAGGCGCCTATCTTGATGAAGTCGCCTCCCCCTCGACCGTAGCTGGAGCTCCCTCAGGTGCAAGAGAGGGATACTGGTCATTCGGCCCCCATGAAGTAGAAGAAGAAGGATCGGGGCCGTGAGCCGTCGTGGTCGTCACAGGTTCGACAGGAATAGCCGGTGGAGTCGGCTCAGGAGCACCCCAATCGGCATCGTCCTGCTCCTCCTCCACAAAGATGCTTTCACCCATCTCTTGATTACCTGCACGCTCAAAAATAGGAGAAGAACAAGGTGTGGTTTTATCGAAGGTAACTTCACAAGTCTCCATGACGCGGTTAGTCTCAAGATTAAGTACTCTATATGCGCGTGAGTGAGTAGCATAACCGAGAAAAATGCCGTCAGAAGAACGAGATTCAAATTTATCTAGATTACCTTGCTTGAGAATGAAGCACCGACACCCAATTACTCTAAAGTAGCTCACCTTCGGAAGATGTCCAAACCACAACTCATAAGAAGTCTTCTTTGTAAAAACTCGAAGTAAGATGCTATTTGAAACATAGCATGCAGTGTTGATCGCTTCGGCCCAAAAGCGCCTAGGAGTCCTATGCTCATCGAGCATCGTCCTGGCCATTTTCACAAGGGTCCGATTCTTGTGTTCAACAATCCCATTCTGCTGAGGCACATAAGGTGAAGAAAATTGATGCTCAATACCCAATGACTTGCAAAAGGCTTGAAAATGAGAGTTCTTAAATTCGGTGCCATTGTCACTGCGTATAGCTCTTATGGCATTCTTGGGAAACTCAATTTGTAGCCTAACAACCAAATCCCGCACATGGGAAAATGCCTCATCTTTGGACTCCATGAAAAAGACCCAAGAATAGCGAGAAAAGTCATCCACGATCACAAGAACGTACCACTTCCCACCATCCGACCGAACCCGAGCTGGACCTACAGTGTCCATGTGAAGAAGCTCACCGAGTTGTTTGGTCATCACTTGGTTCATAGGGGAACGAGAAGTGGCTACCATCTTCCCATGACGACACGGGTGACAAACCAAGTCCTTCTCAAACTTTAGCTTAGGCAATCCTTGGATTAGATCAAGAGAGCTTAATCTTGCAAGCAAGTCAAAACTCAAATGACCAAGCCTCCTATGCCAATTCTAAAGCTCAGAAGAAGTGCCTGCCACCAAACACCGAGACACACCGAAAGTTCGAGAAAATTCGGCATGAAAGACAAGGCCAAAAGGCACAATTGAGCAGACAAGATCACCACGAGAATCCAAAATGCGAGAAAGGCCTGGCTTAAAGCGCACTTCGAAACCATCTCTAAGGAGTTGCGAGACTGAAAAAAGATTGAAATGCAAGCTTGAAACCAAAGCAACATCATTGAGCACAAAGTTCTCATTGAGCCTTACCGACCCATGAGAAAGAACCTTACCCTTACCATTGTCCCCAAATGTGATGTACTCCTTGGAGGTCATGGGGTTGAGGCTGGAGAACCAATTTGAGTTTTCGATCATGTGGCGTGAACACCCGGAATCAACCAACCATATGTTCTCCAAGCCTCTATGCTCCATCAACAGAAAGACATGGGATGAGCAAACGATCCAACACTGGGGTTAGTAAACTGAGGAGAAAATTAGTGCTGGGTCATTTGCCCTAGAAAAGTGTTAGGAAACACACCATACGCACCATGTCCCATTAGAAAGAAGCGATCACCATGAGATTAGAAAGAAGCTATCACCATGAGAGAGAAAACGTGGTCTGCTAGAAGTGTAGGACTGAGAGCCACTGCCACGAGACCTAGAGTTGTATTGAGGACGACTTGGACCTCGCCGGGCACGACCATCATGTGGTCTCACAAACTGAGGCCTAGCACCTTGAGGTTTTGCACCTCTAGGCCTAGCATTGCTCCTCTGAGCAGGTGAAGCATGCATGCCATGAGATGGGCGATGCTTGTTCTGGTGAGAAAGCTCAAACTCATGCCATTCATCTCTCTTCCTCCTAAAGCAGAACTCAAACAAGTGACCATCTCTCTTGCAATACTCATAGTGGTACACCTCTCTCTTGGGCTGTGGGTGACTCACTTTGTTGTGGGTATGGCTTACTCTTGGAGGTGGTTTAGCCTTAGGAAGGGGCTTATCAGAGATGTTTGGCAAAGTGTCAAGTGGGTTCTTGAGATGGTTAGGTTTTGGAATCCACACTTGTTTCTGAGATGGAGCTTTGGGAGTCTCATCAAGCACTCCATCCTTCATAATGGGCTTGGTAGGCTCAGAGGGCTTAGGTGGGTTAATCTTGATGAGCTTGGGAGGATTGGTGGGTTTCTCATTCATGCTCAAACCACTATGCTCACCAACCTTGCCAAAGACATTGTTACCCTTCCCACCTGAAGCAAAGCCTAAACCCATTGTGTTAATACCCCTCTTGTACTGACTCATCATCATGCCTAACTGTGGTTCACTGCAAGAAAGCCAACTCAACATGTGCCGAAGGAATGTGTTTTCGTCTTTTGTCTTTTTCTTGTCATGCCTACAGTTAGCAAGCTCTAGCTTCAAAGCCTCACAGCAAGCACACTTAGCTCTAGCACCACCACTTGTACTAGACTGCTCAGGCAAAGTGATAACAACAACCTTCTCAGAAAGCTCATTTTGCAACTCAACACAAGACTTGCAAGCCCCCAAAATGACTGGCTTGGCTCTAATCTCATCAAACTCATCCAGCAAAGCAGAGTACTTGGACTGCAAAGAAATGAGACTAGACATATGAACAGCGCATTCATCGCACTCAGTCTCATCAAACACAACAACCCTATCCTACTTAGCACGCTCAAGCTCATCTAACACTGCAAGATACTTAGCCTTAAAACCATTGCTCTCTTGAGCAGCACGAACAAGCAAAGCATCTTGCTTGAGCATGGTGTCAGTCATAGAATCAAGCTCAGCAAGAAGGGATTCGACTGTGCGTTCTACCTCAGGGTTGGTGTCGACCTCTTCTTTGTCACCGGTGGTGGTGTTGTTGTTGAGCGCCATGGTACAGTAACCTCCTCGGCGCTCGTTGGCATAGAAGCTCAAGCCATTGAACTTGTTCTCCACCATCTTCTTGGCTTCATCATCACTTGGTGGAGAGTCACCGTCGGAGTCGACGTCGCTAAAGTTCACCACAAGAGCGCGCTGCTTTGCTTGCAACGCCTCAAAGAACTTCTTGCTCATCCGCTTGGGGTCGAAGTCCTTCTTGGACTTGTGCTTGTGGAAAGACGACTCGTGCTTGTCCTTGTGCCTGGAGTAGTCGTGCTTGCTGGAGTAGCTCTTGTCCTTCTTGGGGCAGCTGGTGACGTAGTGGTCGGGGCTTCCATAGTTGAAGCATCCTTGCTTGTTGCCTCCCCGTCGTCGGTTCAAGAGGTTGTTGTGAAACCGTGAGAACTTGCTGATTACAAGCACCAACTCTTCATCCCCAAGAGCCTCCATCTGCTCCTCTGTTGCAAACACAAGAGAAGACAAGGCAAAGGACAACGGTGATGAGTTACTCAAAGCTGAACTTGAACTTGCGTTCCCTGACACCAAAGCCATGGTTGGGGCAGACGGATTCTTGATCCTCGCCCGCGTCTGGAGGTCGATCTCGGTGGACTTGAGCTTGCTGAATAGCTCATCTATGGTGAGAGTTTCATAGTTGGCCGACTCGATGATCGCCTGCACCTTGAACTCCCAGACCCTCCGATCTAGAGCATACAGAAGTTTGAGTGCTCTCTGATGATCGTCATAGGGCATAGTTGCATTGTTAGCTCTCATATTGTTCACAATGGTGGTAAAGTGAGAAAACATTGAGTCAACAGTTTCTCCATCCTCTTGAGTGAAGTTTTCGTACTCTCGCTTGTATGTCTCGTAGAGTCTGGTTTTGACATGGGTTGTACCCTCATGGAAGCTTTGAAGCCTCCTCCAGATCTCTCGAGTTGTCCATAATCGGAGACACGATCAAACACAGGAATCGAAAGAGCAGCATAAAGCTCAGCATGGGCAATATTGTTCACATTGTGTTGGTCGATCTTCTCTTGATTGATACGAGTAGCAGTTTCACGTAATCAGCATTCTCAATGATCTCCTAAACATGTGAATCAATCCCCTGAAGATGGGCCTGCATACGAATCTTCCAATACGAGTAGTTCTCCCCATTGAATTGGGGTGGCTTGCTTGGTCGATGATTCAAAGCCATGTTACCTTCTATGGATCGCGGACCGATTAAGGTGGAAGTGATCCTTAACTGGCTCCGATACCAATTAAAGGGCCGGATATGGCGACCAGAGGGGGGTGAATGGGAGCCTCAAAAATTCTTTCAAATCTTTAGGTCCTCGGCTCAATAAAACACCCAAGAAGTAATACACAAAACTGTGATGACCATGACCCTATTGAAGAGGATGGATGCTCCCTAGGAACACAGCGGGTCACCACTTGAGCAGCGGAACAAGCGGTGAAACAATCGGAGTTCAAACGCGCAAACTATGGAAAAACACCTTGCTGCACAAAGCAATACCGGACAAGTCTGAGTTCATACCGGACATGTCTGATATGGGTTCAGCTTGCAAATCTCGGACATGTCCGACCTGGTTTTGGACAAGTCCAGTATTCCTGACAGCATAGCGTGCTATGGGAGAAAATTCCAAAACCTCATCAAACGGTGCCCAAAAATTATGAAATTTTACTCTAAGCTTCTAAACACCAAAGGAAAGTTCTTCACTTAATCTCAGCCCAAAACTCCAACATGATCCACAGGAGGAGTATGCCTACAAAATAGAATTAAGCCTTTGTTTTAGGTACCCAATTTGACTTGGGTCCTAGGGGGTTAGACATATAAGATTTGGGCACCCACACACTCCTCAAGATTTGCCTCTTCTTGAGAGCGCCCACATACTTTACAACAATTTTACCATCCTTATCCCAACAACATAAATAATCACAAAAGTTGTTCCTTGAGATAGGCACTTGTTGCTTGGGAGCCTTCACTTCCTTCTTCTTGATGTTCTTGTTGTCGGATGAAGTGATAGGAGAAACCTCAACATTTTTTACCTTGTTGATGAGATCAACAAGAGGCACGCTCTTATTGAACTTTACACAAGGCACACCATTTACCATGTTTCTCCCGTTGGCCTTACCATCATATTTATTATAGCCGAGGCCATCCTTTATGTGTGGATGCCTAGGCGCCTTGTAGATTTTAGTTGGTTGCTTATCCTTGCTCTTGCAACCAATGTCCACAATGGCTTTCAACCTAAGAATCTCCTTGTCCTTCTTCTCTAGCTCAACAAGGTTAGTAGCACAAGCATTTATATCAATATTATTGCATCTTTCACATCCTTCACTAGTTGAAGCATTTGAGTCCTTAAAAGAAGTAGAAGTGCTCTTCCAAAGAGTGTCATAGTTTATCTCAAGCTCATGATATTTATTTGTCAAGCTTGTGAGGCTTTCTTGAGCTAAACTATAGTCATTCTTTAGACTAGCCAAAGAGTCATTAAGTGAGGCATGTTCCTTAGTCAATCGCTCATGTGAGTCTTTGGCCAAAGACAATTCTACACTTAACTTCTCAACCTTCTCTTTTTCTTTGGTGAGACATGCCTCTAGGCCTTGGTTCTTCTCCCTTTCCACTAGGAGCATTTCACTTTGTGACTCTAAGCATGTCTCATGCTCATCAATGGTGTACTTCAATTTTAAGATTATAGAGACAGCTTCTTTTTCATATTTCTTAATGATTTTGATAGCATAGTTTTCATCAAACTCATCATCACAATCATCATTAGAGTGAGTGGGAGTGTGGGATGATACCTTCTCCTCTTTTGCCATAAGACAAGTAGGAGTGATGTCATCGTCGTCGGAGAGGTTGGCGAAGAGCTTTGTTGAGGAAGAAGTGTTGGTGAAGAACGATGTCGATGGAGATGATGTATCATGTATAGCAGTTGCAGCTACACTCTTCTTTTTATTGTCATTGTCTTCATCACTATCATCATCGGGTTGCCATTCTTCACCTATATGTGCTTCACCTTTCTTCTTGCTCTTGTACTTTTTGTCACTTTTCTTGTTGTACCTTGAAATCTTGCCTTTGTTGGGACAATCCGTAGCAAAGTGACCGGTGAGACCACACTCATAGCAAAATCTCTTCTTATATTGCTTGTTTCCACCACTACTCCTCATCTTTTGCTTCTTCTTTATCAAGAACTTTGCATAATTTTTCACCATGAGAGCTTGTTGTTCATCAAGTTTTTCATCACTATCATTTTGCTTGTGACCACAACATCCTTTGTTGCAGTGACTTGATTCACTTGCATGGGATGCCGCAAGGGCAATGTTTCTCTTTTGACTAAGTCTTTCTTTGGTCTCATCGTCTAGAACCTCATGATGCATGGTTTTTGCAATCATCTCTTGTGTTGTCATGGTGGTGTAGTTTTCTCTTTCCATTATCACGGAAGCTAGAATGCTATTCTTGTCTCTATATATTCTACATAGCTTTCTTGCCGTAGTTTATTCATCCCATTTATCACATCCAAGAGCTCTTACTCTATTGACCAAAGTCATAAATCTATCATACATTGCCTTTGTTGTTTCTCCTTCCATCACTTGGAATTCTCAATCTTGTTTTGGAGAAGCTTAATGTTTTCTATTCTTACACTCTTGTCACCTTCAAATGATATTCTCAAGGTTTTCCAAATTTGCTTTGCATTCACCATACCATTTACCTTGTTGTTATCTTTCGGAGTGAGACATTGCAAGATCAAGGTTGCCTCCGTGGCATTGAGATGAAAATCCGTCTCATCTTCGGGTGTCCAATCTTTAGGATCTTGAGAAATATTTACACCAATCTCAACCGTTGTCAACATCTTGCGGCTATGAGATGCAACTTCATCCTATGAGCCCAATCGGTGTATCTTACTCCATCAAACGGAGATGGCTTTTCGAGATTGATCATGGGCATATGAGGATTGTTCTGGCTAGTGCTTTCATAGTTATAGCTTGCTCTTGTACAGCTCTTTGGTGTCTTGTTTTCATTTTCACCTTCATTCTTCCTCTCACTAGTTCCTTCTTGATTCTTCTTGTCAAGAATTTCCTTCATCATATCTAGTTGCTCTTGCATCTTGTTCATTTGCTCTTCTTGCTACTTTTGCATCGTGATGGTGAGCTGTGCTGCCACTTGTGTGGCTAATTCCTTCATTGTGCATCATCCATCTTGGCCATTGTTACACCTCACGCGGTGAAGCATTGAACCGAGGGACCACGGCTCTGATACCACTTGAAAGGATCTAATCGGCCTAGAGGGGGTGAATAGGAGATTATTAAAAACCTAAAACTTAAAACTCAAATGCGGAAGTTAAATAACAACCGGTAGTAGGACCGAAAGTAGCACCGGTACTACCTGTAGTACAAAAACCAGTACTACCAATGCAAACTTCTGGTACTACCGGTAGCCTACGAAACTACGAAATCGAAATAAAAATCAGAGTAAAATGAGCTGTAAATTTAGATCCAATTGTTACCACCCCTTTGTTGATGTTGCTGATAAAGGTGTTGAACTTCTTGAGGCGTTTCACCGCACCAAATCATAGATCGAGTCCTCCAACCTATGAACTTTGGGGATAGGGATGAAGAACACGAAGAACACAAGAACAAGGGTAGTCGATGCTACCACCACACCAAGACACATGATTTAATCCGAGGTTCGGCAATCCCCACAAAGAAGTTCCTACGTCCTCGTTGTTGAGGTCACCACAAAGGTTTTCTCCCTCAAGCAACCATGAAGGTAAACTTGAGATATTCACTAAGAATCAAAGTTAATACAAACACTTCGGGGCGCCCTCATAAATGAGGCAACATGGGCAGCCACGAAGAATGCCTAGCCGGCTAGGGTTCCAAGAACCCAAGAGTAACAAACACAAATCAAGCCGGCAAGACGAGGAATCCAAGTGCTCAAGTCGTAGATCAAAGTTCCCACTCTCTAATCTCACGTCCCTAGCTTGAATCCTTGAGGGGATGAAGTTTGGGAGCAAAGGGGGAGAGAGAGCAGGCGAGCTGGTGCTTAGGAGCTTTCTTTCTCAGGTGAAGAATGAGTGAAATGGCGAGACATGAAGAAAAGAGAGAGGTGAAGAGTATATATATATGGTCTGTCCAGAACAACTACCGGTAGTACTGATGGAACCACCGGTACTACCGGTACCTCACCAAATATGACCGTTGTCGTGTGTCAGAACGTGCAGAGGGAGTCATACCGGTACTACCGGTAGTAAGACCGGTACTACCGGTAGTACAAAACTGGGCAGCCATAGACGTGTTCGACTTGGGCTAAAAATAAATATATATATATATATATAGCCGGTACTACCGGTACCACCAGCGGTACTACCGGTAGTACACAACTATGCCAACTCGCAGACTTCGACTTTGGGAAAATATGCCCGATACTTCCGGAGTATAATTTTAATAAAATACGGTGCTACCGGAGAGCACCGGTACTACCGGGTGGGGAACCAGTACTACCGGTAGTACAAAGTTTCTTCAACTTTGCACATCTCGACTTTTTAAGAAAATAGCACGGATACTTCCGGTTTAAAACTCCAATATTTTCGGTACTTCCGGTAGGTCAGGTTGGCTGAAGCAAAGGACTTTTCTAAGTGATGTTAGTGCAACGGTGACTCTCCAAACGCTCTAAATATAGACGTGAGCACTTTTAGACCTCGAATTACCAATCTAATTTTTATCCCTCTTGATAGTACGACGTTTCCTATAACTCAAGTAAAGATAAAAATTGAGGGCACTCTTGAATAGAAACGTCGTCCATCCATATAAAATTTAGGGTGCTTGTATCACCAAATATTGTCATTCAAATCTTTCAATGGACTAACACCTGCATATTCACTTAGATAAAATTGTTAGTCCCTAATTTGATTGTTATTAATTATCTAAAACCCACTTCAGAGGCGAATGCACTTACACAAACGGTGCCAAATCAAAGAAATTCGACCATGAAATTAGAGTGAGGAAAGGAGCTCGGGATGAACAAGTCAAGAACAACAAGAACACAAATTCATCACGAGAATCACATGAAGATAAAAGCCCAGAGGGCACGAGCACACTAGGGGGTGCTCTTCCCACGAACAAATCACTACAATGTTTGCAGTAGACCTCACACACTCAGAAAAACTAGAGACGGGAAATCCTAGGATGAACAATTGGAATGGGAGAGATGAGACTGAGTGGAGGCAGTCCTTCTTATTTATAGTCTTATTACACAATTCCACTTCTACCCCTAGATATTCTAAGAGAGAACTACCTAGCCAGGGACATTATGGTCCAACTCGAGTTTTCCTGATCCGACGGCCACCGCACCTCCTCACCGGTAGCCTCGCTCCGAAGCGATCTCCCCGATGCTGCCACGTGCCGTCTGGGTGCATCGGGACCTCCGTCCAGGTTTTGAGGCCCAAACCCGCGAAACCTGCCGCCGATGGTTTTGAGGACAAACCATCAAACCGCCCGCGAGTATCGTACCGCGTACGTATCCCCCGCCGATGGTTTTGAGGCCAAACCACAAAACCGTCGCAGATGGTTTTGAGGGCAAACCACCAAACCGTCCGCGAGTAGCGTAGCCCGTACACGTCCCGCGCCGTGTACACTTGCGCTTGTCGATGTCCCAAGTGTCAGCCACCGCGGCCTTCTGGTCCGTCAGTCCAAGCCTAGCGTCCGCCCTTCACCGCAACCGGTCCGTCAGCACGGCACGCCTACTTGACCTTCTCCCGACCGCTGCCACTGCCTCCGGACTCCACACCTGCACATCACGAGCCAAGAGACACTGTTTCGACACATAACCCTGTGCCAGAGGATCAGTAGAACCACCGAACCAACTACACACCAAAGTGTTGGCATGTTGACAATCGCTCATCACACAACAAGGGCGCTCCACAATGGTTATATAAAACTATGTGTTCGCATTCTCCATCGACACAGCGGCCCGTGACGGCCAAGGACACGCGCGCGCTCGCGGTCCTGCGACGCCCCCGCCACCGCCGCGGGTGCGCTTGGAGATGGTCTTGGTGGTGCGTGCGCGGCGGCCGGGGCCGCCTCATGGTGCGACGCGGCGTTCGCCCACGACGGCGTAAAGTGCGTCGGCATCCCGGCGACCGCAGCCGCAGTAGCTTCCCACAATCCCCCAGAGCATGCAACCACGCGAGAATCACTTCCACCTCCCAAAACTGCGCGCGTGGGGCTGCTGACCCTTCTCCGCAACCCGATGAAAATCAACCCACGAAATTCTTTTTTTTTAATGAAATTCTTCCTCCACGTACGAGAGACACCACCACCAGATACTACAGCAATCGATCTCGTGCGCACACGCTAGCTAGCTGGGCCAGCCAATAAAAGTTCATACGAGTATTCATGCAGAAAGCAACATGCGAGACTGGTGTTGCTCTACGAACACGTACCAGTGCCAACTGCTTCGGATCACGCATGTGACTAGTGTATCTGATAAGCTGATAAGAGAGCTGATAAGCTGATAGTGATTCAAAGATTCCTGGTGGTGGTTTCATTTCAAGGGACACGAGGCGCTGAAGTGACAGGTCGGCACGTGGTGCTGTGACTGCTGTCGGCTTGTGGTGCTGTGACTGCTGTCGGCTTGTCGCCGACCATCCTTTGGCTTGCGTGCGGTTCCGTGCTTTTGGACTGTCTCCCGATCCTGCTTTCATTTCAGCGGGCGGCTATCCATCCCGTACGATGGATTCCATGCCACTCATGGGATCGGATTAGGATGGTTTTTTTGGTTGTGTGCGCACAACCAGATCATGCGGTGCTTTGTGTGCGCGGTACATCACTGTCCGATGTTCTGATTGCCTGTGAAAGAATTGCATCATAGTTGTATTTTTTTTATTTTTTATGGTAACTAAAACAGATTGGATGAAGGATAAAAAAAACAGATTGAATGTTTAGATTGGGCTTGGTGAGAGCTATTCCCAACACATACCACGGCACCACATGTAATCTTTGACGTAACACCGATCTAATATAAACAGATCTAGTTAGATTAGACTATTTTGCAGGTTTTTATGCTTTATAGGGATTTTTTGGTTGAATTGGATCATGGTTTCAAAATGATGATCTCAGCTCAACTAGGTGTACCTATTGGCAAAAGGGTCGAGTTTTTATCCAACAGGTTGGGTTGAGCTTTTATGGGACGGCCCGACTGGTTGGTTTGGCTGGTCGAGTGACTTCAAATGGCGTATTGAGCAGAGTTCAATCATGTTACATATATTCGTTGGACCTCAATTTAGATGGCTCATTGTTCATGAGAAGCTTGGCATGTTTTCCAAATGTATTGTACTCTGCTTACAAGCTTGGTTTCATTTGGTCTTCCGCACAGCAGAGTACCCATTTGTCCTAAAATAAATTCGTGCTATACTTCTCAAGGAGTCAAACTCTTTTGAATTTAACTATTTATATAAGAAAATAGTATTTGAGTTACATCTTTCAACTTATTGTAAAAGTGGATTTCAAGATCAAAATGATGTGCTTTTCTCTATATATTTAAATAAATTTAGAAGTACTTGACCTATCAACTACTCCACGTGGCAGATTCAAATACCAAATGGACACGTGGACAGCAAGTAGCAGACTCATGAACCTCTCATACAATTAATTGAGGACAGGAGACGACAGCAATATAAAGAAGACGATCATCCAGTTAATTCCGCTAATATAAGGCACATGACACTCACTCACACACCGTCACCACTGTCGTCCCTCCACCAAATGTACCTGTGGTGTACGAGATACACCTGAACGGTGCTGCGGTCCAGTTGGTCAAGGAGAACGTGACGGTGCAGTTGATGTGGGTGAACTGTTTGACAAATATGAAACCGGCGATAAACCGGCGGGTGGTGGCCTGCCCAACGAACGTGATCGGAAGAAGCCGGTTGTGCTTCGCTTCCACCAGAAACATCATCGCCTCGTCCTCCAGCGGGACGTCGTGCGTGCTCGCGCGCCACGACCGGCACCAGCAGCATGCCACCGGCCCGTACGTGGAAGGGGTCGGCTCGAGCGGTGGCGACGCGGACGCCGTTGAGCCTGACACCGATCTCGAGGTCAGAGAAGTTGACAGGGGACTGGTTGTACTCGTTGTGTGCTTGAAGCATGAGAGGGATCTCCAGAAGTTGCATCCCCCGATTCGACTGGTGCGGGAGCCCGATGTTGAAGCTGATCGCGCCGAGCGTTGCCTCTTGGATCGCGAAGTAAGGAGTTTGTGGCGCCAGATTGTAGACCACGAACACCATGAGCGCGGCGACGAAGATGATCATGGCAATGGAGATTGTGACTCTGGCCCAAGTCCGCTGCTCCAAATGGGAAGGGCCTCGCCTGAAACCGAAACACAATGGTCAGGAGGATCTGACGAAGAATTGCCAAGCATTTCGCACTAGCCGCATATCGGACCACCAATGCAAATTCAATGTGTGTCGATAAAGTCCAGTTACCATTGGTACCTACTACTACCTAGATCATGTAGGAGTGCCTATTAGGGAGCAGGGAATCATCATAGGAGGAGGGTTTTGGTTTCAACTTACATGGCTTAAGGACTAATTATATAATTATACAGTACCCTACCCTGCTTATGACACATGGACTGCGGGAGTTACCTGAATATGTGGTACATCTGTTTCGAGACGCGGCGTCGGCGCTGCTCCTCATCGCGCTGGGCGTGCATGCCTGACCCCTCCTCCTGCACGCCATCCAGCTGTTTGTGCCCCAGCTCTGGCGGTATCATGACGATGATCCTACTCTGCCTGCTATGCTCCTTCCTGAAGATGTCGTGGTGCAGCTCCTCAGCCGCGCGCACGCCGTCCTCTAGGCCGGCATCGCCATCGCGCCCGTGCCCCTCAGCCACCGCGTGGTGCAGCTCGCACTTCCCCCAGAAGAACGCCCAGCTCAACCTCGCCCGGAAAGAACGCCCACCACCACCATCCTGCTGCTGCTGCTGGCTGCTGCTAGTTGTTGGCTGCTGGCTGCAACGTAGGGGCGATCGCAGCATATATGCTGATGGATATGTTGCCTGTAGTCCGCGCATGGTGATTCCTTGCGTTGTGCTTTGCCTCCACAAGGTTCCTTGCGTTGCCGACTGGACCACGTTGTCCTCTTGGTCGGCATTGCCGTCGCGCCCGTGCTCCTAGACCGCGTAGTGCAGCCAATGATGGAACCAGCAATTTTGGTTGAGGGGGCCAGACAAATGTGATCGTATTTTTAGGGCATATGCCCCCACCCCACACATTATATCGTTGGATTCACTTAAAAAATGTCGCCGACTACACGACCACATAGGGCACGAGCGGATATGTGGCTACGCAACAACCACTACCACATGCACCATCAGAGACCACACGAGAAGGATGAGCGCCAGTGCCACCATGAGGATCACCGCACACCACTCCACCTTCCCTGACCTGGCCATGGCTCTCTCTCTCTCTCTAGAGATCTCCGATAGGGATCGAGGAACTTCTTCGACCGTCACGGTTTGTGCCGACACCAGGGATGACGATTGTGATTGCGATTGAAGATCAGAGCTGCAAATAAGCCCTTGTGCAGTTGAGCTTTGATGCAAATTCTGTGGGAAGCTGATGCACGTTCACATCGCATCACATCAGTCATCATATCAGAGTGAAGCGACCAAGGCGAAGTACCGTCTGCCGTGCCGTCGAGACGTGATGAATAGCCGAAACACCGGGTAGGGACAACACAAAAGTTTTATATGATTCTTTTTGAGAGGGGGTTCTATATAATCACCTCCAACTGACTGGTTATCCGTGGCCTATTCCACTCTGAAGTGTTTGTTTAGCTTTCACAGTTTCGATGCTTATAGCACCAAAAAAAAAAAACACTACCGGAGTGTTACAAGTGAGAAAAATGACTTCAAAATAATGCCGGACGGTAGCGGATCTAAAAGAATTAATGGAAGAGCGGCCCATGTTATCTTTAGCATTTGTAGCTAGCTAGTTAGGCTAATAGATAGAGTATAAGATACTGGGGATATACTCATGCATGGATAATTTTCTGTGAATAGTTTTTTTTCCTCGAACACGGCTTCATACGTCATTTTTATTAAGAAGAAGATGGCCGAAAGAACGGTAAGTACAACACGACACGAAGCCACAGAGCAAGTGGCAAGACAAATACGACTAACAAAAAAGAAAGAGAAACCCTCCACCATGCTAAACAATCAGCACGACATAGCAAGACCAGCAGCGGCAGGGTGGCACGTCGGGTAGGAGCGTCGAGGGTGCATCAACGGAGCCTTCAGGAAGGATGTGACGTCCGCGGATGCCAACTTCGTTGAGTCGTACACCCAAGGGAGCTTTCGCTCCTGAAGTTACTCCGACATCAGTGGTCGACGAGCGGCGAGGCGACGACGCCTTCAGGAAGGTGATGACGTAGGAGCGCCACCGTCATCGGCCCCAGTCATGAAGTCTGGGGAAGGGGTTTTCACCCGAGTCGCCGAGGACCGCTGCTGAAGCCAAGGGAGGCCGGCCATCGCCATGCCGTGGCAGAGCCAGGCAGCGGCCTCCACTCCACAGTGCGCAATGGACGCGGTCAGCTCGGTGGCCGTCGGATGTCATCATGTTGCCCGCCACCTGAGTCGAGCTGAGCCAAAATCGGGAGAACACCGGCGGCCTGCACCCGGCAGAGGTGCCTCGCACCTTGAGGCTGGGAGCCTCGCCGCCACCGCCCCGGCGGGGACCCTAGCCGCCGTCGTCGCAAGGCGCGGCCAGACGAGCCCCCCGGCGCCTGATTCGAAAGTGGAGGGGCCGGATCTGGCGGTCAGCTCCCCGGTCGAGGTGGATCGCACCTCCAGGCCGAGAGCCATGGCGCCGCGGCCTCGATGCGGAACCCTAGACGCCACCCCGGACGGACGCGGGCAACCGAGCCACCAGGCATCCGCCCGGACACGAAGGGGCCGGATCCGGTCGATGGGGGTCAGATCGGTCATCGGCGCCCGAGAAGAGAGAGAGGGGGGGAGGAGGAACGGGGACGGACTGCACAGCCATACATATGGCTTTTTATAAATCGGTTACGATGTTAGTTGGGAACTGAAAAAAAGATACTCAGAATTTTGCAAAAGCAAACATCACACGAATCCACTACTTCTGGCCGAACAGATACTCAGAATCTCAGATAGGAGTACTACTCAATCTAGACCCGCAGGGAAAAAAAAGGCTTCACCTCATGCACGGGACAGAACACTATCCATCTTTCCGCCCACGGCGCCTTTGGTTCGTTCCATTTGTCTCTCTCTCTGGTCAAGTACACTGGAAACGACAAACGGATGGTCCAAAAGACATGCAGATGTCGGAGCTACACACACGGTTGTCGTGATTTCTGAGGAAAAAAAAAGTCAGCGAAAAGAAATACTCGTTTCGTCTCATAAATAATTACATATTTTAATTTTTATATTTCTTTTTAACCGTTCATCTTATTAAAATTTTTTAATAAATATTATTTATTTTATTATAACTTATTTTTATCATTATAGATACTTTCATAATAATTTATTTATTTAATTATTTATATAAAATTTTTAAATAATACGAACGGTTAAATAGGAAATATAAAAATCAAAATGAGCGATTATTTATGAGACGGAGAAAATACATTTTGGTGATTTCTCGCTCGGACACGACAGGCTCAGAAAAAGGTACGGGACCCATAACCAATGTCGGTTAACAGCGCAGACGTATGCGGTCGGTCTCGTAGTACTCCGACGCGTAGAAGAAAGGAAATGTTTTTGTGTGCACAGGCAAAATTATACGTACTTTATTTGTTTTCAAATAGACGTAATAAAGAGAAAAACGAAGTTGCGCGTAATGAGTATTTGTATATAAATAGATATTGAGTTGCGGGTGTATGCGACAACCAAACTGAGTTCAATTGGTCAGTGTAGCGAGGCAGGTGTCCTAAGGTCCCGGGGTCGATGTCTGGACGCCACAAATTTTTGCCGTTCGATCGTTTTTTGCACGGCATTGTTTTTGCCTTTTTTTATTTTAGTTTTTTAAAAACTCTTTTTAGCATTTTTTAAAAACTCCTGCATGGTGTTGTTTGGCCCCTGCGGCTGTTTGGTGTTTCTTTTTGATGGACGATACCGCATGAGAGCGTAGCTAAAACGCAACGAACTCCTGCGAATTTTTTTTTAGCGACCACGTCCGTCCTAGATTGGACGTGTGTTTCATTAAGCAGGAGAAGAATTCAAACCCAAAGAAACTGATACAAAAGGGTTCATGGGTAATCCATAGATTACCAACAAAAGGGTTCGCGGGTAATCCATAGATTACCAACAAAAGGGTTCGCGGGTAATCCATAGATTACCAACGAAGCCCTCAACGCGACACAAAAAGCAAGAAAACGAAGGGGTGGGGAACCCTTCACCTAACACCCCATCAACTGCGCCTAATACAAACTAAACCTCAATACTTGGGCAGCCAGCAGCGATCGGAGCCGAAGACGATGACAGTGGCAAAGCATACGCTAGAACTCCTCGGTGGCAAAGCATCCACCCGAACCACCTTGGCGGCAAAGCGTCCGCCAGAAAGCAACCAGACAGTCGTGTCGCGACCTTGGTGGCAACAAGCCCACCGGAAACGCAATCCCCGACATATCGACGGCAAAGCATTCGCCCAACGACCCCTCGATGGCAAAGCATCCATCGGAACAAGCACGGCTACGGCTACAACGATCACCAGCTAGACAATCTAGGTGAAGAGAGACATGAAGCATAAAAAGATGCAATTAACAACCAAAGCGACCATGGAGCAGGAGCGGCGAGCTGTAGAGGATTCCGGTGCCGGTGCCGGTGCCAAGGGCAAGGAGCACGAAGACAACGCCTTCAAGAAGATGTGGCGCCAAACGACGTCGTCGTCCGCCCAACCAATGTCGGACTTGAGCTTTCGCCCGTAGCTCCCTACAACCAAGTCACGCAACGGGGCGCAAGGCAACGCCATCGACGCGACCACGGTGTCGATGATGTACCGCCAGAGCAGCCATCCACACCACCATGGAGTGAGAAGACATGCACAGCGGGAGCCGAGCGCCCCGTACGCCAGTCACCAAAGCCACCGGAGGGGGTAGGCCGCCGCCGCGGCACCCTGCCTCAGGCCCACGTCGCCCAGAGGACACCACTGGATCAGCGGTCCTGGCCATGGCCAGCAACCGACCGGAGGGGCGCGAAGCCCTGCCACCGCCGCTGAACCCCGCCGCAGAGGGCCCCGGCCCGAAGGAGGTAGATCCGCCCCCAACCTACCAGATCCGGCCCCGTAGGGGGTGGATTCGGCAGGCCATCGCCGGAGAGGGGGGTGGCTGGCCCACCTGATCCGGCCTGGCGACGCCAGCGCGCACCTGAGGAGTGGCGGCCCACCGCCAGCTAGGAGCAAGGCGCCGCCCTCGCCAGGATGTGGCCAGGCGGCGGCCGCAGCCACCTGAGTCAGGGTGGGGTCGCCGGATCCGGGCTTAGGGGGCTCGGATCTGGCCGCGCGTCGCCTGCCACCCTCGTCGGCCGGCCATGGCACGCCATCGGTCGGAGGAAGAGGAGGAGTGAGGGAGGAGAGAGGGGGCACTGAGGAGAAGGGTGCCGCCGCCGCAAGGAGGGGCGGCGGCGGCGGCCGGGGAGCACGCCGGCGGCGGGGCTGGAGGAGGCGGGCGAGTCGCCCCCGCGTCGCCCGTGAGAAGATTGGCGCCGGGGGTACTATCGTGTTTTTTGGTTCATGTTTTCTAGTAGAATGCAGTGAACTCCTGCGAATCAGACGCAACGAACTCCGGTGCGATCTCCTCCGACTCCTCCGCGATGAATTGCTCCAAGTGCAGCACGACGTCCTCCGCGGCGAACAACAAACGCGACGACGGACTCTCTGCGGCGAGCAGCATCCGTGCTGCCGGACTCCACGGCGAGCGACACTTGTGCCGCCGGACGCCATAGCGAGGAAGCGAAGGAACTCTAGGCCTTCGAACTCCACGGCGAGCGCTCGGCTGGAGAGGAACCAGTGGCTAGCGTGCGCAAGGAAGAAGGTAGGCGAGCGGCTGCATGCGGAGAGGAAGGAAGGCAGCCCGTGATTTACGCGAGCAACGAAGTGGGCGGCGAGCGTGCAGGGAAATTAATGACTTGTCGAGCGGAGAACCGGGCTGAGCATGCATGCAGGGGCAAACGCGTCAAATTTCCACCTCGCGCGCCGCAACGACTTCCTTTTGCCAAAACGACTACGACGCTAGAAGGACTGCTAAATATGATACGGAGGGAGTATATATACTGTATGAAGTATTATATGCTAAGGCACGGTAGGTGCATGTATCTAGGATGTCGATAAAGCTCATGGACAACATGCACCGAATCCCATAACAAAAACGGTCTATCAAGCTATGCAAGATGTTTTTTTTTCTTCAAGGGTGTCTCCAACGGTGTACAGGTCAGCTAGCTACGAAGAGCATCGTGCCAATCAGGAGGAGAGATATAGAAAATCCACGACACTAGCGAGAGAAGAATCGCCCAACTCACACATTTCTCGGTGGTTTCTCTATCTCATGCTAACACACCCAATTCTTTAATCCATTTAGCTAGCGATTTGATTTTCCCCATTGAAGACGCCCTAAACGTCGTTGCTCGATTGACCTAAAAGTTAATTTAACCCCGATTTCCAATTGCAAGCCCCAATCTCGCAGGCACACTGGCGCAATACCCTAGCACTCGGCGAGTGCTTGGTAACGTGTGTGTACTCTAATGCCATTGACAAGCACTACTACAAAAATACCTTATCAGTGTCGGTATCATCAGTGCCGGAATTTAAAGAACCGGCACGGATAGCCTATTTTGACACATTATTGCCGGTTGGTAACACGAACCGGCACTGATATGGCAGTATAAGGTTAGAACCGGCACTGATGTACCTCTCGGGTCATCAGTGCTGGTTCATAACACAAACCATCACTGATGTTGTTATTAGTGGCAGGTTGTAACACGAACCGGCACTAATATGGGTCATTAGTGCCGGCTCATAGATCTATATAAGTTTAAACACTATTTTTGAAACATCAAATGGTCTCGGTTGAAGAAGTCATGTACATAAGAGTTGCACAACTCATCAAGATCTACAATTCCTATTTGGATCATTTTTGCATATGACAAAGTAAAAGTAACATTATTCACAAAATTTACAAATCTCTCTTATAGTTTAGGGAACTCTATGAACCATATAAGTGATATATAGATTTTGTGAACAACGATATTATTGTTTTGTCAGATGAATAAATGGTCAAAATAAGGTTTGTAGATCTTGACAAGGTATGAAATATTGTTGTTGAAAACTTTTTCATTTGAGTTCATCTTGCTATGCTAAACTACGTCAAAATTTCAAAAATTCAAAATATGACTTTTTCAGAAGACCTCAGATGAAAAAACACCCAAAATAGTGTTTGTAGATCTTAAAAAGTTATGAAACTTTATAGTTGAAAACTTTTTTATTTGAGTCCATCTTGCCATACTAAACGTACATTTGAATTTCTTAAATTTGAAATTCAAATTTTATAAATGACCTCGGATGGAAAAACTTCATAAACGAAAAGTGTAGATCTTAAAAAGTTATGAAACTTTGTAGTTGACAACTTTTTGATTTGAATTCGTTTAGGGCCTCCAAAAAGTAAATTACACTCGGTTTGATATAATATGTGGAGAACTAAAATGGAATATAGACACAAATAACTAAGAGGTGCAGTGGTAGAGCAGGGGACGCGCGAGGGGGAAGTAGCAGGTTCGAATCCTACAAACCACGAAGCGTACGATTTTCACGCGAAAAATGCCACGACTTGCGACTTCGACGGAGACGGGCGGGCACTAGCTCAGTGGCAGGTTCCCATGTTTAAAAAAAATTTACCTATTTTTCTGTAATTTTTCGGAATTTATGAAAACCTATATCAGTGCCGGATCAAAAGCGCCGTCACTGATGCCAGCTCTGTGTCAGTGCCGATCAGGTGGCGCTGGTTTAAAATCCGGTACTAAAGGAATATTCTGTAGTAGTGAAGCAAAGGCTGGAACGGACGTGGGACAGAGGAGTCTCTCGTATCGCATAGGTGGAAGCTGCCTTTTCCGATCAGAGCACGGGGTACGAGATAATCTTGCTGCGTAGAAACAACAGAACCCACAAAATTTGATGAGACGGGGAGTACAGTACTGTAAAGTGAAATGGGGGTCCATACACGGAGTTGGGTTCGTGGCTGAGTCTGAGTACATGTGTGGAGTGGATGGATCCTGCTGCCATCATACCCGTCGACCAAGGGATAGGGACAGGGAAAGCACCCTATGCATCAGATAATTATGGCCCACGAATCACAAACATGTATTTGTATTAAGTTATATGTATTAACCAATTTAACCTAAAAGTTTAAATTAATAAGGAGAGGTGGACAATTCACTTATATTTTAACACTCCTTCTCACGTCGAGGCTCCGGCGAGAGATCTCAGCGACGGGCAAGCCTCAGACGTGAAATAAGAGCAAGCAACAATTATTTTATTTTAATTGTGTTAACTAGGATTTAAACTCAAGACCTCTGACTTTGATACCATATTAAGTTGCATGCACCAACCAGTATTAAATTGCATACACCAACCAGTACAACCCAAAAGTTTAAGCTGATGAAAAGAGGTGGACAATTTACTTTTATTTTAACAATTTAATTGTTTTGTTTCTGTTGAGATATTTCGAGTAAGCAAGATCGAGCATGCATACATGGTTTCCTCTGAAATCTTCTTCACCAGACTTGAGATGTTGAGAAAGAACTGAGGCCGCATTATAGTACCCCGCGCTGCGGGATTTTGTAGCATGGTATTATATTATCACCGATGAAAAATTTTGTCTTTTGTTTCTTAGTGATTTTAGCTTCAAACATTAATTAATGGAAAATAAAGTACAGTGTTTGGTAGTGTAAGACAAAAGAGAATCCGTGAGCGTGCTAGGGAGATGACGATCATCTGCCCTGGTCTCCTACTCGATCACGTATGTTGCCTTCCCTCAAAATCGTGAGCTAGCTACTACGATTACGATTACCGCCAGTACGTATGTCGCATCGCAGGCAGCTAGAAGACGGCTAGCTAGAGTCGGAGCTTCAACATTGTCGTCAGCAAAAGTAGTACTGTACGCCGGCGTCCCAAAGACGAGTTGGCGGAAAAGGAGGGGAGTTTGGGATGATCTCTCCTCGAATGTACGTACGTGTCCATGTATGTTTTTCTTGGACGTCGGCTACTCATTCTATGGACGCGCTACTAGCTTGTTCCCCTGCTGTGGAACTCATGTTTACCACGCTTGCCGCGCGGTACGAGAAGCAGAGCCAATATATCATGTCGTCAATCATCAGTAATGAGCAAATAGATCCAGTATGCTACGAGTAGCCAACAGATCACAAATCACATACTAATCACAGATCACCTAAGCTCGGTCTTAATTTTTCACGGCCTTAATTTTTACGTATATATTCTTTACCATACACACACACACACACACACACACACACATGAAAAATTAAGGTCGGCCTAAGGTGGGGCTTCACGTGCCCAGGATCGGTATTGGGGCTCGAGCCCCCCTTGCCCGACCGTCAGCTCCATCGTCGTGAGTACTACAGTACAAATACTTGCTAGATGATTGGCACGTGAAGTGCTGTGCTGTGCCATTTATGAAATTAAAGTTGATGTTGCACTTGAGTCTCGTGAGTTGCTTCACCCTGATAATCCCGCTATGGTCCGATGGGTGGTTGCCTCGCCTTGCAGCTCAAATGGGAGGCTCCGCTCGCATATCGCTTCGACCAAGGATATCCTGCTGGTTCATCGAGGAGGTAGTTGGATGCGGTGGCCACCGTGGGGATCTGGGCACATCGATCTGAGCGATATGGACCTCCTCCATGGTGTGCTTCGAGCTGGAGATCCGTAATCTTTACGGAGGATCGGTCGTAGTTGTTCACGTTGATCTTCAAGCTCACCTGCAGGTCCGTCATGGTGGGCGTGGTCGTGGATGTCTGGAAGTCATGGTCATCATGGGACATGAACACGTCCATGTTTGCCTCCTGGATGACGAAGAAGGGTGCCTCGGGCGCAAGAGCATAGATGACGAGGATGGCCGCCATGGCGACGAAGACTAGCGCGGCGATCGCATTCGAGGCCCTAGCCCATGCCCACTGCTCGCAGCGGGAAGGGCCCCGCCTGAAACAGAAACACAAACGTCACGAGGATCGCCCTTGGTGAAGAATTAGGACACACGGATTGCGGGAGTTACCTGAATATGCGGTACATCTGTTTTGAGACACGGTGCCGGCGCTGCTCCTCATCGCGCCGGGCGTGCTCTCCTGACCCCTCCTCCTACACACCATCCAGCTGTTCGTGCCCTGCTCTGGCGCCATCATGACGACGAACCTGCTGTGCCCTCGTGCTCTACTATGCTCTTCCCTGGACCGGTGGAGGATCTGACAAAGAAGGACCAGCGGATACACAAGCGTCACGCCCGTGCTCGGAACCAGCGATCAAATGTGATCGTATTTTTTAGGGCATATGCCCCCATCCCACACACTGTCGTTAGATTTGCATTAAAATGTCGTAGACTACACGGCCATATAGGGCACGTGTGGGTGTGCGGCTACACCACAAACACCACCACATGCACCATCAGAGACCCCACGAGAAGGATGAACGCCAGCGCCACCATGAGGATCACCGCAGACCACTCCACCTTCCCTAACCTGGCCATCTCTCTCTCTCTCTCTCTCTCTCTCTCTCTCTCTCGATCTCCAACAGGGATCGAGGAGCTTCTTCGATCGCGTCAGGGTTTGCGCCGACACCGGGGATGACGATTGTGATTATGACTGAAGATATATAGGACGGAACCGCAGCCGCAAATAAACCCTTGTGCAGTTGAGCTTGCTCTTCCTCGCGCAGGCCGGTGAGCCGTTGCGCTTGACAGGTCGACCGGCCACACGTGAGTACGTGACATGAGCGGCGAGTGGGACGTGCTTGACGCAGACGTGTGCATGCGACGGATCAAGGGCGTGTACTTGCAAGTATATTTACTTAATCTTTCTGTAATGTGTTTCATGTGTACTAGATTTTTGTAATGTGTTTCCTAGAAGGACTAAAAGAGCTATTACCTTGGAAATTTTGTCCACTGCTTCATCGTCTTTGTCTCGCCTTGGAGCCAAGCAGTGTGCCTCAACGCGCTGCCGCACACCTGAGCCCCTCACAACGTCAACTCCTTAAGGGCTCCTTTGGGAGGCAGGGGGAGCGACGCCCGGGGTTAGAGAGTTTTTTACTAATCAATCCTTGCTATTTCGCTCCCGTGACACCCGGTTACTCTTGTCCTAGTTCTTTGCTGCTGTGTGACGTCGGGGAGCGCCGCCTGGACGTGGTACGTCGGGGAGTGACGCCCACAGTTGGAGGCTTATAGCACGGATCGTTGTGTGGCGTTTGCTTTTGTTTTAAACAGAACCACGGCCGAGCTTGCATGCAGACAGTGATCCACGGTGATCCAAGCCCGGCCCCAAAACCTCTCCTTGGCCCTGAACCCGCTCAAGCACCGAGCATTGCCCGTCAACGGCGGCCACCTAAGGCCACGCGACCCTCGCCACACGCCTCTGGCACCGCGCGGCGAGGCCGCAACGCACGCAGATCGTTTGCTCTCCGTGGCTGTCTAATTTTTTTTTCTGAGGTCGACGACCCGGGGGGGGGGGGGGGGGGGGGGGGGCCGGGCGGGGGGGGGGGGGCGCACCCTCCCTCCGGTCGCGCGTCCGGTGTCCGGTGCGGGGGGGGGGGGGGTGTAAAAGCACCCCCACCTGATATATTAATCAACAGCCACAGATGGCGGCGTAACCGGTGATGGCCGGGGTGCATGGCCCAAACAAGGTTTACACAGAGGTACAATAGGGGAGGGAGAGTTACATAGGCAGTGAATTACACAATAAAGAGGAGAGTTGATCATCATTTTTAGGCAAGCGACATTGCCACAACTTGGCAGCTTCTCTACATGCAGCAATCAGGCGAGGAAGATTTGGAGGCGTCCCTCTGAAGACCACGTCGTGGCGGTGTTTCCAGATCTCCCAGGAGAATAGGAGGAGCAGGGAGGAGTGAGCAGTTCTTGGCATTGATACCGGAGCAATTGATTCCCAGAGGCAACGAACTTCAGCAATATTCTGTGGGCTCCATCCAATTTGGGTCCAGAAGCTCTGGATGAAGGAGCAACCTGAGATAAGGTGGTTTGCAGTCTCGGGTCCATGCCCGCAGATGAGGCAGGAGCTATCTTCCAGAACATGTTTCTTCACTAAGTTGCTTCTGCAATTGATTCTCTCTTTAACTAGCAACCAGCCAAAGAATTTGACCCGGGGGTGCTATATTTCTCCAAACGAAGTGGTATTCAGGACAGGTAGAGCCACTTCTCATGGAGGCTCTATAGATCTGGCTGTCTAAAACTGGCAACGGGGAATTCCCCGTCGGAGTTAAAGCCATCATCCCCGTCCCCGTGGGGGGATTTTTCTCCGTCCACGTCCCCGCGAACATCAACAGGGGACATTTCTTGATCCCCGTCCCCGAAACAACAACAGAAAATAAGAAAGTTAAATGACAGATTCTCGATACAGAGTCGAAGCGATCCATTCCAATAGCAAGGCATACTACAGAGAAACATACGAACACAAGTAGCTACAAGCACAACAGCACACTAGCTGTTGAGGTGTCTAGAACATACACGGCAAAAAATATGGGCATATGTTCACAAATCACAAGTTTTCATCGTACATACACAGGCATAGGACACGAACACTAAAGAACTAGAGAGAACACACTAGTCCAGCACTCCAGCTCCAACACCAGTAGGCCATCAACCATCTGACGAGGCAAATTGGCTGCGGACCGGCCTCCAGGGTTGCTGGCAACCGGACGGAGGCAGGAGCACCACGGCCGGACGCGTCGTTCTTCGAGAGCGGAGTGGCAGAGCGCGGACAGGGGCACCGCACAGCTACGCAGGGAGAGCGGCGGCTGGCTTCTACTGAGCGGAGAGAATGGATCGAATTTGGGGTTGTGGAGAACTAGGGTTAGATTGCGCATATATATACTCTTGAGTCAGTACTTAGGCCTTTACATGGGCCTGATCGCCTAGCTGCTTGCGCGCGGTGCCCTAAAGCCTGTTTGATGGGGCGGGGTCTGCGGGGATCGGGGACGGGGACAAGCAAACCATCCCTGGACCCGTGATCCCCGACGGGGATTGTTTTGTACCAGATTGATCCCCGTGGGGACTGATTTGGCTCCATCCCCGTCAATTTTTAGCTCTGTCCCAGCACAGGCACATATGCACGCTGACTCTCTGGAGATCCCTACCACCGGCACACGCGCGCAGCGTGTGTAACGTCGCGCTCGCTACTTCCGCTATGATCATCAGGCTCATCCGATCCGGCCTGTTAGGCCTACTCGAGGCACTGGCCCAGTAGTGAAGCGCCAAGCCCAAGCCCAGACGGAGAGCAAACTGTGGCCTGGTGCGCAGAACTGCAGTGAGCCTAAGCCCAACCAGTCCTAGCTTTTCCATTTATCTGTTTCTAGATCTACTCAAAAATATTTCACCTTCTAAAATTTACCATTACTTCATCTCGGCCCTTTCATAACATTTATAAAACCCTAATATACCTCCTAGTGCTGTTTTAGGGTTTAGGTGAGTTAGGTTCTGTTGCAGTTTTGTTGCTTCTTATTGGCGGTAGTTCTCACTTCTTAGCTTCTCTTTGCATAGCGACGATATGAGCTCAGATGGATCCAAATGAGCCCCAGAGGAAGGAGACTCCCGCTGATCGGCTGCAACCATGTTTGAAGAAGCGAATCAGTGCAAGTTATGCCACTTCTGCATGATAGTTTCATAGTGATAAAAAAGGAGATCTGAATTGTTAAAGAGTCAGAGAGTCTGTTAGACGACTACATCAAACTTAAATGCTCACGTTCAGTGAAAGGTACCTGGCTACATCAAACTTAAGAAATGCTGTAGTAAGAGGCAATTTGTTAGTAGAGAACTGCCTGGTTTCTTCAATGTTCTTGTGATGGCACTGATCAAAGTCAGTAAGTCACATGCTGTGACACTATTATGATTCCATATCGGCTACCAGCTTTAGTCATTTAAACTACTCGTGCTGGGACACTGGATAAATGACAACAGATCTTCATGAACCGAGTCTCCAACAGATGCTGTCACTTTTACGGTCTGCAGCAGCAGCAGCCAGATACCGGCCCTTTGCCCACTGCACTGGCACATGGCTGAATGCCAATGCCCAATGGGGTTCCGTATTTGCAAACTAAAGCATATATAGTTTTTTTTTTTAGAAAAATAGATACGCTGTTACTGCATACAGTTCGTAGTCAAGCCAAGGGGCCCTAAAGCTGATGCTTGCTGGGTTTTGGAGCCTCATTTGTGAGAGGTTCGGTCGATTATACAGGCAGGCCAAGGAAGTTGGACTGCAGAACTGCTCCTGGCACTTCTGGTTCCGGTCGCCAACTCATCAGGTACCGCTGCAACCTTTGCAGCCTCTGAAAGTTCAGATTTGCTTTCTACTGCTGTAGTGGCGGTTTGAGTTATGATGCGGTTTCTTTCCGAGTCTTGAGATGCTCGATCTTGCAAGCTTTCGACATTGCCTTTGCTTCACCTTGCAGAGGGCACACGTAATATGATAGATTTATGTTCGTCGGGATCGATACAGCAGTTGCGGCCATTGGCGCTTTCAGTTCAGAGAGACGTCCGTGTGTGGCCAAGAAGCTCACGATTGTTGCCGCATCCTTTGTCAGTTGTCACCTCGATCGTTGCTCGTGTCGTCGTCATCTTCTTGCGTTCTTGCCCCTGCCCCTGTAAATCGCCATCGGAATATCTGCGTACTCGAGCATCTCCAACAGTCACCCAATTCCCACCCTCAATGAACAAAACCTGTATTTTGAGGGATTTGGGTGCTCCAACGGTTCCCCAATTCAGCCCCCAATGAGAAAATTTTTTTTCTCAGTCCCTCAAAATTCTTCCTCCAATCCCTCAAAGATGAGGGAAACCTCCCTCCCCCCAGTACCTGAGATTTTTGGCGCGAACTGCAACTGCCGGTGAAGTGGGCGACGGGGACGAGCTCCTATGCGGGCGCCATGGCCGGGGATGGGGAAGAAGATGTCGGCGGCGGCGTTGGGAAGATGCCTGACCACGACGCCCTCAGCAGCGACCCCGCGCCGGCCTCCAAGGCCTCCACGGCGAGCTCACCGTGGCCTCTGTGCCCTCCGCGACGCTCTCAGCGTCGAGCCCGCGCTGGCCACCGGCGGACGACGAGCAAGGGCGAGGACGGGAGTGCCACGAGGCCATGAGATCTGTGAGGGTGTGAGGACAGGAGCGCCGCGGGGCCGTGAGATCTGCTTGGTCGCCGAGCGTCGCCGACCTGCGAGCTTTGTGCCAGCACCGCCGGCCACCGGCCCCCATCCTCCAAGAGAGACGGAGAGAGAGATGAAAAGTACGCAGTCACGCATGGGAGAGAGGGATGCGACGGGGTGGGAAGAAGATAACGAGAGAAGGAAAGAAAAAAAAATAAAAAATATAATCAAACAAGTGGGACCTATATTTTGGAGGAGATTATTGGGCTACCGTTGCAACATCTCTCCCCAATACTTAGAAAAGTAGCATTGGGCTCTCCCATTATCATGGTATTGGAGGGCTGGGTATCGGGGGACTGTTGGTGATTTTTTTTTTTTTTGTTACTGATGCTTTCTTTTGAGAACTTTCCAAGTTGAGAAATACTCTCTTCATTTCAGAATTATTGACGTTCTGTGACTTGAGGCTTGTCCCAAAATTATTGACGTTATAGCCTCCTGCTTCTAGGGCCACAGACGTCTTTTCACTTTTTGAATCTCTATACAATACGAATCCTGCACCAAAAGCGGGCCTGTGGATAGGGCCACGTTGCCCGCTAACCCTCTAACCGCTTACGAACTCGCCATATCATCCGTCCGATCTGCGGATCGGTCCAATCTCTACCCGACCCGAAACCTCGGGAACTTTCTCGGGCTCGTCTGCCTGCAGGCTGCAGCGAATGGCAGCACGGGCGCCAGCCACGAGCAAAGCGGCGGCTGCCCGCGCGGGCTAACCGGACACGGCCGGCCTCCAGGGCTCCGCCCACCACGAGCGTGTGCGCCGCCCACAGGCGATGATGCCACAGCAACCCGAGCAGGCCACGCCGTGGGCATAAGGTCCCGGTCTCCGCCCTTCGCCCCCGCAAGCAATTCGCCCTCCGCCTGATGTTCCATCCACCGCCTCTCGGACCACCGCCGCATGCCCGCATCCACAGCACCGTCTGCGTACGACAGCTCGACACTGAAGAAATCCATGTGTATCTGACTGTCTGGTCGAGGGACAGTCCATGTCTTCCTGAACCAAGACGGTACGTACCTACTGCCTCTCTTTGAAGCGGCGAGGAGCTGACCGCCGCGGCGTTGGATGGGCAGGGGGCCGCCGAGATCGTGATGGCGCAGTGTGAGATCCGACGTGAGCAACAGGCCGGACGGAGGAGCACGGAGCTGTAGCCACCACATGAAGACGCCCAACAGCTGTTTGACAAAATGACTCCAAGGCAAGCTGCTCACAGCACAGGCGAAAGGGATGATGGCAAATCTGACAACGGTAAGCATCCAATGTGCAGGCATGTCAAGAAAGGCTACATATCTTTAGCTGAAATTGGTGCCGTAAAATGTTCTTTAGGCTGAGTGCTAAATATTTCTTTCCACCGAAAGGATCAGTATCATTGTTGTTTTGTTTAATCTAATAACAGTGTTCTAATTTCTCATAACTACCTTTAACGCACTATTATGATTAATATAATAACTCATCTTTGTTAGTACTACCCAGTATATATATTTGTATGCAGCTTTACAGTGTCTCTGTTTAACTGAGTTAGTTCAAGGAGCACTGGAAAGCCTATTGAAGTACATATTATAGTAGTAATCTTCTCATGTGATGCTGGACCTTGACTTTTATGATGTGCTGCATATCATGTGCTGCATAGCATCACGTGAGAGGTTAATTATTTGTTCTTTTGTCAATATTTTCTGAAATGAAACTATGCAACTAAATCGGTAGTTTGTGATTCTTGAGTAACCCTTTGCGTGAGTAACTTATCTCAAACAAATGAATGATTTGTGTTTGAAATATCTCAAAATTTGGTAAATTAATACTAACAAAGAATAATTGGACTAATGCCCTTTTCTTAAAAATCATCAAAGTCGAAGTGTTTAAGCAAAGGCTCTAATAAACGGACTACCAGGTTCAGACTTGACAAGCTAATGCATCGTTGGTTCACAAAACTACAATTCATCTCATTTATAGTAATTAGCAAATTTGTGATCATATCAAATACCACTCTTAAAGGTTTTGTTACCTGCGCATTACACATCGTTATAAAAAAATCTCTATGAAGCCATGATGCTCCATGTCTTCTGGAAGCACAAAAGTACTATTACCTCTACTGGCCATTAACTAATACAATTTTTTACTTATAGTTTCTTCCACCATGTTTTCTATATAAGTCAAGCAACTTTGCAAAAATATGGAGTCTAAAAGTATTAAAAATTTAACAAAGGAGGATGCAATTTCCTTATATCAGTTATATGAGTTTGGGCGTGTACTAATATAAGTTTTCTCCCCCTGGGCGATAGGAAAGATAAAAATACTGCTGAACAACAGATACTAATGAACAAGGGCCACGTCCACTGGCCATACGCGGCAAAGCCGCGATCCTTTCTAGTGGAAAATGAAAAATGAGTCTACGTGTTGGACGATGGAGCAGTAGAAGCGCCGGAGCGCTGGCCAAGCAAGGAAGCAGAGCAATGAATGCGCACGTCGTTCCAAAGTTTCAGCAGCCGTGATGATTACTTTTTTATGTATTTTAATAAAATATATATAAAAAAATTAAAATAAACTATAATTTAAAATAAAAAAATAATTTTTTATTTTAATTTTTTATATATTTTATTATATATACACATATTATTTATTTAAATATATAATAAAATAAAAAAATTAAAATAAATTATAATTTAAAATAGAGGAAGCCGGAATAACTGGGTCGTCTACCTCCTGCCTCGGTAAGGGCAGTCCCAACGGCAACAAATGAGCCGTTTCGATCTGCATCGAAGAGGGCCAAAACGCTGAGCTGGCGTAGAAAATTTATGAAGAGAGAGAACACGGTACTCGAATCGATTTCTTGCGGGCGAAACGATTTCGACGCTCGCAACGATGCGTCAAGAAACCACGAAAACGCCGATGGGGAGAAACTACTCGTTTCGATGACTGTGCTCGCCCATCTGCCGAAGACGCACCGCCGCGCGCGGTGGCTCGCCGCGCCCGCTCGCCGGCCAGGCTCGCCTACCGCCGCCGCGGCGCTCGTCCGTCCGCCGTCCGCCGCGCTCGACGTCCGCCGCGAGCTCGCCGGCCGCCGCGAGCTCGCTATCCGCCGCGAGGACTTGCCCGCGCCGCGAGCTCGCCGGCCACCACCGCGCTCACCGGCGGCCGCGAGCGCTCGTGCTCACCGGCGCCGCCGTGGCCGCCCCTGCTCGCGCCGCGCCCTGAAGCCCTCTCACGAGCGGCCTGGAGCCCGCCGCGCGCCGCCGCCGGGGAGCACGCGCACTCCGCCGCGGGAGCCCGCGGGCGCCGCCGCCAAGGTGTCTGGCCGCGACCGCGCGACCGCTGCTTGCTATCTCGCCGGCCGCCGCTCGTCCGCGCCGCGCGAGCTCGCCACGCGCGCGCCTTCCACGCGCGCCCGCCTCGCCCACCGCCGCGCGCGCCTCCGCGTTGCTGTGGGAGCTCGCCGTCCGCCGCGAGGGCGAGCCCGCGCCGCGCGCTCGCCGGCCCCCACCGTGCTCCCTGTCCGCAGCGCGCCGTCTGTGCCGGGCCACGGTCGCCCACGTGGCCCCCGCTGCCGCCGGCTGGCCTTGCTCGCCCTTGCTGGCCGTGCCGCTGCGCTCGGCCGCGCCGGCCGCGCTCGCCCACGCGGCCCGCACCGGCGCGCCTGCCCACCGATGGCGCCGCCCCTGCTCGCTCCGCGCCTCCGCGGCCGCCCCTCTCGCGTCCGCCGCCGCGCCTGCTCCGCCAGGCCCGCCCCCCTCTCACGCTTGCGCTCGCCAGAGAGGATGCAGTTGGAGGGGAGTCCGGTCTCGGCCTCTGGGGAAGAAGAAGATGGTGTTTGGGCCTATTTAGATCTCCAAATTCATCTTAAATTTTACTACATAAAATTTCTATTCCTCGTCATATCAAAATATCGATAAATATATAAAGTATTAAATATAAATAAAATTAAAAACTAATTATATAGTTTATATTAAAATACTGATAAATATATGAAGTACTAAATATAGATAAAATAGTTTTATTATATTTTACTAGACGAGTATTTTAAAACTAATTAATTAATATTTGATAATTATTATTAAATAAAAATAAAATTACCGATGCATTCATTTTACCGGCAGGCCGAATCGAGGCTTAGGAGAAAGAAGGAACGAGGGGAAATAAATGCAGCGTTTATTAGAGCTAGAAACCCCCCACTGGGCAGGATGACTTCGACGGTGACGTTTTTGGATTTCGTGCCGTGTCGATCGTTGGGACTGCCCGGACCGGCGGTTTTGATCCCAGAACGTCGTATATTCTGGGACAGAGTAGGCACGGGAGTGCCAGGATGGTAAGACGCTGACGATGTCTGTGGGTGGAATCAGGGGCTCTCCGACGGCAGGTTGTCAGAAATTCTCCGTGCCGTCATCTTCTTGGCGACTAGTGAATGAAGCAAAATTGAAATGTGAGGAAGGAAGGGTGGGTGTTCTTATCCGGGATCTGGGAGAAATGCAATGTTTATGGGTACTACTGTACTATGTACTTGATGCCTGTCTTTTGTGAGGGTATGGAATCTCTCTCGTCTATCTGCCTGTCAGTGCGCTATTGGCCGATTCACGCTGCTCCACGGAGAACTCGTTTTGCTCGTTGGCATTGGCAATGCACAAGCACGATATTCTCGCTTGGTTTTCTTCCGGCTTTGCTTTGCTTTTTGCTCTCTGAGTGCGGCGCGTGTTGTGCTCGCTTTGCGTTTTGCTCTCTGAGTGCGGCCACTCATCTCACTCACCCGGGAACACATTCATCCAACTCCGGAACAACAGACAGATGTCGGCGGCCGGGAGCCCGGGACGTGCTCTGCTTCCATATCAAAACTCAAAACGGGCAAATGGCCTTTCGCTGACGTGGATGATGCCTAGCTTTCCTGTAGGCGGATGGCATTCTCGCTTCTGGCCTTGTGCTTGTGAGGAACAGTGGGCCATGTGCTTGCGCGCGCGGGGACGGGTTCCTCTTCCTCGCCATCCGATCCACTCTCGTTCTCACCATCTGGGCCGTCCGGGGGGTTCCTTCCTTCCTTCGTGAGTCGTGACCGCTACCATGCATCGGAATCATGGTTGCACACAACAACCGTACAAGTTTTTGCGCGTGTGCCGTGCTTGGGGGAGCACTGTATATAGTTATATACTACCGGGGGGGTGGTGTGTGCCGTGCTTGGGGGAGCACTACCTGCACGTGTGCGTGGTGGTGTCTTTTCGTGTTCCCCCGCGGGAAACGCGTGTTGGTGGGCTTCCCGGAAAACACATCTTCCTTCCCCGTAGACGGAGACGAGCAGACTGACACTAGCAGCTGCAGCAAGCGGGTCGCCGCCGCCGGCCGCCGGTGGACAAGATCACAAGACAACACATCATAGCATATCTGTAGGTAGGCATCGATCAAAGGGTCAGGATATCATCCACGACAGTCAAGGGGCCATTGGAAGAGGTCAAGGGGCACTTCGGGTCGGGCTATCCAAGTGCCAGCATGCCACCCCTGCTGCTCTGGCTAGGCAAAGCATGATCTCCGCTCGTAGAGTCGTAGAAGTAGTTTTGTGCGCTTCATTAACTTTGCTCCGCCTCGTTTAGTTATTTAGACCATCCGCACCGGTGCCTGTATCGCAATCTGTAAAGGCCTTTGCAGTTTGAAAACAGCTACACCGGGGACCTCTAACGCAACCTGCAAAGTTGCGTTCGGGCGCTCGAACGCTACCTTTGCGGTTGTACAGAGAGCGCCTGTAAAGGACGGTGCGGGCCCGGTCGATGAGAGAGAAGGGGGAGAGAGAGAGAGTAGGCCGGTGCTGCACACTGCGGGGGCCGCTCGTCCTCGCATCTGCTGGAGCCACCGAGCGGGAGGAAAGGGATAGGAGGCCGGCCCGCGAGCTCCGCCGCGAGGAGAAGGACATACACGCCGGAGCCGGAGCAGGGAGGCCGCCTGCCGCTCGCGCGCCCTTGCCTGTCTTCCCCTGGTGCAGAGCGCGGAGGAGGGAGGGAGCAGAGGGAGGTGGAGGGCCACGCCGGAGGTGAAAAGCGCGGCCGTGGAGGAGCGCGGGGAGGTGCAGAGCCGTCCGCGCGGAGGTGCTCCGCCGCCTGTGGAGGTGCTCCTCCGCCGGAGCACTGGTTGCTCTGTCTCGGCCACATCCCGGCCTGGCCTCGCCTGCGGAGCAGAGGAGGGGCGGTGGAGCACGACCCGTCCATGGCGTCCATGGGGGCTCGGCGGCGGGGAGAAGGATGGGGAAAGGCCATGCTTGGGGCCGAGCTTGCCGGCCGAGGAGCGGGTACGGAGGACGGAGGGACGGGGCCGCCGTCGCCGCCCCGCCGCCCACGGGTGCTGCCCCAGCCCCAGCCCCAGTGTAGCAGAACCTCCTAAATTATATGGCCTACACGCATCTATCATTGTCCCGAAGACCTCTGACAGCCATGCATATGTTCCAGATAACTTAGAAAGCCCTGTCGGGTGTCCTCGAAGGACCCCGATTAAACCATATTTGACTCATACCAAGATCAACAAAGGAGTAGCTGTAACATTGCAACATTTGTTATAAAATCAGAATGCAAAAGAATGATAACATTAAATTTATAAAACATGAATAAGTTAACTTTTACAACTTAACTTCAATTGCGGAAGCAGAGTAGAACTACAGAAGACAACTTAGGTAGAGCACCTAAGTCGGGAGAGGTCAACCAGGTCACATCGAGCCCATCGACATGAACTGATTTGCGACACCAGTCAGCACCTGCAACAGGGGTTCAACAAACCCTGAGTACAAAAGTACTCAACAAAATGGACCCAACGAAAAAGAGGGGTGAAGACTTAGGAAATGCAGGTTAGAGGGACAAGGTAAGGCTTGTAAGAGATAAGAATTTTTGCAGAAAAGCTCGGCAGAAAGTAAAGTTGTCTTGCTCTAGCTTAAGATTACAAACCAACTCTATTCTTAAACCTTAGCCATCATTCAAGTTGTTACTACGATGATGAACACCGATCGAGTCTTTTTCTCCAAGAAGCAACGGCGATTCGAATCCATTTTTATATACCCAGCTGGGACCTAGGTCACTGATATACAGGAGACTCTAACTCCTAAGCATATCAGATGACATGATATACCAGGATAACAACCGCAGCCATATATCAACCACATGATATACAGGAGACTCAAACTCCATAGCATATCAATATACATGGGAATCTCAACCCCACAAGTATACCACACTATGTGTGGGTGGCTATCTAGGTCTCGATAAACATGAGTTCACCATCGACATGGGACTTAGGGCATCAACAGATAGAAACACTATAGAGGGACTCCTTTCCTAATGCAAGTTACACGTCCGGACTTGATTTATTAACTACCATCATGATTCCATCAAGAAAAGCTATCCTCATCTTTTTTATTCTTTTTCTTTTTGAAAACCTACTAATTAAGCAGGGCTAAGCATAACTAAGCATTTTCTAAAAATAGGTAACAAGGAATATGAAAATAAGACAGGTAATGCAATTGGTGGGTTATCACTCAACTCATATAACTTAATGCAACATTTCATATCTGAAAAGATAAAACTTTTATAAAATCAAGGAAGGGTTTAAATGCATCCGGAGCTTGCCTTTATTGTAGCGGTGGTTAGTTCTCGTCGGGATCACAAGTGTTACTTTTGACACCAGCTTCAGGGATGGATGACATCAATATCATGGATCCACGTCTCCATCTTGAATGGTACTTTCCGAAGTGTACCACGATCCAACTCACTCTTGAAATAACTACACGTAATAAAATGATGCATGCTTTAGCATGATGAACTCATGACATGATGCATGGCAATGCATTGGTGAAAGCATAACAAGATTAGTTAATTAGCTAATTATAAACTATTTTAAAAGCATTACACAAGATAAATATAAAACTCCACATATTCTAAAATCATATGGCTATATTAGGTGTTAATATGACATATCAGTATCATACAAAGGTAAAGGAACCATATTTTTTATTTATATATTTTTATTATAATTATAAACTATTTAATAAGCAACAAACAAGATAAATCAAAAGATAAAGCATACTACATCTAATGACCATAATATTTTTAATATAGCACAAACATAGCATCATAATCATGTCATAAAAATTTCAAGTCAAAAGGAGTTACATAGCATGAGATATGAATTTCCTTCTTTTTAAACATTAAATATAAGGCATAAAACATAACTAATTATTCTTCTACAAAATATGACATGTTTCATATTTTTAATAAAAACTAGGCATCATAAGGAGAACAAATTCAAAAAAACGAAGTTACCAAACTTTAAATATGATTTTTCAAAGATTCAGAAAAGTATTTACAAACAGGTCCTCAGGGAACTATTCATATGAGTCACAGTCTTCGCACATAGACCCTCTCTTTCTTCAAATTGCTGCATGAGGTCCTTCACGAGGAAACAAAACAGAGAACGCACAGGAGGCCACGGAGCTTGCCGGCAGCGTGGTCTCCGGCAACGGGAGGGCACCTACGGACTCAGGACGACTAGGCGAACTCGATGGTGGCTCAAACACGACGGCGGAGACGCTGGAGCATGGTCTCCGACGGCGAGGGTGGCCATGGCGGCGCGGCGTGCGGTGGAGTGGCGGCTTTGGTGCGAGCTAGACGAAAGAAAGGGCGCAGTTAGCTTCATGAGGTCAAGGAGAGGCTGATGGGCGGAGCGGTGCACGGTGGTGACGTGAAGGCGGCGGCGGAACAGAGCGCCGGCGGCTGGCGGTGGCACAAAGCGACTCCGGCGGTGCGAGACTGCTCGGCTGGGCTTGGTGGGTGCACAAGATGGTGTAAAAGCTGGTGGCGCGATCAATTTGAGCAGGGTGAGTTTGGTGGTGGCAGTGCGCCACGCGAGGACGAAGAACGACGACGGCGGCCATGGCGCGACGCTGGAAATAGAAGAAAGAGAACTTGAAGTTGCTGGCGTGGCGGGCTTTATAGGACGGCCGAAACGACGCGACGACAACACGCAGGTGCTTGCGGTGCCACGGTGACGTGAGACGTGGCGCTGCAGATGCGCCTGGAAGCCGCCCGGAGGCCGACGATGGCGAAGCTGGAGTTGGCTTTCGCGATTTGAAGAAATTACAAAATAGCCAGTGGCAAAATTTTGCAAATTATTCCCAAGTTTTGAATAGAAGTTGAAAAACTCCCAATCTATGGAATGTTCAAAATTTCAAGCTCTACACTTTTGTCAAAATGAAGAACTTCAAATTCTGCCCAAAAATTAGATTTTTAAATTAAATTTTAAAAAGAGAGCAAAAAGGGAATAAACCCCTAGAACAAACATTTTAAAAATCTTTTGATTTTTCTCAATAACTTGAAAATCTTTCAATGTATGAAATGCTCAATTTTTCAAACCAAACATTTTTCTTATATAAAGTTTTCTCAAATTATGCATAAATTTTGAAATATGAATTTAAAATCAAAAGGAGACAAGTATTGAAAAATGTATTTTCAAATTCATTTGAAATTATTTTAGAAACTTAAAAAACTTTGAATACCACTATTATAGGTCTCAGCAAGATTTTACAAAAGTGCTTTTTGAACCAACCCTTAGTTCTTTGTAGATTTTGAAATATATAAAAGGGATAAAACAGGGTTTTGAAAGAAGTTTTTAAATTATTAACCAACTCATCATTTCATGTATAAAACAAAGCATCATATAAAAGACATTATTAGAATATAAATGCATTTATGCCATGATACTTAATGATTATGCTTGATAATGCATGTAATTAATACTTTAATTACGTATTAATATCTGAGATATTACACCCAGCCCCGCCGCCGGCGGGTGCTGCCCCGCCACATGGCATCCCATGCATTTCTATATATAGCCACCATCAGCATCAGGCGGCGTCCTTTCCTCCCACGGACAAGACGAGTGTGCTTAGGTCGCACAAAAAGTGACGTCACCACCGTAGTCATGGCCCTGGGCCCTGGCCGGCACCCACCCTCCGGTCGGCTGCGGCGTACTACAGAATAGAGTACTGTCACTGGACGTGCACTCTTGTGCAGTTAATTGTGTTCTGCTGTGTGCGCGTCAGGTACGACAGGAGGAGATCAGAATATGCGAGCGAGCATATATCTGCACTGCACCCGCCGTGCAGTGCATTGCTGCTTTTGGGCGGTTGGCGTGGGAAGGCTCTTTTCTCGGCCGGGGAAGGCTGCACACAGCTGGGTGCTTTTTTTTAACAAGCTGTGACAACCTGGCAATGGGCCAGCATCCGAACCAAGGCCTTATTTAGATCCTGAAAAAAAGTGAACCCGATAAATAGTACCACTTTCGTCTTATTTGATAAATATTATTTGATCGTGGACCAACTAAGCTTAAAAGATTCATCTCGTGATTTTAAACTAAACTGTGTAATTAGTTATTTTTTTATCTATATTTAATGCTTCATGCAAGCAGCTAAATATTGATGTGATGGAGAGAGAGTGAAAAAATTATAACTTTTGGAGGAAACTAAACGTGGCCCAAACCAAAAATACATGCGATGATTATTTACGCCGCCCCAATCCAAACCCTGTTCAACGGAACCAGTCCAGCCCCAATTATATTACGGAAACCGTCACTCTCCCGTGCGTCCGGACGGACGGACGGGCGGGAGTCCGTGGGAGTGACGTGCATGCACCGTATTTTAGTCCGTACGAGTCACATGCATACACTGTTCCTTTCTTTTTAGAACTGTTGTTTCACTGTCCAGTTTTTTTAGAACCGCCTTAATAACGTGCATGCCCGATGATCCAAGAGCACATTGATTATAGGCACAACATGCTTGCCTCCTGTTGTAATTGGTATATTCCGATTTGTTTTAACGTATGTTATGTGTTTTAACATATGTTTATGAATTTTTCGTAACAAGGTCTTTTTTGGTTGTTTCAACATATGTTTTTAGGGTGTTTCAATGTATATTTTTAGGTTGTTTTAATAGATGTTTTAGAGGTGTTTTCAATATATAAATTTTTATCATTGTAATATTTTATTTTCGGGTTGTTTCAACATAGTATGTTTCATGGTTGTTTCAACAAATATCCCGGATATGTTTCAACAGATATTTTCTAGGTTGTTGTAATAGGTATTTCTGTGTTCACTACTACACAAAAGAACTTCTGTGACGATGCTACTGTTCACTCTGTGGCGGGCTCTTTTTTTGCCCGCTGCGGTAAATCTCATAATTTACCGCAGCGGGCACTTTTAATTGACCGTGATGGTCACTTTTGCCCGCTACGGTAAATCGATTTACCACAGCGGGCAATAATAAGGCCCGTCACGGTTAATGGAGAGGCCCAACAAACACAGGCGAGGCCCAATCCAACCAGTGCTACCGGGTTCTATATATACGACAATTAGGTTTTCAATCCAATTCCCATCCTCCCTGCCTCCACTCCTCTCCACCCGACGCCGCCTCCAACCCACGCGCGCGAACACACGCACGCGAACTCCTCCGACGCTCCCACTCTCTCCCTCTCCTCCCCACTCGTCCTCCCACGCTCTCGCTCTATCCCTCTCCTCCCCACTCGTCCTCTATCTCACCGCGGCGTGGCTGCTCGTCCAAGGAGGGCGACGGCCGGATCTACCTCCTGATGGCGGGATACGCGAGGAGGTGGCCGTATCTGGTGTTGGCCGTGGTGTCTGGCGGCAGCGGGCGGCGCCCCCGGCGGCGCTCGGGGCGAGGCTCCCTCCATCCCCAACCAGATCTGGCGGTGATCCATGGGTGGCAGGTATGACCCGTTGGCTTCTCCACTTCCTTCCCCTCCAGGTGTGCCTGTTGACTTCGATCTCCCCTTTAGGTGCAGCCCGTGGATGGCCGAATCCGGCGCGGATGGATGCAGGGACGGAGCAGATCGACGTGGCGGCGGCGCGGAACGACGTCGTGGTGGCCCCACATATGGCGGTGGCGAGGATCCTCGTCGGGCCAGCCCCACGGCGGGGAAGCCCCCACACGCAGCGACGACGCGAGGACTGCGCAACGTGGTGGAGCTCTGGCGGCGGCGTGGTGGAGGTCCTGGCGGCGGCAACCTAGATGGGCTCGTCGGGCCCGTGGATGGGCTCGGCGGGCCTATCTAGGGTTTCTTTTTGAAAGGATCAAGATGCCCAAGAGGGGGGGTGAATTGGGCTAATTCTAAAATTTCTTGCGGAATTAAAACCTATTAGCCAATTTCACCCTATGTGCCTATGTGTGTTTCTAAGGATTCTATCAAGAAAAGTTTTGCACCCTAGTTCCAATCCTAATCTAGCATGACAATTCTAAGTATGTAAATTGCGGAAGTGTAAATGCTAGAAAGTAAATGCGAAAAATAAAGGAGCAAAGAACACGGCGATGTTTTCCCGAGGTATCGGAGAGTCGCCACTCTCCACTAGTCCTCGTTGGAGCACCCGCGCAAGGGTATAGCTCCCCCTTGATCCGCGCAAGGACCAAGTGCTCTCTCCGGGCTGATTCTTCGACACTCCGTCGTGGTGAATCGCCGAAACCGCTCACAACTTGAGTTGGGTCATCCACAAGCTCCGCCGGATGATCACCAAACTCTCCGACACCACCAAGCCGTCTAGGTGATGGCGATCACCAAGAGTAAAAAGCACAAGCTCTCACTTGACCTCGCAAAGCCTAATGAGACGATGGATGCACACTTGCTACTCTTGATTCACTAATGAGTGCTAATCAATGGATTCTCAAATCACTAGCACCTCACTAGGGCTCTTGCTCTCTTTGGACACTAAAGAGGTTGTTCAGCTGAGAATGATGGGCAAGACTACCGGTATGGAGAGGTAGGAGATGTATTTATAGCCCCACGGGCCAAATCCAACCGTTACCTTCCAAACCAAGATTTTCGGGGTCACCGGACGCGTCCGGTCCCCAGCACCGGACGCGTCCGGTCTGTTCAATTTTTCAATCCACGACCGAACTCAGCTAGCCGTTACATAATCACCGGACGCGTCCGGTGAGTTACACCGGACGCGTCCGGTGTTTCGGTCTGATAACATAGCTTCTGGACAGCGTCTGGTGTAGCACCGGACGCGTCCGGGCTGGCGTCCGGTCCGTTATCATTTTCGGCGTTGCACCAGACGCGTCTGGTGCTTACCACCGGACTCACTGTCCCAGCGTCCGGTGTGTTCAAACACTGCTGCACACACAAATGAATAGACCGGACGCGTCCGGTCCTATTCGGTCTAGCGTCCGGTGCAGCTAAAACAACCGTTCCACTTCGAATTCGACAATCTTCATGAACGGCTTTAACTCCAACGTACCTTAGGGCCTTTTTGTAGTTACCTAGTGCTAAGTTTCACAAGTGTGCATCACACCTAAACCATTAGACTTATCTAGGTCAAGCTACCCGTTTGCACCCCCCTTAATAGTACGGCCAAAGGAAAAACAAAGTCCTAACGACTAATCCGACGTCACCCAACACCATGGACGATCAGAACTAACCATTCTTGACCTTGTCGTCCATCCTTTGAAAACCGAAACGATTTCCATCGTCAAGGGAGCATGAAACCCGTATTGCCCACGGTATCCATCACCATAACCTAACTTACCAATGTTTCTGCAAAACACACGTTAGTTATGGTAAATATTGTCATCAATCATCGAAACCACATTAAAGGGGCCTAGATGCTTTCACTTTTCTTTTTTTGTTTTTGGGAAATTATTTACCGCAGCGGACAACATAAGCCGCCCAGTGCGGTTAATACTCATTTACCGCAGCGGGCGCTTATGTTGCCCGCCGCGGTAAATCGAACTTCCGCAGTGGGCACCGGTGCCCGCTATGGTGGAGGCCACGATTAACCGTGACCTTCCATCCGTGGCGTTTGCCCTTGCCCACTGCGGAAAATAAAAAATGCCCGTCACAAAAGTTTTTTATGGTAGCAGTGGTTGTTTCAACACATGTCCCCGGGTTGTTTCAACATATTTTTTTTGGGTTGTTTTAAAATTAAGATCTGCTATACATCTAAATGAAATAAATATTTTTTAAAAAGTATCAAAATGTATCCATTGGGTCTTGTTTTGAAGAGCTAATCACGAGAAACGCAATTGTGCCATCAAATTTTAATTATGATATTTGATTGACAAAATATGATTTTTTTATTGCTTTGCATGTGCATGTACGCAATTACCACCAGCTGGACGTGCAGCAGCGCCGGACGTCCGGGCGCTACTGGTTCCGATTATATTAAGCACGCTGAAGACCCACGGCGAAGTAGTCGCCGGCCTCCACGGCGCCAGCTCCAGGGCCACGCGAGGACAAGGAGATCGAACGATAGATAACACAGGTCTCCGCAGCCGCAAATCACTCGCTGGGGTCTCCGCACGTACGCCTCCGCGAGGAAACGCGACACCGACGTACGGCCGCGACGGCGCCATGCCGGGCCCTGAGGAGGTTTGGACGCCCGCTCAGCATCCACGGCGCTAGCGCCGAGGTCAGCAAGGGCAGGGACCCTACCCGGCCAGTGACCGCGGCCGACGGCCACGTGTGGTTCCGCCTCCATGCCGGGCAGCTGTGCGCCAGCTCTGGGAGCTCATCGCGCGCAGCGCAGGTTGCGTGGTGCTTCCGGTGCAACGCGGCTGCTTCCACAGAGACAGAGGCACATGCGTGCGAAACGGATCGGACGAGACACATGGCATGTAAGTCAGGAGGAAAACCACCATGCATTCCTACATATATCATGAACAAACAGAGCAGAGCGGGGGTAATAAGTAAGTAAAGTTTGCATTTCAATCAAAGGCGATCGATTGACTGACGATCAGCCGATCAGGACTCAGCTGCGAGCGAGTGGTTATTGTACGCCACATACGCCATGCACGGAATCGCACCAACCCACCACGTGCGCGCCTGCATCAGCAAAAAAGGAAAACCTCCTTTGCATGGCAAGTCAGTCCGGAGGAAAACGACCATGCATTCCTCGTGATCCATCGTGAACAAACAGAGCGGAGCTGGGGTAATAAGTAAGTAAAGTTTGCATTTCAATCAAAGGCGATCGAATTGACTGACGATCAGCCGATCAGGGCTCTCATCGAGCGAGTGGATTTCCCCTAATTATTATTGTACGCCAAGTACGCCATGCGCGGAAAAAATCGTACCAAACCGTCACGTGCGCACCTTCGTCAGAAAAAAAGACCCCCGGAGGACAGAGACTTCCTTTGCATGCCAAGTTCGAAAATAATGTTCGATCCAGTCCCTGTCATGCGAATCATAGTTTGCGCCTTCGAGCTTGTTATTTTGCCATGTCATGCCTACTTTAACCTTTTTCTTCAATGATGACGAGCAACTCAAATTAAACTACCTGATTGGCCTGCTGCCCGAGTGAATGAGTGTCCTATATCAGGGGAATTGTTAACCTGTTTAATTTTTCAGGCGACATATATAATTCTCCAGCCATAATGCGTGATGCTGTATTGAGTTCTGCTTCCCTAATTTTGCTCTTATTTGAGGTATAATGTATAATGTGATAATATGTTGTCTATCGTGCCTCTTCAAAGGAGGAAAAAAAAAAAGATTAACACAAACTAATCAGTTTCCCTTTACTGCATGTCATGACTCATTTAAGGGCATGTACGTGTCAGGCATGCGAGCCATACCTGTCTTGGCCCATTGGGTTGAGGCCAAGTCAGAAGATAAAGGGTGAAGACATAAACACATGACATTTCTTGGATCTAGGAAGTTTCTTGTATGAAAAAGGTTTTATGCTGTAGCAATAGAGGTTGGATACATCTAAGATACCGTTTGCTTTAGGTTCTTTATTATCTCTTTTGAGAGGTTTTAGGATAATTTTAGGCTATATTTAGTCTTTTTTTAGCTTCTACTATTTACTTTTCTTGAGAAAATAGAGGAAAGTGTCAGGCAGGTCGATAACCATTTGCGCACAAGAGCTTCAACTGACAAGGTGTTCCCACACTAGCGAGGTGTTCCCACACTACGTTTGCAAATCTAGTGCTAGTTTTTTTTTTCCTTTAACACATGTGTTCCCTTCTATTTTTTTTTTCCCTTTAGCAAATTTGCATGTTCTAGTTTCTTTAAAAAAAAACGCAGAAACTACAATGTGTTCCGTACTTCTGTTCTCAAAACTGAGATCTCGGTCGGCCTCAAGCTGCCGTACTTCCAGCCCACGTAAAATGTTGGACTCAGCTTGCCCAGAACTACTTGCCGATGTCAAAAGCAAAAGGCCCAGGGAACGTACTCAAGGCCCAAACCCAGCAATCGCCGTCCCAAACGAAAACTGCTTTGAAGCAGATCGGTCGGATCGGGACACCACACGCGGCGACATCGTCAGCTGCATCGCCGTCCGGCGGCCGGGTCACCCCCGAGTGCCGCCCACGGATGCGCGCCGTGTGCTTCGCCAGAGCCTCCGAGTAGCAGTACAAAGAGAAGAATATTACCAGCAAATAAGCACAATTTCCTCAACTTAATGTTTACATAATGAACCTCAGCTGTTCAATAGGAGTAGAGAAAGATACATTGCGATGAGCAGGCACTCAAATTAGTTCTCCTGATACATCAGTTCTCCAAGGGCTGACAGCTGCTCATCTGTATTACCTGCCGCTAATAATGTTTTGAATACGTTCAAAAAAAATATATGTTTTGAAGGCCTACAGACCAGAAATTAAAATAATGTCAAGAGAGAAAACAATGAAATAGTCTTCAATAAAGGGGAATCAAATGAATGACCATTACTTGCAGAGTTTAGTTTCTTCAAGGATAATTTACAATTTTCTGACAATTTGGCTGGCACTAAGAGCGTACCATATCAACACTGTCATTGCAGCACGTTTCAGGAAAGAACAAAACTTTGAAATGGTTCCCACCATAAATGTTTTTCAGATTCAGAAAATAGATTTGGTAGTGTAGAAACAAATAATCTGGTCGAGAGATTTAACCCCAACACGGAAGTTTTCATATATGGGATGTTTAGGAGCCTTCGCACTGTAAGATCTTTTAGGATCAATAACTGTCACTGTCTCATTGTGATCTCCATATTTTTCTAAAAATGCATCTCCATTAATCACCTCAGGAATGTCTTCTGCATAAACAGCTTCATATCTGAAATTGAGATTTTATTACGATCCATGAAATACCAGAACCATAAATATAAATGGGGACTTCACTAAATGTGACCTGCGAGGTGGTAAGTTGCACAAATACTCCAGTCCAGCTTCAGCAGTACAGCCATACCATTTTTTTTTATAACAATCAGACTGAACAGGGAGGCCTTGAAGAGTTGAAGTCAAGGACTCTGGAACTAAATATGATGCTGCACACTTGATCATCTTTCGTCCCATATAAGTGCCTACCCTTACAGATCCATAATCTCTCCCGCCAACACTAACAGTTCAAGAGAGATTAGTTTGCAATTAGCTCCATTTTTTTCCAATAAGACAAGTAACGTCTACATTCTCCACAACAAAAGCTCAGTTAGGAATTCCTACCTATGCCGTATCCCTGAATCTAGACCCCACAACCGTATGTGAGTTGGTATGCCAACCAATTCCTTCACTTACGCCGTATCCCTGAATCTAGACCCCCCACAACCGTATATGAGTTGGAATGCCAACCAATTCCTTCAGTTCTGCAGGCTGCAGGAGAACTGAAGCAACATTGATATTTACTGGAGGAAAGGTAGGATCTATCAGCTTCTGTACGCTGGGACTCATAAACAACACTAACCTGGCAAACCATAGCGAGGAGTTTATTAGCTTCTCCACATGCAGATGCCATTTGATCATTACCCCACAAGGAGCCCCGACTACATGATTTCCAACCTGAAAAACATTAGAGCCATAAAAGACCTGTAGATCTGTATTCTATCAGTAGATTTCAGTTAAACACCATACCTTCTGACAAAGCAAAGCAAGATTCCTTGGTTTTGATGTTTAAACCTACAGATAAGTAAAAAGGAAACCATCAACGATGCTATTAGACATGACATGTCTCAGGGTTCAGTGGATAGGCTAAATAGCCAATGCCAATCTACATACCATAGGCCACGGAATAGCAGACATTGTAGCAACCTCCACTGATGCAGAAGAAACACCTGTTCCTTCTGGCACGGCAGATGAAACCTGGAGTTTTAGAGCAGAAAGAAGACAAGGAACTGATTAAGTGATTACAGGTTTTTACATACGCAATTGCAGGATAATGAAAACTTGAGTGATTACCAGAATGCTAATGCTGTCAGTGAACTGGGCACCAAGTTTCAATCATCAAAACTAGAAGTATTACAAATATGCAAATGTAATTGAGTAGATGAAATCTTGTAGCGAAATACTAGAAGCTATTTTCATACTTTTGGGATGGATCCTGACCGAAAAGCTCTCTGGCTTTCTCATAGGATATTGGTTTTGCACCATCCATAAAATCTGACAGGTCCATGTTGAAAGTTGGTGCGCAGTTACTCAAATTAGAACCAAATGATACCTGTGCGACAATCATGTTTACAATAGGTAATAAGCATTGACGGCATGAAAGTCCATACAAATGCTATGCAAAACAGCCAGATCAAAAGGACAACTAGTAGGCAAAAATGCGACTATAGTGAAGTTTAAATTAGCCAACAAAAGCACTATTATCATGCATCTAATTTGCGGCACCTACATGCCCTGTCCATTGGAGGTGGCAAATTTTTTAGAATAGATTACAAAGCATGAATTATTTGAACAAGTTGAACATACAATTTGTCCCACATGCACCAACTGCACCAAGCCTGCGTTCTCAAGCTGTCTTGCTTTTGTATGTTCCGAAAGCTTTTGCTTGCTGGGATGGTTTCTCTGAACAGCAACATGGCAGGCTTCCCGAAGAGGCATTTAGTAATTGCATCCAAAATATCAACCACAACTGCCAAATACATGATAAAAAAACAGCATCTATGTTTCTTTCCAGCAGTTTATTTGTTTATTTATCTGTGGCATCAAAGGGAATTCCAAACAAGAAATAAAGAAAACAGAAAATACAATAGACATCGATCGAGATTCAATGAAAATTGAGGTTCTTGCATGCTACATCATCACATATTGAACAGTAGCAAACTGATTTTGCGAAAGATGGCATTCTCGAGTAATTCTGCGAAAGATGGGAATAGCATATAATCAAATATTTATGGGTAGAGTATCCAGTTATAGCTAAACTTATAGCACTATTTTGTAACAGAAACCTATTTGACCTGTGATTGATCGTAACATCACTACTACAGCAGTCTTAACCGTGGCGGGCGTTTTAAGTTTTCCGCAGCGGGTAACGACGTCGGCCACAAATGGAAGGTCACGGTTAATCGTGGCCTCCACTGTGGCAGGCGGCTTTGCCCGCTGCGGAAGATCAATTTACCGCAGCGGGCGACATAAGCGCCCGCTACGGTTAATGGTTGCCCGCTGCGGAAGATCAATTTACCGCAGCGGGCAACATAAGCGTCCGCTACGGTTAATCACCATTAACCGTAGCGGGCGCCTTTGCCCGCTGCGGAAGATCAATTTACCGCAGCGGGCGACATAAGCGCCCACTACGGTGAATCATCATTAACCGTAGCGGGCGCCCTATGTCGTCCGCTGCAGTAAATGGAACTTCCGCAGCGGGCGGTTTATGTGGCCCGCTACGGTTAACTGTATTTACCGTAGCAGGCAGGTTAAGACGTCCGCCACGATTAATGTTTTTCATTTAAAAAATAATAAACCAGCACCGGAAGCGGTTCCTAGAATTCGAATTCAAATTCAAATTCAAATCAAATCTAGAATTTATATATAAAGCAAACAGAAGATTGCACAGACATATATATATATATATATACATCATCCATGCATAAGGCACGGCATAGTTCATATCAAATGTCTACGAGGTATTTGTAATCCGGCGGCGAACGCCAGTTCCTAAGGTGCTCGTACTCTGGTAACACCACCAAGTCACTTAATTCATCGAAGAACTTCTCCTATTCTTTCACGCAATTCTGGATGATGAACTTATAAATATTAGCCTTGACATCTTTCAAGGTTAGTGGGGTACACTTCAGCGAGTTCTGGCCTTTCACTGCTTGCTTGAGCACCTTCCAGCTGTTGCTGAACTTCTTACACTCCCTTAAATACGTGCAAGCATACAAGCCACATGCATTTGATCCCATAGGTTGTTTGGCACACTGCACAAATCAAATAAAAGCATTAGAACACATACATATTATGTATGAAAAGCACGACTGAACATCTGAAATACTTACTGGGTAATCGCGTTAGATTTTAATGCGATTTTTGTTCCTCTGCTTGCACTTATCACTTCTTTCATCCCAGCAATCTGGATCCTCCAGGTAATCCTTATAAGCATTGTATGAAAAATAATAGTATTAGCAAAAATTTGAATATACGTAGGAAAACCGTAGATGATCAAAAAGCAAAGGTGACTTACTTTCTCAAGCAATCTTCGAAGATCTTGTACCCTTTTTTGTTTGGCACCGTCGATGAGTCCAATACCATGGCCCTGTCTAGGTGCGGTAAGATGATGAATGCAACCCAGTGGCCGCCGCTATTGTCCTTGCTACACAATTAGAAGAAGATACATGTTACGACAATGAGAAGGCATGATCCTAGCCACTGAGCTCTACGTACATGTTCTCGACTTACCCAAAGTGGTAGGCAGCCATGATACACCTAGGACCATCTGGTTTGGTCTTCTTCATTACTTCGTATATATACCTTGACAATTTCACCTTCTCCTTTTTTATATCTTCCTTATATTTCTGCTTCCTCTGGCGCATGGTCAAGTCCGGATCCTCTGACATGAAACCCTTGATGACATTCTCAGCAATACGAGTAGGAGAGAGGAAGAGTGTAGGATTGCACTTTTTGTTGCTTACATAGGCTGACATCCTGGATGCACAAGTCATCGTGCCATAATAAGTATAGAGTTGACCTAGCTATACGAATCCAAATTTCTATGAAAGTCGCAATCATCACTTACAGAGAGAATAGGGTGACTTGGACGATGTCAAGGTCTGTTCCCTGCAGTAGATTATGCATGTCACGGAATTCCATGGGGAGTCGCATAATTTTGCCATCGGGCAGGTGGAAGTAAGACGGGGGAATCTTGACGGTGAAACCGCTCATGCTGCTTTTGCCGCTTCCATGTACCAAAGATGGAACCTCCTTGTATCCCATTCTTCTTCATCGAGGAGCTGGACCATAGTTGCCATGAACTTCCCACGAACGTATTGGCCAGGATACACATTCGTCACGAAAAATAGATCCCGGTAATCAAAACTAGGCACAGGCCTAGGAAAACAGGGATAGAAATGTTAGTAGCAATCTATTGGATGGAAAGGTTAGCATAAGGTTATGCTTGACGGTACGATACCTTTCGATCGTATTCGTGTACGGCGGGAGCGGTGAGTTGGCCTGGCGTGGATCCTTTCTTGGCGGGGGAGGACAGTGGCTTGTGCTTGCCTCCGTACCTCCTAGTTGGCTTGCTACAAAAGGCGGCGTCCCCAGTTGCCCCTCCGTACCTCCTGGTTGGCTTGTTGCAGAAGGTTGAGTGTCGTTAGGTGGAGGTTGCCCGCTCCTGCTCGTCTGGCTTGGCGGCGTGGTCTTGTCCCCCGGTGGCGCCCCTGAACCCCCCGCCTCACTGTCCTGGCCTGGAGGCGGGCTTTTTAGAGTATGGGGAGGGCTCATGGCTCGAGGTATGTCCTTACCCTTATCCTTCCCGCCTTTTCCTTCGTCATCGCTATCGTTGTCACCCGGATCGTCCTCCAGGGGACAAGACCCGGCAGCTGAGGAGGGACGTGATCCTGTTGTCATTGGAAGTGATGGTGTTATCGAGGCTGGAGTATGTGTCGGCTTCATAGGCTCAATATCCTCCTTATTCCACAAGACCTCAAAGCCCAGCGCAGCTCTAAGGTACTTGACCCATTGTAAATCGGGAAGGTCCAATTCAAAGTCGTTGTGTTCTGCCATATTCCATGTTGGGGTCACGATGGACATAGTTCTGAGGGATATCTTTTGGGTTGAAGTCTCTGATTTGATTGAACCGAATTAAAAGTCCCTCGCCCATGTACAACTTCTTGCACCTTGCGAACGGGGTCATGAGGTGGACGTGCAAACCCCCTTCTTCCTGGACCTCCTCGTTCGACGGCCTTGGGCGATCCTTGATCATCGGTACCGGCTGGCGCTATGGAACTTGAGGCTGCACTTGTGGAACTTGAGGCACGGGCAGGCCACATTTGTGACCTCATCACCACCATCTCAGGGTTGTTGCTCATCAAGGCTTCCTTTATTGATTGACTGATCATTTCTTTCATGCCTTGGTCGTAGCCTTTCTGATATATGCCATCCTTGTACTTCTGCCTCGACTTGTACCCGGAAGGGTCAGATTGCCACGACTCGACCGCCTTCCAGCTCATCTTTGATTGCAATCCACGAACGCGGCCGCGGTGCTCGGGGTTTCCCAGGACCTCGGTCAGCAAGTTGTGGCCCCTGCTGACCTCGATGTTGTCCTTATATTTGGCTTTCTCGATCAGAGCCTTCTCCATCTCAAGGATGTGTGGCTCGTTGAACTTGGTCACGCCTGGCCTTAGCTTCTTAGGGCGGCGGGCATAAAAGAAGTCCTTGCCCCTGTAATCAACTCCTTCATATGGATCGGGTTCCCCAGCCGCTTGTCTAGCCTGTTCTTCTCTCCGCCACCGTGGTCTATGCTAGACAAAGCCAACCATGCCCAAGTGGTGAGGAGTCTTGTTCCTCTTCGCCAGCTCGCTGAACTTGACACTCTTTTCCTCTGCTTCAGGGGTCGTTCTCATTCGGAAGAATTCGTCCCATACATGTGCCTTTACCATAGTGTACTTCTCTAAGGGTGACTTGTTCTGCTTCAGATAGTCCCTGGTAAGCATGGACTTGAAGTTGTAGATTGCACAGGACGCCACGTGCATAGCATACACCTCAAATTTTGCCATGTTGGCGTCCCTGGGATACAAGAATTTCCTAGTCACCGCACCCCAGACAACTCCCTTGATGTCATCCGGGATAGCTTGCCATCTTGGCCAAGTGATGTCCACGTACTCCTTGATTATGCATGACACTTGGTTGCTGAACTGAGAAATGACTCAGGCAGCAACAACGGGTTTTCCTCTGGCCCAACCACAAGGATCACGTGGACATCATCGTTCAACTCCCGCTGGTGCCTCCCATGTTGCCCCCTCCTCAGCTTCATCTTCTGACCCTTTGAGTTTGACGTGGAGGGCGGAGGGACTTCTATGTTTATGGCCTGTTCTTCCTCACTGAACTCCAACTGCCGAGGCACCAGCGGGAGCTGTTGAGGAGAGGTACAAACATCAATTGTTGCACACTACATTGAAATTGCCGAATCAAATGAGGGTCGATGCAACTACCTCTTGCCTTGTCGACTGTGCACTGTGCCCTTCTTCCTTCGTCGGATCATAGGGTGGATCATCGTCCTCCTCTAGGCGACGCTTCTTCAGTCATGGGGTCACAGACACGCTGCTCTCATAGCTAGTTGAAGAAGAACTAGGGATAAGGGTCCGCCATTCACGGAAATGGTCCTCCTCCATTTGAAAGCTACGAAGAGCAGATATTTCAGTTGTATACATATATATAGACAAAACCATATATAAGACGAGTAACAAGCTTATGAATAAAGAAATGAATCATGTAAATAGTGTTGGCTCAGATTTTCCCCATTGTCATCACGTCGCTTCTAAACTGGTTGCTTGTTATACAAACCATGATGAATCTAAACCGTGTAATCCTTCTCAAAGCCAAACCGAATCAAATGAGCTTGCACCGTGCCGTGCTCTCTGAAGGCTTTCTGGTGCCTGCAGTGACCACATGGACAGATGATTGTCTGGCTCTTGCATCTCTCAGTATGAGCTTTAGCAGCGTCCATGAACTCCTTCACATCGGCAAGGTACTCTTTATACTTAAGCACTCTATCGATCCCATACATCCATTTCGACCTGTCCATCGTAGCTGCGAACCACAAACATCACATGAATTACAATCCAATGAGAGATTTCATGAAAAAGAGCTTCAAAGACACAAGCTTTCTCTCTCCAACATGCATCTAGATCTAGATCTAGATCTAGATCTAGAAGGGGAGGGGCTCAAAAGTAAGGGAAAAAGAGAGAAAAGAGGATGAGAGAGCCTTTGTATACCTCTTGTGATGTCCTCCTCCCATAAATCAAACCTCTAAACCTCAATTCAATGGTTTCTCTTTTCTAGATCTAGATCTAGAAGGGGAGGGGCTCAAAAGTAAGGAAAAAAGAGAGAAAAGAGGATGAGAGAGCATTTGTATACCTCCTGTGATGTCCTCATCCTCCAAATCAAACCTCTAAATCTCAATTCAATGGTTTGGGCAATTTTTAGGACAAAACCTCTGCCCCCTCGAATTTAGGAGGAGAAGCCCGTGGGGAAGAAGAGGGGGCTGGCTGGGATATTTATAGGCCCAGACTTAACCGTCGCGGACACCATTAAGCGACCGCTACTATAAATGATCATTTATCGCAGCGGACTTCCTAAGGCGTCCGCCACGGTTAACAGATTTACCGAAGCGGACGCGTTAGGATGCCTGCTGCGGTAAATGCCCATTTACCACAGCGGGCGCTTAATGTTGCCCGCTATGGTTAATCATTAACCGAAGCGGGCGCGTCGGTGACCGGCAGGGCGAGGCCGGCCACCGAATCACCGTGGCAGGCAAAAGTTGCGTCCGCTACGGTATAAACAGCAGCCTCGTCACGGTAATTCGTTTGTGTAGGAGTGCGTTCCTGGTGCCCTTGCTACATATACTATATTTCCGTCTACTAAGGAACAAATAAGGAATCATTCATTCACCATTTTCGAGTGACTTACTTCAGTTATTCAAGTACATAGCAACAAGCTAATGAAACAAATCCAAGGGATGAGATAACATTCATAGGGATGAGTATAAATTTTCTTTAAAGAATTACACGACACCCGCAACATACACGCACACGTAGAGATGATTTTTTTTGAGCAAACACGTTGGGATAAGTGTACGCTTGTTGTGGTCGTCTTATTATATTGTGTAATTTCTAAAAAAGAAAAGGTACACACAAGTGTAGCAGAGTCATTTGTTTTTGTTTAGCCTCTCTGTAAGGTAACACGTCGCATGGCCTCGCTACAAATGTGATGGGCCCGATTGCTGTTGCTTCGGACATTTGGCCCAGCAGCGCGGAAAATCTTTAGACAAGCGAGTTCACTCCCATGGTGCCGTCTTTTTCACTATTTAGCCTTTTTTTTAAAAGATATTTACAAATAGATTTTTAACGGCTTGATTTTAAAAAATAGACCCTGAGCTTGGCGCCGGGCACACTGACGCCAAGGTAACACATCTTGACGTCAGTGACACTGACGCCAAACCCCTGCCACATAGGCAAACAGCAGGAGCGGGGATGTATTGCTTATGTGGCAGGGGCTTGGCGCCAATCACACTAACGCTAAAGTGTGTTACCTTGGCGTCAGTGTGACTGGCGCCAAGCTCAAGGTTTATTTTTTGAAATCAAACTGTCAAAGGTCTAAATATCTCTTAGAAAAAGGGCTTAAAATCAAAAAAGACAGGCTTCAGCGCCGCCGCAATCCTCCTCCACTCCGCTTCAGCTCCAGCCGCGGCGACCATGGACGAGGAGCGTGGAGGGCAACCTGCAGCGCAGCCTGCAGAGCAAGGGCGTCGACGTCGCCGATCCGTTCACGATGGGCGCAGCCATGATGCTCACGTTCGCGTACGACGACACCCCCTGACCCACCCGTGTCTGCCGACGCACCCCTCGCCTCCGCCGTCGCCGCGCGAGCCCCAGCCGATGGCGTCGACCGCATCAGCCGCCTCCCCGATGTGCTACTCAGGGACGTCGTGTCGCGCCTCCCCAACCAAGGATGCCGCGGGCTCTGGCGCTCCGTGCCGCTCACCCTCGTCGAGGCCCACATCCTCCCGTACTGGATCTTGGCAGACCGCATGATCCCCGGCGGCGAAGACGTCATGTCCGGGGCCGTCGCCCTCGCGGCGTCCCGCGTCCTGGACGCGCACCCGGGCCCTTTCCGCTTCGTCCACCTCTCCCGCTGCCACGTGGCGTCGCACGGGACCAAGATCGAGCGCTGGCTGGAGCTCCTCGCCCGCAAGGGCGTCCAAGAGCTCGTCCTTATCTATCGCCCGTGGCCGATGGACCACCCTCTCCCACGCGCGCTCTTCGGCTGCACCTCCGTCACCCGCCTGCACCTCGGCCTCTGCAGGGTCCCCAACACCGTCGGGCTCCCGCGCGCCACACGCTTCCCCCACCTCCAGGAGCTTGTCCTCAGCACGGCCGTCATCGAGGACCGAGACCTCCACTTCCTGGTCGACCGGAGCCCCGCCCTGGAGGTCCTCACCGCCATCACAAGCTAGATCGTGACTCGAGTCCGGCTGGTCAGCCGCAGCCTGCAGTGCGTGCAGATGGGCATGTCTACCTTGGTGGACATCACTGTGGTGGACGTTCCTCGTCTGGAGAGGCTCTTTGTGTGGAGGATGATATCACCTTCCAGTTCCACGCAGACGCAGGACACACGCTCAAGGATCAAGATTGGCCATGCACCCAACCTGCGCATGCTGGGATATTGGCAACCGGCACTCGAACTGGAGACTGGCAACACCATCCTCAAGGTCCTAATTTCTGATCTAGATTGTATATTTGTGTCAACAGAGTGTGCCAGTATGCGTTGTCATCTAAATTTCTGCTTTGGTGTGTCGTGTCTACACATTTTGCATTGTAGGTGGATGCTAAAATGAGCCCAAACACCATGGTTCCAAGCATCAAGGTTTTGGCTTTGGAGGTGGGATTTGAAGTCTGCAGTGAAGTCAAAATGGTGCCTTGCTTTCCTGATATGATTTCCTAACATTGAGACGCTCCATGTATTTGGAAGACTTGCCAGTCCCATCTTGTTCTTCAGATTTAGCATCAATGGCACCAACACTAACTTGCTAGCCTCTTTCAATGGGTTCTTGTTGTATACTCAGAACAATAGCGAACGCAATTCTGAACTATGTATACTTTTATTTGATTGCAATCACGGAATGATGCCCCCAATGGCAAGGTTGATCCCAAGTTCTCTCATGAGGCTGCCGATATTGATTGCGTCCAGAGGCATGTGAAGAAACTTGTCTTCCAAGAGTTTCGGGGCACAAGAAGTGAGCTGGAGTTCCTTAAGTTCATTGCAGAGAGGTTTGCAGGTCTTGGAGAAGATGGTGGTCATGGTGGCGTCTAAATGTTTCTCCTCAGTAGATGGTGTCAATGCCAAGCTGCAGCCTCTGACTTCTGCAATTTGGGCTAGTAAAGACTGTAAACTGATTGTCTTCAATAGTCCATCCTTTGATGGGACATCCCCTGCTTGGGCTTCCAAAATACAGTAGCATCTGATTTTTTATGTAGAAGCCCATTTGATCTTCTGACCTTTAATGCTGAACTCAACAGTGGTGCCTCTGTGCTTCAACATTCCTGAACTATCTGAGTCTGCAACCAACAAGACGCAAGCTAAGCCAATGAAGACCGGGAAGGTTTTTGCTAAATTGCTAGTATGATCGATGTAGGTGTTGAAATTAATTAGCAGCACTATTTATATTGCAAATGCCTACTGTTATCTGCGATTTGTTCTGATTTTGCTAGCGACATGTGGCTTGTTTTTCGGATACTACTTTCAGTTCTGCAAAATTTGTGTCCGGATGTTTATGGGAGTAGTGGATATTTGGATAAATCTAAGCTTAACCGTTGCTTCATATCTTACTAGATTCCTGTATATGGTGCATTTATTGAAGCTAGGTCTATTGATTTGTCATGCATTTATGTTGTGATGTCGTGTTCCTGATATGTGCATGTTGCAAAACTTTATGTTACCCTGCGATACAACAATGTAGTGTGTTTGTCCCCTGCTGTTCCTCTTAGTATGATACTCTGCACAGTGTGAATGTTTACCCATGGCACTTGGTTATGTCTGCCATAGCTACAAATGTAAACAGTGAATTGTAAGTTGGTAACATGTTCACCACAAAACTGCTGGATATATATTTTTCTGGCTGTGTGCATCCTCAATGCAGAGGTTGGAATACTCTATTTTTCGGGTAGTGAATGTGAAATCATAAGTTGCTTTGTTTTATATTTGTTAATTCATTAATTGTGTAGTCTTGAGTCAGTCAAGTTCACATTTAGAAATTGCCCTTTGGCATTGTTTCATTGCATACCAATTTCCTTCCAGAATCCTGCTTGATCTTGCCCATTTCCTTGCAAGCCAATTGTCATTGGAGTTATCTATGTACTATTTTCCTGGTTCATTCTACTGTGAATCCCATGATATTTCACAACTGTCAAATCCATATTGTTTGATGTATCATGTTGTAGTCTTGTGATACCGATTGTACGTTCAACTTCCAAGTGCATGAGATGCATATGGACCTGCTTAATGAGTTGCCGAGCCCTTTTTTTCTTTTGCAATTTGCAGTTTCGCTTTGCATTAAATATTTAACCTCAAGTCAAACATTTTGTGCTCCCGTAGTGCAAAGCAGTGTGTTGCAGTGTTGCACATAATCTCAGGGCATAGCTGTGGTTTTGTCTGTCCAAGACCGAGTCTTGGACTTTTAGATGAGATGTACAAGCTTCAAATTGAGTTCGTGTGACATTCAGATTTCAGAAGCTTGTAGGTCACAATAAAAAACTTTCAGTTGAGATGAACTCGTGAGTTTTCATATGTTTGACAGAACTTTGATGAATACCAATTCAAGAACTGTGTACTGGTGCAGTAATTTTTCTTTTCCTTTTTCTCTAACACATCAACTATACAGTCGTTTGTCCCTTATTGGACACACTGTTTCGTGCATCCGTTTTTTTTTTGTGACGACAAACATTAGCAGCAGCGTACTGCTATGAGCTGTAGTGGTTCCCATGGTTACAACATTGAGTGCATCCCTTATTGGACAGACTGTTTCGTGCTCCCTATTAGAGCAACACATTCAGACCTACAATTGAAATTCTGGAGGATATTGATAATTGATTCATATGCTTTTCTAGCAAGGAGATGAGCGGTATTGTGCTGTGCTGTCGCCCTTCATTACATTTGATGAAATGGTGGGTGAATGTCTTGACTCTCCAGTCGGGTGGCGAAGACTGAAGAGAAGTCTGCCATTGATGAAAGCCACCAGAGCTGAGCAAGAGCTGCCGCTTCTGCCATGATTACAGAAGTACCATTAGTATTGCTCCCTGAATGTCTATGGTTTGGGGTTGCTGTCGTTGATTGTTGATGAATGATGATGAAGGCTCCCAGACCAGCAGGTCTGGGTTGTTGCTATGACGTCTGTAGGGATGGCAGCATCCACATACAGTAGCATCAGTTTTCAGAAATGAAGTTACATGTATCCATGGAAAATACAAGAAAAATATAGAGATGAAAGGGATTGGTAATGGAAAAATGTTCATTGAAAACAAAATAGTTCTGAATTCTATACAATAGAATTTGCGATACAAGTTGAAACATGAGGCTCTGTAATTCATCCTCTTATTAGAACTCCACTATGTTGTGTTTTATGATATAAATAAACATTGAAGCCTAACATGGTAGATCGTCTTGTGAATCAGAAATTTCACATCTCCTGTGAAACAACAAAATGAGCTATCATACGTTTGTTCATGCCCAAAAGGTAGCATAGGATAAATAGATTAGCAGTTGGAAACGAAACTTTACAGCACAAGAAAGTTAGTCTACTTGCACATACTCCCTCAGTCCCACGGAGAACGTCGTTTTTTTTTATTTTTGAACTTTATATTTGACCATCTGTCTTATTCAACTTTTATGTAAATAATAAAATAATAAATTAATCAATATTCAAATATCTTTATTGATAAAATAAGTCATAACAAAATAAATTTTATTTATATAAACTATTTAAATAAGACAAATGATCGAACAAGATATAATGAAGTCAAAAATGACAAACTCAGTAGGACCGAGGGAATATTAAGAAATCATCTTACTGTACGTCATTGCAACTTTATGGAACCTAGATATCCTACATTCCATTTCCAGATATGACATGCATGAAGCTTTAATGCTGCTGCACAGGGTCCTAATTCACTAAAATGAATACAGAGGACTGCCAGATTAGTACAATGAGACAGGCCGGCGCCTTTAAACCTGTTGAAATTGGTCACGAGCATTCTTTCCAATTGTCTTTGCTGAGCACGGAGCAACTGAAAAAACAATTGGAAAAAAAATAGGGAGCACGGAGCAATTGATCATCAAAGCCAGCGTTGCATGTCCATCAAAGACAGCAAAAACAATTGGAAAAAATGGGGTCATTGGAGTGCTAATAATCGGCAATCAGGCCATAGGCCACGCCCAACGCATGCACACGACGCAGACGGGGACAAGCAAGGCGATAAGGCCACGTACGTACAACGCGTACATCTGGACGTACAGGCGCCTGTTGGTTTTGATGCCACGGTGGAGCTGCCCTCGGTGCTTGCACGTGCGTCGCGCCGCTTGCGAAGGCATCTGCGCTTACAGCTTTTTCATCTTTTTTGACGAGATACGTAAAGTTTCAACATCAAAATAATCACGTATAGCGTTTGTCGCGTTATAAAAATAATATTCTTTTATATACTCAAATGAGAATATTTTTTACATAAAAAAAATGTATATATACAATTTTATAGTTTTCTCGCACGACGCTGTCCTCCGAGTCGGCGTCGCCGTCGTGCCCGTGGTCCTCGTCGCTAGAGATGATGTCAAACAATCAACAGAAAGAACTTATGCAGCAACAGCGCTTCCACCGGCAAGGAAAATGACCGAAAAAATGACCTCAACATGATACCTCATCCTCATCCTGCAGCTACTGGCTGCTGCTCGGCAACGTAGGGATACATGCAGCAGATACTGGTACTCTGTAATTGTGAAAATAGATCAAGCGACATATGTGCATAACCATGGATGGCTAAACTACAAATCATTGCGCTCCACGGTGAAATGGAAGAGAACTTATCACTGGCGTGATTGAAAAACTGCACTGCATCAGCAACACTGCCACACTTGCTTCATGAATTAGGCCCTTCCTCAGTAGTGCAGCCAAAAGAGCGTTCCATGATGCTGTGTGTGACTTGTCTGACAATCTGAATGCCATCTGGGCAAGGCCAAGAAGACCACAACGCCCATAGAAATGGACCAGGGTCGCTTGCACAAATGCATGGGCATCAAAACCATTCTTCAGAATAACTGCATGCAGCTGTTGGCCTTCTGTAACAGCACAGTACCGAGCACGCGCCTTCATCAAATCAACAAGCAATACCTCGTTTTCATTTGCACCGACTTCACCGCCATTTGAACATAATATGCCTTCATTGCGTCCGATATGAGGTATAACCATCAATCAACGTCAACCAAGATACCTCATCTCACTCTGGGATGCTCCAGAACACCTCCGCAGCCATGTCTATCATCTCCGCCTTCACATATCCATTGAGCATTGTGCTCTAAGTGACTGTGTTCCTATGCGTCATCCCATCAAACATGGCTCGGGCAGAACAAAGCTCTGCATAGGCATGAACCAGGTTGGTGGCTACAATGACGAACCCATCCATTGCCCCCGCCGCAAACAAAGCAGGTGCCTTGGACAAAAGTATTTCCTCCAAATATGTATGCTTTATAAAGTTTGACAGCCAACGTGCCCATCAAAGCCTTACCATACAAGCAGGGCAGCACATATCTACCACTAATGATCCTTTCTCCTCTGATCTCTCTCTTCAAATTTGCAAAACTAAGTGATCTGAAACCAAGAAGAAGCTGCCTGATGGACTATATAATTATGCCTTTATGTTTCTATATGCATCTCCAGATTATAATTTGGATGACTCGTGTTTCATCCCTGACTATTCAGTTACTCATTAGGTCGGTAAGCTACTCATTGCTCCCGCTAAGGAAGTGAGGTAGGTAAGGCTAGCCACAATCGGGAACCAAGCATGCTGAAATCAACAGCATCGTCAAGCTGCTCATGGACGGATCTTGCTACTCATGGTTGCGTTCAACAAGGCATGGAACGTTGCTTTCGTTTCCATAGCTGAAAATTATGTAATTTCAACCATAATTGATTAGCGTATAGAAGCTGCTGGATCAGTTGCCAATGCATACAAATATCGTCTGGACTCTAGACGAACACAAATCGCCATGTCATTCTCTGTTATTGTTAATCTTTAAATGCAGCTGTTTTCTGGTCCATTTAACGTAACGTGACAAAGAAAATACAAAAAGGTTGATTGGGACAGTACGTCTGCCTTGCAACGGACCAGTGATCTCTTGGTCAATCAAGCTTGACCCATTTTGTTGAGAAACCATAAATAGCATCACATCTCTTGCTAAACAATATTAATGTGAAGATAAGACACCTCTTAATTTACAAAACATAAATGAAATCACATCTGCTAGGAAATTTTAATTTAAAAAATAAGACGCCTCTTAATTTATATATACATCCACATCCTTCTCACCACTTGTCCAATTCCCTGCTACATACGTTCCACTGAAAAATGCGTCTTTAAAGGTGGGTTAAAATTCAAAATTATATTTCCACGCTAAAAAAAAACTTGTCAAAATTAAAGGTGCTATCACGTTCATTCACAGAAGCTAGAAATTTTCACATAGATATATATTTCGAGAAACTGCTCTTGCCATTGCCCATCATGTCCATGTTCGGCATGAAGCCAGCTTTCTCGATGATCCTAAAGTTCCTCTTAGTTGGTCTTGGCCTTGTCATTGCGCCCCACATCGCCGGAAACAACGAACACCAGTTCGTCTACTCCGGCTTCGCAAACGCTAGCCTCACCCTCGACAGCACAGCCACCATCACACAAGGCGGGTTGCTCGAGCTCACCAATGGCACGGTGATGAGCATGGGCCACGCCTTCTACCCTGATCCACTGCGCCTTCGCGACTCGCCCAACAGCACAGTGCAGTCCTTCTCTGCCTCCTTCATGTTCGGCATCATCTCCGTCTATGATGACTTGAGCACCCATGGCCTCACCTTGACTGGTTGCACCGAGCAAGAATTTCTCTGCTGCACCAGTGCAATACCTGGGCCTCTTCAATGGCTCCAACAATGGCCAGTCGACCAACCACATCTTCGCTGTTGAGCTTGACACCTATCAGAACCTTGAGTTTGGGGACATCAACAACAACCACATTGGTATCGACATCAACAGCCTAACCTCTGTGCAGTCCTACCCAGCCGGCTTCTTCCATGATCAGGATGGAACCTTTAGAAACTTGACTCTCTACAGCCAAGAGGCGATGCAGGTGTGGGTGGAGTATGATCGACAGAAAACCCAGATCGATGTCACCTTGGCTCCTCTAGCAGTGGTCAAGCCTAGCAGACCAACAGTGTCCACTATCCAAAACCTCTCAGATGTTCTCACCGATGTGGCATACATCGGTTTCTCATCATCAACAGGCAAGGTTCACACACAACACTATGTTCTTGGCTGGAGCTTCGCCATGAACAGCCCTGCTCCGTCCATCGATCTAAACATGCTTCCAAAGCTTCCACGACATCATAAAAAGGGTCGACGATCATGGGTTTTAGAGGTAGTTCTGCCCGTAGCAACTGCGATACTCCTCCTGTCTTTGGGCACCATTGCGTTCTTCATTGTGTGGAGGCATTTCAGGTATGTGGAGGTACGAGAGGACTGGGAGCTGGCATTTGGCCCACACCGGTTCTCATACAAGGATTTGTTCCATGCGACGGGAGGATTTGAGAACACAAATCTTCTTGGAGTTGGAGGATTTGGGAGAGTGTACAAGGGGGTACTTCCTAAATCAAGATTGAAGGTAGCCGTGAAGAAGGTGTCACATGACTCCAAGCAAGGCATGAAGGTTCATAGCAGAGATTGTCAGCATAGGACGTCTTCAGAATCGCAATCTTGTCCAGTTGCTTGGCTATTGCCGGCGCAAAGGTGAGCTCCTCTTGGTATATGAGCACATGCCAAATGGAAGCTTGGATAAATATCTGCATAATGGCAAAGAGGACAACTCTGTGTAAACTTGGACTCAAAGGTTTCGGATCATCAAGGGAATTGCATCCGGCCTGTTGTATCTCCATGAGGAGTGGGAGAAGGTAGTTGTTCACAGAGACATCAAAGCGAGCAATGTGCTCCTAGATGATGAGATGAATGGACGGTTAGGTGATTTTGGGCTTGCAAGGATGTATGATCATGGTTTCGACCCACAAAGTACACATGTGGTTGGCACCATAGGTTACCTTGCTCCAGAGCTAGCACGCAGCGGAAATGCCACTCCTCCTACAGATGTTTTCGCCTTCGGTATGTTCGTCCTTGAGGTCACCTGTGGACAAAGGCCTGTCAATCACCAAAATATGCAAGACAGCCAGCTCATGTTGGTTGATTGGGTGCTTGACAAGATGCAGAAAGGATCATTTGGTGATACAATAGATGCTAGGCTTAAAGGGAAGTATGATATTAGTGAGGCACACTTAGCACTAAAAATAGGGCTGTTATGCTCACACCCATTCGCTAATGAAAGGCCTACCATGCCGCAAGTCATGCAATACTTTGATGGGGAGATTGAGCCTCCAGATGTAAGCTTTGAGGTGCTAGCCTCTATGCAAAGTGAAGGGATCGATCCATTCATCATGTCATATCCGTTGTCAACAGGAAGCATCAGCACAATATCGGGAAGATGAAAATGGCGTTTTGTCATGAATGGATCCAAATATGTTTCTTACATACCATAAGAAATTAAATATCTATTGTAAGCCTACATTATGGATACTGTTATAATTTGCCTGTAAAATATTATGTGCTTCTTTTTCTGTTTGCATCCAGGTACCTTGTGTTTCCTGCTCAGTTACTTCCTGTAACCGCCAATCAATTAATTGACAGTGCTCACAAGTGCCAAAATTCACTAGCTTTTTCTTCTACTCGCTCCATTCCAAATTATAAGTTGTTCTGACTTTTTAAGATACATATGCATCTAGATATATAGTATGCCTAGATGCACACTCTTGTTCTCTTTTCACAAAACTATTCATATGTGCATCCATGAGAATCCTAAGGCCAGATGGATGCAAAATCCACAGGACAAAAACTAAGCTAGATGCCAACCTGTTCATTCATAGAAAAGATTCCTTTTTGCTTAACACAGTTATATAAAAACAGTATATGTCAACATGTATTCTATCTGTTGAATAATGACAGTGACTTGGGAAAAGCCTCAGCTTCAATCTGGTTTTGGTAGGTTTGCATTGCCGACATGAGTATATTCGTCTAACCAAGGAGAGAACCTAAAACTGGGCTTCTGGGTTATACCCGGGATCTTCCATTTCCTTAAAAAAATGTATTCATGTTCAAAATACTAGCCATGGAATACCACTTGGCTACTTGAGACTATTTATTAACTGAGGGATTGAAATTGAAAATTATTATAAAATTTTTATTCAATGCCCGATTCAAACCGCAAGATAGATGGGCCAGCAGGATAACATCAGGTCATTAGCATGGAAAACAACTTCAGTGCCAACATAAATCCAAGTCTGTATCTACTCGATGTATTGATTGTGATTTAATAACATCCTCCCTTTATCAAAAAAAAAATCAAGTCTAGAGCACAAGACATTGAGTGTTTCCCTTTTTTGTAATAAACCGAGATGTATACTCCTTATGATAATATGTTTCCATAAGGGGACACTAGAAACCAGAGAAAAATGGAACTAGGCTGCACAGGTTTTCACCATAATACAAATAAAATAATATAAACTTGATCGTGCAAAAATATTTTCTCATGTACCCTCTTCTAAATGGCAAAATAGACTAATAACCCAACCTCAGTTGAACTGCCAAATGAGAAAATATAACTCAATCACACCCCTTTTATTCAAACATAAAGGACTAATCCAACCTCAATTTAATGCCGAATGGACATGTGGCAACCAACTGTGCACAACAGTTCTAAACTGCCAAAGTTCCCTTGATCCTAGGCAATCTCCACATTGCAGTCAGAAAAAAGAATAATGTGTCTGGACTCTGGAGTCTGGACAAATTGACTCCTACAACCATGACGGCACTCAGAAGTCCATGCTGAATCCTTATAAGATATTTTTAGGAAGCAGGATTCTGAAGTAGTGAAGTCTGAGTAACCAGATGCCAAGTACCTTAGAAACTAGGTAATCTCCACAATTCACACTATTTGTTTTTTACTTTTATAACCACACATATGTTTGCATCAAAGCATCACACATTGCATCAAGCCTCCTTTTCAGTTATTGTCCATCTTTAAATGCACTTGTTTATTTCTAGTTCTATCCATTTTTCATAAAAAAGTAAAGACTTCGAATGTTCATAGGGATCCATATCCCTGTTACTAGCAACTTTAGATCTTCCTTAGTCTAGTTAGACGAAGCTATGTTCTGGCTCTTGGTTAAGCTTAGTATTTAGAAATTTAGATCACATCGGACATATATAAGACATTATTTGCAAATAGGATTAGTTCCTGTATCTACTAGACAAAATTTTATGTACGATGGTAGCTTCAATCTGAAGCCTGAGATAAGGGTTGATAAGCTGCCTCCAACTTAGGTAATCATGGCAAGAGACCATCTGATAGGTATACATCAATGCTTTTATTACAAGTTGAACAAGCTTCGCTTTCTGTTATTGTCCATCTATAAATGCAATTTTGTATAATCCAGTCCCTTTTTTCTCAAATACACAGGAGACATGTGTATCATTGCATTAATTGTAAAGAAAGGAGTCATACAGAGACCCAAACACACACACACACACCCGCTTACCTAGGTTGAAGGACTACAAAAGGTTGTTTGGAATCCTCCCCCCTGGTTGCAACATACCAGTGATCTTCACTAGTTAGTGTCTCGGAGGGCAGATATTTTTCTTTTTGTTAAGCTCAAAACGTGTCCACAAATTCTAGATGAAATCAGATGTATATGCTAACAATGTTTGCCTGGAAATTTTTACCTTCTTGTGAGTGGAAGCTTTCTTTCGAGATCTTAGTTTGGGTTCATTAGTTTATTATGAACAAGCATGAAAGATGCTACTTGTATAATCCAGAGAACCAGCCATGTGCACATCTCACATTCATTACAGAAAATCAATATGATGATTATAAGGTTGAACAGGACTCTCTTTAGCTGTCATTGTCTTAGTAGTACCATGTTGACTTGTTCTGGAATCCGAAATATTTGTTAGCAGGTTCCTTAAAATCATTCCAAAGATGGGGTACCAAATAAACATAATAATATAAGTGTCTACTTCACCTATTAAAATTTAGATAATAACAGATGTTGAAAATCCAGAAAATAGATTTGGTACAAAGATGCAAGTTAATTCTAATATAAACTGCACCACTGAGTGCAATCTGAAGCTAGATAGCATCTGTTGCCCACAAAACACTAACTGCTTGCGCTATCCCTGTTGAGTTGCAGCTTGCAATCACATGCATGCTTGCCACGGCAATGAAGCATACATCCTTCCATCTGTACCTGCTCCTCCTCCTCACAACCTTGGCCTCCTGCGATGATCAATTTCTCTTCTCTGGCTTCACCAAATCCAGCTTAAACCTTGATGGCTGTGCCATCGTCACAAATGGTGGCCTCCTTGATCTGACCAATGGCACTGCAACTCGCAGCGGTCACACATTCTACTCCAACCCTTTGCACTTTCGCGGATCACCTGATGGTAAAGTTCGATCCTTTTCGGTCAATGCTGTTTTCAGTATCATCAACACATACCCAGATTTGAGTGCTCCTGGCATGGCATTAGTCATCGCCCCTACCAAGAATTTCTCTGATGCACTGGCGGGCCCCTACTTTGGCCTCCTCGATGAAAAGAACAATGGCGACCCAAGCAACCAGATCTTCATGGTGGAGCTCGATACCTACAAAAATGCTGAGTTCCAAGACATCAATGACAACCACGTCGGAATCAACATCAACAGTGTGATCTCCTTGAATTCAAGCACAGTTGGCTTCTATGAAGATGATGGTGGTACCTTCAGGAACCAAACGCTGAATGGAAACAAGGGAACACAGCTGTGGATAGACTATGACGAGGGCACTATGGAGATCAATGTGACCTTGGCTCCAATCAACATGGGCAAGCCATCAAGGCCATTGCTATCTACAACCTATGATCTCTCAACTCTACTCTCCAAGTCAACTTCGTACATTGGATTCTCAGCTGGAGCTACTCCCATGAACTCCCGTCAGTATGTGATGGGCTGGAGCTTTGGCCTGGATAAACCAGCTCCAACCCTTGATGTCTCCAAGCTTCCCAAGTTGCCTTTTGTTGGTCAAAAGGCACAGTCCAAGCTCTTGGCAATTGTCCTACCAATAGCCACTGCAACATTGATCCTCTCCATAGGCACTATTGTCATTACCATTGTGCGAAGGCAGCTGAAATATGCAGAGGTGTGTGAGGATTGGGAAGGCGAGTTTGGTCCCCACCGGTTTTCATACAAAGATTTGTTCCATGCTACAGGGGCTTTAAGAACAAGCACCTGCTTGGAGAAGGAGGATTTGGGAAAGTGTATAAAGGAGTTCTTCCATCGTCTAATGTAGAGGTTGCTGTGAAGAGGATGTCCCATGAGTCAAGACAGGGAATGGAGTTTGTCACTGAGATCATTAGCATCGGTCGACTCTGCCATCGCAACCTTGTGCAGCTACTTGGCTATTGTAGGAGAAAAGGTGAACTGTTTTTGGTTTATAATTACATGCCCAATGGTAGCCTTGATAAATATCTACACTGTGAAGAGCAGAAGGCTTTTTTGAACTGGGAGCAGAGGTTTCGAGTCATCAAAGGCATCGCTACCGGCTTGTTGTATCTCCATGAGAAGTGGGAGCAGATAGTGATCCATAGAGACATCAAGGCAAGCAATGTACTCCTAGATGGTGAAATGAATGGCCGTCTTGGTGACTTTGGCCTTGCAAGGTTATATGATCATGGCACTGACCTACAAACAACACAAGGTTATATGATCATGGCACTGACCTACAAACAACACATATGGTTGGCACAAAGGGGTACCTAGCCCCTGAGCTACTGCGCACAGGGAAGGCATCCCCTTATACAGATGTTTTTGCCTTCGGCACCGCCTGTGACCAAGAGGTCCAGGGTTCAAGCCCCAGCCTCTGCACATTTGTGCAGGGATGGCTGCTGGCTATTTTCCCTTCCCCAGACCCCGCAGTGCGGGAGCCTAGGCACTGGGTACGCCCATGTTCCTTCTTGAGGTTGCATGCGGGCAAAGACCTGTCAAGAAAAATGCAGAGGGTAATGATTTTTTCTTGGTCGATTGGGTGCTCGAGCATTGGAACAATGGTTTGCTTACCAATACACTGGATTCTAGGCTCTAGGGTGAGTACAACATTGATGAGGCACATCTCGTGTTGAAGCTAGGACTCTTGTGCTCACACCCTCTTCCTAGTTCAAGGCCTACGATGCGAGAAGTTATGCAATATCTCGATGGCGATATGCCACTACCTGAGCTAAGGCCGACCGAACTGAGCTCGAACATGGTTGCATTGATGAAAAACAGTGGATTGAACTCAGCTGTCATGTCATATCCTCAAATACCGTCAAGCTTCTGCTCAATATCTGGCCTCTCAGGTGGGAGATGATATGTGTGGTGTTTTGTTGTAAGTTGGTTACTTCCATTGCATTTGCATAATATATGGCACATACATCGTATGTCCAATGTTATCGAATTGACTAATCGATCCAAGTCGCCATGGCACCGATCAGCCCGTCTAATCGCGGATAATCATGACTAATCGTCGTGCATAGCTGATCGCCATGGCACTAAAATGAGCCTAGCTAATCACAATTAGTTGGGTGACTAGATAACATTGTGTATGTCGCAGAAATATCCATAAGAGTATGATCAGTCTTGCATGTCTAAAGTCTGTATGTCCCCTTATTGTAAGTGTTCACAAGTTGTATGTAACAGATGGCTTTATGCCTGTCTGTCTGTTTACCTTTGATGAATCCTTTTGTGCAATTAATATTTTTAGAAAATAAGGCATATTTTTTTCTCATTACAATGAATCAGTGACAATAGTGATGCTAAGCCGCTAAGGCACAACACATAATAAAGAACCCGAACTAATTCAGCCCACGAAATAAAAAGATGCCGTGCCAGGCTCGCACGGATCTGACACCCAGAACAAAATCTAAAAGGTTGTTTAATATCAAAAAAAAGTCTGCAAGTGAATCTAATCCCCGTGTGTTAGTTTTGTTAGCATCCGCGGCAAATTGCTGTTGAAATCAAACTGCAGGGAATTCAGAAATTGACTCCTTGCACGCACAGTTTCAGATGCGTTCGTGGGCGAAATGAGGCGATTCATGGTTCAGTAATGAATCCATCTGTATAGGCTCCGAGCATGCAAGCGCAGTTCGCGGAAAAGCTACAGAAGTTGCGATTACCTCGTATTCCTGCAGTGCCGTCTCCGTGCCGTGGCAGTCCAGCGGCCGCCGCCGCCGCCGCGTCTCCTCGGAATCAGGCGCTGGCCCGCGTCCGCGGCGCATCTGGCCTTGGGCAGAGGAATCAGGAGGGACTCCGGCCCAGTCCGGACGCGCTGGAGCCCCGCCGCCATGGCGCCACCTCGGCCTCACCACCTCACCGGCTCACGCCGCCGGGCGCGACCTCGTCAGTCCTCGCATTCGAAGCAGTCAGAAGCGGTGCGAGCTGCAGAAGGCCGGTCGAGCTACACCAAAAGCGAGCGGCCCAGAGCCGAAACAGGGACTACGGCCCAGTACCAGGTGCAGCTAAGCGACAAGCCTGCCTACTGGGCCCATGATGTCCGAACTGTGTAGGGCAATTACTTTGTGGGGCAATTGGGTCTGCTTGGTTGGCTACTAAAATATGTGATTCATATCAAAGATTTATGGGATATTGTGTCTAGTCAATAGGAAAAGTGAAGATTTATTATCAAGCAAATATTTTTTTACTTTTAATAGCTCTTTTTTTAAAGCTATCAAAAGTACAAAAATATTTGCTATAGATTTTTGGTAAGCTAAATACAAAAGATGCAAATTTTGGCCGCACGCAGACCAAGTAAAACTAGGGATTTTCATGTAGATCTATACTAGAACTCCTTTGCTTTGCATCATGCATTTGTTTTCGAGAAATATGTTCTTTGTTTTGTTTAGTTTTTCTGTTCATTTATTTATTTGTTGTTGATTTTCGTAGAAATTCATTGTTTATAGAGGCAGTACAATGCTGCAAGCCACTTGGCATATCCATGAAGATCCATAAGGGAATTTATTTGTTTTATAAATCATGCATTTGTATTTCTATTATGTTATCTATATGGTTTTTATTGAATTTGTTATTACAAAATAAATTGGGTTGATAAGTTTGGACCTCCTAATAGAAGAAGAAATCCTCCAAATAGCTCAAGGATCTCATATATTTGTCTAGGTAATCCATTATGGATAAGAATAAATTTCTAGTATATTTTTTTTCATGAACATACTACAACTAAAAGATTCAAGGAAGAAAAAAGGTATTAAGATATTTTTTTATGTATATAAGATGTTAAGCAGTAGTTAATATTCTCTTTTTTTGTTAGAGATAATAAAAATAGGATATTGCGCTCTTACCTTTATTTTGAAGCCCAATTGTGATTTTTGCCCTCGTTTTTCCAACCGTTGCGATAATTACCCTTGCTTTGTGAAGATGAAGCTTCACTTTACCCCTACTCCATGAACAGTGGCTAATAGTGTTAAATGGGCTTGGCAAGAATAACTTTGCCCTTACAAAAATACCTCTACTTTTCTGAGTACATTATGATTTTACCCCTATTTTTTAAAAAAATAGCAGCAACATTGGACAACTTATTACATATAATTCCACGAAGAATGCAAATATAGATAGACAATATCACATAAAAAAAGTGCACCAACCATTATCCAACATACAAATCCAATAAAAACGGTAGCTAATAGTAAGGTATTACATGTTCATTGCCATATAGCACACTATTCCTAACAATGTAGTCAACCTCCATCCTCTTCCTCTTCCTTATGTTTCAACCCTTCTTCCTCTTGCCAATGTTGGGCCCATCCTCGACCCGGGCATGTGCTGTGCCCAAGCTCTGGCGAGCTCCATGCCCCGACGAGCGTCGTCCATCCTCCGGCGAGTGCCATCCGACCTTCCCCGCCTGCTATGCGCGCTGCAGGGCCGCCGCGGTGGCCGAATTTCATGAGCACCGTGACTCCCTCCACCAGGCCTGTTCACGGCGAGCTCCGCCATGTGCGGGTGGCGAGGTCTCCGGCACAGGTAAGCTAATTGTTCCGCTCCACCCTGGTCGCCCTGTGCTCCACCACCCGAGGTCTCTATCGACCGTCAACGCGGTAGATCTATAATGCCATGGCGCACGACGAGCTTGAGCTGGAGCTGTGGAGCATCAAAGATGTAACATCCTAGATGTTAATGATAATTTAAAATCTTAATCATGTGCTTTATCAAGCATAATCATCGAGCATCAATGCATAAATGCATTCTTGTTTTAATAATGTCTTTTATATGGTACTTTGTTTTATACATGAAATGATAATGCTTAGGGTTATTTAAAGTTCCTTTATCATTTTTTGTGTTCCTGCAAGAAGTTGAAACAAACTAAAATCTTGTTTTGTCTTCTGATACTTTGCAATCTTGTGTATTAGGTCAACTATGATATGTCTCAACTAAAATAAGTTTACATTTCTAGGTTGGTTGTGCTTTTGAAATGATGAGTTGGTTGATAATTCAAAAACTATTTTCAAAATCCTATTTTATCTCCTTTTTCTACATTTAAAAATCTATAAAGAATATTAAGATACTCTCAAATTATGGTTTGTATATCTTGACAAGAGCTACAATAATGGTATTCAAAGTTTTTCAAGTTTCCAAAAAGAATTTCAAATGAATTTGAAAATACAGTTTTCTAGCACTTCTCCCCTTTTGATTTTAAACCCATAATTCAAAAATTATGCATAATTTGGAAAACTTTGTATATGAAAAATGTTTTGTTTGAAAAGCTGAGCATTCCATAGATTTAAGGATTTTTAGATTTTATTGAAAAATCAAAAGTAATTTCAAATATTTGTTTCTAGGGTTTTGTTCCCCTTTTGAATTTGAATTCATATTTCAAAAAACTAGTAGAATTTGAAAATGTTTGTTAAATGAAAAATGTAGCTCTTGAAAAGTTATACAAATAATATTTTTGTAGATTTTCAAGTTTTTATGAAAAATCTAGAGTAATTTGCAAAATACGAAGTGACATCAGCTGCTACAGTAATGATGACTCATCGTCTCCCTTCTACCTCACTGGCGCCGCCGTTGCCGTGGCCTCCCTGCCCATGCCGGTGTGCCGTGGCCGTCAGCTCATGCCGCATGCTGGAGAGTTCCACCGACTACGTGTCGGCCGCCCAGACCTCCCCTCCGTGCTATATATATAGGAGGACGACCGTCGTTTTTCTTCTTCCTCTTCTTCACCACCGTCGACCTCCTCTTTGCCAGCGAAGTTCATCGTTGTCATTGCACCTCTGTCCTCTTCATCCTACCCATAGCTTCGCAGAACTCTTGTGCAGCTCCTGAGCCACCTCGTAGCTCCCCGCATCACCTGTGCCGACCGGACGCCGTCGTCTTCTCCAAGTCCGGCATCTCCTCCGCCGAGCTCGACCCGTCGTGTCTAGCCATCCACGGTGAGCTATAGCTTGCATTTCTTAGCGCTTTCGCATCACCTTGGCACCCTAATCATGGTTGGCTCACTAGTTTTTGCAGTCGAGGTCCAGCGACGTCGGAACGCCCTCGTCGTGCCGGAGCCCACCGCCGGAGCCGCCATCGCCGTTACGCTCCCTGCTACGTTTCGTCCCCCAACCTTTTCTTCACACACCCCAGCACCGTGGTGAGCTCTTGCACATGTTCATGCTTTTGGTTGGGCACTTGTAGCGTCGTGGGCGATGAGCCGCTTGCCGCCGGCGAGCTGCTCTGTTTTGGCCGCCGCCGCGCATAGCCGATTAGGCTAGGGGTCGGTTTTGACTTAGTTAGAATGCGCATCATGTTCGTGTGGATGCATAGGAGCGCTTGCTTGCATCGCCGTCACCGAAGAAGCCTCCAGGGGCCAGTCCCACCGTGCCGTAGTGCCGCTGCACTATCCTTGCCGCCATCGACCTCGCCGGAGTGCGTCCGCCGCTGCGTTTTGGCCATCGGTCAACTCGCCTCGCTGCATAGGTCGCGTAGGACCAAGATTCATGGCTGGAGACCTCGCCGTCGGCGAGCAATCACCGATCAACCGCCGCCGCCGCCGTGGTCAACTCGGAAAAAAGGATTCTCCTTTTCTTTTCTATTTTTAGAAAATGTTTAAAATGCCTTTTTCTTCCATAATTTATAGTAATTCATGTATAGCTCCAAAAATTCTAAAAATTTTTGTGTATTCTCTTTATGAGGTCCTATACCTAGGGAAAATATAATATATCAATTTTGAGTAATTTTGTATAATTTAAAATTAGTCCTTTTTATTAAAAATGCCTCTTCTATGATTTTTAATAAATAAAATAATTGGATTTTATTTCTAAAAATTGTTTTGCCATCTAATTAGACCAAGAGATTTTTAAAATAAAATTTTGAACTTAATTAGAAAAATTTAATTTTATGCATAATTTATGTTTAATTAATTAACCCCTTTAATCATGCTTAAACATTATAAGGTTGTTTGACTTCGGAATTGATTTATGACCTTGGGTCATTAACCTTAATGACCTTTGGCACTTTAATTAATTATTTGAGCTTACCTTAATTATGTTATTAGGGCTTAATCAACGTTATTTTATGTGTTTAATGAACTTCATTAATGAAGTAGTTAACCCTAATGAATTTAATAAGTTTTGTTGGCTTGCAACTTTATCGTGAAGTAGAGTTGTTCTCAAGTTAATTAAGTTGTTATGCTTTCATCCATATATCATCATGCATCATGCCATGATCTCATCATACTGAAACATGCATCATTAATACGTGTAGTCGTATCGAGAGAGGAGTGGATCGTGGTACACGATCTTCGGAAGATGTCATCCACCATTGAAGTTGAAGTCGTGGATCTATGATGTTGGTGTCGTCCATCCCTGGAGTTGGTGCCAAGTGTAATATCAATGATCTCGACGAGAACTAACCACCGCTGCAACACAGGCAAGCCCCGGATGCATTTAAACCCTTCCTTGTTTTTGTAAAGTTTTTATATCTTCAGCTTTTGAAATGATGCATTAAGTACTAGGAGTTGAGTGATATCCCACTTGCTGCATTTACTTGCCTTGTTACTTTTATACCCCCTCCTTGTTACCAGTTTATTTGGAAAATGCTTAGTAATGCTTAGTCTTGCTTAATTAGATAAGTTTTCCAAAAGAATTTTTGAGATAAGAAAAAGTTGGCATCAACTGTTGAATGATGATGATAGTTAATAAATCGAGTCCGGACGGTTAACTTCCTTTGGGAAAGAAGTCCCTTAGTAGTGTTTCCATCTGTTGATGCCCTAGGAACCGTCCGTTGACTTGGCCCTTGGATCATGAACTTAGTACTAATCACATGCTAGTGGTAAGCCCTACTTTGGCTATTCTATGATAAGACAGACAACCATGCACTAGGAGTGGAGAGATGGCGGGAGTAGCGTGTACCCAACCTACAAATCTGAGATGACCGGAATGCATCTAGATTGGCTGTAGGGCGGTGGAGTACTGTGCTCTCGGGTGGCGTGAACCCGGATTTGTCATGGAGGATCCATAGTTTTGGGGTTGATATATGCAAGCTTAAGTGCTACATATGTCGTGTGATTAGGAATCCCAGCTGGGTGAACAAGTGATTCAAATCATCGTATGCTCCACGAGTAAGGAGACTTGTGTGACAGAACCGACCAATTTATTAGAGCACAAGCACATAATTCACCATTAGGACAGCGAACTACATGATTGAGACCTAATAAACCCGGTAGTCATACTGAAATCTCGAAGGATTTCAAACTTTTCTGGCACGACCAAGATCGTAATAGTTTAGCATTCCCATTCATAAGTACATAGTTTAAATCATCGGAGTACGAATAAAGTTATTATAACCCAAGTTTAAATTTCAAAATAAGCGGAAGCAATTTAGTTCAAATCCACACACGCACTTAGTTCAAATACAGTGCCAGTCCCTTGGTCAACATCCAGCAAAAGCATCAAGTAGAGAAGAGTGACCATGCCCAAGGTCTAGTCATCTCCCAAAGCGGGATAGAAGCAGTTCTGACAATAGCCATAAAACATCTCACCATCTGCAAAAACATGGGAAATAAAACCCTGAGTACGAGAATATACTCAGCTAGACTTACCCGTCATAAACTAAAATAAAGTGACTCCAAGGAGTATGCAAGGCTGTATAAGTAGGATAGCTGACTCATTTAATTACCAAAAAGCTTGCATTAAGGAACAATTAATAAGAACCTTCTAGCAATGTATTTTAATCTGATTAACCTTATCATGCTACATTAGCACCTGTACTAAACAAGCATGGTAATAATTATTCAATAAGAAAGTAACCATTTTCGATTGAGTATCTTCAATCTCAACAGCTCAACCATCTCATCTCTTGTTCAAGTTCTTACCACGATGCCGCTGCTCAAGTCAAGTGTTCACTGTCCAGGAACGATGGCGATTATAATCGATTACTAACCAGCTGGCATCAGAGCAGGTTTAGCATGTTACTGTTCATAAGTATTTAAAATAAAGGAGTTTTTGGTTTACAAAAAGTATTTACAAAAAGTATAGGTGTATATAGGTGTTCAAATCTAAGGTTTTGAAAACTAGAGTGTGCCAGTGGTCATATCCTTTATGCCCAATAGGATTCAGGTGGCTTAATTAAGTACTGACTTGGGGGAAAATTGCATCATATTTTCTGTTTTGTCGTTGCCTATACAATGACGGAGTCGTATAGGTGCCATTCACTTGAGTGGTAATGTATGGATCAAATTGTCTCTACGCCCTGGTAAGGGTGAGTTATGAGAGCATGATTGGATGCAATGCCAGTCTAGGGGAGTGCTTATTGATGCTGGATTATTCATATGTTGCACACATGTTTATATGAAGGTATCACATGTTGGGACCGTCTTCTGGCGGTGTCGTCTTCTGCGCGAATTGTTGGGTAGTAAGTAATTGGTGTTTTCACCTTGTTCAGAAGGTGCATGAATTTTTACGTCGAATTGCATTCATATGGGATATGGGCTGAAATGAATTTTCTGCAGGTACACTAACCGCGAACGGTAGAACGAAGTAGTTACGTATAATGAGAGAATGATGTATGCCACCGCATAGAGCGTTAGATTATTAGTTCGTGAGGACGTATGAAACGTGCATGCATCATGGTTAAAATTGCTCATTCATACATTCATGGTTCCTTCCCTTATAAATAAATTGTCTCATTTCTTTAAAATTTTAACTTATGGGATATACAACTTTTGGACAGATGGCGAGAACCAAGCAGACTGCTCGTAAGTCCACTGGAGGAAGAGCGCCCCGTGGTCCTTTGGCTGTCCGTGAGTCAGCTCCAAGGGAGGTGGACACTTTTCTTGAGGAGCACGCTATGCCTAGCCTTCTTTGGAGGATTCTCTCCAACGCTGGGTACACAGTGGGCATGGAGCCTCACTATTATTGGGACAAGGATGATTTGGTGAACTATGGAGAGGCTCGTGTGGAGGTAGTAGTCCCACCTTTGGACGGTGACCCCCACTGGGTTGGGTGGCGCTGTTTTGGTGCGGGCAGAACTGCCAAGACGGGTGCCACGTTTGCAGCTTTTGACGTGGTGGAGCACCTGATGGAGAAGATACCTCACCAGCTTGCCGAGGTTTTTCCTGGAGCGTTCCCCTTTGCTCACCGCCTTTCTAGGTGGCCACATGCTGAGGGAAACCCACTGGAGGCAGGTTTCGAGGAGGCGTAGGGTAGCAGCACGCCTGCCATGAGTGCTATGTTTGCAGTGATGAGTGCCTATGTCAACATGGAGACTAAGGCACTTCGTCTGAATGAGGAGTTCAAGGAGGCTCGAGCTGATGCACGCAAGGAAAAGCGTGAGTTGACACGTGAGCTTCAGCTCTCCCGAGAGGAGGTCGCCCGTGTGTCTCAGCATCGAGACAAGGTTGTGCTGGAGAGCCAGAAGATGGCTCAGGCTAGGGATGAAGCCTGGTCCGAGTTCCGTCGTCTTAGCATCCGCCAGCAGCAGGTGCTAGAGGACGTGGAGGAGGTTCGTGCTTACAATGCTAGTCTTCACGAGGAGGTGCACAGGAAGCAGGAGGAGATCCGTCAGCTGAGAGCAGCCTTAGTAGCAGCTAGGAGGGCTATGAATAGCGCTTCTAGTGAGAGTAGCAACAATGGAGAGTAGCCTTGCTGAGGATCGTTAGTCTCTAGTTATTCTTTTGCGTTCCTGTTAGGTGGTCATGTAACCCTTTTGCTCGCTATCGAGACTTTGATGCAATGTTGGAACATGGGTTTGATGTGGGGATATCCGTACAACTTTTAAAAGTCCAGTGTATGTATGCTGGCAAAATTATGAATGTTGTAAGACGCTTTGCGATGGTTCACAGTAATATTATTAGTAATGTTGTGATGTGAAAAATTGGAATTATTGTGCCTCTATTTATTGTGCGAATTTATTTCCCTCGATAAATTCAGTTTGGCATGATTTGTACATTCACCTCTCATTATGACAACATTCACCTGATAAGTACTTATTGCTGAAATATGCAAATGCCGGTTACCCGTAGTGGTTTGGGTTCTAATGGCAGTGGTGGATCTGAAGAGGGTGTCGATAACACTGCACGTGGTGTGCCACCCCCACCTCTGACCAATGCGGAGCAACTGTTTGCTTAGTTCTTGGGCAGCCAGCGCAATGTGGAGCAGCTTCTTCGCGAGAGCTTGGCCCGTGATGTTCATCAGGGCCCTCAGCAAAGTCAATACAGCAGCTTCAAGGAGTTTCAGGACACTAAACCTCATGTGTTTAAAGATGCTCCTGAGCCACTCGAAGCAAATGAATGGCTCAACACCATGGAAGATAAATTTCGTCTTCTAAGTTGACAGAAGAGCTGAAAGCGGAGTATGCAGCCCATCAGCTTGAGGGACAAGCAGGAACGTGGTGGAAGCAACATCGCACCACGTTCCCGCCAGGTGTTCCTATTACTTGGGACCGCTTTGCACATGCTTTTTAGGGGAATTTTATTCCTCCCAGTCTGATGGCTATGAAGAAGACTGAGTTTCTGTCGCTCACTATGGGGACTCACAATGTGAAGGAGTATCTGCATGCCTTCAATACTTTGAGTCGCTATGCTCCTGAGTTTGTCAACACTGATGAGAACAAGATAGCTAACTTCAAGAGAGGCTTGAGTTCCAAGTTGATGAAGACCATGAGCACTTCTGCCCGTGTTACTTTTAATGATTTCTTGAATGATTGTATTATGCAAGAAAATAGTAACAACATTCATGCTGCCACCAAAAATCGCAAGAGAGCTCATGATGGAGGTGGCTCTTCTCAGGCAAGAGCCCCAACTGCATTCCATACGCCGTTTCGTCCACCGATGTCTGGTGCGAGATTTAGGCCCCGCAGCAGAAAAGGCATAATAATTATCCAGCTCAGAATCTGTAGAAGCATCACAGAGCATTCAAAGTTCTGGCTCCACAGGGGAAACCAGTACAGAGCAGCTTGACCGGTGCTAACAAGACACCTGTCAATGGACCTTGTTACAACTGCAACCAGACGGGGCACTTTGCTCGTTATTGCCCTTTTCCCAAGAAGTAGCAGGCCCCGTACTAAGCTCGCGTGCACCACACCTCGATAGAGGAGAGTCTTGCTGGTGAACCAGTGACTGCGGGTATGTTTTCTGTGAATCAAATCCCTGCCGCTGTTTTGTTTGATTCTGGATCATCGTATTCTTTCATGAGTCAAGCATTTGCATAGAAGCATGATCAAAAGATACTTGAATTGAGCATTGAATTCAAGGTTAGTTCGCACCAAATAAAGACTACCATAAAAATTTTAAGTCAAAACAGTAAGTACTCTATCCTACACAAAAATGACAAGGCAGCACAATTTAATAGGCCTAAAATACTTTGTACATAAAAGTATGTCAAACAACAGATCTCAGAACATAATTAGCTCTAGATTGACATAAAAACACTCTCCAAAAAGTTTCATGCACAAATTCCTTATATATTATTTATTATGAATTATTTATCATCACATGGAAATAGGCACCGTAACTAGACAGAGCAAACTTTCCACATGACATAACCTCATAATATTTTTCACAGATAGAGCATGACATAAGAAGACTAACAAACTTGGTCTCACATTTTTCTGAGCAACAGAGAATTACTTATGTATTTTCTAAGATAAAAGCAATTAATAGAGATAAATAAAGCTATACAGAAAAGTATCACAAATTCCACATTTCATATTTTTCATGCATAGATCATCGCATAAGAAAAATACTGCAAGTTGAACCAACTCATTTGGATGAAAAATGAGCAAGTTATGAATTTTCAAAGGTTTAACAGAAATCTAGAAAAATCCATTTTCGAATTTTAACCGAACTAAAAAAGATACGCGTACCCAGCATGTACCCAGCGACTGAACTTCGCTACGGACACCCGACTCTATGTACCCAGACCGAACCTGTGCTGAAGCCAGTGCTGATGTCATGCTGGCATCACCGTGGGTCCCATACGTCAGTGAAACGTCGCGAAACACCGGTCGCCGGCCGACGGGATCTCGTCGGCGGCGAGGTCTCCGGTGACAGACTTATCCTTCCAGCTAAATGAGAGGCATAAATTCAATATGACTTGAGGACGTACAACGGACGGGGTCCTAGTTCGACACAGACGGGATAACCACACCAAACCTCCAGTTCAGTCTCAACACCAATCCCGCCCGGTCTTGATTTATTATCTTCACATGGTTATCCAAGATAACAATGTATTCAACCATTCTGAGTCACCACCTATAACTCACGGATGATAGGAAATCACCCGACTTCTACCGATCTAGTTAAGCAGGGCTAAGCATATATTCGTACCTGAACCTAACAGGGTTGAAGTATAAACAGTGGCAAGGAATATAAGTAATGCAGCAACGGTATAAAACAACGCCTATAATTTAATGCATCAAACAAGTAAAGGACTCAAGTTAGATATTTTACAAACCACAGGGAGAATGCTCCGGGGCTTGCCTTTCAGGAAAGAGCTTGGCTGGTGGTCGGGACACTCCGGAAGATCAACCTCGGGATCCTCTTCTGCTGCTGCTTCCCGAACCAAAGCTTCCTGCTGGCCTTCCTCTCCTTGTGCTCCGGGAACTACCGTTTCGAGCTCTGACGATCCTGTATGATGCATAGTGCTTATGAATACCATGTATATATATATATATAGAAATACAATGCTCATGCTGATGGTGAATGAATGCTCAGCTAAGATGAATGATATGATTTTGAAACATATGAGATAAGCACATGTCATCTGCATTCTCTTCTACCGACAATTTTTCAAAGAAGCCTCACATTACAATTTACTCGCACACTATAGGGAATTATAAACAACCATTGTGTCGCACACTACACTCTACTGAACCACAACCAATAGCAGATCACACATGTTACAAATAGCATAAAAAGTATTTTTACACACATGAAATGATAACTCTAAAGCATTATTTATAATTAAAAGAAATCAGGGTATAACTACAACATGACTTTAGACTACTTAGAAAATTCTGTAAAAATTACAGGAGCTTAATCATACCAAATAAAGACTACCATAAAAATTTTAAGTCAAAACAGTAAGTACTTTATCCTACACAAAAATGACAAGACAACACAATTTAATAGGCCTAAAATACTTTGTATATAAAAGTATGTCAAACAATAGATCTCAGAACATAATTAGCTCTAGATTGACATAAAAACACTCTCCAAAAAGTTTCATGCACAAATTCCTTATATATTATTTATTATGAATTATTTATCATCACATGAAAATAGGCACCATAACTAGACAGAGCAAACTTTCCACATGACATAACCTCATAACATTTTTCACAGATAGAGCATGACATAAGAAGACTAACAAACTTGGTCTCATATTTTTCTGAGCAACAGAGAATTACTTATGCATTTTCTAAGATAAAAGCAATTAATAGAGATAAATAAAGCTATACGGAAAAGTATCACAAATTCCACATTTCATATTTTTCATGCATAGATCATCTCATAAGAAAAATACTGTAAGTTGAACCAACTCATTTGGATGAAAAATGAGCAAGTTATGAATTTTCAAAGGTTTAACAGAAATCTGGAAAAATCTATTTTTGAATTTTAACAGAACTGAAAAAGCTACGCGTACCCGGCATGTACCCAGCGACTGAACTTCGCTACGGACACCCGACTCTGTGTACCCAGACCGAACCTGTGCTGACGCCAGTGCTGATGTCATGCTGGCATCACCGTGGGTCCCACACGTCAGTGAAACGTCGCGAAACACCGGTCGTCGGCCGACGGGATCTCGCCGGCGGCAAGGTCTCCGGTGACACTACGGTACCCAATCGACTCAACTCGTCAGCGCGGACTCAACGTTGTACAAAATGCAAGAAAATATCAGGGTTTCGACCGGCGGCCATGCGCGGCGGCGGACGGCGGCGAGGGTTGGCGGTGCGCCGGCCATCTCAGGCCACGGCGGGGCAAACGGACTAGTCTACCAGCTCTAGCAGACTAAGACGGTTTAGATGGACTAGACAAAGTGACAAATGGACGGCCAGAGCAACAACGGCAAGGTACGCCGGCGAGCGGCGGCGCGAATCCGCGACGGCGGATGGCCAAATTCGCCGGGCTCGAACCCTAATTGGCCTCATGAACTACACCAATCGATCCTACTCGAGCAGACGAACACGATGCGCACGATAAAGAAGGGAGGGAGAGGTTGCTGGCCACGGCGAACCGCGCGGCAGTCGGGCGGCCATGACCGGCGAGAGGGAAGATGGTCGATTCGACCTCTACCTTGGGTCTCGGTGGCAGGAAAGGTGCGCAGGGCATGGCTCGCGTCGAGGCGGAGCTTCTGGCAAGTCCTTGGCAAAAAGTATCAGGGCTAGGAGGTGTGGTGGCGTGCGAGCTCGCAGCGGCGGCAATGGCGTGGCGGCGTCCGCTTGCTCGGGCTTTGGTGGAAGAGGAGGGGCAAGAGGGCGTCTGGTGGCGGAGAAGAGAGGGAGGGAGAGACTGACGCGGTCGGGGCGGCTCGAAATGGCCGCTCGGGCTCGGACCGAGGAAGTGCGGCGTCGGAGCTCGTCGAGCGCGTGGCGCTCATGCGGGCAGAGCGAGGGCGCGTGGGCGAGCTGTGGGGCCAGGCGAGCGCGGTGCGCGGGATCGGTGTGCGGCGCTCGGGTGCGGGGGCGAGACAGCGGACAACGGCAGTGGCCCGGCGTACGGACGCCACGCGGCCGGCGTCGGCGCGGACAGCGTCGCGAGGAAGAAGAAGAGAGGAGGAAGAAGAGACTGTTCGGTGGGTCCCACTACGCCAAGATTCGTGCAGACTTGATGAACCCCATATTTTCCAAAATAATCTGAATTTCGAAAAACTCATAAAAGATGAAATGTTCCTTTTGATGAGTAGAACATTTCACTTTTAAACATCAAAACCTAATTCTGCCTAGAATTTGAATTTCAAAAATGGGGATTTAAAATTAAAAGGAAATCAATTTTACAAACTGTTTTTTTGACATTTTTGACCCACTTTCAAGCCTTTTCATGAAATGACCCCAAAATAAGTTTTGTTCCAAATAATTTTCTCTACAAACTTCATTTAACACTCAACACCAAACAATCAACCTTTCACATAGTTCTAGTTCAAGTCAAGGTAAACACATATTTCAAATTATCATTTCATGTAAAATAATTGACTATGCAAATGAGATGGTCATGCTCATGATGTGCAAGATAATGCATGCTTAACACCAGGGTGTTACAGCCCTTCCCCCCTTAAAGAAATCTCATCCCGAGATTTGAGTAGACTAACCATTCTTTATGAAAATCAGGATATACTTCTTTTAAATAGTCCTCCGTCTTCCAAGTGGCATCGCTATCATCATGATGGCTCCAAGAAACCTTATATTGCCTGACCAAACGATTTCTAGTCACTCTGTCTTTGACATCCAGGAGTCTCATAGGTTTCTCTTCATAAGTTAAATCTGAGCTCAGCTTAATATCTTTAACTTTAACAGCCTGTTCGGTTGGAACACGCAGACATCTCTTGAGTTGGGATACATGGAAAACAGGAAACACTGCACTCATCTCTTCAGGCAGTTTAAGCTTATAGGCCCACAATCCCTTTCTTTCCACTATCTGATATGGACCAACATAACGAGGTGCTAGTTTTCTTTTAACACCAAAACGTTGCACTTTCTTCATAGGAGAGACCTTCAGATACACATAATCACCAACATTAAAAGTTAGAGGTCTTCTTCTCTTGTCAGCATAACTTTTCTGACGAGATAGTGCAGCTGCTATGTGTTGTTGAATTGTTCGAACCTGCTCTTCAGCTTCTTTAACAAAGTCAGTACCATAATATCTTCTTTCTCTAGGTCCTACCCAATTCACAGGCGTTCTACACTTTTGGCCATATAGTTCCTCAAAAGGAGCCATCTGTATACTCTCTTGGTAACTATTGTTATAAGAGAATTCTGCCAAAGGTAACCATTTCTCCTATGAACCCTTGGATGATAAAACACAAGCCCTCAGAAGGTCCTCAAGAACTTGATTCACTCTTTCCATTTGGCCTAAAGTCTGAGGATGATAAGCTGTACTATGATTCAGCTTTGTCCCCAAATCCTTCTACAAGTGTTCCCAGAAATGAGCAGTAAACTGAGATCCTCGATCAGATACAATTGTCTTGGGAATTCCATGCAAACGGATAATCTCCCTGAGGTAAATATCAGCATATTGAGGCGGTCGATAATCTGTATGAACTGGAATAAAGTGCGCACTCTTGGTAAGTCGATCAACGATTACCCAAATAGAGTCATGCCCTTTTTGAATGGTGGGAAGTCCGGTAATAAAATCCATACTGATATCTTCCCATTTCCATTCAGGAATCAGCAACGGTTGAAGCATTCCGGCTGGCTTCAAATGAACAGCCTTTATGCGACAACAGATATCAGAACGTGCGACATAAGCGGCAATCTCCTTCCTCATTTTGGTCCACCAATAGCGAACCTTCAGATCGTGAAACATTTTACTACCGCCAGGATGAATAGATAACTTTGATAAGTGAGCTTCATCCATAATTTGATTTCTGAGTTCTCTATCTTTTGGTACGACCAGACGATCGTCAAACCATAACATTCCCTTCTCATCCACTCTGAAATGCTTGAGCGGTTGTTTCAACATTTTCTCCTTGATATGACCTATACCCTTGTTAGTTTTCTGACCTTCGATGATCTTGCTTTCAAGCGAGCAACTAATTTGGATGTTACGCAGCACAACAGGATGCATGAGGCTAAAACCATCTGCTAACAAAGGTTGAATAGCATGACAATGTGATTTTTGACTCAACGCATCTGCGACTACGTTTGCCTTGCCTGGATGATACAAGATCTCCATATTGAAGTCCTTAATAAACTCCATCCATCGATGTTGTCTCATGTTCAACTCGAGTTAAGTGAAGATATACTTTAGACTTTTGTGATCAGTATAGACTTTACAGAAGTTACCCAACAAGTAATGCCTCCAGATTTTTAGAGCATGCACAACAGCTGCTAGCTCCAAATCATGGGTTGGATAATTCACTTCATGCTTCTTTAACTGACATGAGGCATAAGCTATGACTCTTCCTTCCTGCATAAGCACACATCCTAAGCCTGTTTTTGATGCATCACAATATACATCAAAAGGTTTCCCCAAATCTGGTTGCGCAAGAACAGGAGCAGTGGTCAACAATTCCCGCAAGGTACGGAAAGCTGTTTCACACTCCTCTATCCAGACAAACTTCTTCTCTTTCTGCAACAGATTTGTCATAGGTTTGGCAATCTTCGAGAAATCCGGAATGAAATAATGATAATATCCGGCTAGACTAAGAAAACTCTGAACTTCATGCACAGAAGTTGGTGCTTTCCAGTTCATAACCTCTTGTACTTTGCTCGGATCTACTGAGATTCCCTCATCAGATAGGACAAGGCCAAGGAATTGAACTTTCTTGAGCCAAAACTCACACTTACTAAACTTAGCATACAGCTTATGTTCCCTAAGCCTTTCTAAAATAATCCTCAGATGCTCGGCATGATCTTCTTCATTTTCTGAGTACACCAAGATGTCATCAATAAACACCACCACAAACTTGTCTAACTCCGGCATGAAGACCGAATTCATCAGATACATGAAGTATGCAGGAGCATTTGTTAAGCCAAAGGACATAACCAGATACTCATACAATCCATATCTGGTAGAAAAAGCGGTCTTAGGCACATCTTCTGGTCTAATCTTGATCTGATGGTAGCCAGACCTAAGATCAATCTTGGAAAACACTCTCGCCTTGGACAACTGGTCAAAAAGAATGTCAATTCAGGGTAACGGATACTTGTTCTTAACGGTGACAGCATTGAGTGAACGATAATCCACGCACATCCGTAGAGATTTGTCCTTCTTCTTCACAAAGATAGTAGGACAACCCCATTCCGACACACTAGGGCGAATAAGACCCTTGTCCAACAATTCCTTCAACTGATTTTTGAGCTCTGCCAATTCATTTGGCGGCATCCGATATGGTCTCCTAGAAATTGGGGCAGTGCCAGGTAATAACTCAATGCGAAACTCAACATCTCTATCGGGTGGAAGACCCGGAAGCTCTTCAGGAAAAACATCCGAAAATTCACACACGACAGAAATTTCAGGAAGAGGGGTCACACGAGTAGAATAGGACACGCTCTCTAGCTTAAACTTTTGGGGCAATGGCACTTGAAAAGTACCCTCCCCAAGAGGATTTCTGATAGATAGCATCCTATTACCTGTATCGATCACAGCACCCCAGAATTTCATCCAACTCATTCCCATGATGACATCCACTCCTAAGCCAGGTAGAACTATCAAATTCAACCGAAACCTCCACTTATCTAGGTCTAGGGTTGCACCCTGAACTATCTGCTTAGTAGTTATATCAGCCCCAGCTGAACTAACCTTGAATTCAATGCTCAATTCAAGTATCTTTTGATCATGCTTCTGTGCAAATGCTTGACTCATGAAAGAATGCGATGATCCAGAATCAAACAAGTAAAGGACTCAAGTTAGATATTTTGCAAACCACAGGGAGAATGCTCCGAGGCTTGCCTTTCAGGAAAGAGCTTGGCTGGTGGTCGGGACACTCCGGAAGATCAACCTCAGGATCCTCTTCTGTTGCTGCTTCCCGAACCAAAGCTTCCTGCTGGCCTTCCTCTCCTTGTGCTCCGGGAACTACCGTTTCGAGCTCTGACGATCCTGTAGATGCCGCCAAATGAATTGGCAGAGCTCAAAAATCAGTTGAAGGAATTGTTGGACAAGGGTCTTATTCGCCCAAGTGTGTCGGAATGGGGTCCTGATTTCTTTTAATTATAAATAATGCTTTAGAGTTATCATTTCATGTGTGTAAAAATGCTTTTTATGCTATTTGTAACATGTGTGATCTGCTATTTGTTGTGGTTCAGTAGAGTGTAGTGTGCGAAACAATGGTTGTTTATAATTTCCTATAGTGTGCGAGTAAATTGTAATGCGAGGCTTGTTTGAAAAATTGTCGGTAGAAGAGAATGCAGATGACATGTGCTTATCTCATATGTTTCGAAATCATATCATTCATCTTAGCTGAGCATTCATTCACCATCAGCATGAGCATTGTATTTCTATATATATATATATATACATGGTATTCATATGCACTATGCATCATACAGGATCGTCAGAGCTCGAAACGGTAGTTCCCGGAGTACAAGGAGAGGAAGGCCAGCAGGAAGCTTTGGTTCGGGAAGCAGCAGCAGAAGAGGATCCCGAGGTTCCAGCTTGCTCATTTTTCATCCAAATGAGTTGGTTCAACTTGCAGTATTTTTCTTATGAGATGATCTATACACGAAAAATATGAAATGTGGAATTTGTGATACTTTTCTGTATAGCTTTATTTATCTTTATTAATTGCTTTTATCTTAGAAAATGCATAAGTAATTCTCTGTTGCTCAGAAAAATGTGAGACCAAATTTGTTAGTCTTCTTATGTCATGCTCTATCTGTGAAAAATGTTATGAGGTTATGTCATGTGGAAAGTTTGCTCTGTCTAGTTATGGTGCCTATTTCCATGTGATGATAAATAATTCATAATAAATAATATATAAGGAATTTGTGCATGAAACTTTTTGGAGAGTATTTTTATGTCAATCTAGAGCTAATTATGTTCTGAGATCTGTTGTTTAACATACTTTTATGTATAAAGTATTTTAGGCCTATTAAATTGTGCTGCCTTGTTATTTTTGTGTAGGATAGAGTACTTACTGTTTTGACTTGAAATTTTTATGGTAGTGTTTATTTGGTGCGAACTAACCTTGAATTCAATGCTCAATTCAAGTATCTTTTGATCATGCTTCTGTGCAAATGCTTGACTCATGAAAGAATGCGATGATCCAGAATCAAACAAAACAGCGGCAGGGATTTGATTCATAGAAAACATACCCGCAGTCACTGGTTCACCAGCAAGACTCTCCTCAATCGAGGTGTGGTGCACGCGAGCTTGGTACGGGGCCTGCTGCTTCTTGGGAAAAGGGCAATAACGAGCAAAGTGCCCCGTCTGGTTGCAGTTGTAACAAGGTCCATTGACAGGTGTCTTGTTAGCACCGGTCAAGCTGCTCTGTACTGGTTTCCCCTGTGGAGCCAGAACTTTGAATGCTCTGTGATGCTTCTGCGGATTCTGAGCTGGATAATTATTATGTCTTTTCTGCTGCGGGGGCCTGAATCTCGCACCAGACATCGGTGGACGAAACAACATACGGAAAGCAGTTGGGGCTCTTGCCTGAGAAGAACCACCTCCATCATGAGCTCTCTTGCGATTTTTGGTGGCAGCATGAATGTTGTTACTATTTTCTTGCATAATACAATCATTCAAGAAATCATTAAAAGTAACACGGGCAGAAGTGCTCATGGTCTTCATCAACTTAGAACTCAAGCCTCTCTTGAAGCTAGCTATCTTGTTCTCATCAGTGTTGACAAACTCAGGAGCATAGCAACTCAAAGTATTGAAGGAGTGCAGATACTCCTTCATATTTTAAGTCCCCATAGTGAGCGACAGAAACTCAGTCTTCTTCATAGCCATCAGACTGGGAGGAATAAAATTCCCCCGAAAAGCATGTGCAAAGCGGTCCCAAGTAATAGGAACACCTGGCGGGAACGTGGTGCGATGTTGCTTCCACCACGTCCCTGCTTGTCCCTCAAGCTGATGGGCTGCATACTCCGCTTTCAGCTCTTCTGTCAACCTTAGAAGACGAAATTTATCTTCCATGGTGTTGAGCCATTCATCTGCTTCGAGTGGCTCAGGAGCATCTTTAAACACAGGAGGTTTAGTGTCCTGAAACTCCTTGAAGCTGCTGTATTGACTTTGCTGAGGGCCCTGACGAACATCACGGGCCAAGCTCTCGCAAAGAAGCTGCTCCACATTGCGCTGGCTGCCCAAGAACTGAGCAAACAGTTGCTTCGCTTTGGTCAGAGGTGGGGGTGGCACACCACGTGCAGTGTTATCAGCACCCTCTTCAGATCCACCACTGCCATTAGCACCCGAACCACTACGGGTAACCGGCATCTGCATATTTCAGCAATAAGTACTTGGTGAATGTTGTCATAATGAGAGGTGAATGTACAAATCATGCCAAACTGAATGTTTTCATAAGCTCTAACGATCCTGTAGATGCCGCCAAATGAATTGGCAGAGCTCAAAAATCAGTTGAAGGAATTGTTGGACAAGGGTCTTATTCGCCCTAGTGTGTCGGAATGGGGTCCTGATTTTTTTTAATTATAAATAATGCTTTAGAGTTATCATTTCATGTGTGTAAAAATGCTTTTTATGCTATTTGTAACATGTGTGATCTGCTATTGGTTGTGGTTCAGTAGAGTGTAGTGTGCGAAACAATGGTTGTTTATAATTTCCTATAGTGTGCGAGTAAATTGTAATGCGAGGCTTGTTTGGAAAATTGTCGGTAGAAGAGAATACAGATGATATGTGCTTATCTCATATGTTTCGAAATCATATCATTCATCTTAGCTGAGCATTCATTCACCATCAGCATGAGCATTGTATTTCTATATATATATACACATGGTATTCATACGCACTATGCATCATACAGGATCGTCAGAGCTCGAAACAGTTGTTCCCGGAGCACAAGGAGAGGAAGGCCAGCAGGAAGCTTTGGTTCGGGAAGCAGCAGCAGAAGAGGATCCCGAGGTTGATCTTCCGGAGTGTCCCGACCACGAGCCAAGCTCTTTTCTGAAAGGCAAGCCCCGGAGCATTCTCCCGGTGGTTTGTAAAATATCTAACTTGAGTCCTTTACTTGTTTGATGCATTAAGTTATAGGCGTTGTTTTATACCATTGCTGCATTACTTATATTCCTTACCACTGTTTATACTTCAACCCTGTTAGGTTGAGGTACGAATATATGCTTAGCTCTGCTTAACTAGATCGGTAGAAGTCGGGTGATTTCCTATCATCCGCGAGTTATAGGTGGTGACTTAGAATGGTTGAATACATTGTTATCTTGGATAACCATGTGGAGATAATAAATCAAGACCGGGCGGGATTGGTGTTGAGACTGAACTGGAGGTTTGGTGTGGTTATCCCTCTGTGTCGAACTAGGACCCCGTCCGTTATACGTCCTCAAGTCATATTGAATTTATGCCTCACATTTAGCTGGAAGGATAAGTCGTTCTGACCGCGAAGCCTAATTTTGATTTGGGCCAGGAGTCGACCTGCTGTACGCATCGTATTGGTGAAGATGGGGGACCACAGGTTACGTGGAGAGTAAGTCCGAGGTCAGGGTCGCCCTGAATAAGGCAGCCGGGCGGTTCCTGGATACGATGGTACCTGTTGATCTCGCGCTTTTCCCGAATTGAATGTCGGTGATCTGTAGCTCACCGTGGCTGGTGAGTGTGGTTTGTGTGAGGAATACCCGCCAGCTGGTTAGTAATCGATTATAATCGCCATCGTTCCTGGACAGTGAACACTTGACTTGAGCAGCGGCATCGTATTAAGAACTTGCACAAGAGATGAGATGGTTGAGCTGTTGAGATTGAAGATACTCAACCGAAAATGGTTACTTTCTTGTTGAATAATTATTACCATGCTTGTTTAGTACAGGTGCTAATGTAGCATGATAAGGTTAATCAGATTAAAATACATTGCTATAAGGTTCTTATTAATTGTTCCTTAATGTAAGCTTTTTCGCAATTAAATGAGTCAGCTATCCTACTTATACAGCCTTGCATACTCCTTGGAGTCACTTTATTTTAGTTTATGACGGGTAAGTCTAGCTGAGTACATTCTCGTACTCAGGGTTTTATTTCCCATGTTTTTGCAGATGGTGAGATGTTTTATGGCTATTGTCAGAACTGCATCTATCCCTCTTTGGGAGATGACTAGACCTTGGGCATGGTCACTCTTCTCTACTTGATGCTTTTGCTGGATGTTGACCAAGGGACTGGCACTGTATTTGAACTAAGTGCGTGTGTGGATTTGAACTAAATTGCTTTCGCTTATTTTAAAATTTGAACTTGGGTTGTAATAACTTTATTCGTACTCCGATGATTTAAACTATGTACTTGTGAATGGGAACGCTAAACTATTACGATCTTGGTCGTGCCGAAAAAGTTTAAAATCCTTTGAGATTTCGGTATGACTACCGGGTTTATTAGGTCTCAATCATGTAGTTCGCCGTCCTAATGGTGAATTATGTGCTTGTCCTCTAATAAATTGGTCGGTTCTGTCACAGCTGGTATCAATTCTCGCACCATCAACGTAGTTAACAAGTGGAATGTTGAAAGAGGATAAGAATGAAGTTGTATTGTTTATCTTGATCTAGATTAGGACAACTTTACTTTCTGTTATAACTAATGATGAGTTAAAACTTGACCCTAAGAGCTTTTCTGCAAAAGTCCTTGCTTCTCACGAGCCTTACCTTGTCCCTCTAGCCTGCATTCCTGAGTCTTCTCCCCTTTTTTCGTCGAGTAAGTCTTGTTGAGTACTTTTGTACTCAGGGTTTGTTGAACCCCTATTGCAGGTACTAATTGGTGTTCGAACCAAGTTTATGTCGGTGGGCTCGACGTGATCTGGTTGCCCTCTCCCAACTTAGGCGCTCTACCTGAGTTGTCTTCTGTAGTTCTACTCTGCTTCCGCAAACGAAGTTAAGTTTGTAAAAAAATTAATTTATTCATATTTTATAAATTTAATGTTATTATCCTTCTGTACTCTGATGTATATTTTGTAATAAATATTGTAATGTTGGAGCTACTCCTTTGTTGATCCTGATATGAGTGTAAAATGTGATTTAATCGGGGTCCTTTGAGGACATCCGGCAGGGCTTTCTAAGTTATCTGGAACACGTGCATGACCGTCAGATGTCTTTAAGACAATGATAGATGCATATGGGACATATAATTTAGGAGGTTCTGCCACAAAAGAGCTATGGCCATGGCGAGTTGGATCGATGGAGCATCCGTCCTTGCAGCCATGGTGCACGGAAGAGGTCCGGTGTGGACACTGATCGAGGAGAGCGAGGTGGGAAAGTGATAGCTACGGTGGGCCCCACTAAATTGGAGGAGATGCAACTCCCTCTTCGTTTGAGGGAAGAATGATTATTTATTTGGTGACCACCAATAAAAGGGAGGATTGTTAGGGAACTGCTAGAGAAAGAAAAAGTTAACTATCTCTCCCAATATAACAAATTTATAAGGATAGGGGGTGAGATTGAGGGACTACGGGACATCCTCTTGCACTCCATCTTCCTCTTTCTCTTCCCCTACCCTGCCTCATCTCGTTACAGTCAGTCATCACCGGCACCCAAGAGCTAGCAAGGATGGTACGATGCAACATTGCAATTGCAAATTGAAAAGAAGCTTCTCTTTCGGTCGCGCTGGGCGCCTAAATTTCCGAGCAAACTAAAGCGCCGGGCGGCGGCTGGGCGAGCGGCCGGCATCCATCCACTGTCGACGTTCGGAAAAGTAGCCAAGCCACCACCACTGCCTGGGCTGACGCCGGCATGCACACACCCGTCCAGAGCAGTCCCATCGCGCGCGTCTCATGCAGCACCATCGATCGAACGCCTGCACGCGTCCACCTGCATGCCCACGCCGGCCTTCATGCTCGATCGATCGACCGATCGATGCCACCGCGTCCAAAAGGCTGCCGCACTCCCATCATTCCGTTCCATTTTTTTCCATTGCCATGTCGGGCCTGTTGAAAAGTTGCAGCTAGCACATAGGAGTAGCTAGCATCATCAATTCATCCCTGCTGCCTGCAGTTAGGCTCTGAAACACATGTAGATGCGTGTACTCAACACACAAATGACAAATGCAGGGAGGATCATGAGCATGCATGATGATGATCAACAGTTCATCAGCAGTTGTAGTGAGTGAAACACACGCACACAAATGCTGATAGCTCCTGTAATTGCCGCCATCCGTGGCACGTACGTACTGATGATGATGCTGGCATGTTCTCTGAGTTTCCCATCCGACTCTTGCAGTGGCTGAGCCCCTCTCCTTCAGCTTCAGATGTTAATTATGAGCACATCTTACTGCATTACATCATGCTTACTCGGTGATGATGACCGATCGATCTTTTTGTATGCATGCTTCACTTTGATTGCCTGCATTGGGAATGATGAGGACTACTGTTGGAGTAGTAGTATATCCACTGAGTAGTATATATAATGGTGGGCATTTAGGACCGCCTTTTGGATTTGTTTAGTCTTGATGCTCACGGGATCGAAGCCAAGAGATCGGTCGGGAGAAAAAGGCTGGTGCATGAGCTGCTGCTAATCATCACCATGTCTTAGGACCATTATTTCTAATCCCTAGCTTTTTTAGAGACAGCTACCTTAGCTAGTTAGCTAGTGCTTTCTCTACAAAGCAACTAGCAAATGATACAGGTATAATAATACTCATATACAATGCCCTAATGCAGAGCACAGGCATGCAATGCAGCAGAAAGGCTTGCAAAAGAGTTGCAAACAAAGTTCAAGGAAATATATATAAGAAATGCATGGGCCTACAGTAGTAATACATCCAAAGAAAGGGTAAAGAGAGTAGTGGGCAGGAGGGGGCCAATTAGTTCGTCTCTTTTAGAACAAATAATCTGTGGCCCACACTGTCACTGGGCCAGCAGTGAGAGCTAGCTAAGCTAGCTTTGCCCTCTGGAATCCATGTGCATCCCTGCTGCATGCCTAATAAAATTTCTTTTCTTTTTTTTTTGTCCTGCATGCATGCTATATGTAATCTAGTACAGTATGACGTTTTCAGGTAGAATTAGCACTGTCTGCCTTGGGTAATGGATACTGTTGTGTGCTCTTATACTTCACAAATCACACATGCATGAGTAGATGAGGCTTGCTGAATGTCGTACAAGCACTGATCATTGTCATCCTCACAAAGACACAAACAATGCAAACTGGCGGATCAGCATATCATCTATATCTTATTGTAATTGATGATCACCAACCATAGTACGATGTTTAGGCTCATTCATCACAGAAAGTAACGACAATAATATACATTCCATTCGACGCTCTACTTTCGGGCATGATATTTTCAGTCATCTTATATTTTACCCTCTACTACTAGTAAATAATCAGTTGAAAAAGTGATCTGGTCAACTCTGCTGGCTGGCTGTTGAGGTTTCAGGGTGTTGGCTCATGAAACCTCTGTTTGTCATGCCATGTCTCCACCATCAAGACTTCCATGCTTCTTTCTTCAGTGCTAGCCCTGACTCTGACTCGTTCGGCCGGCTTTGTCTCTCTGGCTCCGCGGCATCCATTTTGCCGCGCACCATGCAGACAATGCGCATCAAAATAAGCTCAAAATTGCACTTCGCCATGCCTAAGTTTAATTTATTATTACTCGGCTTTCAAGGAAACAAGATGAGTGTTTTTACGATGAATAGATCTCTGCTTGCCTGTTGATTTTCTTGGATTCATCTAGAGGTGCCCCGGCCCACAATAAGGCATGATTTGCCTTGGTTTCTACACCCAGTCTCCATCGAGAGCTCAGGACGACAGTTTGACACAGTTTGCCTTTGTATTTTGATTTATGCCTTTGTGTGTCAATCAAATGTTCAGCTTTGCCTGCTTTGGAAACTAATGCTTTTGAGTTACCTCCACTTCACTTCTGCAAAACAATGCTGTGGTACATATCCAACTTATGCCAGCTCTATCGATTATCATCCGACTCCCTACCAAGAAGTAATCAATTGTTATCAGTATTGCTGTCAATATTTCAGATAAACCGTAACTAACATCTGAAAGGATTGTTTGGCTGACAGTTTCTGCGGATGATAAGCCAGCTGACGTTGTTTTATTGTGAGAGAAAAACACACCATGACTAATAAGCTGGGCTGATAATCTGAAGCTGCCATGACCTTATGTAGTCTATGGGTAAGAGATCATATATGATGTTTTTGAACGAATCGGCACAGGACGATGAACATTTTTATTGATAACGAAGAAGTTATAATCCCTAATGGCGAAGCAAAACACAAGGATTATCATACGTTTGCAGAGAGCAAGTAGAAGATCGAGAACTCGAACTTTAAGCTATAGGACAGGGAAACAAAAGTGTCCAGACTCGAGAATATAATTGTGAGGGGGCCGGCCGGGCGCAGGGCAGAAACAAAAAGAGCTTTACACACAGTCGCTCGCTTTCGCACAGCAGGTTGCACTGCCGGCCCCAGTAGGCCGTATAGCCACGAGTACTGGGATGATATATGTATGATGCACGAGGGCCGGGGCCGTCCATGGAGCAATTGAGCATGAGAAGACACGCTCGATCACTCTGCCTCATCCATTGCATTTGCATGCATCGAAGTTACAAAAAGAACTTAAGAACACGGCAGCAGGCATGTCTGGAGGAGGTCGAACAAAGAGGATATCTCAACATGGTGCCACAAAGTCCACAAAAGGCTAAAGGCCATGAATCTCTCATCCTTACTCCTTATTACTCTCTTGTCTTCGTATGCAAATCTCTTACTACAATTTTCGGTGCACTTCAGCTCTAGCTTTGATGATCTTTTTTCTTCTTACTCCTCTTTGTCCCTAAACAAATGTGAAACTAAAACTAATAACTAATTTATTTTATATTACATAAATATGAAACTAGTACTATTTATTTTAAAATGCTATGTAAAATGTTGTTGAATATATTTAGATTTATTTAAAATCTACTTCTTTTTGTTATATTATTTTATAACTTGTATTTAGACATTAAGAAAAAGTATTAACAAATAATATTTAAACAACTCTAAACAAAGCAACAATAAACATATATTCTTTTTAGAAAAAAAATGATGTTACTTTAGAAAAAATGGTAGTTTGTTTCATATTTTTTATTTGAAATAAATCACTTACAATTATTTTAGACGATGAATTGATTTTTATTATTTTTAGAAAAACATAAAACAGTCCTTTGAAGCAGCTAAAGGACCAAACTTATTCGTTTGGTACTTGTTTTATACTCCCTCTCGGCAACTTTATAAGGCACGGTCACCCAAATCACAAGTTGAACATTTATTTATTCTATCATGTATACTATGTCGATTAAAATGGATCGAGAGCGACCCCTTTCACGTATATATTTTACAGAAACGTAAAATCAAAGTTAGGGATAAAATAGCCTTCCAGACGCCTGCAACCTTGGAGGCGCAGGTACTCCGTTTGTTAAGCCTAAGCGATCAATAGATATGTCGTTGCTGGAGACGGAAGATCACCATCGCACGGACAGGTAGGTCGTCTGACTTTTTGGAATAAAATCAGGCGACTAATTATTAGCAAACCCCTTATTCTATTGGTGGAATATTGGGGTGGTTTGGTGTGAAATTTAAACAGTGCTTGAACAAAGTGTACGGGGGAACTAATAAGAGGCAAAAGATGAAACAAAGTGCACGAGGGGAAAATGTGAGGTGGGATTTAATTTTCCTCTTTGAAAAATTAATGTTGAGAAATTAATAACCTAGCACTGGCAGAATGAGAAGAGAACACAGAGTAGTAGTGGTATAGCAGCTGACTAGCTGTGGTGAGAGGCAATAGGCATGTGCATCAACGGCAGTACGGCACAGGCAAAAGTCCTAGCCGCCATTGCCGCCGAGAAGAGCTTTTGAAGCCATCCACTCCGCTCTTTCAGTGCCCGCCCGGCCCGACCAGATCACCACCACCATCATCATCACCTCCTCCTCCACCGGCCACCGCACCTCACCACCATCCCTCCCCTGGCCCTGCTCCTGAGCGCGCGCTCTCCACTCCACAGTTCACTCCTCATGTCGTCCACCACCTCCTCCTCCTCCATCATGACCTTCACCAGTGCGCCACCACCTTTCTCATCTCCATTTTACCACCCCCGCCCTCCTCCCCTCCATGCCACCACCGCTCCGCCACTATGGCCGCTACCACGGGCACCTCCTCCTCGCCGCCGCCGCTCCCGCGCCACGGCGGCCTCCTCCTCCTGCTGCCACTCCTAACCATCACCACCGCCGCGTCCTCAGCTCCACTGCCGCTCCTCGCGCTCCTCTCCCTCAAGTCCTCCCTCCACGACCCGTCCGGCGCGCTGCGGCCCTGGACGTACGCGTCCGCGGCGTCGGCGGGCGCGACGCGGTCGCTAGCCCCGCCATGGTGCGCGTGGACGGGCGTGTCCTGCGACCCAACCACGGGGGACATCACCGGGCTCGATCTCTCCCGCCGCAACCTCTCCGGCACGTTCCCCACCACCGCGGCCAGGCTCCTGGCGCCCACACTAAAATCCCTCAACCTCAGCGCGAACGCGTTCACCGGGGAGTTTCCCACGGCGGTGTTCGTGCTCCGGCGGCTGGAGTCGCTCGACGTCAGCCACAACTTCTTCAACGGCACGTTCCCTGATGGCGTCGCGGCGCTTGGCGGATCGCTTGTCGTCCTCGACGCGTACAGCAACTGCTTCCTGGGGCCACTCCCGCGCGGCCTCGGCCAGCTACACCTCCTCCAGCGGCTCAACCTCGGCGGCAGCTTCTTCAACGGGAGCGTCCCGCCCGAGATCGGGCAGCTCCGCTCGCTGCGGTTACTGCACCTCGCCGGGAACGCGCTCACTGGGCGGCTCCCGCCGGAGCTCGGCGCGCTCGCGTCGCTCGAGCAGCTGGAGATCGGGTACAACGCCTACGACGGCGGCGTTCCGGCCGAGCTCGGCAACCTGACGCGGCTCCAGTACCTCGACATCGCCGTCGCGAACCTGTCCGGCCCTATGCCGCCGGAGCTCGGGGACCTCGCCAGGCTCGAGAAGCTGTTCCTGTTCAAGAACCGGCTCGCCGGCGGCATACCGCCGCGGTGGTCCGGCCTCCGCGCGCTGCAGGCGCTCGACCTGTCCGACAACCTGCTCGCTGGCGCCATCCCGGCGGGGCTCGGGGATCTCGATAACCTCACGGTGCTGAACCTCATGAGCAACTTCCTCTCCGGCACGGTCCCGGCGGCGATCGGCGCGCTGCCGAGCCTCGAGGTGCTGCAGCTCTGGAACAACTCGCTCACCGGACGGCTGCCGAAGTCCCTCGGCGCGAGCGGACGGCTCGTCCGCGTCGACGTGTCGACCAACTCCCTGTCCGGCCCGATTCCTCCGGGGTTGTGCACCGGCAACCGTCTCGCCCGCCTCATCCTCTTCGACAACCGCTTCGACTCGGCCATCCCGGCCAGCCTCGCCGCCTGCTCGTCGCTCTGGCGCGTCCGTATGGAATCCAACCGCCTGTCCGGCGAGATCCCCGTCGGGTTCGGCGCCATCCGCAACCTGACGTACCTGGACCTGAGCTCCAACTCGCTCACCGGCGGCATTCCATCTGATCTCGTGTCCTCTCCGAGCCTCGAGTACATCAACATCTCCGGCAACCCTGTTGGCGGCGCGCTCCCGAACGTGTCGTGGCAGGCGCCGAACCTGCAGGTGTTCGCCGCGAGCAAGTGCGCGCTGGGCGGCGAGGTCCCGGCGTTCGGCGCCGCGGGGTGTTCGAACCTGTACCGGCTGGAGCTGGCAGGGAACGACCTCACCGGTGCAATCCCCAGTGACATCAGCACCTGCAAGCGGCTGGTGAGCCTGAGGCTGCAGCACAACCAGCTCACCGGTGCGATCCCGGCAGAGCTCGCCGCATTGCCGTCCATCACCGAGATCGACCTGTCCTGGAACGAGCTCACCGGCGTCGTCCCGCCAGGCTTCACTAACTGCACCACGCTCGAGACCTTCGACGTGTCCTCCAACCATTTGGTGACTGCTGTCTCGCCATCGTTGGCGTCGTCACCAGGCGGCCGCGCGGTGACCACCGCTCGGCGCACCGCGGCAATGTGGGTTTCCGCTGTGGCGGTGGCGTTCGCGGGGATGGTGGTGCTCGCCGTCACCACACGCTGGCTGCAGTGGCGCGAGGACGGCACCGGCGCGCCTGGCAGCGGTAACGGGGGCAGAGGCGGTGCACGTGCACGACGACCCAACGTCGTCGTCGGGCCATGGCGGATGACCGCGTTCCAGAGGCTGGACTTCACAGCCGACGACGTGGCGCGGTGCGTGGAGGGGAGCGACGGCATCATCGGCGCCGGGTCGTCCGGGACGGTGTACCGCGCGAAGATGCCCAACGGCAAGGTCATCGCGGTGAAGAAGCTGTGGCGCCAGCCATCGGCGCACAAGGAGGGAGGAGGAGGAGGAGCTCCGGCGGCGGACGGAAACGGCAACAGGAGCGGCATGCTCGCCGAGGTGGAGGTGCTGGGCCACCTCCGGCACCGCAACATCGTCCGGCTGCTGGGGTGGTGCAACGATGGCGAGGCGATGCTGCTGCTCTACGAGTACATGCCCAACGGCAGCCTGGACGACCTCCTGCACGGCGCCGGAGGCACCAAGGGTAAGGCGGCGCTGGACTGGGACGCGCGGCACCGGATCGCCGTGGGAGTAGCGCAGGGCGTGAGCTACCTGCATCACGACTGCGTCCCCACCGTGGCGCACCGCGACCTCAAGCCCAGCAATATCCTGCTCGACGCCGACATGGAGGCCCGCGTCGCCGACTTTGGCGTCGCCAAGGCGCTCCACGCCGCCGCTCCCATGTCCGTCGTCGCCGGCTCCTACGGCTACATCGCACCAGGTACGTCGATCGTCGCGACGGCATGGACGTTTGTCACGTACCTAAGATTGGCTAATGATGGTCCGTGGATCCGATTGCAGAGTACACGTACACTCTGAAAGTAGACGAGAAGAGCGACGTGTACAGCTTCGGCGTGGTGCTGCTGGAGATCCTGACGGGGCGGAGGTCCGTGGAGGCGGAGTACGGCGAGGGGAACAACATCGTGGACTGGGTGAGGCGCAAGGTCGCCGCCGGCGCCGGCGACGTGATGGACGTGGCGGCGTGGGCGGCGGACCAGCAGATCGCGGCGCGGGACGAGATGGCGATGGCGCTGCGGGTGGCGCTGCTCTGCACGAGCCGATGCCCGCAGGAGCGGCCGCCGATGAGGGACGTCGTGTCCATGCTGCAGGAAGCCAGGCGCGGCAGGAAGCTCCTGCCCAAGAAGCAGCAAAGCGCAACCAAAGATTAATTAGCAACGACGTCTTCGTGTTACGTGTACTACGTCGTGTCTTGTAGTCATGTATAATGTCTTACTAGATCACTTGCGTGTCATATTTCAAAGCCAGGGCAAGCCGAAAATTTTTCAATTTTCTTAAACTCGCTCGTCAATCAATGCTCTAGCACAAAATAAAATTTTTTGATACATGGTATTAAAAATTTCATGGATAAATAAATTCAAAACGTCTAACTAATAAACAGTAATAATTATTTTTGGATCTCTCTATTTAGAACTTGGCAGATTTTCCCTCGGATAGATTTTATTAACTCTAACTAGGAAGAGAATAACTACTGCTTAATTAATAACTTATATACATATACAAAAAATATCCTAATACCTTTTCCCTTCCTAGAATCTTTTAGTTTTAGTATGTCCATGAAAACATAATATACTATCTTAACCGTAATGGATTACCTGCACCAATACATGAGATCCTTGTGCTATTTTCTACTAGCAGGTCCAATAGTAGTCTTAGTTATCAACTCAATTTATTTTGCCCTTAAGAAATTTGATGCAGCAAATTACACAAATGTAAAAAAAATGGAATCCAAAAAATCATAAGTAATCTATTTTAAATAAAAAATATGAAACCATTTCATTTATAAATACCATCCAATTTTTTTATCTAAAAATGATATATGTATGTTGTTGCTTTGTTTAGAGTCATCAAAATCTTATTTGTTAATAATTTTCTTAATGTCAAATATGAGTAACAAAATGAAATAACAAAAACAGGTAAGTTTCAATAAATCTAAATACATTCACCAACATATAGATAGTATATCTAAAATAAATAGTACTTGTTTCATATTTATCTAGTATAAAATAAATTAGTTATGGTTTTCTCGATATTAAGATGGACTTTAATTGTTTTCATAAAATAGAAAAGTACTCTTGAAATTATCTAGAGGACCAAATTTTCCTAGTTTCAAATTTGAATAGTCGAAGAAGGGCATCCAATACCCGGTTTGCTGGTTCAAGATTAAAAATTGGACTATCGTGCTAGTTAGAGGTTACATAGACTTTACTCTTTGCAATACTCCCTTCCATCTTCCCACAAATAATGGTATCCTAGATTTGAAGTAAGTTAATCTCTCTCAAATTTGACTAGATCATAAAAAAATAGTATCAACATTATATCTCTAAACAGGTTTGTTATAACAATATATATTTTATAATTCATCTAATAATACTTATTGCGCATCATAAATATGAGTATTTTTTGTATATATTTGGTTAATTAGAAAGACTGGTTTTTGGCTCCTCAAGAAAAAGTAAGAATGACATTTGCTTGGGGACAAAACGTAGGAAGACAAAAAATGAACATCAAAATTAGAGCTGAAAAGCACCGAAAATAGTAGTGAGAAGTTTGCATACGAAGCCGCAAGAGACCTGGCTCCGGACCTGTGTCTCGAGCCCCCGCGTCGCTCCCCGCGGGCGACACGGGCGGCACTGTAACCAGCACCGCCAGCCCTCCCCCTCCTCCTCTCCCGCCGTGCCGCTGCCGGAGCAGGCAGCCGGCATGGCCGTGCGGCCTGTAGGGAGGGCGGCGGCGGGGCGACTTTCCTTCGCGGTGGTGGCGTCTTCTTCTTCCACGCGACAGACGGCGAGGCAGCTCGGCGCTGGACGCTGGGGCGGGCTTTCTGGGCGGTGGCGCAGCCCCGGGGCCCGGATCCAGAGGTCCGGTGGATGGATCTGCTCGCGCCCCCATCCCCTCCGCCAGAACTGTTGCGTGCGCTGGATCTTCCGGCCGCCATGGCCGGTTTTCAGTGGAGGAGCTGGGGCGGTGGCCTCGGTGGTGCTGGTGGATGGGCTGGCCTCCTCTCCCCGTGGCTCCTGGCACTCCCGTTTGGGGGTGTCCTGGGGACAAAGGCCAGGGTCGATTCTCCGGCCAGCCATCGGATCCCCCTGCTTCTGGCTGGCATGGGCTCTTCCCGGTGTCGGTCTTGTGGCTGGTGGGTTAGTGTGGCGGTCGGGCCCTGGTTTCGGTGGTGGTTCGGCCTCGTCTGCGATGCCGTGGTGGCATGGTCGGCCGTGGTTGTGGCGCCCCTCAGCGCCATGGTGGTGCTGCCGGCGACGCCGGGCCAGGTTGTAACACTCTGGTGTTAAGCATACATAATCACTTGCATTCTTAAGCATAAGCATCATTATGCATGGCATTAATGAAAAGATTGATTGTCATTTCATGTATCATGTTTGATCATTCCAAATTATGCCTGCCTTTCACATAAATTGAATATGTGGTATGAGTGTTTGGTGTTGGATGACCCCTAAGGTAACCTAGACATGATTAGAACACCAAATTAACCTAGGTTTATGTTTATGGTTTTGGCTAATTAAGCTTTGTTGTCATGGTTGACCAAGGTGGACCATGAAAGTAGTTTTATTTGACTGAATTGAAAGTGGTAGCTAGAGTGCTTGCATGTATGTACACCCTAAATAAAGTTTGTAGAGAATTTTATAAGGAACAAAAGTTGTTTTTACCACTTTTCATGAAAATGCCTGGAAGGTGTTCAAAAATATTGAAAAATGGCAGAATTGGGGGCTGATTTTCCATTTTAGGAATTTTTAAAAGGTATTTTATTTGGATTTTTGTATTTCAAAATCTAGGTAGAATCTGGTAAAACTTCTTTAAGATGAAATGTTCTACTCTTCAAAAGATACATTTCATCTATTTTGAGTTTTTGCTAATTCGGCTTAGTTTAAGAGTTATTAAGTAGCAAAGTTTGTTTTAAATTAGTGAAAACTGTATTTCGGTGACGGTTGTTTCCTGGCCGTCAGGGAAATCCCCGACCAGGAACGCGCCGTGGCCGCCCGCGGCAGCATGCGTCGGCCGCGTGGCACCCGGGGTCTGTCGTCCGGAGGAGTTTTTGGCCACGTGGGCGTCGTCCGAACCCCGCCCGCTCCTTCACTCTCCCCGCGCCCTCACTCTCTCCCTCCTCCCCGCTCATTTCCGCTCTGTTCACCGCCGCGTCGCCCGAGCTCGCCTCGCCGCCGTCCAGAAATCCGCCGGCGGCAGCCACGCATTCGCCCGCTGAGCCCCGCAATCGAACGCGCCCGAGTCCGCTCCCTCATCCTCCACCCTCGTCTCGGCCTATTGCTTCGAGGTATACCCGAATCGTCTCATCTTCTCCCCGTCCGCCATGGCCGCACCTCGGCTTCACCGTGGTCCTGTCGCTCGGGCCATCCTCTCTCGCCATTAGGGTGCACATCAGAAGCGTCGTGGTGGGTAGCTACTAGGACGATAGTCAATGGCGTCGATTAGGGTTTCGTGGGGTCGGATTTCGTCGAACCGCCGCGCGGAGTGCCGCCGCTCCGCCGTGCTCGTGCTTGATCGATGCCGCTCCCTCCCATCTTTAGTACCCTTGATCGATGCGCGCTGTTCTCCTCTCTCTTCTCCGCCGATTGGTGACGCCGGAGCGCCGCCAAGACGGCCGGCCGAGCGTCGCCGCCGACGAGGACCGTCGGTCTAGAATGAGGGAAAACCTAGGGTTCTTGGTGCAAGATTGCCAGACATAGAGATTTACCTATTAGGGCTCGGTTAGTTTCTAGAAACCTCAGGGTCCCCGGTGTAAAGTGCTTTTTCCTTTTTCTTTTCCAGAAATGATTTCAGATTTCAGTTTAAACTTTGAAAATTCATAACTTGCTCATTTTTCATCCAAATGAGTTGGTTCAACTTGCAGTATTTTTCTTATGAGATGATCTATGCATGAAAAATATGAAATATGGAATTTGTGAAACTTTTCTGTATAGCTTTATTTATCTCTATTAATTGCTTTTATCTTAGGAAATGCATAAGTAATTCTCTGTTGCTCAGAAAAATGTGAGACCAAGTTTGTTGGTCTTCTCAAGTCATGCTCTATCTGTGAAAAATGTTATGAGATTATGTCATGTGGAAAGTTTGATCTGTCTAATTATGGTGCCTATTTTCATGTGATGATAAATAATTCATAATAAATAATATATAAGGAATTTGTGTATGAAACTTTTTGGAGAGTGTTTTTATGTCAATCTAGAGCTAATTATATTCTGAGATCTGTTGTTTGATATACTTTTATGTATAAAGTATTTTATGTCCCTGAAATTGTGCTGCCTTGTCATTTTTGTGCAGGATAAAGTACTTACTGTTTTGACTTAAAATATTTATGGTAGTCTTTATTTGGTATGATTAAGCTCCTGTAATTTTTACAGAATTTTCTGAGTAGTCTAAAGTCATGTTATAGTTATACCCTGATTTCTTTTAATTATAAATAATGCTTTAAAGTTATCATTTCATGTGTGTAAAAATGTTTTTTATGCTATTCATGATATGTATGATCTTCTATTAGTTTTGGTTCAGTAGAGTGTAGTGTGCGAAATAATGGTTGTTTATAATTCCTTATAGTGTGCGAGTATTTTGTAATGCGAGGTTTATTTAAGTTTTGTCGGTAGAAGAGAATGCAGATGACATGTGCTTATCATACATGTTTTCAAATATCATATCATTCATCTTAGCTGAGCATTCATTTACCATCACCATCAGCATTGTATTTATATATATGCACGGTACTCATACGCACTATGCATCATATAGGATCGTCAGAGCTCGAAACGGTAGTTCCCGGAGCACAAGCAGAGGAAGGCCAGCCGGAAGCTTTGGTTCGGGAAGCAGCAGTAGAAGAGGATCCCGAAGTTGATCTTCCAGAGTGTCCTGACCACCAGCCAAGCTCTTTCCTGAAAGGCAAGCCCCGGAGCATTCTCCCTGTGGTTTGCAAAATATCTAACTTGAGTCCTTTACTTGTTTGCTGCATTAAGTTATAGGCGTTGTTTTATACCGTTGCTGCATTACTTATATTCCTTGCCACTATTTATACTTTAACCCTGTTAGGTTCAGGTACGAATATATGCTTAGCCCTGCTTAACTAGATCGGTAGAAGTCGGGTGATTTCCTGTCATCCGCGAGTTATAGGTGGTGACTTGGAATGGTTGAATACATTGTTATCTTGGATAACCATGTGGAGATAATAAATCAAGACCTGGCGGGATTGGTGTTGAGACTGAACTGGAGGTTCAATGTGGTTTATCCCGTCTGTGTCGAACTAGGACCCCGTCCGTTGTACGTCCTCAAGTCATATTGAATTTATGCCTCACATTTAGCTGGAAGGATAAGTCGTTCCGACCGCGAAGCCTAATTTTGATTTGGGCCGGGAGTCGACCTGCTGTACGCATTGCATTGGTGAAGATGAGGGACCACGGGTTACGCGGTTGTAAGGCCTGGATATAGCATGGTGCACCCTGCTGGCAGCCGGACGGTGCCCGGATGCGATGGTACCTGTTGATCTCGTGTTTTTTCCGAATTGGATGTCGGTGACCTGTAGCTCACCATGGCTGGTGAGTGTGGTTTGTGTGAGGAATACCCGCCAGCTGGTTAGTAATCGATTATAATCGCCATCGTTCCTGGACAGTGAACACTTGACTTGAGCAGCGGCATCGTAGTAAGAACTTGAACAAGAGATTAGATGGTTGAGCTGTTGAGACTAAAAGATACTCAACCGGAATTGGTTACTTTCTGTTGAATAATTATTACCATGCTTGTTTAGTACAGGTGCTAATGTAGCATGATAAGGTTAATCAGATTAAAATACATTGCTAGAAGGTTCTTTTTAATTGTTCCTTAATGCAAGCTTTTCCGCAATTTAAATGAGTCAACTATCCTACTTATACAGCCTTGCATACTCCTTGGAGTCACTTTATTTTAGTTTATGACGGGTAAGTCTAGCTGAGTACATCCTCGTACTCAGGGTTTTATTTCCCATATTTTTACAGATGGTGATATGTTTTATGGCTATTGTCAGAACTGTTTCTATCCCGCATTGGGAGATGATTAGACCTTGAACATGGTCACTCTTCTCGACTTAATCCTGTTGCTGGATGTGGACCAAGGACCTGGCACTGTATTTCAAATGTGTGTGTGTGGTATTTAAACTTAAATCGCTTCCGCTACTTTGAGTCTTTAAACTGGTTTGTAATAACTCTATTTCGTACTCCGATGATGTTTTAAACTTGGTGCTTATGAATGAGTATGCTAAACTATTACCATCTTGGTCGTGCTAGAAATGTTTGAAATCCTTCGAGATTTCACGGACTACCGGGTTTATTAGGTCTCAATCATATGATTTGCTGAATTAATGGCGAATTATGTGCTTGTGCTCTAATAAATTGGTCGGTTCTGTCACACAGGTGGAGGTCAATCTTCTCCGTCGGGGTGGTCGGGTTCAGGTTGGCATGGGGGCGACCCTCCTCTATGTCGTTCCTCTCCCCTTGAGCTTGGCTGCAACGGCGGGGCAGCCATTGTATGGAAGGAGGCCTTGGCATCTTTGGGTTGCTGGTTCGGGGCCCTGCCCCATTCCGGTACCTTTCGGGCAAGGGCGGTGCCCAATCAAGCTCGGTCGGCAGTGGTGGCCGGCGGTGGCTTCGGCTTCGGTGGGCGGATGGTGCTCGTACATGGTGGCGGGAGGCGGGCGTTTGGCAGGTGGTTTGGCGGGGTGCTGGCGCAGCTCTGCGGCTGCTCGCGTGGCCGACGCGTCGATCTCGGTGAGGCTTCTTCTGGATGACCAGCAATGGCGACTTAGTGTCTGGCGGGGACCCGATATCTTGACCACCGTCCGTGCTTTGGGTTCTTTGGGCTTAGGCCTGGCGACGGCAACACCTGCGGGTGTCGTTCCCCTGTTGTGGGCGTCGTATCCCCAGCACACTCCACGGGCGAAAGCCTTGTCTTGTTTGGACAAGCGACGACGGCGCTCGGGCGTCGTGACCTTCTTGAAGGCGTCGCTGTGGATTTCGGCACGGTCGGGATGTCTTTGGGCAGTGCTCGTTCGTCGTCTCCGTCAACGTGTTCGTGGTTGGTGCCAGTGGTGGAGTAGGCATAGCTTGTTTTTAGTTGCTTAGTTTATAGGTTCTTGTTGCTAGCTTTTAGTTGTTTGTTGCGTCAGCGGTGGAGCTCCTAGTGGTTTAAAGTGGAGGCTCGTGTCGACGACCCAATCCGACCGAGTTCTAGTGGTTAGAGGCTTGTGTCGATGTCCCAGTCTGACTAAGCGTGAAGTTGAGTAGAGTTGAGTTGGTGCTCTTTGTGGCACGAGTTGAGTTGACTTGGTATCTAGATGTGCAGTTGGATTAGGGTACCCTCTACAATTGTATATGTGGTTTTCGCCCAGTTTCCACTTCAAAAACTGGACGAATGTTTGTCTTCTTTTTTTTTTATTCGTCTAATAGAAATCACGACAAAGCTTTCTGCCATCCTTTGTAAAAAAAAAGCCGCAAGAGACAAGCTGAGAGTGGTAAGGATGATGGATTCATGGCCTTTAGCCTTTTGTGCACTTTGCGTGGCACCATGCATGTCGAACTTGCTGTAGGCGACAACAAGGCCACACAGAAATCTCTCTTTTGCCCGTGTCACTTTCACTTTCCTTGCATCCACACAGAAATCCCTCTTTTGCCCGGCATTGTCTCTTTCACTTTCCTTGCATATATTCCAGACGATGATGATCTAGCTCTATGTATATACCTCGCTAGGGCTTTGCAATCTTTCCCCCTTTTTTTGAGATCGGACCATTCACCCATATTTCATTAAGAGGGAGTTAAATCAAACAACAAAACATACCCGGACGGCGAGTAGCCATCAGGTTATGTCCGAACCAGTTCGCCTAACTACTGGATGGTTATGTCCGAACCAGTTCGCTTAACTACCGGATCCAATGCTAATGATTACATGGCGCCATTATTTTTCCACCAGATGGGATGGCTACGGCAAGGGTCCTAAATCCCGCCTTCACCCGGTCGTCAGCTTCGCGTACTACTCCGATACTCGCATGAAGGTCCTGCTGTTCCTCTCCTTCCATCCATACAACCAAAGAGATGAGCAACGTCAAAGAGTCGAAAGCTGGACGCAAGTCGGCAGAAAAGCGAAGCCGCTGGCGTAGCCACCAGTCTGTCGCGTCCTCCGCGTCATCCGGTGCGAGCGTGGCCAGGCCAAGCAGCGTCAACAACGCGCGCTAGAGCTCCCTTGTGACGATGCAGCCGACTAGCAGGTGGTCGGCAGACTCAGCTTCCTGTGCGCACATAACACATGCGTCATCATCCTGTAAACCATGCCGCTCACTACTACAAATGTGCTCATCACTGTGGCTGGTATAAAAAGCCGGCACTGATGTTTGTCACTGGTCCGCCGCTTCCACGACCCAGATCCTGACTCCAGCTCTCTCTCTCCTTGCGGCACAGACTTCTCCTTTTCAACCATGGCCGCTCGCTCCTCTCCCAAATCCCTCTCCTCTCGCATGGCTGCATGCTCCTCTAGTTCTCTCCCCGGATCACTCTCCTCCCAATTCCTTCTCAACCATGGCCGCTCGCTCCTCTCCCCCAGGCCCCTCTCCTTCCTCTCCCCAGACACTCTCCTCCCCAATAGCCGCTCGCTTCTCCCCGATAGCCACACGAGGCCACCGCAGTGCTGCCACGCAGCGACCGACGTGCAGGCACGAGGCCGCGGCAGCGCGGTCAGACTGCGATATGCCACAACCTTATTTAGTGCCAGCGATATGCCATGGATTTGAGTTAAGGTGAGGTCCTTTTCCCTGTTTTGGCGCTGCTCAGATGCATATTATCGGACTTATCGGATTCGATTTTTCTTCATAGATTTGGGGAAATCGGTCGAGGTACAGCTACAGGATTTGATTTTTATGCATGCTATATTCACGAGGTTCGCTCTCAGATCTGATGCCTTCCCCTGTTCTTCATCTGTTTGCTCCTTTTTAATTCTATTTGGATGCCTGCAGATCGAAACAACGGATTGCTAAGGAAGCTAGGATTCTTGGTGGGCATGCACCCTATTATTCTTGTTTGGTGGCTGTGAAAATGATTTGGATGCTGTACCTCATGGCTTTCTATTCACGCATGCAGCGGCCTGGATGGATCCACCTCGTATCCCCACGGCGCGCTCCTCTTCTATTGCGCAGCGTCGGTGAGTACCTGCTGAGGCCGGAGCTGCATGGATCTGCAGCTGAAGGGGGCTGGTGGCGTGGATCTGCACGCCGGTGCAGGCACGAAGCCCCGGGCGCGGGCATGGCCAAGCGGAAGTAGCGTTGCCTTCTTCTTCTTCTTCTTCTTCACGGCTCATGGTGTTCTTTGCTGTCTCGCTCTTCTCTCCCATGCGAATTTGTGATGTGTTGAGCCATGCTCCAACCTCTCGAAGAGTTGAGCTGTGAAGCAACCAATGAAAATCATGTCTTCCATGCATGCAGTTGAGCAGATATTTATTTATCATTTCATCCATTTTACCTTCTTTTGCTTGAACCAAGCAGTCCAAAGCATTGCCATAACTAGGCGCGATCCCTCCGGAAACCAATGACGCAATGCAACGTGCCATGGGGCTTATAAATTGGCAACTTAGTTAAAGTACAGTAGAAAAAGGGATGTTAGTTGCAACTTTTGATCCAATAACCATCTGTTAATTATCGACATGTACCATGGGGCTTAAGCAAAGGTTACTCACATTAACCGATAGTAGTACGCCGCCAGCTGATCAAACACTCGAGTGTACGTACAAAAAGTACGAACTGTGTCAACTGTCGTCCTGAGCTCTCGATGAAGTCTGGGTGTAGAAAACAAGGCAAATCATGGCTTCAGACAGGCCTCAGCTTATTGTGGGGTCCCCTCTACTCTAGATGAGTAAACTAAGCATGACAATGAACAATGATAGATGATACGCTAATCCTCCAGTTTGTATTATTATTTGTGAGGATGACAATGATCAGTGCTTGTAAGACGTCGTGCAAACCTTTTCTACTCATGTGTGATTACTGATTAGAAGTACTAAGAATAGCGCGTGGCCAGAAACCTAGCTTAGATAGGAGTATTAGAGTACCAATGTTTGTAGAGCACAGAGCAGTATATCCTTCTCATCACCCAAGTCAGACAGATGCTAAATGTACCTGAAATGTCATACTGTACTAGATTACAAATGGCGGAGCATGCATGCAGGAAAACAAGAAATTTTATTCATTAGCCAGGGATATGATTCAAATGGATTTCAGAGACCAAAGCTAGGTGTCACTGGTGGCCCAGTGACAGTGTGGGCCACAGATTATTTGTTCCAAAAGAAAAGAGGTCGAAAGCAAGCACATCCATGGATGGTGCACAAGGTTCGTTCAGACTGTGATACTGATTGGCCCCCCTGCCCACTACCACCTCTTTACCCTGCTTTCTTTACATGTACTACTACTGTAGGCCCATGCATTTCTTATATTCCTTTGACCTTTGTTTGCAACTCTTTTACATGCCTTTCGATCTGCTGCATTGCATGTGCTCTGCATTAGGGCATTGTGTATATATATATATATATTAGTATATGACTGTATCATTTGCTAGCTGCTTTGTAGAGAAAGCATTAGCAAACTAACTAACTAATTAAGGTAGTTATCTCTAGAAAAGCTAGGGATTAGACCGCTGAAATAATATAAAAGGGTCAGGGTCAGGGAGTGAGGCCTAGATAGGTCCTAGTAAGACAAGGCGATGATTAGCAGCTCATGCACCAGCCTTTTCCTTCTCGATCGATCTCTTGGCTTCGATCCCGTGAGCGTCAAGACTAAACAAATCGGAAAGGCGGTTCTAAATGCGCATAATTATGCAGTATACTTGTATACATACTACTCCTACATAGGAGGACATACTAGTAGCTAGCTACTCATCATTCCAAATGCCGGCAAAGCGTAGCATGATTGATTTTACTTTGCGTCCAAAAAGACCGATCGGTCATCCACCGAGTAAGCATGACGATGTAATGCAGTAAGACGCAGGGTCCCTGGTAAGACGTGCGCATAATTAACAGCTGAAGCAGAGGTTGAACCAAGCTTCGGATGGGATCGACCGGATCCTGCCAGCATCGTAATAATCATCATCATGAGCGATGCCACTGATGGCGGCAATTACAGGAGCTATGATTATGAACGTAGTGTTCATCATCTCGCATTTGTCATTTGTGTGTTGTGTGTACATTTACATGTGTTTCAGAGCCTAACTGCTACTGCAGGGCTGAATAATACCACTCCTATGTGCTACCTACCTGCAACTTGAAACAACAGGCAGGCTCAGCATGGAAATGGAACGGAATGATGGGATTGTGGCAGCCTTTGGACCCGACGCGCCCGGTGGAAACACATCGAGCATGGACGCCGGCGTGGGCATTGCTAAAGCAGGGGAGGTGGAGGAGGGTGAGAGAGAGGCCGGAGTGTTGGTGGTAGGGCAGCCTGTAGGATGGACGACGCGTGCATGCCTCCGATCGATGGTGCTGCATGAGACGCGCGGGATTGGGCCGGAGGGGAGTGCCGGTGGTGCTGCGGCGTGCTTTTCCGTACGTCGCCAGGCGATCGATGCCGCCCGCTAACCAACCGCCGGCCGTTTGCTCGGAAATTTAGGCGCCCCGCGCGACCGAAAGAGAAGCTTCTTTTCAAATTTGCAATTGTACCCCTGCTACGTCGTCTTGGCTGCTGGTGATGACTGGAACCAAGAACGAACCTCTTTGTTTCCTTTTTCGACCTTCTCTATTTTCGAGCGGGAAGGCCAATTGTTAGTACCAGGGGGACGCGCGTCACCGTAGGTACGAAGTAGGAATAAAAATATGTTAGATTAATGAATTGTTAAGATACATTTTGCATGTCAATATAAATTGCTAGTGACAAATGATAGTGAATTGCTGAAGTGGACGTATTTACATGGACATATTGCATGTCAAGGGAAATAGGTAGTGGGGTTGGTAGTGGACTGCTGAAATAGACGTGTTGCATGTTGAGAGAAATGGGCTGTGGGGTTTGTCTATATAAGTTGGATGAAATTACACCTTCTAGACGCATTTTTATTCATCTAAAAAAACATTTTTGTTTATGTATAAACACTGTTTAAAGTTTCCCTTTTATATAACACTTTTGGTGTAGCGTCTCACATGTGTTTAAAGTAGTCTGTTGGCCTTCTCGTCCATCTCAGAATAGAATACAAGAACAGAGCAACTCGTCCCTCAAGCGCTTGAATAACCTAGACAATCGTCCTCTCCACGTCTTTTCTCCGCATCCGCTACCATCTACGTAGTCCCGCCATGCTTTCTCCCGCGCCTTGCGCCTTTTTCCTCGTCGCTCATTTGCTGGCTTTCGTGCCGACATTTGTGGTGGTTCTTCTTTGCATGTTTGTTTAAGTTAGAGGAGCTGGTTACGTGTGGGTTGGGGGAGGGAGTGGGTGTTAAGGGGGCTTGTGCCCCCTGGTTATTCATAGCTTGTGGTTGCTCGTGATTTAATTGTTGTTGAATCAAGTTAAAAGACAATGTGAAACTATGGCCTTAATGTGAACAATGACTTTTAATTTGAATGTGGCCAAATTAATAAGAAGAAAGTGTAGAATGAACATTAAAACCGTTACTTCTTCCTTCTATAAAAGAAAATGTACGCAGAGTTATAAGGGACATCTTCATATATAGATGTTCATATATATATATATATATACCGAAATCGTCCACAAATAACAGAGTTATGTTGCATCTCCCAAATACTGCCCTATATGTATTCTTTTGCTTTTGTACCGGTCAACGAGTTTTAGCATTAACTATATTTTCTTTAGAAAAAAAATATATTAAATGCAAATCCACCTAAGAAACCAACTAATAAGGGTTGAAGTTATGCGGTTGAATAGTTATATGGCTAAATATATCTATTTTTGGAGTTTGATGGCCAAAACCATACTCGAATAATAGTTCGATTACAAAAGGTTAACTTGTCTCTTGCTTTTTATACACATCGTGAAATACATACCATGACATCAATGAAATGGATGAATTCTTAACAGCTAAGCTTATTATTATTCCCTTCACCCATTAGCCACATGCATAGCTTTGTGAACGGCATTGCCACATTTAAAACTCTGTGATCAGCACACACGTCTGACTTACCCAAAAAGAGCTCAGTCAAAATTGAACTGAACTGAAAGATGAGAGAGGGATCCTCAACATCAGAAGTCCCTAAGCCCAATATTAGCAACTCCAGCCCGTTTAAGATAAAGGCTGCCCATCCTGAATTTCCGGCCCAACAAGCCCACTTCACTCAGACGCGCGCGCGGGCCCACCATCTGGATCCAACGGGTGCAGATACGACAAGCCCATTTCATTTTTTTATCCAGGAAATAAAAACTGGAGTTTTTTTTTTCTGTTGCGATTATTTTTTTGAATTTTTGTTGCGATTATATTATTAGGAAATACAGAAATCGAGTTGATCCGGTTTGATTGGCGACGCAGCAACCACCTCACTCCAGTCCACTAGAGGACACGGCGGCTGCCGGCGACGAGGGAGATGGCGGCGGCGGCGGAGGTGAGGTACGGGATAGTCGGGGTGGGGATGATGGGGCGGGAGCACCTCCACAACCTGGCCCACCTCGCCGCCGAGGTCGAGCGGGAGCAGGCCGTCCGGGTCCGGGTCACCGGCCTCGCCGACCCCCACCAGGAGTCCCTCCGCCTCGGCCTCCAGCTCGCCGCCGAGCTCGGCCTCCCGCCTCCTCAGGTACGCACATATACCCCGCTCCACCCTCGTAATTATCAGAGAGATTCCGACCTCTCAAATGTTTCCTCTTGTACAATAGTGTGCACATTAAAAAGAAACAGATTTTGAATAGAATATGATCCATTATGATTAGGCTGTGCAAAGAACAACCATTTTCCTTCTTAGTCGGGTACTAATTACTGAATCTGCAAATTTTAGTAACACCCAAAACGGTTTCAAGACCTTTTCAGGCTGTGTGACGCCATCATCGTATCTTCCCCAAACATGACCCACTACGAGATACTCATGGACATCATCCGCCACCGCAAACCGCACCACATCCTTGTCGAGAAGCCGCTGTGCACCACTGTGCAGCACTGCAAGAAGGTAAGTTAGTCCGGTACTTTGAGCTGCTACCTAGCGCATGCTACTCTGTTTCTTTTCTTGATATATGACCTACCTGTTGCATAGTTTTCGACATTTCACATTTTATCCTCCGGGAGAGATCAACAAACCATACTATCTAATAGCACAATATGATTGTACCCACCCAAGAAATGAAATCAGTATCATTGTTCTGATCAGGGAACATGGGATCCATGTTGTTGAAGAAAACTGTTTTAATTGAATTTTAGCTTCAATATTCACTCCACATGACACTGACATTCAGATTTTGTGTCTTAATGTCTATGTTGCTAAGTACCATGTTACCAGCGTTACATGGTTGTTTTCCTGTTCGAACACATGTCCAGATTGCCTTTCAGAAAAAAGTACTCATACTTTAGATATGCGACCTATCCTATTTTTTATTTTGAAACTCACATTTTTAAAGCTCGGTTGGCTTTTATGTTTCCATACAGGTCATTGAGGCTGCTAAGCAGAGACCAGAAATACTTGTGCAAGTTGGATTAGAATACAGTTTATGCCACCAGTTGCTAAGCTGATAGACATCGTTAAGAGCGGTACACTAGGACAAGTCAGAATGGTAGCAACACACGAACACCGTTTTCCTTTCCTTGTTAAGGTACTGGTAGCTGTGTTTACTTGTAAAACATACAAGTTCACCTCTTATTGTTTTTAATTGCTATACAACGTGAAGGTAAACAACTGGAATAGATTCAATTGTAACAGTGGGGGAACTCTAGTAGAGAAGTGCTGCCACTTCTTTGATTTGATGAGACTGTTTGCAGCTGCAAATCCAGTTCGTGTGATGGCTTCTGGAGTCATTAATGTTAACCATATGGATGAAGTGTATGATGGAAAGGTCAGGTTGTTTCATTGCTTGATTAAAATATTTCATTTGATGCATTCTGTGCATGCATGGCTCTGTGTTTATGCCCATGTCAATTTCAATGAAGATGTTCTTTTCCTCTTCCTCTTCCTACCGAATGACATGCAATCGATGTAACAGTGAAAACCTGAGTTCTTATATTGAGATTTACTCATCTAGCATTTGTGGAATATTGCAGTTGGAACTCCTAAACCATAACAGTAAATAAGCCACAAGCTGAAGGCAGCCTTTAAACATTCCTAGTTGTGGCTAAAAGTTTATTATCTCCTAATGCAGGTACCAGATATTATTGATAATGCATATGTGATAGTAGAATTTGATAATGGCTCTCGTGGCTTGCTTGATCTCTGCATGTTTGCTGAAGGAAGTAGAAACGAGCAAGAAATTTGTGTGGTTGGTGACATTGGGAAGGTACAAATACAGCTATATGTTTCTCTTATAATTTTTATGTTCCATGTGGTTCTGATTAGCTAATATGTCAGGATGAAGATTAAACAGGTGGTTCTGATTAGCTAATATATGATCAAATCAATTAGCCAACGGGAAGCATCTGGACTGGATTGTTATGGGAATCCTTGACAATCTGCAGCAATATTATATCTCTAAAAGAGTCCTAAGGCATATAGTGGTTTATAATTTATAATATTCTTCATCAGTTAGATTTTCCAGCTTCGAGGGACAGTGAGAGATTAATTTCTACTAAGTCTGAAATGTGAGTCCCTATTGTAGTCGACCACAGGTAGCTCAAGTTCCTGTCATCTTGAGTGTTTTCTCAGATGAAAGAAATTGGTTTTTCTTTTATTTCTTAGTTGAATCTGGTTTCCTAGATTTTGAATCTCTGCTATCTGTCTCTGTTAATTATTCAGTTCTAGTGTATGTGATTCATTTTCTTTGAAACAGGGTGAAACTTTTGTTCCAGAGAGCATTGTCAGGTTTGGAAAGAGAACAGAAGGCAGAGATGGAGTTGTAACAATAATGGCGGAAGATGAAAGGATCAAGTATGCTCTATGTTTCTGTCCCATATTAGCATTTATTGTTCATAAGTCCTACAATTTAAGGAATATTTGTACATTCAAATGGCAGTCTCAAAAGTAATAATTTTGTTGTTGGCCTTGCTCCTGTACCACCTTTGTTTACAGCGCTTTCATATTTGGTGCTTCTTGCATAGTCTGATTCTATATAACCAGATGATCATGGCACACTGAACCAAAAAAAAAAAATTCTATTTAATCATGCCTTAAGATTAAAGTTAACATGCTAAATACTTAGTCTTGCACATCTGTAATTTTTGGCTTGTATCTTAACGAAATGTGTGTATCATAGGTATCAAGGTCTTCATCATGGATCCAGCTACTTGGAGCACCTCAATTTCTTGTCTGCTATAAGGGCTCAAGGTGCATCTAGACCATCTGTCAACCTAAGTGACGGTCTACTCTCTGTTGCCATTGGCGTGGCTGGGCAGTTATCAATTGAGCAAGGCCGGTTTGTAACCATGCAAGAAGTCTTAGGTTCTTAGCCTGATGGTAATTCAGGCGAAACATGGATGTGCATGCTAATGTATTGTAAAACCTTTTGTGTATTAGGTCTGTGGACTCAAAGAGTTCTCACGTGCTTATGCAAAATTACAATAACAGGCATTTGAATTAGAGGAATATGGTGTCATGGTGGTAATCTTGAAGGAAATGTCATGAAGTAGCAGAGTTATATTTGTGGAACCACTAGTTTTATTTACAGATGCTAATTCACCTCCTCCAATGTCGTATATGGTAAAACATTTTCTGCCACTCCTACACTGTTGACCCATCTACCAATGCAATGGAAGGTCTACTACTGCTGAGCCCTGATTGAAAGACCATGTGCGTGTGTCCACTCCACACCAGTGCACTGTTGTACCCTTGTGCCGTACGTTCACTAAGGCAATAAGAGCAGCGCACTACCTACCTAGATTTACTCAGAAAGCCACATCCAGCACCACCTGCAAGTAGAAGTACCTGGGAACCGAGCCTACAGCTAAGATTTTGTGTGGTGATCGAGGAGAGCAAGGATGCGGCCACTTGGGATCAGCATGAAAGGTACGTATGCCTCATCTAACTTTGGAGTTGGGATCAGCAACTAGAAGATTATGTGTTACACTGGTCTTCCTTCTCTGTAGATGTATGTTTATTAGCTTTCTATCTTTGGGTTGTTTGAAGGTTCTATTTCAATCAGTGGTGTGCTTAAACGCCATATGGTTGGTATGCTATATATGAGTTACTGTAGGAATTATTATTTTTAGCCAGGCCAGAGAATCTTTGTCACTGTATATAGGCCCAAAAGTGGTCTCTGTATTACCTAGTTTTTGCTTAAACGTAGTCTCTGTCATGGTATATAGTGGACACCTAAAATTTGGATTGATGCATACGAATTGTGTGTGATGCTGATCTGAACTTTTGTTTCTCTGTACACACTTAAGTTTTCTTGAGACCTGGATCCAACTAGTCCCAAGTTGCCAAAATGTTAGGATCCCCATGTAGTCTCACCTACATTTGCTCCTATCCGTGGCTGGCAGAGTTCAGGCTTCAGGGTTGGGTCACCTTCTGTTTTGAGGTCATCGTTCATTCTCCATGCTTCGTGTTCTTTTGGTTTTATTTTGTAGCTCTTGTTTAGTTGTTCTTTATAATATGCCTGTTGTTCTTTTGAATTTCCAATTTCACAAGAATGACATCATATATTAATGACTATGCGATTTCATAATTAGAGGTGGGTAATTTACAAAAAAAATATTAGGAGGTTATTTTAAGTAATATTTCATAATTGAGAGGGTGGATAATCTATTTAGATAAAAGTTAAGGATTATTTTAAGTTATCATTCATAAATCATAAGGGCAGAGGTAGGTAATTTATACACATTTTGAGTGTTATTTAGAATTACCTTCGTAATGGCAAATATGTGTAATTTTCTTGAAAAAAGTGAAAGATCCAATAATGACTGATGATGGTGATTAAAGTCTACCAAACTAATAGGGGGACTCCTTTTCAGCATCTAATTAGTAATAGTAAGATAAGATGGTTGTGAGTCATGTGACTTACCTATCTCACAACAGTGGCATTATATATCTGTATGCTGTTAATTAACTATTTATTTTCGGAATGTTGATTCAGGTGTCAATGGGAGTACTGGACTGGTCAAGATCAATAATTCGACAATGGTGGAGCTAGTGTACGAGTGGAATGTATGGAAAACTCAAACAATGGTATTCCTTAGCTTCATGCTCCAGCTCTTTCTGTTGGCTACCGGAAGCTTCCGTCGCCACAACACCAATGCAGTGCTCAAGGCTTCGATATGGTTGGCTTATGTGGGAGCAGACTTCGTTGCTGTTGCCCTGGGACTCTTCTCTCAGTATGAGGCTAGATACAAGCATGGATGGGAGTCATTGGGAGACACATTGGCATTTCTGTGGGTACCTTTTCTCCTTGTGCACCTGGGGTGGCAAGGATTCCATCACCACTTTCTCTCTCGAAGACAACAACCTGTGGCTGAGGCACTTGTTGATCTCGCAACCCAGGGGGTTCTAGCTCTGTAGTATACTGATTCCTGCAATGTTTGTGTTCGTTTCTGGAATTATCAAGTATGGAGAGAGGGTATGGGCACTAAAGAGTGCGAGTTGGCAGCAACTGGGTGTTAAATATGTTTTCTCAAAGGAGCTCAGCTTGCTGACAGCAAGGGTCAGAAGCAGGGGTCCCGCCAACTTTTTTGACGTATGGACCAACAATCTGTTGTAATTTCAACCGTTTCCCTCATTCTCTCTCTCTGTTTTTTGAGTTCTTGTTTCTGTAACCCTACTTGATTGTTTTAATTTCAATAAATCTCCTGTAGTGGTGCAAACCCTCCAGTTTCATCCAAAAGAAAAAGATTATTGGCCACCTGCACGCAGTATATAAGAAAGGGCTGGGGAGAGGTACGCAGTTCATTGCTCCCTATACTCTATCTATAGAAGAGAAAGAAATAAAGACTTCAGATTCCTGCGTATACATTTGTATGTGTTCATACTGTGCTCTCTGTTTCTGTCTGTATATAACAAAATAATTAAAGCAGGCTGATGCCAGGCTTTGGAAGAAAAACAACAAAGGACAAACAGGAAAGAGAACAAAGCAAAGCACCCTCCCAGGCTCCCAGGAGAATATGGACCTATGCATGCAGCAGCAAGCAAGGAATCGTGTACTATTATCCCTGGTGTGTGATAGAGTATGCTTTTGCTTTGTTGCCGGTGGCCTAGGAATATGGAGCCTGGGAAGGGAGGCAACACAAGCTCTCTACCTCCACTACTTTGACCACCCACCCCAGGAGTAACAAGGCGAGCTCTCCCGGCCATCCTTCGTCTTGGATGGATGTTTCATTATTCCATCGGCTTCCACTGGTGAAGCATCTGTAAATAATAATCTGCAATCCAGGACGAACTCACTGCTCTCCATCACCTCCATCTCCAACGATCCAAAGAAATTGAAGGTGTGTAGATTATCCCTCCCAAATATTGCATTTTAGTCAGCTGCATAAGTACATAATATGTAATATAAAATTGATTAGTAAATTAATTTCATTTGTCATTGTCGCGGGTTGTTTGTTTGTGCGTGTGCGCATGTGTGGTGGGCTTGTGTGTGCGCATCTGCGTACGTTTTGGATGTGGCTTATTTATATATAAAAATTTGGAGGACTATTTTGAATTATTTTTCGTAACAGAGGTGGACAATTTGATACGAAATTAGGGGTTACTTAAGTATATTAAGTGTAATGGGGACGGTGGGTAATTCTTTATAAATTATAATAAATCTAATGATTGTTATTAGCTATGATTTTTTTTGAAGAAACTTATTAGCTATGATGATTAGAGTCTATCAGATTAATGACTAGGTGCTACTATGAGAATTTTAAGAATTTGTCTTCTTTGAGAATTAACATCATGGAGCCTCCAATAAGTATCGGTAAGAAAGTAAGATAAGGAGGTTATACTTCGCAATCTTACAGCAATGACATCATATATTAATATGCTGTTAACTATCCTTTTTTTATATATTTTTGGAGCATTCCTTCAGGTGTCAACAACGGTACTGGTGGCGTAATAATCAACATGAGTAATTTGACAACTGCAAAGTTATTAGTGCATGCTAGAAACTATGATTTGATTACTTGGGCTAACCCTAGAAGGGTAGCAATATAGCATGTCATACATGGGCCTCATGGGCCTAGCCTCATGGGCCTAATACACTCATACTCCAACACCCCCCGCAGTCTGAACTACCGGCGCAGCGGAGTTACAGACTGGACCCGAAAAGAAGCACACACACGAGCCCCCCACAGACGCATCTAGCCACCGGTGATGTTGAGGCTGGAGCGAAACTCGGTGAAGGTCGAGGACGGGAGGCCCTTGGTGAAGAAGTCGGCAAATTGGGAGGTGGTCGGGACGTGTAGGAACCGAACATCGCCGATGGCAACTCGATCACGGACAAAGTGCAGATCGATCTCCACATGCTTGGTTCGCTGGTGCTGAACAGGGTTGGTGGAGAGGTATATCGCACTGACGTTGTCGCACTGACGTTGTCGCAGTGGACCAGCGTGCTCCGGGAGAGAGGGCTGTGGAGCTCGGCGAGGAGCTGCCGGAGCCAGGAGGCCCCAGCCACGCCGTTAGGTACAACGCGGTACTCCGCCTCGGCACTGGAGCGGGAGACCACCGGCTGACGCTTGGACGACCAGGACACCAGGCTGCCGCCCAGAAAGACAGCGTAGCCAGAGGTGGAGCGTCGAGTGTCCGGACACCCGGCCCAGTCCGCCTCAGTGTAGACGACGAGCTCGGTGGAGGAAGACCGGTGAAGAGTCGACAGTGCCGCGGAGGTAGCGGAGGAGGCGCTTGAGAGCAGTGAGGTGGGGCTCTCGGGGATCATGCATGTGAAGACATATCTGCTGCACTGCATAGGTGATATCCGGCCTGGTGAAGGTGACGTACTGAAGTGCACCTGCAAGACTCTGGTATGCAGTGGGGTCTGCCGCTGGGTTGCCCACGGCCTCTGACAGCTTGCCCTGTGTGTCAACCGGAGTGGAGCAAGGCTTGCAGTTAGTCATCCCAGCTCGCTCCAGGATATCAAGGGTGTACTGCCGCTGGTGAAGAAGAAGCCCGGTGGGATGAGGCTCAACAGTGACCCCGAGGAAGTGATGGAGCACACCAAGATCCTTCATAGGAAACTCCTGCTGAAGAGAGCTGATGATGCAACGGAGTAGTGATGGACTGGAGGCTGTGAGGACAATGTCATCAATATAGAGCAGCAGGTAGGCAGTCTCAGCTCCGTGGTGATAGATAAACAGGGACGTATCTGACTTGGCCTCCACAAAGCCCAGTGTCACCAGGAAAGCAGCAAGTCGAGAGTGCCACGCCCAAGGGGCCTGCTTGAGGCCGTAGAGAGACTTGTTGAGCCGGCAGACCATGTCGGGATGAGAAGAGTCAACAAACCCCGCCGGCTGGCTGTAGTAGACTGTCTCAGTAAGAGTCCCGTGCAGAAAAGCATTCTTGACGTCCAGCTGATGCACGGGCTATGAGCGAGCGAGAGCCAGTGAGAGCACCGTGCGGACGGTGGCCGGCTTCACCACTGGGCTGAATGTCTCATCATAGTCGACTCCAGGGCGCTGAGTGAAACCCTGGAGCACCCAGCGAGCCTTGTACCTCTCAAGGGTACCATCAGGCCGCCGCTTGTGTGTCCAGATCCACTTGCCGGTGACGACGTTGGAGCCGGACGGACGGGGGACCAGATCCCATGTCTGGTTGGCGAGGAGAGCCGCGTACTCCTCTTCCATCGCGCGGCGCCAGTGAGGGTCCGACAAGGCGTCGCGAACGGAAGAGGGTACAAGAGAGACCTGCGTGTCGTCGGGCATCGCCGCGAGAGCCCGGGACCGCAGGGTACCAGCCGCGTGCCGTGTGACCATAGGGTGAACATGCCGCGGGTGTCGGTGAAGGAGCGGTGGGTGGTACACCGGCGGCAAGACACAGGCAGCGGGGGGCCGCGGCGGTGGTGTAGGCGTCGCCGGCAGAGAAGAGGCCACCGGTGGTGTAGGCGTCGCCGGTGGAGAAGAGGCCACCGGTGGTGACTGAGGCAGCGGAGCCGCCCGCGCACGGCGCTGGTAGACGTGCACCGGCTGGGCGAAACGCGTAGGAGGTGCGGAAGCCAGCGTCCCCGGACCCGCGTGGGGCGTAGGGGCAGGGGCCGCACCGGAGGGCGACGCCTCCGGACCCGGGCAGGGCACAGGGCCAGGGGCGTCACTGGTGGGTGGCGAGCTGGGGCACGGGCCCGGCGAAGGGAACGGTGGAGCAGTACCTGCAGCATACAACGGCAAAGGTGGCTGGACCACCATGTTAGTGGGAAACAGAGAGAAGAGGTTAGGGTCAGGGGTGGAAGGTGGTGTGGTGGTGGTGGAGAAGGGGAAGACAGACTCATCAAACACCACATGGCGAGAGATGAGGACCCGACGGGAGGTGAGGTCAAAGCACCGGTAACCCTTGTGATCCGGGGAATACCTGAGGAAGACACACAGAGTCGAACGGGGAGCCAGCTTGTGGGGAGCGGTGGCAGTTGTGTTAGGGTAACACGCACACCCGAAGACACGAAGGTGCTCATACCGAGGAGGGGTATCGAAAAGAGTGTGGTGTGGCATAGGAGCTGGGCAGGCAGCAGAAGGAAGGCGATTAAGGAGATAGGTGGAGGTGTGCAGACTCTTTGCCCAAAAGCGAGCAGGAAGCGACGCTTGGAGCAGAAGGGTGTGCATGGTGTCGTTCGTGGTGCGAATCATGCGCTCAGCCTTGCCGTTTTGGGAGGAGGTATACGGGCAAGACATGCGCAACTGGACACTATGAGAAAGGAAGAAGGCACGGGAGGTGGTGTTATCGAACTCACGGCCATTGTCACACTGGACGGCCTTGATGGTAAGGCCGAACTGAGTAGACACCCAGGCGAAAAAGTGGAGAAGAGTGGGGAATGCATCAGACTTTGCACGCAAGGGAAAAGTCTACGAATAATGAGAGAAACCATTAACCACCACAAGATAGTATTTATAGCCAGAAATGCTGATGACAGGAGATGTCCATAGATCGCAGTGTACAAGATCAAACACATGAGTAGCATGTGAAGAAGAATGAAAACGAAGACGAACATGACGGCCCAGCTGGCACGCCTGACACAAGTGCTCATCGTGAGCCCGAGTACAACGAATGTCCGAGCTACGACTAAGCTGCATCAGAGCATCACGTCCAGGATGGCCGAGACGACGGTGCCAAGTAGTGGAGGAAGGAGTGGCGGCGAAAGCAGCTGACAAAGTAGACGGTGATGAAGAGGAAGCAGACGCCGGAAACCGAAGGGTGTAAAGGGGCCCGGTGCTGTCACATCGGAGAAGAGGACGCCGGGAAGCCAAATCCTTCACAGTAAGACCAGAAGAGTCAAATTCAACAGAACAGGAATTGTCAGCTGTAAATCAACGAATAGAAAGAAGGTTGTGAACCATAGAAGGTGCAACAAGAATGTCAGGAAGACGAAAGGAGCCATGAGCGCCGGCGGCACCCACGGACGTGACAAGAAGACACGAACCATTTGCGACCATGATGGACGAAGGATGAGAAGAAGTAGGAGGGTGAACAGAGGAAAGTATACCAGGGTCGGGAGTAGTGTGGTAAGTGGCACCCGATTCGGCGATCCAGTCTGGACCGACAGGCGGTGTTAGGGCCATGGTGCTGAAGGAGCTGGCCAAGGCCGTCGGGTTCCAACCGACAGACCCGGGCGAGGCGCCAGGAGGTGTAGCCCACTGAGACGCGGAGTAGGCGCCGGGAGGTGTAGCCCACGGAGACGCGGAGTGAAACCCCGGAGGAGCACTAGCGAGCTTGGCCGCCGGCGGGCGAGGCTCACCGCCGGGAGCCTGGAAGGGCCACATGGAGATGTGCCCCGACCACGGGTTGTGGAAAGAGGGCCAGGGTGCGCCCCGTGGAGGCGCCGGTGCCTGGTTGTTCCCGCGGCCAGGACCCCCACCGCGTCCCCCTCCGCGGCGACGGCGGCTGCCACGGCCCCCCCACCCCCGCCCGGAGGGAGGAGGACCAAGAAGAGACGACGGTGGCGGAGCAGACGAACGTGGCGGAGGAGTAGCAGCAAGGGCAGTCGAGGAAGACGAGGACCCCGGCGCGGAGGTGGACCCTGGCGCGATGCCCTGAGTGAGCTCCTCTATGACAAGGTCGTCACGGACCTGCAGGAAGGTGGGGAAGGGCCGCTGTCGGGTGATCCACGTCCGGAGGTGGGCGTAGCGGTCACTGAGCCCGCAGAGGACGTTGAGGACCAGGATGCGGTCCTCCATGGGCCAGCCAAGGTCGCCGAGGGAGTCCGCCATGCCCTTCATCCGGCGGCAGAAATCGCCAACGGAGAGATCACCCTGGACGAAGGTACGGAAACTCGCGTCAAGACGTAGAGCCCGGGCTTCGGCATTGCCGAGGAACTGGCCCTCGAGCGCAAGCCAGGCCCGGCGAGCGTCAGTAGAGTTGTGGACGAGGTCGTGGAGGTCCAGGGAGATCGTCCCAAGGATCCAGGAGAGGACGACGCTATTAAGGCGCAGCCACGAGGGGGTCTGGACCGCAACCGAGGCGTCGACGAGGACGTGGTCGTCGAGGGCGTAGCGGCGGAGGGTGAGGAGGACCAAGTCCCGCCAACGGGCGTAGGAGGGCGACTCAGGCTCGAGGACGACCGGGACCAGGAGCCGGATGTTCTGGACACCCCCGGCCTGGTAGTGAAGCTGCGCCACGAGCGGATCGGCCGGGTCGTGCCAGATGACCGCGGTGTGGGACACGCGGTGACCCGTCGAGCCAGAGGAGGTGGCCCCTGTTGGAGTTGTTCCAAATTCACTCCAGGATATAGGCCGGGCTTCTGACGGAGCGAAGCGGAGGCCCGTCGCCGGAGGCTTGGGCCGGAGCGTAGCGGAGTCTGAAGCCGGCCCATCAGGCCGCACCCGTGCACACACCGGGGGTGCGGGGGTCGGAGCCCCCCCGCGGTACGGTACATATACCCTTGCTAGGGTTTTGTGGAGACTTGATTCTCTTGTAAGCCGCCACAGGCGTGTAACCCAAACTCTTGAGATAGTGAGATTGTTGCTGGCTGGTGCCTGTGGTTTTTCCCCTTCGCATTGGAGGGGTTTTCCACGTTAAATCGTGTGTCTCCGCTGTGATTGATTTCGTTTTACTTCATATTCCATACGTCATTCTTAACAGCCCCGCCGTCGTGTGAGGCTGGGGGGACGAGGAGCTGCTCCGCCTCGGCGATCTGGCGGGCCAGGGCATCGGCCGCATCGCGCTCGCGCTCCCAAGCGATGGCGGCCGCCCGCACACGGGCCTGCCCTGCCGCGGCAGCAGCCCGAGTAGCGACGAGGGTAGCGGCTAGGGCGGAGTCGGCACCCGCTGTTTGGAGGTGGGCAGTGGGCGGCATAGGAGGTGGGGCGGGGAAGGGAAAAGCACCCGCGCCCGCGCCCGCGCCTCCCGCGCTAGGCACACGCGGCAGGGCGTCAGTCACGGTGCCGTCCGTAAGCATGCCCAGCCCAGCACCGACGGTGGCGGCGTCCACGGGGAGCTCGTCCCCGGCGCCCGCGTCCCGGTCGGCAGCGGCCGCATCCGCGACATCCGGGGCCTCAGCGCCCGCACCCGCCGCCAGGAGGAGAGCAGCGGCGGCGGGGCTGGGAGCGCCCGGGGCGGCGGCGGGAGGAGGAGGCCAGGGAGCTCCCGGGGCGGCGGCGGGAGGAGGACGGGGAGCCCCCGGACCGGCGACGGGAGGATGCGCCACCTGCGCCCAAGTGTAGTTGGGAAGAGGAGGGAAACAGTGGAAGTAGGTGGAAGAGGGAGGAGGAGGAGGAGGAGGAGGGCGGCCAGCCATGGCTGCAGCGGCGGCGGGCCGGCCGGTGGCGGCTGGCGGCTGGGGAGGAGGGGAGGGAGGAAAGGAAACCCTAGCTTGATACCATGCTAGAAACTATGATTTGATTACTTAGACTAACCTTAGAAGGGTAGCAATGTAGCATGTCATACATGGGCCTCATGGACCTAGCCTCATGGGCCTAATACACTCATACTCCAATAGTGCACGTGTGGAGTGTGTGGGAAATTCAGACATTGGTGCTCCTTAGCTTCATGCTACAGCTCTTTCTGTTGGCTACTGGAAGCCTCCGTCGCCACAAGATCAATGTAGTACTCAGGGCTTTGATCTGGTTGGCTTATATGGGAGCAGACTTCGTTGCTGTTTACGCCCTTGGCCTCTTCTCACAGTATGAAAAATACAAGCTAGGAAGGGAGTCATCTGGGGACACATCGCCATTTCTCTGGGTGCCTTTTCTCCTTGTGCACCTAGGTGGCTAGGACTCGATCACCGCATTCTCTCTCGAGGACAACAACCTGTGGCTGAGGCACATTGAATCTCGTAACTCAGGGGGTTCTCGCTTTTTACGTCTCCTGGAAATCCTTCCACAGGATCAGTTACAATATATTGATTCCTGCAATGTTTGTGTTTGTTTCTGGGATTATCAAGTATGGAGAGAGGGTATGGGCACTGAAGAGTGCGAGCCAAAATGGCCTTGCCGAGTCAGTTAAGTTTAATTCACGAGAACAGAACAATATGTATCCTAGCAAGGAATCGTATGCTCTTCAGATTGTGCTTCTTGCCCGAGGTTTGTTTGTGGGACGAACTATGTCCCAGCTGGAATTCGGGAATCGGAGAAAATTTGTAGACAATTTCCGGAGCTATAGACAGGAAGAAGGGAACCTGATGATGGTAGTGATGGAGCTTGGCATGATGTTTGATATCCTCTACACCAAGGTTAATGTGCTGCAAAGATGGACTGGTCTCCTATTTTGGGGTGCTTCCCATACTTTGATGGTCGTTAGCTTCCTTCTCTTTTTGATAAGCGAAAAGGGTGCCCACAACCACAACAAGGTCAATGTCGCGATTACATAAACATTGTTCACTGGGGCCATGTTTATGGAAGTCTGTTCTGTTGCTATGGTGATGGTGTCACCTTGGACAAGAGCACACTTGAAGCAGGGTAGCTTTCTTCATCGCCTTTGCAACTTTCCTACGTCCTTTTCTGAGGCTATTCATCACTACTGTAACAAGAGCATGCACCGGACGTCCATTGGGCAGTTTAATTTCATGGACTACTGCATTGCTATGACATCCAAACCCACAATATTGTCAAAGACCATCAGTGCTATTGGTCTGGACAAGCAATGGAGAAACTTACGGTACGTCCACAACATCAATGATTCCGGCAGAGCAGGGAAGGGGATTATCAGCAGTGTTGTGGAAATTCTTGGCAGAGTACCCAATGAAAGGTTCAGACCGAGGTGTTTTGGCAAGAGATTGAATTCTATACTGGTCATGCCATTTGAGCGTGCCCTTCTTGATCTGCATTTATACACAGATTTGCATATAACTAGACACTTCGCCCACACCAACACGGATGTAATTTTGCGACTTAAGGAGGAATGCGAGACGCTATCAAATTACATGATATACCTGATGGTGGTGCATCCTTCCATGTTGCCAGTCAGCACAACTCATGCAGAAGATCGTGAATGTGATCTTCTCCAATGGGTTAGCATCATTAATCAACGTGAAGCGGTGGCAAGCAAGCTAGACATTCTGGACCACTATTCAAGGTCAGAGAACTTAATCCGCATCCACTTGGACCTATCTACAATTTCTGGCACCCCCTTCGATCCAGAGCCTAACGTGCCATTTGAACTGGAGCAATCACTTATGGAGATCAAGGAGATGTGGTTGAGGCTGCTCGTGTATGCTGCTGGTAAATGCCGCGGAGAACTGCACGCATGGCAGCTTAGCGAAGGAGGCGAGCTCATCACCTTTGTCTGGTTACTCATGGTGCATCACGGTCTTGGGGACGTGGCATCGCAGATCGGCCTTTTCAAATCTGGTGATCCTGATATACGCCCGGGACTGGAGCCTTTTTATTACGCCTTTAACTCCCGTGATCACCTACCGGCACCAGGCGGGGCATCAGAGCAAGATGAAGCCAGGACATCCAGCGAGGCGGCGACGCCCTCGGAGTTTGACGAGCAAGAAGCTGTGATGACTGTAGCGGAAACGAAGCAGGCCCGCGACATGCATAGGGATAGTTTCAGTCACTCGGCTTATCAGTTTTAGAATGCATGGTAAGCGTGGCGCTGCAGTTAGCTGCTGCTGATTCATAATATAATATACTAATATTTATGCATCCAGGACAGGATTCTATATTAATACTGTATTTTTCTCTTCCATGTATGCGTGCTCTGATTCTTACCATGTATCCAATTTGTAGTCCGTAGTCTACGGATCGTGTTTCCTGCCATCTCCAGTATGTAGTTTGTACCTAGTATTGTCCAAAACACTACTTTACCACATTTTATGCATCTATATGTTGGATTATTAGATTGCACCCTGACTATATGAGTCGTATGGTTATGCTGTTACTCAACAGGGTTCTAATTGATGTGTTATATTGTTGTGCACTTGTGCTTGTGCTATAATGGGTTCAATGTTTCTTCTATTCAGATTGTTATTTCTCGTGCACTTGGAAATTTCTTCAGTTTCCTACATCTTGTTCTCTGTTGATTTCACTAGAAAATATACACCGTGCGTGCATTGCTACAGGCAGGGCATGCTTGTGGTTATCTCTAGAGCTCAAGGCTGGTCAAGGTACCAAAAGGAGAGGTGGGAGGGATATATAGAAGTGCCGATGGTTAATTGGTTATAGAGGTGTTCACCTTAAAACAGTTGAGATTGAACTGTGGTGCAGGGCAGGGCCGGGGGAGATATAGAGAAACAGGTGAGGCAGGGAAGTGCAGGTAATAGAGGTGCGCTAACTATTATTCACAGATCGTTCAAGTGGTTGTGGCTTTCTTCATGCCAAAACAAAAGAAAGCTTTTCTTCTGGTTGATTCTCAATGACAGGTTAAGTACAAGACATCTTCTCAGGAGGCGTAATATGCATCTCCCAGACTATACTTGTGTTTTCTGTATGCTGAATGTTGAAGAAGATTTCTTCCATATGCTCTTCCACTGTCCCTTTGCTGCTGCATGTTGGTACAGCCTTCAGGTACTCATCCCCAATTCTTGAGACCTCTTCACCGTTCTGGAGGGCATCAGATTTCAGCTCCAGGTTCCATTCTTCATGGAGATTATAATTACAATGTGCTGGGCAATTTGGATGATGAGAAATGATCTAATCTTCAGAGGATTGGCTCACTCGGTGCATCGTTGCAAGATAGTTTTCAGAGATGAATTTGCTCTGGTTATACTTAGAGCAAAAGCTTCCTACCGTCCGAGCTTTGTTCAATGGCTAGATAATTTTGTGTAATCTTGGCTATTTTCTTTATTACTTTCTTTGTTTCTTGATTGTAATATGTAAACACTTGTATCTGCTCTTTTTTCAATAAATTCCAGTAGGGGCTGCTTGCCTCTCCTGTTCAGTCAAAAAAAAAAAACACTATTATTTGAGCAATCGAACTGTGATGGCCTGATGTTGGGTGATCAATTAACGATGGAAATTTGTTTCTTTGTGGACGGAGGGCAGAGCCGTGGATGTTCGCAGTCATCACGGCTGCTAAAGATCTTGAACCAAAACTTCTCAAATGGTAGAATGTTGCTTTGTAGATCACCTATCCTTCCATGTTGGCGAAGCATGACGAAGCCAAACGCAGGGGAAAAAATTCTCTATTGCCGTGCTGCACCATTGGTGATCCTCTCCAGTGTCTCCTCCACTAGCAAGCAGATCCAGCAACTCTACTAGGAGATCAAGCAGCTGAAATCCACCATATGCTTCTGCTAATGACCATGGCAACCAGAACCAAATTGTGGCTCTCTAGACACCGACTCCTTTATTCATCGTTGGTATGTGGCCCCTGCAGCCGGATCAGAGGACTCTGTGCTGTTGGGAGCAGATGCATGACAGAACAGTTCGCGTTTTTTACCTGCTTTTTTAATTTATTTGCTACTTATTTTATTTATTTCGTAAGAGTAAATCGGTTGATTCAACAGTCTTCACTGAAGGGCACAACTGGAATGTTCCATCCTATTTTGTTCGGATTGTTATTTATCGTTCACTTGAAAATTTCGCGAGTTTCCTGCCACGTCATTATCAAATTAACTTGAAAATTATATACACCGTGCCTTACTGCAGGGCTTTCTAGATCCATCCAGGGCTGATGGAGTCATTAGCTCGTCATCGTGGGGCCGTGGGGGTCCCTTCCTTCAAAATTACATTATGCGAAGAGCAACACCGAAATTTTTACTCTTTAATGGTACGTTGGCGTATGGCCATGAGATTCACACGGTGTACCAGACCATACAATTAATTTCATCTGGTTACTCCTTCGATTTTTTTATATGAATGCTTTTATTTTTTAAGGTCATTAGTATAGTGTTTGTGCTAACGCAACGGCTTTATTCTGGGATTCACATAAAAATAACCAAACAATGGCATTTTTCAATCGTTCAAGTCACACACAATCGTTTATAACTATTTATATTATCTGGAAAGTAATATTGCTTGTACTGTCGCTCCGGTGTCACTTAGAAACACAAATCAACAAACCAAAAGATAATTAGTTAAGAATAAAAATGAACAACAATATCCGCTACGATGTTCTCTACACCATCTCACTTTCAGTTTCACGAATCCGTCGCCAAATCGCCATTTAAACTTGATGATTTTGACTTTGCTTCTCTGAAAGTTAAAAGAAAAAGATACATAATCCACGCACATCTTTTTTTTTGGAAGATAAAAACACATGCATTCTATGGAACTTTATGGAATTTGCTAGTTTCATATTTTGTAGCAAGTACTAATAATAACCTGACATTTTCATAGCAGTAACATCTAACTAACAATTGAATGTGAAGTCATCAGAAGAGAACCCGTCAAAAGTAAAGAGGAACTCTGAAAATGAAAAGCATGTTGACAATGCATATATCATTAGCTAGGCACATAGGCCACTGCACTTTCTTCCGAACATGGACTAATTTCACAAGTGTAAACTTGTATTAAAAAATATTAAGGTACCAGTATGAAACTCCTTGGCCCTTTCCACTTCCTGAGAAATCTTGAAGACATAGTGAGCCTGCAGAGCCAGCAGATACTGTAAGTGATCAGATCAGGCATTCAGCGGCGAGAAAGGGAATACATCAATCGGATCAGATTAGTTCAGAAGCATAGCAGAATGGAAAAAATGAAACAGCCTAAAGTTCAGTGAGCACCAATTTGTCCTAGTCAGAGAATGTAGAAGGTTGTGAAACAACATTCCACAACAAAACAAAATGTTTGCAATGTTTTTCCTCTATACAGGGAGGTACAAAAAATTTGCATCTCGAACTCATTGATGCAGCCATCCAGGTAACAGCAGGAAACACACACACATTGGAATGTGCGGCCATGGTATCCTCCAGGTAACGCTGCCCCTCCGCCGCCAGCTCTCGCTGCTTCGGAGGCCAAAGCCCTACCCGATGTCCCACCCTCCGCGCGAGCCCGGCCATCCGTGCTCAGGGCGTGCCGCAGACCGCCCGTGCTCCGAGCACCCCAGCTGCTGTCGGACGTCCGCTTCGCCTGCCGCCGTCATGACCGGGAAGATTGACCGAAGGAGGTCAAGCGATTTTTTACACGGACATAGCTACGAACGAAATTGAGAGGGTGGGCAGATCGAACCGGCCAAGACAGTGTGAGGGAGGGATGGGAGATGACGACAGGGGCGGCGACGGAGGAGGAGGTGTTGATTCGCCCGCAAGGCCGAGATCCCTGGCCGCCTCCTCGCCGGTCCTGGCCGCCGCCGCCGCCATCTAGCGGAATGGAGGCAGTGGCAGGGGATGTGCGGTGTTCTGAGATTTTTGTTTTTTAAAAAATGGAAAGGAGGTGGGAATCGAACCATGGCTGCCTCTGCGTGGGCGCTTGTTCCTGTTGGCGGGCGTGGGAGATGTGAGTGATGAGGGGATGATACACGTCATCTGGCCCTTCATTTGTAATGAGTAAGAGAGAGAATGCTAAGAGTAAATTTGAGCCGTCTATTTTAAAGATGTCGTTTTTATGGGTATAAATTTATACGTCCATAAATGATTAGCCTCTTGGCGGGGGACGTTTTCTTGTGTGGACATAGGAACAAAAAAGATAATACATTAGTAGGGTAGATTTCATCAAGATTGATTTGATATAATAATCGTGAATCCACGTTCGATCCGGCCCCTGCGTAACAGTACTTAACCCTTATAAAAACATTAAAAAACGCCTGATTCTCTAATGACTATCGATCTTAAAGCTAGCTCAACACCATATGCCCAAGAGTGACAAAATAATGTACTTACACGAAAGCCTCACATTTTTCAGAGAGACCTGAGGCTATATATATCACACATCCTTACAAGGCCATCAATTTGCAACTAGAAATGTACAATAAATGGAGTAGTGGACGCATCTAGCTCCCACTAGTTCAATTTCTTCTATGGTTATATATACTAGTGAATGGCGTGCACTTGCGCGCCAGATTAAAAAGGATCTGGCTCAGGTTGAGCATGGTTACGCTATAACATCTAAGTAGCTGATGTGATGTTCACACATGGAAATGCATACATTGAAGAATGTTCAGGTACTGGTAGCCGGTGTTTTATTACAACAGATTTAGTAGCATCACATAGTGTGTACAAAAGTTGTAGGACAGGTGTAACGATAGATAGAGCTTCCTTCAGACGTTGTTTCCTTCGCAACTTGTTTCCTTTTGCTTGGAGTTTCCTTCAGACGGTTCGGTCAATTATTTGTGCCGCGGTATAGTTTGATACATGGAAAGAGACGTGATGGTGTAGAAGAGAACATACTCTCGACTGATGGTTTGATGGACTGTCATTTCCTGGCGCAGCAGTATTGGTGCGGACGGGGGAACCTGTATAAGTGGTAGGAAAGCGTTTATTCCGTGATGGTTATAATTTTGAGATCTTATCGATATTCGTTCGAAATCAATGTTGTAATGTTGTAATAGCTGGACTATGTAGCTATGTCTGGTGGCAAACTGGCATGTATACCGTACCTATTTGCCGGGTAAAGTTTCCTTGTAGCGCAATTTGTTGCTGAGGACATGCTGAACTGCTGCGATGGTCAGGTTGTTGGCACAGTGCGCAGCGAACTGAGCAGCTCATGGTTGCTGGGGTCTGTAATGGCCTGCAGCGTTAGGACATGGAATACTGTAGACTTTGCAACACATAACTTCTTGTTCAGGCGACGTACCATATTTGTCCAGGCCTCAGCGGTGGAACCATGTTCTGTTGTAAAGCCACACACATCATGATCTGTAAGAACTCTAATAAGAATTAATTTCATCTCGTGATTCCTTATAGTTTGATCTGCAGTGCTTAAACCCACACTATGTAAAACACGGTTTATGTTTATAGTTTAGCTAATAATAATTTTGTAGTTCTTAAATTTACAACATGTGAAATAAACGGCTTGTTTTAACTTAAATTAGAAGCCTGACCTATTTATAGGTTGGGCTCATCAGCAATGCCATGCACACCTGAAGCACGGATTTAGCCTCATGTTTAGGGATAATGAATTGTTCTCGCAGTGTTGCATTGATTTGTACAATCATCTAAGTTTGAAGTTTCTTTTGTGGGCTACAAAATATTTTAAGGATTTATTATACTGGAACATTTATTGTCTCAAACTTCAGTCTATCATCAGCAGCTATTTTTTATATCAAGTAACTACCAAGTATTGTATCCATGTGCTGAGATCATGTCAATTGCTATGTTCATTTTTATGGGGTGAGAAGCAACTATTCATGAAATGAAAACAAAGAAATTAATACTGAAGATGTCAATGCACATTAAAGCAAAGTAGCAGACGGCTATGAGAGTACATGCACATTTTCGGACGCAAAAAATTTAACCTGATTAAAACTGGTCGCCAGAGCCATAGACATAGAAGCATCAAAATGAGAATAAAATATTTCTTATTTTCCTTATTGGAGGCACCTGTATGCCATATACTCAATGATGTCAAATGCCAAAAGTTATCCTAAGGCTAACCCTTTTTCATGTTGAACCTAAAAGCATCGTCCGTACATGATGACTCAGGAAGGCTAACTTGGAAAATTGGCATCAATTCTCGTACCGAGTGTTATATTTCTTCGCATGCCATATTACCGAACACATTGTAAAATTGTTTAGAGTCCGCAACGACAAAATTAAAGGTCGTGTATAGCCAGAATGTAGTAACAATAAAAATAGTCAATTAACTTATGAACCACAGGCTAATAGGAATGAAAAGGAAAAGGAAGGAAAAGAGATCCTAACCTCAATACTCAATGAACAGATGTAGCAATAGCTGGTTTGACTGATTTTCATCTAAACAAGTGCATCGTAAAGCAGATTCAGTCATCCACTGCATGCTTCATATGTACCCACCTAATGAGATCTTTGATATATTCCTTCAGTGATTGCAACTGGAATCAAGCCGCAGCAACTCATACATGTTTTGATGTCGACGGCGATTACTATAGCAACCAAAAATAAGAAAATAGAAGCCGTGAGATAGATGTCAACACAAAGAGGCTGCGAAGAGAACATAACTAGATAAGCGCTAACAGTATACCTCGAATACTAAGGAGGTAGAACATTTATATATGTTTATGGGAAAACTAGAATCTTATCAAGATAGTGCAGCCAGAGAGTAACAGAACCCCATTGTTTGAATCCATACCAGAAAGCCATGGTATTGATATGCATAGCAGCCAGTACAACAGATGTACTGAAGTTTTACTAAATATGCATAAGCATGAAAGCTAAGCTGATGTAAATAGGATATCTGAAAGCAGTTGCACATCTTTAAATAAAATAATGCATCATCTGAGGCGGAAGCCAAGGTAGTTGACCTTATTATAGACAGGGACTGTTGCCTGTGCATCCCCTGTCCTCTCATTAAATCCTAATATTCAGTGGTCTACAAAAATTTTCATTAACATAAAAGAATAGTGTTCCCATTATCCCAATCCTATTCCTGTATGCGTTACACTATAGTCACATAGTGCAACAAGAAACAGCTACCTTGATTTGCTCACGCAAATTATGACATGCCACTCCCAAATTTCATTTTCCTAAATGTCAATACATTTTGGAATCCAAACCTGCAATCATTTTTTTCTGGAATTAGGCAAACACAAACTGACCTATCCACATTTGTAACAGAACACTATAGGCAGTTCATGGAGCAAGGTACGACCATCAAAAAACAATATAAGCAAAACGCCAATTCGTTTTGGATGAGCAAATAAAAACGAAGGCATCCCAATTTATATGTGGCATTAGGCAAACACAAGAGAAAATACATTGCAGGTCCAACTTGGATCATGGCGTGCTATGTCACCTGAACGTATGGCCATCAAAAAATAATATTACTTAGTACTTGTACAAATTGGATTGGAAAATGGCATGAACCATGACATACTATTTTGTAGTAGCTACGAAAACGCAGTTTTGAACAGTACTGTGAACAAACTATATATGACATTTAAATAGGACTGAACTCTCATACCTATGTGGTTCAACCATCTCGAAATTACACTTGATTTAATAAGAGTAGTGTTACAAACGAACTAAACAATCTAAAAATAGGAAGAATCTAGGGAATAAGAGCAGTGTTAGAAATGAACCAAACGACATGATTTAATGTTTCATAGGTAAGCACAATGGGAAAGGCAAGAAAGGAACCAAATTAAACACATGGCTGAAACCCGTCATCACCTCCAGTTTAGTACCATAGAACAAACTCACATGATTTAACATGAGGCCTTGCATACTGACATGACCAAGCAATTCAGAAAATCAGGCAGTTAGAAATGCAGCATTAGACCTACTGTAAACTGAGCATCAGACCTATTATAATACGCCACAAGGATTTAACAATCTAGCATCAGATCAAGGAAAGTGCACCCAATGTCAATTTAGCATCAAACCTTTGTGTAAATCTAGCATCAGACCTACTGTAAGTATAGACTTTGATTTGTTTCATATATGAACTTTAGCATGAGACCTTGTGTAAATCTAGGATCAGACCTATTGTAAGTAGACTCTGATTTGTTTCATATATGAGCTTATGCACGAGCCTCTATGATTCCAGCATTACATCATTGTACTATTAAAATATTAATAAGTAGAACTCATGTCTCACGTGATCACCCTGGCGTCGATAAAAAAAGATTCTGAAAGGATTCTATAAAAGAAGGTTTGAGTGAATATATCTTATTATATAAGAATATTAGGAGGCACTAAAAGCACACGGTAACAGAGTGTGGATATGCAGCAAGTTTGAGCTATGAGAAATCATGTTGTCTCTACCTGACAACGAACTGACACATAGTGTGGCTTTTAGCAATGATGGATTATAGTGTCTATACCTAATTAACTATAAACCAATAAATATACGGCGTGCACTTTAGAATACTTCACCTCCAAATTGTTGAGTAAGGTAGGTGGTAAAAGAAAAGAACAAATACCTACTCATGATATGCAGTAACTGTGTGAAGAAAAAGTCCGACATTCAGTAAACAAATACCTTGAGAGTAGCTGTAATTTTCTCGATGAACCTGGCAAACAGAAACCTTCATTACAATATGCGCTGCAATGATCTTAATTTTCTCAATGAAATTGGCAAACCAAAAACATTCAATGCAATATGCACTACAATAATCTTGAGAAAGAGAGGCATAGTTCACCTGAAACAAAGAAGAGCATCTTACTATTACTAATTAGATGCATCAACGGAGGCACCACATTAACTCTCACGAGACGCGCTAAGAAAAAAGATAAATCCAAGAAATTCTCACAATAATTAAAACATCCGGCCTTTGATTTGGTTATCTCTAATCATCATAAATGATAATAGCCATCGGATCTATTGTAGTTTATAAAAATTACCCACCATTGCTATTATGAAAAATACATAAAGTAACCTCCTAATTTTGTATTAGATGCTTCAACAGAGGCACCACGTTAACTCTCACGAGACGCGCTAAGAAAAAAGATAAATCCAAAAAATTCTCACAATAATCAGAAACATCCGACCTTTGATTTGGTTATCTCTAATCATCATAAATGATAATAGCCATCGAATCTATTGTAGTTTATAAAAATTACCCACCATTGCCATTATAAAAATACATAAAGTAACCCCCTAATTTTGCATACAAATTACCCACCTCTGCCATTACAAATGATAATTCAAAATAATCCGGATATTTCTATATAAATCTGCACTCACTTGCTATCCTTAACTATTATTAGATCTGTTTTGTTTTTTAAAAAGTTACCTCGGCAACACAGTAGATAACAAACAAACTGACATTGATTACAATACACAATGCAAAAAATTCACAGTAAAAAACCTATTAGCCCCGGTGCCTAGCTCTCTCGCTGCACGCGGTGGAAACCTATTGCCGCCGCCGCCGCCTCATCTACAATCACACCGAGTTTTCAATCCGCGAAAGAAGTCACAAATATTGTTGCCTGGCTCTGCTCCTTCTAATCGACGGCCAAGCACAGGCTTGCCAGTCTGGTCGAGTAAAGGGTCCTGGAGCCTGGAGGAGATCAATCGAGGAGAGCAAGGCTTTCTTCTAGGTGCACTACACGAAGGCGCCAGGGTGTCAGCTACTTGGTGGAGCAGCTCGATCTCCCGTCGAGGAAGTACGGCGTACTGCCGAGTAGCAACTGATCTCAAGTTAGTACGTATTATGAGTTTGTCTTTGTTTTGACTCCAGTGACCAAAAATCCTGGCTTCGCCACTATGGATGACCAAACTCTTTGTTTCCTGATCTCCTGTTTAGAGTAGTTGCAATCTGATTTTTACTCTATCTTCTGTTGTAGATTGGAATGAGGTGATGTATACATGTAAGACTACAACAACATCATCGAGAAAGTTGATGGACTAACGCAACAACAAGATCATCGAGAAAGCTGATGGACTAACGTAACTGCGGCAGAACATCTGGATTAGTAGATGCATGTCGCTCTGGTGTGAGAAGTTCATCTACCTCGGGCATCCAGGTCTGGCATCCGAAAAATCTCATGATAGTACCGAGCAGCACGTACAATCTCCCTCTCTCGCCCTGTCATGTATCCTCAGCTCATCACCGCCTACGAGGTTGATGACAAGGTTTCGGCAACAAAGAAGCCTTTCGGTGTACTAAATCCTGATGAAGGGCGATGTCGTGTCAGGACTCCATACAGGTCAGAGCACAATTCTGAATGCAAAAGTCTTTTCCAGCTCCATTTAGTCTCTATCCACATAAATTGCATAATTTATGTATACTGAAGTATACAGTTCACCTGTCATGGTCATAGCAAATTTCACCGATCAAAACTAGAGATACACAAAAAGAAAGTTATTATATATTTGTTTCTATATAGGGGAAGACTAGAAATTAAAACGTCATTGCTAATTGGTGGGAATTCTATCCCTTACTTAAAATATGGTATTTTAAATAAATCTAAAAATGTTAGTCGAGTGTTATGGTAGATTAACATTGCTAAATAGAATAATAATACACATGAGTCAAGTTCTTTTTTCCAAGTTATTATGCAGCCATCTATTTGGTTGACTATAATCATCATTATAGTATATAGACAATGACCATCATTAGGTATGTTCTATTTTTAATATCCTACTACTACCATTGTGTAAAAATAGATTAAACATCTAATATTCATTTGAATCACCATGTATGCTATTATGAAAAATGATATAAGGTAACCCATCAGGTTGTATCAAAATTAACAACCTATATTATATCATTAACCACCTATATTGTATCAAAAAATGATATATATACTATCTCTAAACTAAATTATCTATGGCAATCATTATGATTTAGATTCTTTAAATACTTTTATGATGGTCTAAATTATTCACAGCTTCAGCATGTCAATTTTGAAGTGAAATATATTGTTAAGGTTTTGAGAAAACATATGTTGACCACATACGAAGGTGAAAATTATGAAGGGAGCTATAAAGATATACAAGTGGTTGGTAAATCAATTATAACAATCGGATAATAATAAGAAAATATTTATTGAGTACTCTGTAAAAATATTCACACATAGATCAACTACTTTATGATAACATAAAATAAATATATATGGGTTTCGTATCTAATAAACAAAAAACATATGTCTAAAATACATGGATCCAATAGATGCAAAGCGGAAAACCTACAAATTAACATCCAAAATTATATATATACCGACTGGGAACCTAAGTATTTTACAACTACATTTCTATTAGAGTTGTGCACCCTATTTTTTACATAAATTTCAATGATTATATGTCTTTGAATATTTAGTCCATGATCTGTGCTCCTGCATGGATTAATCGTGGGATTTTTAAGCAATAGAATTTCCTAGGCGGTTCTTTCTACACACTTTCATGTTGAGGCCTGCATGTGTTATTAGGAAACATTGTATACTAAAAAAATATCATGTTCCTTGATGATATGATTTGTGGTTATTAAATATTCAAAATATAATTGTGCATGTACTTAAAAGGATAAGTCTATGTGTGAAATTAGTATGAAGATTATAAGGCAAACCAAAATACTAAGTAGAATACTCCTAACATCTTTGTTTTGTACTAGCTATACATTGATAATAGGATTTGTTGTTTACTAAATATTCAAAAAAGAATTATGCAGTTACTTCAAAAGATAAGTGTCTTTGTGAAATTCGTATGACGGTTATGAGGCAAACAAAAACAATATGTAAAATATTCCTAACATCTTTGTTTTGTACAAGCTCTGCTATTGAGTAAACCAACATAAAGTAACACATGACTCCATATTTAAACTATTCACATATGCCATTAAGAAACATGATCTGACATATATCTAAATTTACATCTATTACGTACACATGTACTCTCATTATGATAGATAATTTACATAACCTAATTTCTATCTTATTAGTAAAAACTAAATATCCTCTCAAATGTACATCTAAATATTTAAAGAATTCTCTATATCTATTTAAAAATTATGTACATCTAAAAATTCTTTAAATAGATATAGAGAATATATATGTTTCTACATTATCCACTACTAACAATATTAGTATATTAAAATTTGACTAAAGTAAGCATACATGTGGTGCCAACATGTGAGTAATAAATATATTATGTTGCAGGAACAAATATTTTTATTAACAACTCATATACTAATGATACAAACAAATTATTTAAACCATATTAGCAACCTTTACATATAATTTATATAGGTTGTTACCTTAGATATATTTATATTATTTAACTAATGTTTGACATGTCTATATTGAATTATAACCATAATTCCACCTATAATTCTTGATAAAAAAAACTCAATAATCTTGATTAAACATTTGATCATTATACGGCTTAAGTATTAAAGTTCTCTTGAAGTTAGCAAAGCAACCCCCATGCGAGATCTCACTTGAAGCTCTATCACTTATCTTAAGTGACATGGTGTAGATTTCAAACGATTGTTTATGCTATTATAGTATTAAGAATATACTCCAACCTAATATCTTTATTTTAAAAAGTGCAAAAGGAGAGTTATTAATAAAAAATACACAATAATCATAAGTTTTCAACTTTTTTGACAAGAAATCCATAGCGGTGAATAAGACCAAAATTTTAAAATCAAAATCTTAATTTATGACTAAATAAGATAGGTGGTGCACCAAGGACCACCATATTTAATGAAAAGTTTAGATAAAATTGCGTATTTAAGCTATATATATATAAGCCCTGCAAAGTAAAATATGAATATAAATGAAAACTTACAAATATGTTTATGATAATTGGATATAGACTGTGAAGTGCGTATTATGTCAATTTTGTAAAAAGCAAAATAAAAACATGTAAATTAGTACAAACAATTAATTATTAATTGAATGCATTAAACACTATATCTCTTAAAACTTTAATCCGTGCGAGAGCACGGGTTGATGGACTAGTATACACAATCGCAGACACAGGCGAAGATGCCAGGCCAAATCTACATTACGGAGCAGGTGCTTAACGGAGGGTACTGATCGTAGTCGTACACGACGCCTATAGGCGACAGCGGCAGCTGGCAGGGTAGTAGTACGGGTTGTACGCTACAACATGAACACAACATCAGCGACAGGTCCGGCTTGATGTTGATGGAGTCGATGCACTCGCCAGCGTCGATGACCCAGTCCTTTGCCTTCGCCTGGAGTCAACCCCGATGAGGGCCGCCACCAGCGCCATGGCCATGGACCGACATTTCTCAGCATCGCCATGCAAGCAAGAATGACTGGCTCTGGATTGGATTAACTACAACAACAAAGAGCAGGACGATATGCAGCCTGTAGGTTGCGGATGGACACGCATTGGTTTTTGTAGTCGAAGACTGGTGGAGTTTGGAGGTGGGGAGATTCTAGATCTCCTCCATTGGATCGGCCTAGATTGTTCATCCGACGGCTATCCGAGTGGGACGATCCTTAGGTGACACAGTGTTTCGCTTCCTTCCGCGGTTCTGCCCGTTCTCCATTGCCAGCCCTGCGTGGGCGTCGCCCATGATCCCCGCGAAGCATCGCGACTCCTCGCCGACCAGCGTGCAAGAGATGGGAACGCGAAACATGCATGGTGACTCCTCGCCGACCCGCGTGCAAGTTATGGGAAGAGCCGAGGACGAACGTCGGTTTCATCGGAGTCTCCGATCAAGCGAGACAACGAGCGAATCAGCAGGCAGTGTGGGAAGTCGAGGACCGGAGGGGAAGGATTGGAGGCCGCAGCAGGTTATTGGGCCCAGAGATGGACGACGGACCTGTTCTCTCCAGCGGTTGCGGCTCGCGGCCATGGTTTTCGGCGCGTGCGGGGATGAGAACAGAGGGTTAGAGAGGTGCATGGGGCAACCGCGGCGGCTCCCGGCCGCGGGAGTCGTGTCCTACAGTTGCATGACGGAGTCGCAGATCCCCAGTGGCCGCCCCATCCCCGGCCGCGGCCAAGACCCACAAGGACGAGGACCGGAGGCGACGACCACCAACGCGCTCCGATCCACCGACGGCAGCAGCGGTCGCACCTTCAGCGCCCTCGCCGATGCGCTCGACGCCACGGCCACATCATATCACGCGACCTGAGTGACGCACGGGCCACCGTAACCGCCAGACGAGGCCGCGCCGGACCACCACCGAACGAGGGGAGGCCATGGCGGGGCACACGCCGGGCGGGGCGCGTAGGCAATGGGCCGAGTGGCGAATGCGGAGGATGCGGGAGTGCGTGGTGGAGATGATCCAACGCTGGTGTACGTGTCATCGTCCGGCGGGCTCGGCGGCGGCATGGAGGCGCCGTCTATGTGGCAGCATATGCAGCTAATTCGCATCGGACGAGCACACGCCTGAAGTTGATTCGCATCGGTATGCTGTAGCAGTACCGGCAAAGTCGGACGAGCTCACGCCTGAAGTTGATTCGCATCGGTTATTCTTTCTTCTGCCTTCTCTTGCTTGTAAATTTTCTTGCCGAGTCAAGCAAATTTTGCATCAATTTTGTTTGGGGAATGCATGGTGACAGGGTTGTCTGCTTTCTTGCATTTCTTCTTCTGCATCACTTCCATTATGTACTTTGTATCAAGTCGTTCTCCTGAATGCTATTTCAAACAGAACAAACGTATCAATTTTGTATTCAGGATTCCAGAGATATGACTGACTGCTGTTGTCGATCCATGAATCTTTCTTATCAGCAAACACTTTATCGTTCGTGTATATAGGTCAGTAGGCTGAATCTCTTGTGTTTTCCCTCCATACACATATATTACCTGCTGATTCGTGTATTCAGATATATAGGCAAGATCTAAAAATATCATTGTGAAAGATTTTGGTTCTCCTCAAGCTAATCATTTGACTCACTCGGACCTTACCTTCTGGAGTGAACGATGGGGTCCAAATATGATATCAAGAGGTTTGCCTTTTATTTTGCTTTACTTTATAGTATCACAATACAAGCTGCTAAGTTACCTGTACTGTTCTCATAGTACCTCTTATTGATTGATTGGTTATTGATGTTCCAACGTATTCCATTGTCTTTAGTCCTTAGGGCATATTTATGTCTAATACTTTGATTGTTCTCTCACTGAAAGAAACACATGGTAACGACTCAACACTGCCATTGCAGGAAGAATTGTGCCCTTATTTTTGCACTACCCAAGGTTATGGATATTGCTATGTAATTAATAAAATAATTATGTGCACTATTTTTTTAATGTTAGTCTATTTCATCGTCAAATTGATTACCATAATACATATCATAATTCTTCGTGGTTTGACTCACATTACAAAATGTTAGCACCAGGAGAATATGAATATCCTTACCATAAGGTAAACAGTCCTTACGAAATAAAATTATCCTTTTAGTTGTTTGTTAAATTTTCACTTAAGAATGAAAATATAGTATTGGTGCTTAGCAACTAACCTTGTAAATACACAATTTATCTCCACCTGAATTCTTTTCATCTTTTACATAAATTGAGCAGCCAACTCCTTTGGCAAATCTACATTTTTAGTGCTGTCAAATTTTTGTTTATCTCTTATACAAATTCTCTCAAATGTGCATAATTATTTTTTTGAAATTTTTACTATAGTTTCTCTTTATGAATGAACTTTTTATGGACACGTGTGTGCCGCACATGCATCTCTGCTAGTAAATAAAAAGTCTCTTTGAATCATCCTTGGTGTGGTGCTGAGAACTGAAGAGACAGGAGGGGGGCCGTCAGAACAACGATTTATGTGCATGCATTGAAATGATACTGTTGCTGCGTTGGTGCATGCCGCACCTTTTCTCTTCTCCGGCGCAGGTTAGTGGGGTGACGATGGTTCATTTCTAAAGTAACGTAGGACCGTTCAAAATGCTCCCTTCTTGTCGTTCTTTGCATGCAAACTTCATTATGGCAAGTGGAGCTGAAGAGGTGAAAGGACATGATATTATTGTTTGGGAGAACATCGGTGGTTGGATGGGCCGGCTGATGATCAGATGATGTAAGCGAATGATGTGGCGTTATGAAAAGCTAGATAAATTCTCTAGTGAACATTAGTTTTATAAGAGTTTATGATACAGATATAGTAGACTATAAATACACCATAGGAAGACATATAACGATTAATCATAGAGATTGATTTAACAACAATTTAATAGTTTCTACATCAGAAAGGGATAAAGCCTGGGGCAGCCCGCCACCGCGCCCGGCTGCCCGCCTAACGTGCCTCGCCGAGCCCGGCCGCCCGCGTGCTGCGCCTCGCCGTTGGGGCCGCCAGCCCGAAGACGCGGGCGCCGAGGACTACACGTGCGCTGCTCCGGCCTTCATGCGTGCGCGCGACGGGTGGAGGGAGAGACGCACTCGCATCGCACGGAGGCGAAGGGCTGCTGAGATGAGAGGCCACCATGGTCGGATGGGTGCCGCCGGGGTGGGAAGCCACGCTGCCATGGCCGGATGAGTGTTGCCAGGGGTGGGAAGCCACCATGATGGGAGCTGGCAATGGGGCTCGCATGGTGTCGGAGGTGAGGGAAGGATGAGAAAGATGAAGATGACCTGACTGTTGGGTCCCACTACGCAGAGAGATAAAGAAATAAGATTACTAGATGAGAAGGGTATTTAAGACATTTACACTGACTGGACCCTGCAGTGCGGGAGCCTACGGCACTGGGTACGCCCACACTGACTGGACCCACACGTCAGGGATTCCAAACGGATGAAAACAAGCGGAGTATGGATGGAGTGGCGTGGAAGAAAGAAAAATTTTGGACTTATAGCATGAGAGGTTGAACTTTTTAAGGACATAGACGAGATTACAAACTTTGTTAATGGCGTACACGTAAAGGACTCTATTTTGTTGCGTACTCTGTTTGTGGATTATGTGGTTGAGTTCGTTCTTTGTGTCGCGTATCATCCGCAGCGTGGGTGTTTTCTCTTGTGGGTGTTACAAAGAATTGTGATGCAAAGCCTCAGCGTCATTTGTGTGTTAGATTGAATTGTGATTGGTACAAGGAGATGAGAAAATGTTACTACTACGAAAATTTCAGTTCATTCGAAGATGAAAAACGATGCGGAAACGAGAGTGCAAAGACGAGATTTGTTTATAACAGCAAGCAGGCAGGCGGTGCAGACAGCAGACTGACATGGGTGCTGCTTTGGCATTCAGAGGGCCTCCAACCTGGACTGTAGCCCCATCAGAACATGTAGGATCGGATGAAACAAAAGAAGAAAGTGGTGGCTTGTAGGGACATCAGAGAGACCTGCAGAAGAACCGATAGCCTCGGCACAAGATCAGGTGGTCCATGAAGAGAGAGGCAGGTGAGCACTTGTGAGTTCGGAAAAGCAAGCAAAACAATGACAGCGGTGGCTCCAAAAGCCTTGAAACCACCACGATCTACTATGACCTGCATTAGCTTGTTAGCTTCATCTGTCCAACCTATGTGGAACATTGAGACCACCGTGAACTAGTGCTTGCGTTGCGGCTGCCCTCAGAGGCGTCTGGGTTCTGGCTAGGGTGGCCGGCATGTGTGATGTGTCTGCTGGCTGGCCTGCACGGCACTGCATCGCGGGGCGGTTGCGAAAAGCGCTGGGGGTTTCCATTTCTGTTGCGAAAAAAAAATAGTTTTTCATTTTTTCTCTGATTTCCTCTTGCTCGCATTCCATCTTCCATGGCCGATCCTAAAGTACTTTTCCTCGCTCCGTCCATCCGTGAATCCATCGAGCAAGCCAAATCGTATTTTCGAAGATTTGATTGGAACGAATCCCAAAGTTGTATAATTGGGCAAAAACACTAAAGTTGTCCATGTAGTATTAACAATCCCATCTTATTTTCTTAGACAATTAGGAGCCATTTTTAACTTTCTTCTTTGTGCTTTTATCTTCTACTAAATATGGATCTATTCCTTGGTGAATGAGCTGACAAAAGTTTCCCTTGGTGGATCTATTCCTTAGGTTATGCATGGTACAATCTGACAAAGAAAATACCCTGGGTGCCAATTGACTACAAGCTACAGGTGTGGTTTATTTATGCCTTTCCTCCTCGGTGATTTTACTTTTGTTTGATTTTGTGTTTAGATATATTATCGAACTGTTTCCAGTACTTTGTGTTATGTTGGCAAAGGAGGGTTCCTGCGCTTCTTAGTCTCAGGTTTTTCAGGAGTTGGGTCAGTAGTTTTTGTGGTTTCTTTCCCTTTCCGAGGGTTGCTTCCAGTGGGATGGTCGGTACACATGTCGTTTTAATGGTTATCCCAAGCTCCCCTATTTCATTGTAATTGATTACTTGTTTTTGTTCTTTTTTTTATTTTTATCGTCTAATAAAAATTTGGCAAAAGCGCTTCTTAAAAAAGATATATGTTTGCTGATGGGAAATATGAGGTCCATTTCCATCAGTGTTGTGGCTGCAGGACCAATGTCTGGAACTCACCCTTCTACCTCTATGGGCAAAATTGTTGTAGAAAGCAAATAGAATAAGAACACCTAGTCACATCATATATTTTAGGAAAGCATCAGAATAGACAACTGTTTTTCGATCATGTGCACTCTATTTTTGTATTGTGGTTCTTAGATGGCCTAAAATAGTTACCTTGAAATCATTCGAATTTTTTTTATTAATAAATTTATTTTTTAAAAAAATAACAAAACTAGTCTCCGTTTTCAAAAAATTGCAGGGATGGGCCACCAGTCGCCCGTTGGAAGGGCGACGTGAGAGAATCGCCTGTTCAAAGGGCGACCAGGCCCAGGTCGCCCGGCCAAAGGGCGACCAGGCCCAGTTCGCCCAGCCAATGGGCGACCAGGCCCAGTTCGCCCAGCCAATGGGCGACCAGGCCACGTCGCCCGGCCAAAGGGCGACCAGGCCCACGTCGCCCAGCCGAGGGGCGACCTGGTTTTTTGTTTTTTTTAAAAATAATATTTATTTATTTGGAAATTTCAGGAAAAATTTCGGTTTTTTAAATAATAATTATTTATTCGGAAATTTCAGAAAAAATATGAAAGTCGGAGAAATAGCAAAAATAATACGCAGTCATGCAATGGGCGTGCGAAAGCGCCGTTGTCGTGTGCTCGCCCAAACTTAATAGATGAAAAAATACAACAGTGAAACATTAATTAAGTTGTAAAAACTAAAATAGTATCAGTATAATATCATAGAAAACAACATCGGCGGCAAATCATACAAAACTAATATCGTCCACGCTTAGGTGCAACACCCCTAATCGTGCCAGGCTTTGGTGCTCTGCGGCCCGCTCGCACATGGCTGGCTGAGTAAGTAAGCGGCGAAGGAGGAACTGTAACACGTGCAGGACGGCCTCCAGCAGCAGGTGGTGTCGCGTACTCGTCCTATGAGGGCTGTGTCTGTGGTGGTGCTTCACGTAACTGCGATGACGCAAGTACGTCCGCCGGCTCCTGCTGCAGGTAAGTCTCAAGGTCGAAGGGTGACGGGTATCGCTGACGAAAAGTGTCAGCGTGCTCAGAGATGTCCGATCCCTCGTAGTCGTAACGGGTCGTCCCTAAATATATAAGATCAACGTTATGATAACGCTGATGGTAAAACTAATATATAACGTGTCGAACTCTTAAAAGTAGGTCATACCTGGAACCATGGGTACAGCGTGTGAAGAGGAACCTCCGAAATCGAACTGATGCCGCGAACCGTCAAAGTGCATACCTGACCATGCAGAGTGAATGTAATGTTACGAATAAAGCAGTATTAGATAATATAATTAAATTTCACCACTATATCGTACCTGTAGGCATGTGAGCAGGCTGCGAAGATGATCCAATTATATCGATCTCCGGACGCCAACCGGCAGAGTACGTAGGTGGACCTGAATAATGAAACTTATAAGTAACGAACAAGTTAGCATTACTACATACGAAGAAAATATAAGTTACTCACCTGTTTGGTACGTAGGCCGCAGAGGTAGTGGCGCCGTCGGTCCGTCAGGCCTGTGTGTCACGTGTGAAGGTCGAGGGACGACATCCGGCTGTCGCTCGCAGGGCCGGCACGACGTCAACTTGACAATGTTTGCAGCAGAGTCGTACATCCTTTGGACCGCAGCGGTAAGCTCGCGGCTGGTCATCTGAATGCCCTCCCTCAACCGGTGCAAGAGCGATCCACCATCCACAGTGATACGGTGAGCCATGTCAGTCTATTAACAAAACGAGAACATTGAAGTAATTACGATAAGAAAAATATTAAACGAAGTGGGTTGAAGTTCATAAAGATTGTACCGCCAACGACATCGCCTGATCTCTGTGCACAGGGTACGTGTCCGTCAACCTGGGGACGTGGGTCCGTGGCTCCGCTGGTGTATACGTGACTCTGATCCGTGTGCGAGGAATATACCAACGTAAGTAGTCCCCGTAAGCCTGCAAGGAAAACGGTCTGGGCTCGTAGGTCACATCATGTAGTGCGTTGGCCCACTCGTCGACCCACGGCTGTATACGGGAGGACCAAGTAACGCCTGCCGGTAGACCCCTCCGCACGTAACTATGGATTTCAAAACGTATTAATTATCTTTCTATATATATTAAATACTCAATCAGAACGAATTAATTGTCTTATACTTACCCGTGCACGGAAAGAGGAACAATATGGGCAACCGGGAGTGGGAACGTCTGGTTACGACCAAACTGCCGCATCACTCTGTGAGGAGCGTAGTCCTCGACAAAGATGTCAAAAACGACAGCCTTACGTGTCATCCAGTACTCCTGATCCCTCGTGCAGAACGTCGACAACCCATTAGGCGCTCGTACGACAATCTCCTCCATGCTGTAAGGTGTCCAGCGGACGTCGTCTGCCCTAATCCGGTCGAACGCCGCCATGTACTCAGGATAGGCTCTGTGAACCTGAATGTTTGCCCAAGTAGGCTGTATAGAAAATAATAGTAAGGTGCAATTTATTCGAAAATAAATAGAAACAGGTTCAACTGCGATATAGAAGACTTACCCGCCGCCGGACCCACAACGAACCCATCGTAGGGCCGTCCTCCTCCGTCTCCCCGTACAAACCTGCTCCGTAAGTCAAGAAATCCATGACTGGTCGTCCAATACTAAACCGCTCGTACGACCAGAGTTGAAGTAATAGTGGACAACCAGAGAGGATAGCTGAAGGGTCGATCTTTGTGCACGCATCACAAAGACCTCGGTACATGGCTGCCAAGATAGCGGATGCCCAACTGTACTGTGGCACGGCGTCGAGCGGTGCGTCCGCTATCTCGTGCGCGAAGTGAATCAAGTGCTTCGCGACAGAGTTCCCATGCGACGATGTGAACATTATCCAACCAAACAACCACAACAGATAGGCCTCCAAATGCCTCGACACAGTGGCCTCATCCGCCGCAGGGTGGATATACTCGGCCTAAATTAGAAAACAGAAGTTCAAATTTTATTTAACATACACATGAATATTTGATGTTAATGAACTATATCACAATGTTATCTATTTACCTGAAACTGCAAGTGCCAGGTCTTCGTAGGCCCGTGATGCTGATTTTCAGCAAGAGTTTGATACTCTGGAGCGTCTGGTCGACGCACAACACCCTCGAAACGGACTAGAAGGTCCTCACGCCAAGTGGCCTCCACGTCTGGACGGCTGACGGCCTGCCCAGCAGTGGTGACACCAAGTAAGTAGGAGACGTCCTCGAGTGTGGGAGTCATCTCCCCGCAAGGAAAGTGGAACGTGTGCGTCTCAGGCCTCCAGCGGTCCACCAATGCCGCAAGTAAGGAACGGTCAAAGTTAAACCGTGTCACCGCATCGGCCGGGGCCTCAACAGCACTAGCCTGCACAAGCCTACACAGAGGCAGTAGACCAGCTGCTCGTAGCCTGTAGCAAATACAACATTTATATATAAATATATATTACCAAATCGTCTGTATGAGTAAAACGAATAAGTGAACGTGTTATTGTGCATACCTCGGTATCCATCGCTCGTCCAGCCGCCACAACTCCTGAGGTACCCTAGGCCGTAGAACAGGTAGCTCAGCAGCTGTCACAGCACTCAAGTAGGACCGGTGGCGCTGGTCCAACTGTGCGTCCAACAACTCCAAGTGTCCCTCATCCATCGCCATGCCTAAAATATCTTAATAATGTAAAAAAATAATGCACAAATATAATTAATACTATGAAACACTAAATCAAAAAAAGCAGACATACTATTATTTTTAAAGAGCATTTTCGCCTTGATTCCGGAATCCACGACGTGCACGAGGGCGCCGGCCGTCTTGCGGATTCCCTGAAGGTCCTACTTCTGCAGCTCCCTCTGTGGTGGTTGCACGCGTGCACTTTTTGTAAGTATGTCCTGTGCCATTGCACTTGGTGCACCGATGCTCCAGTCTTCCCACTTCTGAGTCATCCATATCATTTCTAATGCGCCGTGTCTTACGACGAACAGGCTTCTGTCTTAATTTGTCCTTATCGGGCCCCCGCAGGTAGTTACTTCCAGGATTGTTTGTAAAACTACCAAATATTGCGAAACCATAAATCTCTGCATTCCAGGTTGTCATGACTACCTCCTTCGTAAAATAATGTGAGACATACGGCTTCGGGGACAAATTAGTAAGTGAACAAGCTGCTATAACATGTGAGCACGACTTGTGTAGAAGTTTCGGTTTCATGCACGAACAGCTGCATGAGTTATAACGAATAACACACTCTTGTGCAATTCTCTCTCGATTGCCACCACGACGGCCCCGATCCCTACACAGAACTTCAAAGCGATTCTCTGCTGTGCCCATAGGACGTGCACGATGCAAGCTTTTCTTCTCCACCTTTTTTTTCATGTAATTTGTCATGAATGTTGAAAAATTCAATGTATTATCTGACATCGCATTAAAAGCAACCATATATCTTTCACGAAAGTACTTGCATGTTCCATGAAAAATACCCTCTACGATTGCTACAAGAGGTAATCCTCTCATGCCTCGAATGACCCAATTGTACACCTCCGCCAAATTTGTTGTCATTATTCCAAACCTCGCCCCATCTGTGTCATATAATAATGACCACTTCTCCTTTGGCTCGTACTCAATCCAATCTGAGAAGCACCTGATTGATGACCCCGACCTCCGAACCACGTTCCTCAAGGCATCTGTTGGAAGGCCTGAAAGAGGAACAGACATATCATTCGGGTCTTGATTCGTACGAGTCGCTAACTCTGCTGTTTGCTTTGTTGTTAATTCATCAAGACGTGTCCACATTGTATTGAATTTTCTTTGTTGGTTCTGATTGCACAACCTCTTAAACATATTCATAAGGTGTTTATTTTTGAAATGGCTGAAAAAATTTGCACCCAAGTGCCTCATGCACCATCTTGATTGTATGTCCGACCATCGAGGAGGAAGATCACGCTCCACTGAACCATATTGCATATCCGTTATCGCCTTCAACAAATCGGCATGTCGGTCATGTATGACACAAACATTAGGTCGCCCTTGCACCACTGCTAACTTCACACGCTCCAGAAACCAATACCAACTATCTGTGTTCTCACTTTCCACAAAAGCAAAAGCAACTGGTAGTACTTGATTATTCCCATCAACACCAATAGCAGTTAGAATATGACCTTTATACTTTCCTGTTAGAAATGTACCATCCATGCATAAAACAGGTCTGCAATGATGAAATGCCATTATACATTGACCTAGTGCAAAAAAGGCTCGACGAAGTATTAACTTTCCGGCCTCTTTTGGATCAGACACATCCATGATATCATAATATGTACCAATATTTCTTTGTCTGATGGTTTCTAACAATCTTGGTAGGTTCTCATAAGATGCTTCGTACGAACCGAATCTCTTCTCAATGACCTTTTGTTTTGCTCGCCACGCCTTCGAATAGCTGATGGTGTATTTAAAATCTTCCTCTATAGTAGTCACTATAGATTTCGGCTCATACCTTAAATTATCAACAATTCGATTATACATGTACTCTGCAATGAAGCTCGATGTAAGAGCAGTATTGGACTTCTCTAATTCTTGTAACTCACATGTATGTTCTGTTACTATAGAACACTTCCAAATTGTACTCCATTTTTGCTCATAAGCATGTACCCTAAATGGACAGTCCGAAAATACACATTTAACATCATATACTTTCTTGTTAGACTTAACAACTATAAAAGACTGCTTCATTGACAGAGACCAGTACTTCACGGCACTCATCACTTCATCTTTGCCTTTGTACATACCTCCCTCTACTACTTCATTCTCATTATATTCCCACGGCACAGAATTTCCTTCGTTGATCATCAAATTCTTCGAACTGTTACTCTTCCACTCCAATGGGACAGGAATTTCATTTTCATCTTCAGATGACTCAGTTTCAGATATATTCTCATTCTCCATATCTTTCATCGCCATCTCTTCAACTATATGCTCTATGCGCTCTCCTTCGTCCGCTTCACCCGTCGGTACCATAGATGACAGGTGATGATCACTCTCTTCATTATCTTCCTCATTATCATTGTGATTGTCATGGCTCGGACCTCCTTCTTCTTCTACAACGTGTACCTCATGAACCTCCTTCGTATATGCCTGAGCAAGAAGGACTAGAGGCCACCCACGTTCTACAGCTTTGTTGACGTATTTTCTCCATGTTGATGTTGCATTAAGCGGTACTAACTCCCAAAAAGTGTCCTCCCGAGTACGACTAACCATACCCATGACCTTAACGTCATGTTGGTTGCTGTCAAGCCCAAATATTCGCATCAACCAATTCTGCACACCACTAATTGTTCTCTCATTTGCCCTAGACACCCATCTAGTTACTGAGGCAAATCCTGACAGATCAACCCCGTGTATACCTTGAATAATTTCTCCTTCTCCATAATAAATTTGAAATCCTAACTTCTCCGACATCTGTGTAATCTAAAAATTTCAACTAAAATACCTTTTCAGTAATATATTACTAATAACAATATAAGTAATAAGAATATAAGAATATATAAAATACTACCAAAATATAACTACCGAAATATACTATTAATCGCTCAACTGTCGAAATACTACCGAAATAACTACCGAAATACTACCGAAATTTCAACTATAACTATTTAATTTAACAATATATATAAAATAAAAATATAAGTAATACTACCGAAATATAATATTAATCGCTTAACTGCTCATTACATTATCTAACAATTAATATAACACATATTAAATAATTATATATAAAATTATTTTTTTACTTACCGAAAATTTTTCTCTTCCTCTCTTCTCCTTCTTCCTCCTCCTCCTCTTCTTCTTCTTCTTCTCCTTCTCTTCTCTTCTCTTCTCTTCTCTTCTTCTCCTCTCCTCTCCTCTCCTCTCCTCTCCTCTCCTTCTGTTCTCTTCTCCCAGCCGGCAGCGGCCGGCCGCGGCCGGCCGCGTTATATATAGCGGCGACACGTCGCCCCTTGTTCGGGCGACATGGGCCAAGTCGCCCACTGGACGGGCGACATGGGCCCAGTCGCCCACTGGCCGGGCGACATGGGCCACGTCGCCCATCGGCCGGGCGACGTGGGGCCCGCCATGCCACGTGCACGGTCAAGTCGCCCACTGGTCGGGCGACATGGGCCACATCGCCCATCGGCCGGGCGACGTGGGACCCGCCATGCCACGTGCACAGCCAAGTCGCCCATTGGCCGGGCGACATGGCCCAGATAGCCCGCCAGTCGGGCGACAAGGCCCGTCTTCGCCCTTCCAACGGGCGACTGGTGGCCTATACCTGCAATTTTTTAAAAACGGAGACTAATTTTATAATTTTTGAAAAAAATAAATTTATTAATAAAAAAATTCGAAATCATTCCCTACACTTTTTTTCGTCCTGAACAAACATTTCGCCCAGGAAGGGAGAACAGAGGTGAGTGAGTTGGGCTAGCCCGAGAGAGAGGAAAAGAGAGTTTCTTAAAGAACAAAAGGGCGCAAGCGATTGGTCGGCCGGCCAGCTGAAGAGGAAAGGAAGCGTGGGAGGAGTGGGCCGGCCCAGGCCAGCTGAAGAGCGAAAGGAGGCGCGGGAGGAGTGGGCTGGCCAGATTCAGCCTAAGGGAGCAAGATAGAGGGAGTTTATCCTTTTTATTTCTTGTAAATTCATTTGAGGCTCAAATTGAAGTCCCTTTTAACAAAACTTGTTTTTCATATCATTTCTGAGTTTTGAAAATTTAAATATGTTTAGGATAATAAAAATTTGGAGGTTTACTTTTAGATAAACATTTAGATACTTTAAGATTTTAAATAAAGCAAAAACGAGTCGCATCTAAGTCGAATTTTAATAAATTATCTTCCATGACTCGGTGCAACTCTGTACATTTCATCATTACAAACAGAACAAGTAGAGTTTATTATCAGACGGACACAGTTCAAATAAATAATTTCATGAAGGTACATGACTCATGCTCACAGTCAATAGAAATTACAGTATTACAACATTGTTACACAGTTCAGTACCAGGTGGTCTACATGACTACATGCCACAAGAAAGATTACACCAATGCTTGTCTGTCAGGGAACCGACAACAGTGGTTCTGTCCCCTTTGTCTGAAAAGGATCAGCTAGTGCTGTCGTTCTCCTCATGCCTTCTTTCCTAGAGCCATTCCTCTCATTCCACGATAGCCACAGTAGTAGGATCATCATTAGCTGCGTTTTTGGTTCAAGTTCCATAATTTTCTCCATCATTGCCCTTGTCTGATGACGATGTATGGAGCTTGACCATTCCAGATGGGCTCGATGCGGCGCTCTGGCCGTTCGTTCTCCTGACAATTCTTTGGAGACTTTGGGACAGCAGGAATGGCGAGGTTTTCCAAAGCAAAACTTCCAACTACAGAGCAGTGCTCAATAACGTCTGCAATGATTTTGTCATGGCGCAAGCGCCTACCGGCTAATCTTGTAAACAGTCTCGATGGCTGGCGTAGCTTTCTCGTCGACTGTACTAACACTTCTGTAATACGTCCTAGTTAACTGGGTCAAACTCTGTTTTTGAATGAAAGGTGGGGAAGCTCCCCCTCCCCCCGTTTTACTTTAAAAAAAAAACTGCCCTCACCGAATAGGCTTCTAACAGATCAGTTCTGACCGCTTCCAGGTTCAGCTCCCTCCAAACAGCTTTCACTGTTTTACATCTTAGAAAACGATAAACACTGTCCTCGTCAAGCCTTGGCACATACTGTAAATTGTATCAATCTTCATGCCTTTTACTTATTATATATAAAAAAATCAAACATTGCTGGCTGAAGGAAAAAAAGTACAAATATAATAAACCAATATAAATGTGTCCATCAATTCCCAAGCAATCACTGTGGTGTCGATAACTGTGGTCATTGCTTTTTTTTTCCTAAACCATGTTTATGCAGCAGCGTATGTAAGTACCAGAAGTAGAAAGTTCTAGAAAGCGAACAAACAGAATGTGTCCCAGGAAGGCTAACATCCAGGGGCTGATTATTTTGATCATGTTCCTGGCTGTCCTGTTATTATTATTCCTTTAGTTTTGTTGGCTTTGAGTTACAGATCGGATGTGACTCAAATTTGGACAAAAGGAATCCATTCAACCTAAGTGTTCCCCAAAAGCATATGAAGAAGGATAATACCAAAGAGATGGGAGAGGAAAACCGTTCATAAGGAAAACTGCAAAGGTCATTGGTGAAGTTCAGGCACTAATAGTTTATTTTCCACTTTTTACCATGGCTGATCCTTTCCATCTTTTATATGTTCTGGTTTCTGCGACGCTCCATGATTTCTTGAGCTCTGGTCAAGTTGTCCAAAACAATTGCAATACTAATTGTTGTTCGTATGATCTGAAGCTGGGCAAAGTGACTTAACTGAATCAATCTTATATTACTCCTAATAGAACAGCTGCACGGAGACTGAATCGCTATGATTCAGTGCAGTTTTGAAATAAAATTTCAACGACTCTGATAGAGTTGAACCCTGGTTTTGGGATTGTACCACCGTTCAGGAACGACATGGATTCATAAGATGCTCCAAAACCAAATAAGAAAGTAGGCGACGGGAGCGGATGCAGCGGCAGATCCGGCGAAGGGGGCAGCAAGATGAGCGGGTGCGACGGTGGTGACAGAGGCCAAGCACGACGCCTGCTGCTTAAGCCGACGATGGACTCGCCGAGGGCGGCGAAGAATATAACGAAGCAAGCGAAGCACTCGACAACACCGCGAATGCACGCGCGCGACGGTGCGCCACCACGGTCAGCAACGCAGTGATTCTGCTACGGAGAAACTCGAGTCGTCGATCCAAATTCCAAAACACTGCAACTGTACTGGCCTACTAAGCCCAGCCCAGTAAGTCTCAGCGCCAAAAAACCAACGACATGGGCCTCCTCCTCAATCAACTGGAGCAGTCAGTCGGGCTCGCAGGCTCCTGCGTCTCGAGCATAGTCGTGTCAGCCAAGGTGAAGTCGTCGCTAGCCGTCACATTGAACGCGCCCCGCTCCCGATCGCTATTCGGCACACGCGCGCTACTTCGGATAGCGGCAAACACAGCAGTTGCAGGCAGGGGGCAGGGGCGGGGACTGCGGACGAGGCGGCGGCGGCAGCAGCGGCGTCGCCAGAGCTTCCCTCAAATCCAGCCAACTCCCCTGAAATTAGGGTCCGGCGAGGTGGACGCGGCGATGACGGCGGCGGTTAGGGTTCCGGTGAGGCCTCCGTGCTGCCCAATCCTCCCAGGCTGTAGAATCCGGCTGACCGGCCTGGCGGCGGCCATGACACGGCGATGGTGGCGGTGTGGCCAGTAGTGAGCGAGGCGGCGGCAGCAGCGCCTAACCGGGCGGGGCAGGATGGCCGGATGGGAAGGGTAAGAGGCGGGGACGAAGTCCGGCGAGCGGCGGCGGAAGCAGGGCGAGGGAGGGGGGCGAAGGGGGGCCGCCGCGTGCACACGAGGGCTCGACGGAGCTCCAGCGAGCCCTCGCGCGCCCGCGGCGGGGGGGCGGGGGGGGTGCATGCTGGAGAATAAGATGCAGGGAGGACGTGGAGAAGAACTAGAAGAACAATGACTCTAAGAGGGGGCGTGCGTGAGCCGGTACGCTTTCTGGCGCGTGCGCGCCGCGTAGTCACCCCGTGCCGCTCGGTATCTCGCCCAGCAGGCACCAGGCAGGCAAGAGATGTTGAGCGTATGACTTTCCAGCAACTCGAGCAACTTTCCCTTCAAATACCTCGGCTTGCCTCTCATCTTAGGCCACGTTTAGATTGCAACTTTTTTTAACCTATACTACTGTAACATATTCATTTGTATTTAACAAATATTGTCTAATCGTGGTCTAACTAGGCTCAAAAGATTCGTCTCGTGATGTACAACTAATATGTGTAATTAGTTACTTTTTTTACCTATATTTAGTGCTCTATGCATGTGTTCACAAATTGATGTAACGGAGAGAGAGTGAAAAAAGTTGAAATTTTGAGTGTAACTAAACAAGGCCTTAGTTCGACTAGAAAAATTGACTGCCAGCCGCTGCTTGATAAGGAAGCCTCCAGCCTTGCACATTAGCAAGGTATAACTTACTCAGGCTGGTCGAAACACTCTCGTCAAATTTGTTCTCTCTTCGTAGCCAAATTTTTTTGATCGAAGTTAGCAAGGAAAACCCCCAATCTATATTTTTAATTTTTTTAATAATACAGACCTATTTAAATTCGCTCTCACAGAAAATCAAACCCGGTCTGCTGGGTGCTACTCAGGTACTCTAGCCTAGTGGTTAGAGGCCCTTTCGCCTTCACAGCCAATTTATTTGCTGACTTCGCTGAAGCCACCGAAGGGCATCATCATCGAGATGGACTCTCATAGACGGCGCTTTCTATGGACAGGAGGCAAACGCATCGAGGCAACTGCAAATTACGAACTCTACCACCACGCCTGGTGGGCTGGGAATTCTTGACCTCCAAGGTTTTTCTAGAGCACTCGGAATTAGATGGCTGTGGCTGGCATGGACTTCTAACAAACAAGCCATGGTCTGGGATGGAGGTACCTTGTACGAAATCAGATCACCGCCTCTTCAATGCTGCCACAAAAATCACAATCGGCAATGGAGCAAAAGCATCCTTTTGGCACTCGGCCTGGTGGAATGGAAAATGTACAAAGGACGTGGCGCCCTTGATTTTTCAAATCAGTAAGAGGGAGATCAGAACTGTGCAGCAAGCTTTAACTGAAAACAAGTGGGTGAGGGACATCAATCTCCTGAGGTTTGATACTGTGGAGCACTTCACCCAATTTACTCGCCTTTAGCAAGGACTACCAGAGGGTGGAATTAAATCTGGAAGTTGACGACCAAATTACATGGAAGCTCGCTGCAACTGGGGAATACAGCTCACTCAGCTGGCACAATTCATGGGTCCAGTAAACACAGATTTTGACAGGTTAATTTGGAAAGCTTTGGCACCTCCAACATGCAAGTTTTTGGCATGGCTAGCGATACAAAACTGACTTTGGACAGCCGATCGGTTGGCAGCTTGCGCTTGCCCCAACCAAACAGTATTGTCCCCTCTGCATGTCCACAAATGAATCGGCCATCCATCTCTTCGCCCATTGCAGATATTCAAAATGAGTTTGGGAAGCAATACATTCTTGGACCATTAATGGAAACCTTCCTAGCAGTGAAGGATGGAACAACATGGACTCTATGGTTCAGTGGTGGAGTACGGTTGGGACATCATCTGGTTTTCCAGGAAAAGCAGTAAGATGAATGATGCTACTTGTCGGCTGGGAGCTTTGGAGAGAGAGCAAAATGCATGGATCTTGGAACATCAGCACAAATCAGCAACGGTTTTGATTGCAAAGATCAAGGAAGAGGCTAGACTATGGTGCACTGCAGGAGCCAAGTGATTACGAGAAATTTTACCTATGTTGTAAGTGTATGTTACAGATCTGTTTTTAGACGTATGTTGCAAATTTAATTTGGACAGTTGTATGGTAGTATATCGCAATAGCTACTCATTTGCGTTGGCAACCGTCGTGCTTTAACTCATGGAACAGCGCTCCTCAAAGTGCATGCACACATGCGTCCCAAAGTTTAAGATTTAAATAAATTTTATAAAAATTCATATAAAAAAAATTTCACCCATTCTGAAATTTGTCTTCTAGTGGCTGAAATTTGTTTTTTCATATGAATTTTTATATAAGTTGTTTGAATCTTAAATTTTGAAACAATGTACTTCTAGTTTGGTACTATTGATGTGTAAAGTATTAAATTTTTTAAAAATATTTAAATATTAATTAGGTACTTTAAAATAGACACCCGTGGACGTTTATACTCACGGTATTTTCATTCTGGTAGAGCAAACCATCACCAAATGGAAATGGACGCAACACATAGAACGAGAGGCCTCTGCACCACTAGGCACACCCCCACACACGGAGCACTTACGCAAATTGGGCCTCGTTTAGTTCATTCAAAAAGGCTAGAAATTTGACTATCTCTGCATCACATTAAATGTTATGTCGTATACATGGAGCATTAAATATTAGTAAAATAAATAACTAATTGCACAGATTAGTTGTAAATCATGAGATAAATCTTTTAAACCTATTTAGACCATAATTAGATAATGTGTCAAATACAAATGAAATATTACAGTATTTTTGAGACAAATTTTTTTCGCCAATGTAAAAAGGGCGTTGGTCAACAAATTTTGCGTTCTCTCTCACTCTCACAACATGCAACTTTGGCAGCCACAAGCACACGTGTGCCCGTGTAGTAGGTGCAGTAGGCTTGTTCCCTCTCTCTCGTATAGCGGCCCAAGCACCGCATCGGCTATTCGGCGCACGCGCGCCGTTTCTACTGCTGGCGCACGCATGCTCTTAAGAGCATGTGTGTCTAGGGCCCGCCCCCGTCCTTCCCTTTTTTGGCTTCTGCCCGTGAGCCGTTCGTATAATTCAAACAGCCCTCTTTCCCTTCCCCCTTTCCCCGTCCGCTCGACCGTTCCCCTTCCCCTTCCCCTTTCTCCCTACTCAACGCGCCGGCGATTTCTCGGCGGCAAGTACTAGAGCTACCCAACGCGCTAGCGGATCCTCTCTCGCCGCCGTGGCCTGCGCCGGATTCGAGGGCTCCACGCATCGCGCTGCCCCCATTTCCCCCCTTTTTTTGTGCTGTTTTGAAGCTCCCATCGTCCCCGGCATTCTCCCGTCGTCCCCGGCATTCCTGGCGGCGGTCGCTAGGGTTTTGCAACTCCTACAGGTACGTGCGCCCCTCCCCCTTTTGCTCTGCTTGGTCACACAACCCGACATCGGTTGATTCGATATGGCTAATTTAGGGTTACACAGTTGCAATGTTATGATGATGCAAAGTTGCATCTGCTAGTTTCTGGTAATTTTATTTGAGTTAATGCTATTTTCGCTCTAGAGAGAATAGTGAGTTATCTGTTTAATTTACCAATGAGTGAGCTGAGATTAAAAAGTGTTTCCATGGGGCCTGAAAGTTGCTGATGCTCATGTAAGTGAATGCATGATTTTTAGTTTGGGGCTCTGGTTGCAGGCACATTTTCTCTTTGGAAATTTAGGGTTATGATTCCTGAAACATCACTTGTTTATGCAACATAGTAAGACATTTCTCCCTAGATTTTACTAGGCTTTTTGCTGTGGTCCGTTCAGTTGTGAGTTGTGAGGTGAGGTGTGAGATATTAACATATGGATTTTTCAATCTTTAATCCTCAACATGTTACAGTTCACTAAGTCAAAAAACTTTTACCTAGTGTTATATGTAATCTATTTGTTTTGCTTCAACAATTAGTTAACAATAGGTCAAATCCTGCTGTCCTTGTATGGTATGGCAAATTGGGCAACCCAGTTGTGGCTTAGCTTAGTGATTACATAGTTGTTGAGGAGCTGATCTCAGCCATGTTCTCTCACACGTTTTGTAGGAAGTGTGAGAGGACATAGCTGGACTTCACTCATTCATTCGTTTGGTGTGGCTTTGGGAGCCATTTACAATAGCTTGACTTCACTCAGTCATATATTAATCCCATGTCTATATTGTTGTTAAGGTGGACTTCCAAAAATTATTTCTCTTGGATTCTCAAGTTGACCTGCCTTTTGCATTAGTCAATTTTTTTGTCAGGTTAGTCATTGATGGAAATATGGAATCACTATTTTTTTTGTTAATGGTATTTTCAGTCTATCTCCTGTTATCTGTCTTTTTCATGTCTTATCTTTCTTCACGTTTCACTTATTCAGGTAGGCAATTATCAGACAAAAGAATGTTGTTCACTGTCTGAAGTGCAGAACATTTGGGTCATAATGTTTTTAACCTCAATATCTAAGTTTTATATCTTAGGGAATAAAGTTTCAAGCTAGATAGGGAGACATTTTGTTTTTTTCCTGAATGACTAATGACTAGCCAATAATCTTATTGTTGATTTACTGAGGCTAGCATTTGGTATTCTTGGAACATATTATATCCTTGCAAAAGGGATGTGCTCTTCTCCAGTTCCCACTTATTTATTTGACTCAACAAGATTCCTGGTTTAAAATATATAACATACTTCATTTTTATAATATACCAAAGAGTTTGCTCTCTGTGTTTTTTGTAATCTGAATATAAGGTTCAGATTACAATGTTTTTGTAATCTAAATCTAATGTATGAATGTCTTAGTTATCTGAATGTGACAAATCTGAATGGTGAATGGAGTTCAGTTATCTGAATATATACTATGGCTTTTCATTAGCTCTTTTATTTTTCATATTTGTCCCCCCCCTTCGTTTTTATGTTCTCGCCGTGTCTAACTTCCATTTGTTTCTAGTCTGTTGACGGGTTCTGAGGTCCGACAAGGAATTCTACACGCTTTTTTGTCTTCTATTTTTCTGGCTCTCACACTGATCCAGTGTTTTTACCAAACCAAATGGCAAAGAAGGTATGTGATTATCACACTGATCCAATAGTTTTATGATTTTCTTTGCATCTTTATTTTTTTAAAATTTTTGTTAGTGCCACTGTAATATCGTGTTTTAGATATCAATGTATAAATATTGCCATACTATCAGTTAGTTTGCCAGCACAATGACGTCAAATAATACAAGCTTACATTGTTCCTTTATATTTTTTAGAGTTTCAGCATAAGTATAAGTTGTTTGAAGTATAGTAAATTTGTTAAAAAATTGACTGGTGCACAAAGAGCTGCTGCGAGGTCTTGTGCGTTTGGCAGCCTGTTGGACTTTGACTACACTGAAGCACCGAGATCAATTGCTTATATGCCGGCGCTTAGATTTGATGTACCCACAAGAACAGTGAGAATGGATAATGGATCAAGTTTTGAACTGAATGCATTTGTCACACATCAGATCCTAGGAGTCCCTCTTGGTGGATAGAAAGTCAGAGACAGTGCTTCTAGTTCAGAGAAAGAAATCATTGCAACTGACACCGGAACCACCATAGTTGCACCAACTATTGAGCACCTCTTCACTTTGGTCACCCCAGGGCTGATGGGAGATAAGTTTGTCCGTCTGTTTATGCCCTTTCAACCTTTCTTTGCCCTACGAGCTACCCGAGACCCAGCAAAAAATATTACTCTGCAGTTGCTTCTGTTACGGATATACCCAAGTATGACTGGAGTTCTTTCATTCTGGATTGGTTAGTTGAAGGCATAGATGACTTCCAGAAATCTGTTGCTGCGGAGAAAAATTTGTCTACATTGTGTGGCTGCATCATTGTGCCTGTGGTGAGTTATTTTTCTCATTTTTTAATTCTGTATCTTTACTCCCTTTTCAAACCTGCTGTCTTTTTTCATTCTTTGTCAATGTTTTCAAACTCACACATACTTTTGTGTACACAGTTTGCATACTTTGAATACATCAAGGCACCAGGTATCATACTACGTGAAGATTGGCCGCGCATTAAGATTTGGGATGATCGTATGATCAATGAGTACATGGAATTGGAAGGGAATAGTGTAGATGATACTTTTGGGCACCTTGAGGTCTGTTTTTCTTTAAAACTTTTTTTGCAGATGTTGTATGTGGTTTTTTCTACACATTTCTTTGTTATGGATAAAGTTTTGTGACTAGGAGTACTAAGTTTTAAACTGTTTCAATATAAAGTTCTAAATAATAGAGTGCAAAGTTGTTCAATATCAATTTTATTTTTCTCTTTTTTTATGTGTATAAAGTTTTTGAACTTTACTAATGGAAATTTTATGAGTTTTGAGTTCATGGTTTTCAACCTATCATTACAAAGCCTTTAATATGATAGTTCAAAGTACTAGAACTTCTATGTGTAAAGTTTTTAACCTAGCACTATGAAGTTTATAATGTCATAGTCTTTAAGTTTACAATTTTTAGAGTTTGAAGTTTAGAACTTACCATTTCAAGTTCATAATGTAATATTTTTAAGACTATCTAGGAGTAGTAACTCTATTTATTTGATTTTTTCTTCAGAAATATTCAAATTGCTTTACACTTTCTATGTTCTTTTTTGTTTTAACAGCTTAAGGACCCAAGTGAGACCCCATTTGTACTACTTCAGTATCATCTTTGAGCTTTGCTAGAGTGCCTGCACAAGTTGAGAGTTTCATATAGAATTTGGCACCACACAATGGGCTGAACTCAGCCGGACACAGTGATCAGTCCAATGTAATTACTCAATTTTTTTTATTTTTTTTGTTCATGCAAGTAATTTTACCCTTTTTTTAAAACTTTCTTTTTCTCTGTATTTACTTGATCCACAGGTACGGAGTCAAATCAGAGATTTGTGCACCAATTTTTATAAAGACATCATGGCAGCATCCCTTTCTACGATCCAACCTGTTGTTTCCAGGCAATTGTGTTCCATGGCTAAATTCTTGTGGAACGGGTCACAAAATCATGGTAGTGCTAGCACTTTTGATATTCCAGGACTAGGGGTTAATTTTCTCACCTGATAAAAATTGTAACTAACAAATGATTTTTATTTAGGAGAAGCTTTACCAAGGCATCTCCCACTGCTCGAAAACCCACACAATGGTTCAGGCTAGAGACTGATGCCCCGTCCTCAATCTGCTCAAGGATATCACCCTATACTCATGGACGGAGTTGAGCCTAGTGCCCTTCTCCATCTGGCTCAACGACCTGTACCTTTTGGCCTTCACTATACTCACAACTCCAATTGTAGCTGCAAGCTTCAATCCAGGAAAGGTGCACCAAAATCTTCCATCTTAATTCTCAAATAAAACATACGACTGCCTTTTAGTGTGTGCAAATGAAACTCCATACATGAATCAGAAAGCACACATTGCTATAGCTTAGGACCCAACCATAGTATGGCTTCGCATTCAGCTTTGTCTAGTGGTAAGTGCTGACAAGGACGACATGGGAAAGAATGTAGGATTTTGGGTGCTATGGGGCTTGAGATGCCATTCTGTTAAAATTCAATAGCAAACCAACTTGTCTGTTTCTAGAAAAAGCTTATGTTTTGGTTGATAAGAATAATTGTGTATCGCAAACTTGTAGAGTGAAATACACAATTATCATATAGCTCTAAAAACTAAGAACCTCTATTTAGAACTCACACAAGATTTGTGCCGATCTTATAATAAAATTTCCACTTGCTAACCATTGTGCAAAAATGTTTGTGATTTTGTTATAGTTTATGCTGATTGAATCTGCTTTAATAATTTTATGTTAGGATTTCTACAAATTATCTTTTTTCTTAGAATATGTTGTTTCACTACTAACCATGATGCAATCTAACTACAATTGCTATTTTCCATAGTCTGCAATTTAAAACCTTGTTCCCAGTTGAGAGTACATGCATCTAGTAGCCCTAGTGCAAGTGCTACTTCTATTTCTGTCTTCCCTTTGCTTACACTGAATCTTGTTCTATGTAGGGATGAAGATGACCAAACAGCTAGTATCATCTTGCTCACCATATAGGTAGGGTCTACTTTAATTTTAGTTGTATATATAATGTTTTGCACCTATTTAGTATATTGTTCTTAATGAATTGAAGTGATAAATTACTTAAAACTATCAATATAATAATATTGATGGGTTCATTTACTGCTCGATTCATTTCTTTCTATTGATGTAGATTCATTTCTTTCCATTGATGTTATGTTTTTCTTATTTTTGATGGGTTCATTTGCTACTATTTTTGGTGAGGTTCTTTTGTTTTAGAAAAATGTTGTGTCTGTAAGGGTTGTAATCTATTTGCTGCAAATTTTTGTTGCAACATGAGCACCTCAAGCTGCAATCGACAAAACAGTATTAGAAAGTACCAGGCAAGAGAGGCGAGTGGCCAAAGGACGGGATACTGGAAGAGATTGTGATCTAGCTTTGGTTGTTAACAGGATTTAGAGGCTAGGTAACTAGGGGCTAAATCTCCAGTTGTTTTGGCCCTAGAGTTGGTTAGTTTTGTGCTCGACAATACTATTTTGATATTTCCCCAAGAGTTTTCACTACAAACAAGCACATGAACCTTTTTTATAATCTACAGTTACATTTTTTGCTGGCTGGTAAAGTTGCCCATGAATTGCACCCACATTTTGATTTCTGTAATGTTTGTTCAATATTATAACTTATCTAATATTAGGCAAATAGAGCTAAATAAAATAATACTTAGAGCATGTTATTTATTTGTGATATGAAGCATTATCAGATTTGTAACTAATTTGGCTTAGTTTACTAGGGTCACTGCAGCTACTAACAGATGCGAAGGAGCTCTAAATTTTTGGCCCATTGGATACTAACAGATACGAAGGGTTCAAGAGTTTAAGGTTAGTAGATACTTTTTAATGGTAACACCTATACTTTTGCACCAACTATCTTTTGTTACAACATTTTTCTTGTTTTACTGTTGTTTTCAGTTCATATATATATATATATAATATATATATATATGATTGACTCATTTGCTATGATACTGTTTGCATTGTAACTTCTAGAGACAGCCAGGACAAGTAGCTTGAAGCTTTTGATATCTACCATGATAATAGAAATTTGCAATGTACAGATTCATATTTATTTCTGATGTCCAGATATATAGCGATGGTCCTATTGCTAAGGTGTCTCGTGTATAGTGTGGCCGGTGCCAACTAAGCCAACGCCAATCGATACCGATGCACCTAAGTTTCATAGCAACCTAGCAAGTTCTGCTCAACTGTGCTGCCTCTTGTTGTGAAATTGAAGACTCAATTGTCTACTGTGTTTTCTCCAATTGAATGGAATTTAGAATTCTGTCGTTAGATCTCATACACAGTTTTTATCAGTACAAATTGATTATCCGTTGTGATGTTTCTATCAGTAAAAATTAGTTGTCTAAGTAGCGGGTGTTTAGGGGTTGGACGATTTAGATATTTTTTCACCAATTTATTAATGTGCTCCTATATTAACCACATATTTCGTTTCATGTTCTGGTGTACTTGTAGGTGTTTGAGTTGGAGTACTCATGAGCATACTTAATATAGCTTGGTTAGTGTTTTAACAACTCACACATGTTTTCTTCAGCACTGGAAGTAATGTAATATAATTGAATTTTTTACTTTCACACAAAGACAATAATTGGCCTGGATTTTTGATATATATGAATGTATGTTGGTGTGCTAGAAGACATTTGATATATTAATATATGCCCTATGTAGATGCTGGAGATTCCAAAATTAAAGAGTCAAGACATGTTGCACCAGGTCACAACTCCCTAAGAAAGGAGGCAAATGAAGGGTGGTTCATCAGGTGTGTTGATGAGGTCATGCACTCAATTAGCAATTAAGAGAGCCAACCCTACACTTGTGAAATTAAAATTGCATGTATGCAAGATGTCTCTCTTTTGGCTGGTAAGTATAGCTCTTACCATTTTTATGTTGCTCCTTTTCACACTATAAGTGTAAAATTTTGAGTATAGCGGTACCAAATTTATAACTATCAGATCAAAGTTTTAAACCTAGCACTACAAAGTTTATAATATTATATCTAATAGTACAAAGTTTGTAATGTCTGAATTTAACAGTGTAAAGTTTATAACATGATAGTTTAAAGATTATAATTTCTAACTGCAAAGTTTTGAGCGTTCAGTAAAAATTTTATATTATGATAGATTAGAGTATTGAATCTAGCAGTACAAAGTTTGTAAAGTGATATTTCAAAGTTTTATAAATTTGAGTGAAAAGTTTGAAACTTGCATTATAAAGTTTATATTGCTATATTCCAAAGTTTTGAACCTAGCAGCATAAAGTTTTTAATCTCATAGTCGAAAGTTTTATAAATTCTTAGTATAAAATTTTAAACCAAACAGTGCAGAGATTATAATGTGATATTTCAAAGTTTGAGCTTAGCAGTAGAAAGTTTGTAGTATCATAGTTTAATTTTTTCTAAATTCTGAGCGTAAGTTTTCATATTAGCAATATAAAGTTTATAATTTGATAGTTCAATATTTTTAACCTACAATTACAAAGTGTGTAATGTGATCTTTACAAAGTGTGTAAAGTGATAGTTTCCATACTAGCAGTATAGTGTGTAATGTAATTAGAAAGTTTTTACAAAATTTGAGTATGAAGTTTTGAATCTTACATTACAAAGTTTATATTGTCATAGCTTAAAGATTATAAATTCTAAGTGTAAAGTTCTGAAGCTACCAGTATAAAGTTTATATTTTCATAGTTGAAAGTTTTATTAATTTTGAGTGTAAACTTTTTCACCTAGCAGTATAAAATTTTTAATGTAATAATTCAAAGCTTTCAAACTTAGAAGTATAAAGTTTCTAACATGATAGTTCAAATCTTCTTACGAATTCGAAGTTAAAGTTTTTAACATAGGAGTATAAAGTGTATAATATGATATTTCAAAGTTTTAAATTTTGTGTAAAATATTTTGTAAACCTAACAATGTAATGTTTTAAATGTGATAGTTTAAAGTTTTGAAGCCAGCACTACAAAGTTTGTGATATGATAGTTCAAAGTTTATAAATTTTAGAATCAATTTTACAATTTTATAGTATTCATAATTTTTTAAATATACAAAAATTTAACATAGCTTCTTGCATTTTTTAATATGTCTATCTTTCATATTTTTTCCAAGGCATTAATGACAACTATTTTAGCATCGAAGAACAGAAGCCAAATATGCTTTGTATTAGCTATTTGCAAATACATATATATATAAGGACAAATTAGATGTACTTTTTCTTTTAGTGTTGTTTGTTGACAACTATTTTTTCAATATCAGCTGAATTATTAATCTCATATAAGGTAGTATGGAACAGAAAAAGAGATACATGACATTTGAAAATATACTTTCACATCCATATGGATGTGAAACCATCCCCCCGCCCTTTTATTCACCCACAACCTTGCTGTCCTGAAAGAGAAAATTTTGGCCCATTGAATGCTAGACAGGAGAATTTGGGCCCATTAAAAGCTAGATAGGAGAACCCATTGGACAGTAGACAGATCCATTGGATGCTAGACAAACCCATCAGACAGTTGATAGGAGAACCTAAAATACACGTACATGTACTGTTTGTCGGTACAAGTCGGAGCGCACGCGCGCAGAGTTGTCACCCCACCGTGCGCCGGTACATGTAGTAGCGCGCGTGCGTCAGTACTGTTAGCGGCGCGCGTGCGCTGAGCAGAAGCCCCCGCGGTCGGAGCATACACGAGGCACAGGTGGGCTGAGCCATTCCGCCAACAACGAGGGCAAGGATCCGGTTCATGCTT
>CM041643.1:12263132-12308646 GCA_023333625.1 Bothriochloa decipiens
GCTGAGCCATTCCGCCAACAACGAGGGCAAGGATCCGGTTCATGCTTGGGATCGAGTCGCCCGAGTAATCCACAACATTCACATAGAGGACGCAACAGTTTAGAACTTGTCTTACAAATTTCATAATCCTGTCCTAACAACTGAGCCATGTTGGGCCAGAAACCAACGGGCGAGGCTTCTGAATTCTTCTGGGCCGGCTGCTCTTCAGGCCCATCTCGAACAACCAAAGGGATTCGACTCTCTGGTCTTTCTTATCTGATCTGCTAGAGACTATGGAAGGAATGGAACGCGATGACCTTTGATGGCATTGCATCAACGGCGAACAGGTTGACCTTGGCGATTCAGGAAGAGGCCGAGCAGTGGTGCGCTGCGGGTAATAGACACCTATGTGCGCTCTTTGCTTCATGAGTGTGTGCGCTGTTTTGTAGCAATATCGTTTCCAATGTAGTTTCTTTGTCTTGTTGAGGGGAGGGGTGAGGTTGTGCCTGGTAACCTGGGTTGCCGTTTGTTGTATCTTGGGGTTTAGACTCTTATCTGCTTAATGAAAAACACGTCCAGGGTTGGCCGTGGTCGGAAAAAAAAAACAGCCGAGTTCGTCACGTCTGTATAGGTGTGGCCCCGGCCTTCCATGAGATCAGAGAAAAGCAGACAAGACGGGCTCAAGAGACAGCGAAAAGAAGGACCACGTCGCAGCGTCCTTTCTGTCCTCCATGCCAAAACAAGCATGGGACAAGAGTAGTAGAAAGCAGATCCGATCCTGTCCAACGCTGCTACCGGTGGCTACACTTTACTCACCTCGCGGTGGGTCAGACCCAAGAACGTATACCGGGCCGCGCGGCACCGTTGAATAGAAATCAAAACAATAGGTGAGGTATGGACTCAGTAGCAGTCTAGCAGAGAAGAGATAAGCAGCTATACATTGCGCTGATGTACGTCATCATCATCGTTTAGTTCCTCAGCTCACTTGTCTTCTTCTTTTCTGACAATCCTCAGCTCACTTGTCTTATATTAATAAAAATTCCGTACTCAGCATTTGAACCAAGGGTTGTGGTGCCCGTACGTACGTTTCTTCGGTCGAATTCCTTCTCCACCTCAGCACAGCTTGCTGTTATACTAGCTCTAAGAGGTTGGATAGGAAAGCACTTGGATCAAGATGCTCTGCATGCACTCTTCATTCCAAGACTGGCTGCACTAGTGGTTCGTCAGCTGATCTTTGTTCCTAGTTATATTAACTTATGAATTTTGCTTTTTACATGTAAAGTAAATAAGTAGGAAATAGAATGCTTTAGTTATATTCTTTATAAATAGAGATACATGGATGCATTACCTTTTGATGATAGGGCACATCGTACAAGTACTCCTTGCAAGTCAAGGTCTAAGTCTTCCTGTGTATATGTACACGTACATATGAGGTTTACTTACATTAGTCCTATATTTCCTGGGGAAACAGAAATAAGCATAGGATGGTAACAGAACTTGTTATTTAACAAAAAAAATACAACTATATATTAGTATATTACCAACTCTGCAATTTGTTGCTGCTTCGTCTTGCCCATCTTGAAGGTCGTCAGGTCAGTTCAGTCCAGCATCCCATTAGTAACCATTTTAGAAAGCAATAATGCCTTTGACAAAGAAAGAAAGGAAGTTTGCACGGGACACGAAGATGATAAACTGCGAGAGGCAATGCAGGAAATTGAATCTCCATTGGCCTCCAAGGATGCCACCAAGGACGCAGTGAAGTACGCACATGCATGCATGTCGTATGTAAGCAAGATCGAACAACTTTCTCTTGCACTTTTGCCACATCTCAGACCTTGCCATCGCCCATGAAATTTGATCGTGTATTTTTAAAGGGCACGGTCTGTGTGACCTCACAACGCACGCATATACGCAATTGCGCCTGTCCATTGGTGTCATGTGGACGATACCTGTCCATAGGCCTCATGCTAAATTCTTTGAAGAAAAGTAAATTGATCCAATGGCTTGTATTGTTGGTGATGATTAAATTGATGGCTAGATGTTTCTGATTATTGTGAGAATTTTTAGGATTTATCTTTTGTCTCTAGTACGTCTGGTGAGAATTAACGTGGAGACCTCGTTGAAGCCTCTAATTAGTAATAGTAAGGTGAGAATTTTTAGGATTTATCTTTTCTTATTGTCTGTATTTCGACCCCGGGAGCACCAACGAGTGAATATGTATTGCATGCTCCCTAATCCGGATGGTGATACAAGAAGAACACAAGGTTTATCCTGGTTCGGGCAAAAGAAGGCCCTACGTCCAGCGGGGGGGAGAGTTTGTATTATCTTGCACCGAAGTGCTTGTACAGGGGTGAATACAAGCGTACGAGTGAGTGAGCGAGCTGGGACTTGAGCGTTTCGGGCTCTGGTAGCTCTCTCTTCCCCTGTCTGAACTAGTGCCTGGCGCCTCCTTTTATAGGCGAAAGAGGGGCTCAGGGGTATATGAATCTAGGGCGGACGTTGCTGCTGACGTCGGGGAGGAGATGCCAATCATGTCGGTGCTGCTGTAGAGACGTGAGCCGAGCGTGGTGTGCTCTGAAGCAATGTGCTCGGAGATGACGGCCGTCCTTCTCGTGCGTGGGATGATGCAGTGGATGGCCGGTGAAAGACTGGCGCCCATGCCCGGTCGTGCGGATCCCTATAGCCGTCGCGTCAGGAGTTATTAGAGTGTTGACTGGCGATGACGAAGTCCAGCTCGAGAGGTGGTCGAGGGGGGTCGAGGCCCGAATGGATAAGGCCGAGCCCCAGGAAATGCGGTACGGATACTGGTAAATATGCCGCGAGGGGTTGCCTCATACTGGGCATAGTGCGCGGCATGGCGTTATAGTGCAGTACGATTCACCAGAATATGGGCGGTAAAAGCTGGATTTGACCTTCGTACACACGACTGTTACCGTGACTGTAGCCACGAAGTTAGGCGGAAGCAGGTAGAACGCACTAACTGCCCTGAAAACCGTACTGGGAGTAGGTAATCGAGGGGTGTGCTGTACTCGAGGGGCGCCCGTTCGCTTGGGTAAATCTCCGTCACCGTGGGGTAGCCCAAGTGGCACCCTCGATTGATCTGCTCTGCCTCTGAGCGGGGACCTTTCGAGTAGGTAGCGGCCTGGACCGCTGAGGCCCATTCGTGGGTCGGCCCAGTATGACTTGGCTATTGGGCTTCTTGTGCTAGGTGAAGGATAATCGCCGTGATGGTTTTTGGTTCGCTGATGTTCGAGGTTAATCCACTTAATCGAGGGTTAAGGGTACCCCTTTCCCAGGTACCCGACAGTAGCCCCTGAGCCCCAGCTCGAGTGCTGGCACTCGAGCTGGGGGTTATAAGTCGAGAGCGAGGCATGATTCGTGACTTTCAGTGGGGGGCGCGCGAGCGTCCCCCGCGGGGGTACCCCCTGAGGCCCCGGAGGAGTAAGGAGACTCCTTTGAGGGCTTTGTTGAGAGGTGCTTGTCCAGTTGGGCATAGTTGGCGTCCCTGAAAGATTAGGATAACAAGAATTGGGGTCTAGTACCTTATCGAGGGGCATCTCGAGCCGTCGAGCCCCCGGGTGAGTTCGGCCCTCTTTCGTCGAGGGGTGCCGTGGCATAGTCGAGCCCCGAGCCCCGTGCGGCTAGGGCATTGCTAGTCTTCGGCGTTCATCCCACGATCCCTTTCGATCAGGCATGAGGCGGGGAGTGCCGTGCTACCCTCGGTTGGGCGAGCCTCGAAGTCCTTATTGAGCTAGCAATAGGAGATCCAAGTGAGAATTTGTGCCTCGTTCGGTAGAGGTCGACTAGTGGCCCTGAGGCATTCTCATTATAGCAAATGCATGAGCATATGGATACTGATTCCGTTCGGTGGGACTCAGCAGCTCGATGCCTCCCTTCAAGGGGATTCCATGAAGCTCCTTGACATTTTACCTTGGATACATCCGAGGGGGTCTCGAGAGTTCGTTCTCGAGCAGGGCCTCGTGTTGGCTCCTCCTTGGTCATCCCTGACTCGGGTGCTCGAGGCATAGGCCGAGAGTGAGATGCAGTACGTGACTTTCTGTGGCGGGCGCATGAGCGTCCCCCGCGGGGGTAGCCCCCCGAGGCCTTGGAGGAGTAAGGAGACTCCTTCGAGGGCTTTGTTGAGAGGTGCTTATCCAGTTAGGCATAGTGTGCATTCCTGAAAGGTTATGATGACATGAACTGGAGTTGTAGCGCCTAGTCAAAGGGTGGTTCGAGTCGTCGAGCCCCCGGGTGCGTTCAACCCTCTTTCGTCGAGGGGTGCCAGGCGTAGTCGAGCCCCCAAGTCTTGTGCGGCTGGGGCATTGCTAGCCCTAGGCATGCATCTCAGGAGTCCTTTCGATCGGATGTGAGGTGAGAAGCGCTGTGCTACCCTCGATTGGCGAGTCTCGGCGTTCTCTGTGAGCTGATAATGGGGGATCCAAGTGAGAGCTCATGCCCCGTTCGATGGGGTCGACTAGTGGCCCGGAGGCGTTCTCATTGATGTAAACGAGTAGATATATGGATACCGGTTCCATTCGATAGGACTTGGCGGCTCGATGCCTCCTTCCGTGGGGATTCCATGGTAATCCTCTTGTTTTGCCTTGGATACACCCGAGGGGATCTCAAGGGTTCGTCCTCGAGCTGAGCTTCGTGTGGCTCCCCTGGGGGTCCCTGACTCGAGTGCTCAAGAGCGGCTGTCAAACCCTGACCGAGGGTCAACCTTCGCTCCCTCGAGGCTTGTTGTAGGGCTAGGGCTCATTTTCCTTCTCGTGGAAGATTCCACTGGCGGATAATGTAGTGCTCCCACCTGTTGGTGCGCCTTTTGAGGTGTGGGCCGAAGCGACGCGGTTGTGGTAGACCCAGGTAACGGCTAGGGGCCCGGCTAACGGTGCATGTCCTGCTGCGAGAATCGAGGTACGGTTAGGTGGGCGCAGTAAATATGGGGTTTACCTTTTCCTACCGTCGGATTCGCCCGTTGCTTTCCCCTGAGTATAAATTCATGGGAGGTGGGGTGCCGTTTGCTTCCATTCTTGCCATCTTGCCTCCACCGCCATCGCTAGAGCTTCCAAATCCCTGCTCACTAGCGCTAGAGAAGAGGGGTTAGTGAGAGTGATCGTGATTGGGAATCTTTCCGGTCGCCCGTCCATCGAGCAAATCCACGCCGCCGCCGCCACCATCATGGCACCCACTTTTCTTCCTCCGGAGGCCTGGCGCCCATCAACCATGATGGAGTGGATGCTGTTGGAGCTGGTGGGGGAGGGGCTCCTTCGCCCTATCACCACGCCAGATCGGTTAAAGTGGATAGCGCCGCCGCAGAGGGATCGGGAGCTGAACCCACCGGAAAACTATGTGTTGACACCGTTTTTTGACACGTGTCAATATGGACCGAAAACTGTGCTGATCGGCAAGGGAGTGGTTCTTCTCCAGCGTTGCTTCTGAGTTGCCGATGGATGAGTCCGATAAAGGACATGTTGATCTCGTACATTGCTGATGAAGCCAGAGGGCTGTTGCCGATAGAGATTGAGGCATGGTTGCCGATGGAAAGCAGAGCTGAAGGACATGGAAAGCAGGTCTGAGTCATTATTCATAGGTTGCCGATGGAATCTACAGAGATGAGGAGCGTGCCGGTAGAGGTTTCATCGTAAAGCAATGGATAAGGAAACTGGCGATATTTATGCCATTATTTTATTAGTTTATTTTTGAGTCCGACCTTGGTACGAGTCGTTATTTTTTATTCCTTAGAGATAAGACTTGTTTAGGTAATACTTTGTCGTGTCTGTTTAGGACTCATAGTACTAGGGTATAAATATGTACCGAGAGACAATGTAAAGGGGGATAATCAAGACAACAAACCTATTATTTTTATCTACTTTTCAAGCAATCTACTTTTCGGCGACTTCGTCACCAGTACTTTTTCCTTTTCAACGAGTTCTTTCAAGAGTCGACGGGCTGCATCAACTTGATCTCCGGTGACCTTGCAGGTTCTGCTTTTACCGAGCAAGATTCAGGCTTTGACGTCCGGGCGTATCACTGTCGTCTCGTCTGATCTGTTCAACAGTTATCGAGTATCATCTGAGCTTTGACGTCCGGGCGTTTCGCTGTCGTCTCGTTTAGGTTTTATTCAAATCTATCATCCTTGTCGATTAACAGGTCAAATCGACTGGCACGCTCCGGATATCGATTTTGGGTATTAGCCCGGTGTGTTTGCAGATATAACTTTGCATCAACACATCTTTTGGCACGCCCGGTGGGACCAAGTCAACAGATTTATCATGAGAAATACTACCGATATCACTCTAGAGAACATCATCGAGATATCAGAATCAGATCTCAAGGAGGATCAGAGGCAAGCCATGGAAAAAGCTATGGAGGATTACAGGCAGCTCTGCTTGAAGTCTTTCAGCATGAATAGGGGAGGAGAAGTTATCCAGAAGCAAGATCTGCCGCTGCCTCGGCAGGTAACCTTTGACTCCAACCCTGGTAAATTACAGGAGATGGTTAATTCTGCATTAAATCAAGCTTTGATCAACCACTCCATCGTGCTGTCCAATACTGTCTACAATGCTGTTGTACAAACGTTAAGGGACGGACAAGCACCAGGGTATGTCGGGCCAGCATATCATCAGCCAGGATCGGCATCTACCAGTACTCCATCGGCAACTCCAGCCGTTGAGAGTATAGAAGCGCCTACTCTTTCAGCTATATCAGGACCATCCATCGCTGGCGCCACGCCGATAGGATCAGATCTAACATCTCAGGAGAGGCCTAGTACTCAGTTGAGCACAGATCTATCGGCATCGGCAATGTCAGGTCCTTCAGGTCAACATAGTCAAACTGCTGCCAATTGGTGGGGATACGGTATGCCTTCAGGTCCATCTACTGCCAATTCTGGACTGCCTCAAGTGCATGATGTAGCAGGGAAGGGTCCAATGACATCGGTTACTCCAATTCGGCCGGTGGCTCAAGCGCCGCATTATTCTACTGTACCTCCTGCTATACAACCATTGTCAATGGGATTCTATGCACCTCCGCAACAGATATTTTATGCGAATCCATTGACTAATCCTCCACCAATTCAACAGAGAGCTTCCACTGCAGAACAGCCCGTGGTACCATTCATATCTCAGTCTGGGTTACCTGCAATTCAGGGCAATTATGCTGGCTATCATCCGTCTATACAAGAGCATCAATTGTCTACAAGCTATCAGCCATCGGCAAGCCAGGTGCCGATGAGTTACAGTCTCAATTGGTCGGGGCAAGCGCCAACCCAGCAATCTGCTATTCAACCAAGCCACCAAGCAATAGGGACTCAACGGTATAGTCCGCAGACAACTATCCAGGAGCAAGCATCGGCAAAACAGACGATGAACTTTATTCCGTAGGTTGGTGCCGTGAATATGCCGATTTATCCAAGCCAAGTGCCACAGGGGTATGTAGAAGCATATCAGCCAACGCCTCTAGTAGAGATCCAGCCAGTGCATCGGCAAGATCATGATGCACTCTTGACCGATAGGATTGCAGAAGTGATGAAAGAGCAATTTGGGATTCAGCCCAAGGTCAATACTTACTCTTATCGGACTCCGTACCCTTCATCTTATGACTTGATTCCTTTCCCGAATTGATACAAGGTGCCAGATTTCACTAAGTTTTCTGGGCAAGATGATACGTCAACAATGGAGCACATCAACCGATTCATCATCCAGTGCGGAGAAGCAGCTAACAGGGATGAATTGAGGGTTCGATTATTTTCCTCATCATTGTCTGGATCGGCTTTTGCATGGTTTATTTCGTTACCACCTAATTCTGTTATTACATGGGCCGATCTAGAGAAGCAATTTCACAAATACTTCTTTGCTGGGGTACATGAAAAGAAGCTGACTGATTTGACAAAATTGAGACAACGCAGTGATGAGTCAGTAGAAAGTTTCGTACACAGGCTAAGAGATGTAAAGAATAAATGCTACAACTTAGTGCTTGATGATCGGCAGTTAGCCGATTTAGCTCTTCAAGGGTTACTGCCACATATCAGAGAAAAATATGGGTCACAAGAGTTTGAAAGTTTGAGTCATATTGTGCAAAGGATTTCTGATCAGGACACTAGGGTTTTTGAACCCAGGAAGAATTGGAATAAAAAGGTGTCCTTTGTAGAAGAAGCAGAAGATTCATACTCTGATGACGAACCAATTATCGGTTTGGCCGAGTGGGTAAAGAATAAGAAGCCGATATCATGTCCTTTCGGTCAGAAAGAGCCAGAAAAGTTTCTATTTGATATCACCAAGGCCGATAGGATATTTGATCTTTTGCTCCAAGAGGGTCAGATTAAGTTGTCTCCTCATCATGTGATTCCGTCGGCAGAAGAGTTGAAAAAGATTAGGTACTGCAAATGGCACAATGCTACCTCGCACAGTACCAATGATTGCAAGGTGTTTAGGCAACAGTTGCAGTCGGCTATCGAATCCGGGAAAATCAAATTTGATAATTCAAAAGCTCAGAAGCCAATGAAAATTGATCAACATCCATTCCCTACAAATATGGTGGAGGCTAAGGGCAAAACCAAAGTGTTAACATCGAAAGCTGCTAGAAGAAATGCATCGGTAGACCCTAAGAATCAAATAATTGTTGAGGACGTAAAGGGAAAGGAACCTGCCGATGGCGCTAAAGGGAAAAGAATTGTTAATGAAGGTAGTAGCTCCAGAAGACCTCTGAGGCCTGCTCCATATGGTGTTCGGTATCGGCAACATGAGGATCGGTATCGGCAGCAGTGTGAGGATCGGTATCGACAGCAACAGGAAAAGTTACGTCGACATAAAGATCACTGGAATTGCCCGTTTTTCATTCATTGCTGGGAAAAAGGCATTAAATTGCCCACTGCCGATACCTGCCCTGAATGTAATGGTTACTATGATCGGGTAGAGAGACAACATCACTCTAGTAATCGAGGGGTACGCATCAATACGCCGATCAAAGAAAAGGTGTCAGCATTTGATCGGCTGGGGGGCAGAGTTAGCGTGCATGACAGGCTTGGCGGGTATATTGATTGTTTTCCAAAGGGTCATGCAAGGCTTGAAGAGATGGTTAATGAAAGGGTTCCTGATGAAGGGATATTCTGCCGGGATCCAAACATAGGCCTCCATGAACAGAACACAAAGCATTATCAGCCTGTTTGGAAAACAAAGCTGCCCCAATGGTGCCCTGAAGGATTGACGAAAACTCAAAAAAGAAGGGAACAGCGTATGCGTCAAGAGGACTTACAGTGCCCAAGAGAAAGCATCCCAAAGGTAACAACTCAAGTATGGCAACCAAAACGTAAGGGTGAAAGTCCATCGGCAGATGTTAACATGGTCTTCATGTTGCCAATGGAGTTCTTGGCGCCAGGTGACAAGGAACAAGCAGTTTTTGCCGACGAAGCAGCTCAACTAACTCTGGATCCAATGATGGCTGTGTTTGAAAAGCCTGCCGATGATGAAAGGCAACACCTCAAAGCTTTGTTTGTTAAAGGCAGGGTTGATGGACAGCCAGTGTCAAAAATACTCACCGTATGTTATGTTCCAAAGACTTGGAAAAGGAGACCAAGATTTAACCAAGACGGATATGATTCTTAAAGATTTTGAAGGCAATGTGTCTCCGGCTAAAGGGGCATTATGTGTTGAGTTGACTATCGGCAGCAAGACTTTGCCTACCACCTTCTTTATCGTTAACGGCAAAGGTAACTATAATTTGCTCCTAGGAAGGGATTGGATTCATGCCAACTGTTGTGTTCCTTCTACGATGCATCAGTGCCTCATACAGTGGATTGGAGACAAGATTGAAATTATCCTTGGTGATTCTTCTTATATAATCGCATCGGCTGATTCTGAGACCTATGAGCGGACAAAGTGCATATCGGGAGAAGCATGGGATACGGAATTTCTCAGGGTTGCCGATTATGAGCTCACACCGATCCAAGCAGTCGGTTCTAAAGATGAATTTTAATGGATCAGTTTGCCGATGGTGGAAAGCTTGGTCATGGGTTCACATCGGCTGATGATTTAGTGGAAATAGATATTGGTAACGGTGACAGGCCGAGGCCAACTTTTATTAGTGCCAAGTTAGATTCTCAATGTAAACAGCAAATGATTGATATTTTGAGGGAATATAAGGACTGTTTTGCTTGGGATTATACAGAAATGCCTGGACTAGATCGGTCAATAGTTGAACATCGGTTGCCTATTAAGCCAGGATTTTGGCCTCATCAACAGCCCGCACGCCGATGTAATCCTAAAGTGTTACCTGATATTAAAGCCGAAATCACAAGGTTAATTGAAGCTGGCTTTATTCGGCAATGTCGATATGCCGAATGGATTTCTAACGTGGTTCCTGTTTATAAGAAAAATGGAAAACTTCGTGTGTGTATTGATTTCAGGAATCTTAATAAAGCTACACCGATGGATGGCTATCCAATGCCTGTTGCCGATTTATTGATTGATGCTGCAGCTGGACATCGGATCATCAGCTTCATGGATGGTAATGCTGGTTATAACCAAATTTTCATGGCTGAAGAGGATATTTCCAAGACTGCTTTTAGGTGTCCAGGTCATGTGGGTTTATTCGAATGGATTGTCATGACCTTCGGCTTGAAAAATGCCGGTGCTACCTATCAGAGGGCTATGAATTTTATCTTCCATAAATACATCGGCACATCGGTTGAAATCTACATAGATGATGTGGTGGTCAAATCTGGAGGTTTTGAGAGTCATCTGGCTGATCTGCGAAAAATCTTGGAGTGCACCAGAAAGCATGGTTTAAAGATGAATCCTACTAAATGCGCATTTGGTGTATCAGCAGGTCAATTCTTAGGCTTCATGGTACATCAAAGAGGTGTTGAAATCAGTAGGAAATCTATTGATGCAATTAATAAGGTTGTTGCTCCTGCCGATAAGACTGAGTTGCAATCCTTGATCGGCAAGATTAATTTTATTCGAAGATTTATATCTAATCTGTCAGAAAAGATCAAAGCCTTCAGTCCTTTATTAAAATTAAAAGCCGATCAGGAATTTGTATGGGGAACAGAGCAGCAATTAGCTTTAGAAGAAATTAAAAAATATTTGGTAAATCCTCCAGTATTGGTTCCGCCTCAACACGGGAAACCTTTCAAGTTGTATTTGTCTGCCGATGATAATGTTATCGGATCAGCGTTAATTCAAGAGTTTGAAGGGGAAGAACGTGTGATATATTATTTGAGCAGAAGACTGATAGACGCTGAGACCAGGTATTCGGCCATTGAGAAATTATGTTTGTGTTTGTATTTCTCTTGCACAAAATTAAGGCATTATTTGTTATCGGCTGAATGCACTGTCATATGCAAAGATGATGTGGTTAAGCATATGTTGTCAATGCCAATTTTGAAAGGAAGAATCGGCAAGTGGATCTTAGCATTATCAGAATTTGATTTGCGTCATGAATCGGCTAAAGCGGTTAAAGGACAGGTAATGGCCGATTTTGTTACTCAACATTGCAGTGTGGTAGATTATGCTGAGATTGCTCCATGGACACTTTTCTTTGATGGATCTACTTGCGGTGAAGGAGCAGGAATCGGTATTGTATTAATCTCGCCTCGAGGGAAGAAATATGAATTTTCATTGCCGATTGCTGGCACTTCAACAAATAATCAGGCTGAATATCAAGCTTTACTGAAATGGTTAGAATTGCTCAGAGAAATTCGTGCCGATACAGTTGAAGTCTTTGGGGATTCCATGCTAGTCATTAATCAGTTGATCGGAACATATGAATGCCGAAGTGAAGTTTTGATTACTTATCATGAGAGGTGCCTGCAAATATTAAAGGAGTTTAAAGATTTTTGACTTGAACACATTCCTAGATTGCACAATGAAGAAGCTAATCGGCTAGCACAGCATGCTTCGGGATATCAACTGGTCCGAGAAGTGCTGACATCGATAATTGATGCCGATGACTGGAGAAGGGATATTGCCGATTACTTAAAAAATCCGTCTAAGAAAGTGGAGAGACGGATAAGGTTTCAAGCTACCAAGTATGTGCTCCTTGATACTGAATTATATTATCACACTTTGGATGGGGTTTTACTCAAATGCCTTAGTAAAGAGGAATCGAAAAGTCTAATAGGTGAGATTCATGAAGGAGTGTGTGGGGCACATCAATCGGCATTTAAAATGAAATGGATGGTTAGGAGGAACGGGTATTATTGGCCGACAATTCTTGAGGATTGTTTTAAATATTTCAAAGGGTGCCAGTCATGTCAGAAATTCGGTAATATTCAAAGAGCACCTGCATCGGCAATGAATCCTATAATCAAACCTTGGCCGTTTAGAGGATGGGCTATTGATCTCATCGGTCAGATCTACCCACCGTCGAGTAAAGGACATAAATTCATACTCGTTGCTACCGATTATTTCACAAAGTGGGTTGAAGCAATTCCTTTAAAGAAAGTGTCATCGGCAAATATGATTGATTTTGTGAAAGAACATATTGTTTACCGATTTGGTATTCCTCAGACTATTACTACCGATCAAGGAACTATGTTCACATCAGGAGAATTTGATAATTTTGCCATCGGTATGGGGATTAAAGTTCTAAATTCCTCTCCTTATTATGCGCAAGCTAACGGTCAGGCTGAAGCATCTAATAAAGGAATAATCAAGCTTATTAAACGGAAAGTTGAGGAAAATCCTAGGAGGTGGCATACTCTTTTAAATGAAGCTTTATGGTCATATCGGATGGCGTGTCATGGTGCAACTAAGGTCTCATCATATCAATTGGTATATGGGCATGATGCAGTTTTACCTTGGGAAATTAAGACTGGTTCTAGGCGTGTATTTTCTTAGGATCACTTGACAGCTGATGAGTATGACACGCTTATGAGAGATGAATTAGAAGATTTAGCAGGTCATCGGCTAAAGGCCTTAATTAGCGTCGAAGAAAATAAAAAGAGGGTTGCTAGGTGGTATGATAGAAAGGTGAAAGTAAAAGAATTTGCAAATGGAGATTTAGTCTGAAAATTGGTTTTGCCGATTGGGACTAAGAGTTCGAAATTCGGCAAGTGGTCCCCTAATTGGGAAGGTCCTTATCGGATAAATCAGTTGGCTCCTGGTAACGCATACATCTTAGAAACCCTCAAAGGAGTTATATTTCCCAGAGCATTAAATGGGAAATATTTAAAGAAATACTACCCCAGTATTTGGATGGATGCATAAAATACAGGAATAAAGATATCGGCATTATATTACATTCACAGTCAATTGACAAAGTTCAGATTGCCGATAACTTGACAAAACCGATGAGTGAAGTCTACAAACTAAGGAAGGATTGAATGGCGGTTATCGCCCGCAGGCGAATCTGGTCGGCTTCTTCCACTTCCCTGACGTCCGCATCGGCAGTGTCCTCTATCGGTTTAAGTTTTCTCCTCAGCGTCAGCGCCATACAGGCTTGATTGTCCCTGTCTTTTTGAAGAATTTTTAAAGTGTTGGACAGGTTGTCTTTCTCCTGTACGGCTTGGTTCAGGGATGCTTCCACTTCTTTCAGCTCGGCCAGTAAAGCTGTTCTCTTTGCCGATAGATCAGTAATTTTCTTTTCAAGATCGGTGCCCGAAGCCTCTAAGTTGCTCATGCTTCTGTGCTTTTCTTCGGCAGCCTGCTTGAATTGTAATATTTCTTCTTTAAGTTTTGATTGAGCGGCTCTATCGGCAATTCGTCGAGCGGCCTTTTGGTACTGGAGTTGTCGGCTCTCAAGGTGGGCAGCATGAAAAAGGATTTCTTCAATATTGTCGGGGACTTGGCCATGAATCGCCTTGAAAATTGCTCTTGTGGAGTCTGAATCTTGGACCAGCTGAGGTGTATCTTGATGCAACAAAGATAATAATGTTTCTAATTTGGTTCTGACCTCATCTGATACAGTTCCTAAGGCAAGCGCCGAACTTTCTTCTTCTTCATCGTCAGGAATGTTGACGGTAAAAGAGAATAGGCTATTTGGAGAGTCTTGTTCCTGCGAGGGAATTAGTCTGTTACAGGAGAATGAATATTGCGGAATATTGGTTAAGTTAACTTACTTGCTTCAAAGCGATTTCTTACATTTGGCTGGAGGAGGCAGCTTGCAATATGTCCTCAGCAATGCTTGCCGATGGATCAGTTCTGGCAGGGCTGGGTGGTGGCAAGTCTGTGGCTATATCGGCAAGTGTTTCTTGAGGTGCTGTTGGTGATCCTGGTGCTGGCACATCAGGTAGTGCTCACTGAAGAGATGGTGATGGAACTGTGGAAAGTGCCGATGCAATTTTTGATCGTTTTGATTGAAGGGCTACGTAAGATGAAGCTTTGCGCTTAGGCTGTGGTTCCTCAAACCCAGATGACTGGGGGGCATCGGCACCAGAGGACTGTGGTATTGGATCTGCTGAAACAGCTACCGATGTGTCCACTTGTTGCTACAAGTAAATGGAGTAATTAGTGCTGATTATAATAGTTGAAATCGGGTTAAAATTGGAGAAACATACCTCTGGAGAGTCGACAAGGATGACATCTGAAGGTGCATTGATGGGAGATGGGGGACGAGTTGCCGATGAAGACTCTAGAAGTGTAGAACTCGCGCCCTGAAATATGGAATCGGTAAGTCACAGCAATCGACATCGGCAAAAGAAAGTGAGGTGGTTACCTGAGATGACTATGCCGAAAATATGACCGATTTGGTACCCCTCTTGGTACGACCGCGGCCCACTGGAGCATCTAACGAGGGAGCCTTGTGGCCGATGATGGATACTGGGGAAATCGGCTGCAGCCGTATGACCTTGCCACTCTTACTCAATGTTGGAACCGGGTCATCAACCTGTTAAAGAAAGGGTTAGTTGCCGATGGATTAAGGAGGAGTTGAAAGGAGTACAGAGGGTCAGACTTACTGCATCGGCAGGGATGACGTGATCAGGATCAATAGAGTTCCAGTAAAAATGAGGAGAGGCGAAAAATAGCTGTTCCTTCCATTCTTGCCACCATAATTTGAAGGATTCGGTGACAAAAGAAGCTGGTACCCAGTCAGTAAGATCGGCATTTGAGATATTAGCATTGGGAAGGAGAGTAACAATTCTGTGCCAATCCACACGGCTCGCGATGGTCTCTCTTGGTTTAATCACATCAGCAAAACATAAGTTGATGGGCAATTGTCCAAAAGCTAGTTGTCTTGCTGCTGCCGATGGATAGTAGAACTCGTATGTGGGATTGATATTCTTCCCGCTTCCAAAAATGTTGACCGGGATAGCACGAGGAGTGATTATTGCCCTAAGGATGTCGGCGTCCTGGTTCAGGGCCTTATTGGTAAGATTAAAGGAAAGAGGGAATCTTGCTGCTTCATCAACATACGGGACCCATGCCCGAAGCTCAGAGGGGATGCCGATGTAGAGGCTGTGGAAAAGATTGCCGATCTGGATTTTGTTTGCCTCTGCCCCTGATAGCACTGCCAGTGCTTCTCCAAAGTTGATGGGGGGGCGCGTTGCTGATTCTTCTTCCCCAAGTTGATAGTCTTCAGGAAGACTTCGAGGGAATTGCTGGGCGAACAGGTCGATATGGAAATATTTGTGCATGTGGGCATTCAACCACATGTTGATGAACCACCAGGGACCCCCCAGGTTGCCGATGGATTTACCTTGCAGCAGCCTTTGTGACACTTGGTGGAGGAGATGGTAGACTGAGCCAAGAAGGCATCGGCCCAGGGGGAGCTTGACGCCGCTAGCCAACAGTTCTGCTGCAGGGAGGTGCATGTTGGTCGATCCAACTGTTCTGCCGCAGAAAATAAACTTCTCAAGCCACATATTCAAAAAGGCTGAGTGTTCCCTGTGACTGACTGAACCAGATTTCTTATACTCGTTGATATAGCCAGTCCAGCCGCCAATATTTCTGGTGGTCAGCCGATGCTCGGATTTCCGCTGGAACAGTGAGTTGTCATGGGCAGAAGAAATGTCCAAGCCAGTAAGCATGTACACATCGGCAAGAGTAGGAGAAGCTGGCCCATGTCTAAAGATAAAGGCATTCAGGGTATCCGACCAGAAATAGGAGGCGGCAATTAATAAAGACTCGTTCCTCTCCATATCGGCAATGGATATTCTGATGCATTGTTCTAATTTGCGTTTCGCCCAATACAGCTCCAATGGCCTAGCGACCCTCAGATACCAGTCTTTCCATCCCTTGGTGGTTTTTGGCCAAGAACGGAAGGTATCGGTCCAGAGTCCCAAGTCAAAATTCTGAGTTCTGAAGGGGATTCGATTGGTTTCTGCGTTTATAATGTCGGTTGGATCTGGATTTCCCATTGGGCCTAGGCAGATGAAGTGATTCCGATGCGTTGGGATAAGAAGATTATTGCAAAGCTCCTGAGGTTAAAGATTGGGAACAAGGAAGAGTCATGAACTGCGCAGAGAAGGAGAAATGAAATGTCAGAGGATAGGCAAAAGGAAAAGACTAACCTTGGGGACGTCGAAATGAATAGCCATGGCCGTGATGGAGATGGAGAAGGCAAAGAATGCTAATGGAGGCTAAGGGTCACCGTCAAGAGCGCCGATGATCGAGTTCGTCGAAGAATCGCCTGTTGATGTCGCCGCTGGAGAGAGAAAAGCTAGGGTTTGAATCACAGATGAAAAATGGGCCACGGCGGAGGAAGCACTATATGGGCCTGTTGGTACAGGATCTCTACTACCACGCATGCAACTCTCGAGGAGAAGTTCAAGCAGTTTGGGCAATTATGACCTGGAGGAAATTTCAGTGCATAAAGTATTCTATACTCCGAAATTGGGGGGCATGTGTTGACACCGTTTTTTGACACGTGTCAATATGGACCGAAAACTGTGCTGATCGGCAAGGGAGTGGTTCTTCTCCAGCGTTGCTTCTGAGTTGCCGATGGATGAGTGCTGATAAAGGACATGTTGATCTCGTACATTGCCGATGAAGCCAGAGGGCTGTTGCCGATAGAGATTGAGGCATGGTTGCCGATAGAAAGCGGAGCTGAAGGACATGGAAAGCAGGTCTGAGTCGTTATTGATAGGTTGCCGATGGAATCTACAGAGATGAGAAGCGTGCCGGTAGAGGTTTCATCGTAAAGCAATGGATAAGGAAACTGGCGATATTTATGCCATTATTTTATTAGTTTATTTTTGAGTCCGACCTTGGTACGAGTTGTTATTTTTTATTCCTTAGAGATAAGACTTGTTTAGGTAATACTTTGTCATGTCTGTTTAGGACTTATAGTACCAGGGTATAAATATGTACCGAGAGACAATGTAAAGGGGGATAATCAAGACAACAAACCTATTATTTTTATCTACTTTTCAAGCAATCTACTTTTCGGCGACTTCGTCACCAGTACTTTTTCCTTTTCAACGAGTTCTTTCAAGAGTCGACGGGCTGCATCAACTTGATCTCCGGCGACCTTGCAGGTTCCGCTTTTACCGAGCAAGATTCAGGCTTTGACGTCCGGGCGTATCGCTGTCGTCTCGTCTGATCTGTTCAACAGTTATCAAGTATCATCTGAGCTTTGACGTCCGGGCGTTTCGCTGTCGTCTCGTTCAGGTTTTATTCAAATCTATCATCCTTGTCGATTAACAGGTCAAATCGACTGGCACGCTCCGGATATCGATTTTGGGTATTAGCCCGGTGTGTTTGCAGATATAACTTTGCATCAACACTATGTCGTGAGCTTCGTCAAGTTCCATTGGCATAGGCTTGGATCGCCCCTGAGCCGATTCGTGCGGGCGTTGCTCCACCATTACGGGGTCGAGCTTCAGCACTTCTCCCCCAACGCCGTCTCCAGCACTGTTATCTTCGTGGCCATCTGTGAGGGATACCTGGGGGAGGAGCCACACTGGGAGCTGTGGCTCCACCTCTACAAGGGGGAGTTCTTCATCGCCCCGGTGGAACAAGGCTTGAGGAGAATCGTCTGTGTCGGTTCCTGCAACCTAGTGCTGAAGACAGGCGGGGGGTGGAGCCGCACGAGTACATCCCCACCGGGCTGATATCCAACCACTCCTAGTGGGATGCACAGTGGTTCTACCTCCACAACGACGAGGGGTACTTCCCACCGTACACCGGGTGCCTCATCACGGAGTGTCCATTCAACTGGCCACATGGCATGGCGTCGGATTTACAGCCTCGATTGCGGCCTCTCCTCACCATGCTGAGGAGACTTCGTGACGCGGGTTTGATGGCGGCGATCGTCGTCTCAGCCTTTCATTATCGGAGGGTGCTCTCTTTGATGGTGTGTCCATTACGGCTGGACCAGATAGGGCCCGAGGCAATGCCGAGCAGCTCAAGGGGTGCCGCATGTTGGCTGAGGTGTTGCCCCCTGAGGAGATTGTGTCGCGGGTAAATGGGGCGGTCACCGGTGGCTTCAGGCCGAAGCACATTAACCTCATCCCCATGCTGCCAGAAGAAGGCCATCTTGACCTGGTGAGTGCTTTGAGCTGTGCCTTTGGAGTTTTACTTTGCCTCTCTTCCTTCCCTTTGCTCCTACGCCCGGATGCTTTCACGTAAGGGAAAATCGACTGTAGCTCATCGAGGCCCCCGGTGAAGGAGGACGACCCCAACCGACAGGTGAGGTGCTTTACCGCTCATCAATAGAAGAAGGGGCACGACTAGGAGAAGAAGAGGAAGAAAGACAAAAGCCTCGTGCGTACAGAGCGTGAAAAGCAATACACGAAGCAAAGGCATGATGGGCTGCCTGAGGAGCAGTCTCCCTCCGAGGAGGATGAGGAGGAAGATGATGACGATGATGTCGAGGGGATGGCAGCGCACCTTGAGCCCCATCTCCCTAGTCTCCCTTGAGCTAACATGCCCACTACGTAGGAGGACATTCTAGAGTGGCCACGAGACAGGAGTCAAGGCGGTTCATCGTCCCGTGCTGGGTCCTTGTCTCGACGCTCGTGCGGTGGGACCCCACCTGCTATGTCTCGGGAGACCCGGTCCTAGTCCTCGGCGCTCGAGATGCGGACTTGGGGCCGGGCGGCCTCGTCAGAGCAGGATGGTGCGGTGACGCCGTCAGAAGCGTTAGCCGGCCTCGGCTCCAAGGGAGGTGTAGCTCCAACTGGGGCATCAAGGCGCTCTAGCAGCTCAAGGGGCCCTAGGAAGGTCGTTGTCCCCTTTGGGTAAGCTATGCTTTTTGAAGTTTCCTTTCTTGTTTCTTTGACCTACCGAACCACTAAGTATCTTTGCTCACCTCCTCATTCTCCAGGCTAAAGTGGCGGGTGGAGGAGGCAAACCCTTCGCCGACCAAACGGCTTAGGGTGGATGTAGCCGTGAGAATGGCGGCCACTGCAACAGGTGCGACCTCGAGACTGCTGCCACAATGGGAGGTAGCTTAGCTATCTCAAGCCCATGCAGCTATGGATTGAGGCAGGCTGATGGGCTCTGCTCTTGTTGTAGGCTTGAGTGGTTCAGGGGCCGCGGCGGGAAGTGGCCCATAGCTAGAGCAGCTGCAGGAGAGGGGAAGTGTTGTCCCAGTGCCGGAGTCCGCGGCCCCCTTACCTGTCCAGGTGTCGGAAGGTGGGAGTGTCGTCCCGATCCCGATGCCTAGGGCCTCTACCCAAGGTCGAGCCAGAACCTTTGTCGCCTCGCTCGAGGAGGGAGCCTCCGACGGGCGTGAATTGCATGAGGAGGCCGCTGCTCCATCCCGACCCGCCAAGGAGCAGAAGCCGTGGTCGGAGGGGCTGCGTGAGGTGGAGGCACGGTGCAAGTAGGAGTAGGAGGGCCCACGGAGGAAAGAGGAGGAGCCGTAGGAGCAGCCGAGAGAAGAGGGGCCAGCCAGGGGCCAGCCCAAGCAACAGTAACAGCAGTAGCAGCAGCAACAACAACAACAACAGCAACAGCAACAAACACCACCGAAGGACGCGGCACCTCTGGATTCATCGTCGCAGCGGTGGGTCAGGGCGTCAGAGGAGCTGGTGGTCTCGAACCTCCCATAATTGCAAGGGGAGGCTATGATTACCTTGGATGATTTGCTGCAGCAGCATGATACGGCACGGGATGCATCGCTGGTCCTGCGCATGTTGCAAGCACAGGGGGAGGGGAGCATACAGCGTTGAGTCGGCCAGAGGACGTGGTGATGTTGGAACTGCTGCCTTGGCACGACGTGGTCCTGGGGGAGGCAGTGGTCTCAAACCCTCCTCCATCGTAGGAGGTGACCGGGGCTGCCTTGAGCTAGCTGCCGCAACCGCAGGGCACGCCATTGGAAGAGCCGGCGGCCTCGGGTTTGCCACAAAGGCGACAGGAGAAGACGGCTGTCGTAAGTCCTTCAGCGCTACGCTGGTGGGAGGAGGAGGATGAGGCCCTTCTGCTTGCCAGGGCATCCGCCACCCGGGAGTCCCTGGTCCGTCGAGATGGTCCGCCCCTAACATCGGGCCAGGCGGTGGCAAAGCTGAGTCGACGTTCCCCACCCTGGCTGACCGGGTGGAGCACTATGGTGGTTCGCACGAGGCTGTGGAAAGCATTAGGTCCTCGGTGCGAGCGAGGCTCTAAGCAGCCCTCCCGCATTGGGGCCAAGAGCATCTTTGGCTCCGTGAAACTCATGATCCCAGCGCTCCCTTGATCTGGATGGATGACCCTGCAGAAGTGAAGCACTGGGAGGACGTGGAGGAGTATCGGGCGTGGCTAGCGCACGCTCTGAAGTTGGCCATCAAAATCGTCACCGAAGACCTTGGCCGAGGCCTTTCGGTAAATATTTCTTCGAGCGTGTTTGGCTTTGGTTCCTCCTTAACTGGTGACTGATTTTCTGCTTCTTATTTCTAGGACTGGAGAAGCTGCTCCCACTCGAAGTCCCACTTCCTCCATGCGACTCACAATGGTTGGGAGGAGGTGCTGCGTCAGCTCGAGGCCGGTCAGTCCGCTCGGGACAAGGTGGCTTAGGCTGAGGAGGAAGTGAGGCAAGCGAAGGAAGAGGCCGCCAAGATGAGGGAGGATGCCGAGACGGCTCGAGGAGAAACCACTCGGGCCAAGGAAGAGGCTGCTAAGACCAAGGAGGAGGCTGAGAAGGCCAAGAGCGACGACGCCCAGGCCCTAGAGGAGGCACGGAGGGCCCTCGAGCGTGTCAAGTCACTCGAGGGAGAGGGTCAAGACAACGTGGAGCACATCCAGAGACTCGAGACCGATGTTGCCTGAGTGATTTTCTGCTTCTTGTTTCCAAGACTGGAGGAGCCGCTCCCACTCGAAGTCCCACTTCCTCCATGCGACTCACAACGGTCGGGAGGAGGTGCTGCATCAGCACGAGGCCGGTCAGTCTGCCCGGGACAGGGTGGCTCAGGCTGAGGAGGAAGCAAGGCAAGCGAAGGAAGAGGCCGCCAAGATGAGGGAGGATGCCGAGGCGGCCCAAGGGGAACCACTCGGGCCAAGGAAGAGGCTGCTAAGGCCAAGGAGGAGGTTGAGAAGGCCAAGAGCGACAGCGCCCAGGCCCTAGAGAAGGCACAGAGGGCCCTCGAGCGTGTCAAGTCGCTCGAGAGAGAGGCTCGAGACACCATGGAGCACATCCAGAGGCTCGATACTGATGTCGCCCGAGTCTCTGTGGCACACGATGCCCTTGCCATCTCGGCTGGGAGGAGAAACGCCGCGCTGACCCTCTTGCCGTCGAGCTTGACACGATGAAGGAGACCCTTTGAGAGAAGGAGCAATCCATCATTCTAGCCGGCCAGGCCCTCAAAGACCTATGGTTTGAGAAGACAGAGGTGGTCCGTGCCTTCAAGGAGGCCCAGAACGAGCGGGGCGAGGCTCAGAAGGAGCGTGACAATGTGGCGGACGCCTGCGAGCCCTCAACACACATTGCGCCATTGAGTGTTGTTGCCTAGTTTTGAATTCCTTGTCTCCATGCATCATGACTGACTTTCATTTCATCCTTTAGGCCTTGAGACGGACCTGCTCTCTGCTCAAACTACTGCTAAGGCGCTACAGGAGGGCCTTCTTGCTAAGACAGAGTTGACCAATTGGCTCCGCGTCATGATCAACAGGCTGGACTCCTGGGGTATCGAACCCGTTGAGGAGGCCAGTGACTAGATGCGTGGGACCATGCTCGTCGATCGGCTGTACCACCTCAGGGCCACCTTGAGGGATCATGTTTGCGAGGCACTCCACATCGGTGTGAAGTGGGCGATGGCGGTTGTCTACTCCGGCTTCACGTACGACATGGACGTCGTGAAGCACAGCTTTGTTTCTGACCTCAGCAAAATGGATGCTGAGAATGAGGAGCGGTGCCAGGGCCTGATCGAGGATGTAGAGGGGCCGAACAAGAAGCTGGCAAAGCTGTTCGAGCTCGAGGTTCTTACTGCCAAGGACGCGGGGGACACCGGTGAAGAAGGCGATGGTGGCGATGACGAGCAGGGCCTGTGAGTCAATTCTGGGCAAAGAGGCCCATGTAATAAGTTAGTTTTGTGATATTGTGGCCATGGTGGCCTTAAAACATTATGCACTGTCTGAAAAGCTCATTGGTATGTTTTAGGCCGAGTTCTCTTTTTCCTTTTTGCCTGAATTTTACTTTTTGACTAAGTTTTTGACACGGGCTTGTATCCCTCGAGGGGGCGAGCGAGTGGGGGTACCTTAGCATAGAGGCATAGGAGAGCCCCCAGCTCGATGGCCCTCAACTCTTAGGGAGTTCGAGGTGTTTTCCACTTAGTTGCGAAGCGTGTTCGAGGCATAGAAGAAGAGAGCAACGTCGAGTTTTGAAAAAACGTTCGGGTTTTTTAGGAGCTTAGGGGGGTTCCCCCTTGTTAGCCCCGAGGGAGGCTCGACTCTGATGAAGCAGAGTCGAGGCTACCTTTATTATTTTCTAAATGAACAAAAGTACTAAAGTCCAGAGTCTTTTTATTCATTCATGATGCGATAGATGTGCAAAATACGTGAAATGTACAAGGCCTCAAGGCCCTAGGGTAAAAGCGACGTAGCTGTTCGATGTTCCAAGTGTTGATGAAGGTTTTGCCTTTGTTGTTCGCTAGCTTGTATGTCCCAGGTTTCAGCACCTCAGCTATGGTATATGGGCCTTCCTACGGTGGAGTCAAATTGTGTCGCCCCTTGTTGCTTTGTCGTCGACGGAGGACAAGATCGCCAACATAGAAATCCCTCTTGCGCACATGCTTGTCGTGGTAGTGTCGAAGCTTCTACTGGTACCTTACGGAATGGAGGAGGGTCATGTCTCGAGCTTCTTCGAGCTGGTCGACAGTATTTGCAAGGGCCTCCTCGTTTGTTTTCTTGCTGTAGGCCTTTAGTCGAGAGGACCCGTACTCGAGGTCGATGGGGAGGACGGCCTCGGACCCGTAGACCAGGAAGAAAGGGGTGAATCCCATGGCTCAACTAGGTGCCATCCTTACGCTCCATAGGACCAAAGGCAGCTCAGCATCCCATTTTGTGCCATACTTCTTCAACAGGTTGTAGATTCTTGGTTTGAGGCCCTGAAGGATCATGCCATTGGCGCATTCGACCTAGCCATTGGTTCAAGGATGAGCAACTACAGACCAATTCACGTGAATGTGATTACGGTCACAAAAGTTCAAGAACTTCTTGCCAGTGAACTGCGTGCCATTGTTGGTGATGATGACGTTCGGGACCCCAAAGTGGTGGATGATGTCGGTGAAGAATGCGACCGCCTGCTCGAAGCAGATTTTGCCGATGGGCCGGGCCTCGATCCACTTGGTGAATTTGTCGACGGCTACGAGCAAATGCGTGTAGCCCCCGCTTGTCTTCTTGAGAGGTCCCACGAGATCGAGCCCCCAAACAGTGAAAGGCCATGTGATGGGGATCATCTGCAGGGCGTGAGCCGGGAGGTGTGTCTGCTTGGCGTAGAACTGGCAGCCCTCGCATGAGCGGACGAGGTTCATGGCGTCAAAGATGACAGTTGGCCAGTAGAAACCTTGCCGGAAGGTGTTGCCAATGAGGGTGCTTGGCGTGGTGTGATGGCCGCAAGCCCCCGAATGAATGTCCATGAGGAGCCTTCTGCCTTCCTCGATGCTGATACAATGTTGGAGGATCCCAGTCGGGCTTTGTCAGTAGAGCCCCTTGTCATCCCCATAGATGATGTATGTTTTGGCCCGTCGAGCTATCCGTCGAGCTCGGTTCAGTCTACTGGGAGCTACCCTGGAATAAGGAAGTCAAGGAAGGGAACACGCCAATCCGGTGGCGGGCTTGGCGGTGGAGGTGACCCCTCAATCTCCATGACCTCAGCCCTGGTTGAGGGGGCCTTGATCGAGGTCAGGGGGTCGAGTATTGACGGTGCAGTGCCAGCCCCCCGAGCCCAAGTCGATAGAGGGCTCAAGGAGGTCCCTCGAGAAGACATCTGGTGGGACGGTGCCTCGAATAGACGCAATTTTGGCGAGCTCCTCAGCGGCTTCGTTGTAGTGTCGAGCGATGTGGTGGAGCTTGAGTCCATGGAACTTATCCTCTAGCTTGCGTACCTCATTGCAGTAGGCCTCCATCTTAGGCTTGTGGCAGCTCGAGGCCTTCATTACCTGGTCGATGATGAGTTGTGAGTCACCTCGAATGTCAAGGCATCAAACCCCAAGCTCGAGGGTGATTCGTAGAACGTTGACAAGGGCCTCATACTCCACAACATTGTTGGAGGCGGCGAAGTGGATGCGAATGACGTAGCGCATGTGGACTCCGAGGGGTGAGATGAATAGCAAGCCCACGCGTGCTCCTGTCTTCATGAACGACCCATTGAAGTACATTGTCCACAACTCGGCTTGAATCTATGTCGGCGGAAGCTGGGTGTTGGTCCACTCGGTGATGAAGTCCGCCAGCACCTGAGACTTGATTGCTTTGCATAGCGCGTAAGTGATAGTCTCACCCATGAGTTTGACTTACCACTTAGCGATCCTTCCCGTGGCCTCCTGGTTTTGGATGATCTCCCCTAGGGGAAAGGATGAAAGCATGGTGACCGGGTGGCTGAGGAAATAGTGCTGGAGCTTGCGGCTTGTGAGCACGATGGCATAGAGCAGCTTCTTGATTTGCAAGTAGCGGACCTTCATTTCCGAGAGCACCTCGCTGATGAAGTAAACCGGCCGTTGGACAGGCAGTGCATGCCCTTCCTCCTGCCGTTCGACCACTATGGCCGCGCTGTCCACCTGAGTGGTTGCAGCGACATAGAGGAGAAGTGGCTCGGCTGGTTTGGATGGCGCGGTAGGTTGAGGCGGTACGAGAATCGGGGGGAGGTCAGCATATTTTTGAGCTTACCGAGGGCCTCCTCGGCCTTGACGGTCCACGTGAAGTGCTCGGATTTCTTCAGGAGTCGGTACAACGGCAGGGCCTTTTCTCCCAGGCGCGAGATGAAGCGACTGAGGGCTGTGAGGTAGCCCGTGACTTTCTGTATGCCCTTCAGATCTTGAATTGGCCCCATCTTGGTGATCGCCGTGACCTTCTAGGGGTTGGCCTCGATACCGCGCTGAGAGATGATGTATCCTAAGAGCATGCCTCGAGGCACGCCAAAGACACATTTCTCAGGATTGAGCTTGATGTTTTTGGCTCGAAGACACTCGAACGTGATCTTGAGGTCCTCGATGAGGTTTTCGACCTTTCTCGACTTGACTATGATGTCATCGATGTAGGCCTCGACTGCGTTCCCTATGTGCTCACCAAAAACATGAAGCATGCATCGCTGGTACATTGCCCCGGCGTTTCGAAGGGCGAAGGGCATGGTAACATAGCAGTACATGCCAAAAGGGGTGATAAAGGAGGTCGCAAGCTGGTCGAACTCCTTCATCTTGATTTGGTGGTAACCGGAATAAGCATCAAGAAAAGAGAGAGTTTCACATCCCGCAGTGGTAAAGGAAATGGAACTTTGGGGCATGCTTTATTTAAACTAGTATAATCAAAACACATCCTCATTTTTCCATTCTTTTTCTTAACTAGTACAGGTTGGCTAACCACTCAGGATGATGAACCTCTTTGATGAAACCAGCCGCCAGAAGCTTGTGCACTTCCTCGCCGATGATCCTACGCTTCTCCTCGTCGAAGCGTCGCAGGCATTGCTTCACCGGTCTGGACCCAGCCCGAATCTCCAAGGCGTGCTCGGCGACTTCCCTCGGTATGCCTGGCATGTCCGAGGGGCTCCATGCAAACATGCGGGGGTTCGCACAGAGAAAGTCGACGAGCACTGCTTTCTATTTGTTGTCGAGGGTGGCACTGATCGTTAGCGCCTTCTCGCCAGAGTCGCTCGGGTCGAGGGGATCTTCTTGGTGTCCTCTGCGGGCTTGAAGCTACCCGCGTGGCGCTTGGGTTTAGGGGCCTCAGCAGTGGGCCCTCGAGGGTCAAGGCTAGCCTGGTGGTCTCCTTGACGGCCTCTCCATTCTCGATGCACTCGATGTCACAGTCGTATGCGTGCTCGTAGAAGGAGCCGATGGTGATGACGTCCTTTGATCCCGGCATCTTGAGCTTGAGATACGTATAGTTGGGGATCACCATGAACTACGCGTATCCAGGTCGACCGATGATGGCATGGTACGTGCCGTGGAATCCAACCACTTTGAAGGTGAGGATCTCCTTTCTAAAGTTCGTGGGGGTGCCGAAGTAGAAGGGGAGGTTGATGCAACCAACAGGCAGGGCCTTCTTCCCTGGCACAACTCCATGGAAACCTACTGCACTGGGTCATAGCTACGACCTCTTGACCCCAAGGAGGTCAAGAGTCTCAAGGTAGATGATGTTGAGGCTGCTGCCTCAGTCCATGAGGACCTTGGAGAGGTGGTTGTTGTTGATGATGGGGTCGACGATGAGCGGGTAGATTCCTGGGTTGACGACGTGATCTGGATGGTCATCATAGTCGAACGTGATGGGAGCATTGGACCAGCTCGAGGTACTGGGGTGTAGCGACTCGAACGGAGAAGACCTCTCGACGCTCTCTCTTGCACTGTTGAGGCGTGAGCTGGGTTGAGGGGCCGCCATAGATCATGTAGCAGTCGTAGACCTCGGGGAAATTATCGTCCTCCTTGTCACCACCCTTGTCGCCGCCCTTGTCCTTCTTCTGGTCGTCCTTCTCAATGCCTAAACTCTTGTAGTAGTTCCTGAGCATGCGGCAGTCCTCGAGGTTATGATTAGCCCCTCTCTTGTGGTAAGGGCAAGGTTCCTTCATCATCTTATCGAAGACGGACCCCTTGAGGGGACCTCGAGGCTTCTTGCGCTCGACTGCGGCAACGAGATCGTCGTCCGCAGCCTCACGCTTGCCATGCTAGTTCTTCTTCTTCTTGTTGCCCTTCTTGGGGCCCTTGCTCGTGCCCACGGTGTCGGCCACCTGCGCCTTCCCTTTGTCCTTCTCATTGCAGAAGAAGGCTCCGACCGCTTCCTCGCCGGCTGCATAGTTGGCAACTACGTCCATCAGCTCATCGACGGTCTTGGGGCGGCTGCGTCCCAACTCCTGTACCAACTCCTTGCAGGTGGTACCCGAGACGAACGCCAGGATGATGTCATGGTCGGGGATGTGTGGGAGCTCGGTGCGTTGCTTGGAGAAGCATCGGGCGAAGTCATGTAGGGACTCCCCGAGCTACTGCTTGCAGTTGCGGAGGTCCCAGGAATTGCCTGGGTGCACGTGGGTCCCCTTAAAGTTTCCCTCGAAGACCCGCACCAGGTCGACCTAGTTATGGATCTGACCAGGGGGGAGCTCCTCGAGCCACCTTGGAGCGGTGTCGGAGAGGAACAGGGGAAGTTGGCGGATGATGGCGCGGTCGTCGCATGCCCCGCCCAGCTGGCAGGCTAGCCAAAAATCAGCCAACCAGAGCTCAGGCTTAATCTCCCCGTTGTACTTGACGCAACTCGTGGGGGGTTGAAAGGGGTTCAGTAGCGGTGTGTTGTAGATTGCCCTGCTGAAGACTCGAGGGCCCGGTGGCTCAGGGGCCCGACGATCCTCATCGCTGTCCTAGCGTCCCCCTCGATGGGCGCTGTAGCCTCGATCTTCAGCGTCCCCGCTCTTGCACCGTCGGTTCTCGATGATGTCGTAGCACGCGTCTTAGGCTTTGCGGTTGTCGATGATGCGGTCCCGTACGGGGATCGCCTTATTTGCTCGGGGGGCCGCTTCCTGATGAACCGAGGTCTCCCTCTAGTCGCAGGAGAGTTCGACAGGTTGTTCCGAGGCCACCCCTCAACGTCTCGAGGCCGAGCTCTCAGCCTGTTGTGCGGCCGTGACCTTGAGGAGCCCCTCGACCTCGTCCTATATCCGCCGACCTTGAGGGTTTGACAGCGTGGGCATGTTTCGGAGAAGCATGGTGGCCGTGACGATGTTCAGACTAGCTCGGGGGAAGTGGTTGATGACAGGGTGCTCGGGTCCCCCGTCTTCAATGATTTGGCGGTTGACCTCTCGGGCCCTAGCTCGGGCTTGAGCTGTCGCAGGCCCTCCCGATCCTCGTCGAGCTTGGCTCGCATCTCCCGGACCTGCGCGAGTGGAGCGTCTTGGTCATCTAGATGCGGGTGCTCGTCTTGGGTTGCAGCTGGTGTCGGTGTTCTGACCCTCGAGGGGTTAACACCAATGAGTAATATTGTATTCGCGTGCTCCCTAATCCGGTGGGTGATGCAAGAAGGACATAATAATTTATCCTGGTTCGGGCAAAGAAGGCCCTACGTCTAGCGGGGGGAGGATGATTCGTGTTATCTTGCACCGAAGTGCTAGTACAGGGGAAAATACAGGCTCACGGTGTCGCTCTGTGATCTAGGGCCTTAATGTTTCTATGCTCTAGATCCTCTTGATTTTTGTCCGGTCCCCTTCTCTAACGCCCTGGCGCTTCCTTTTATAGACGAAGGAGGGGCACAGGTGTACATGTATTTCGAGTTCGCATGACGCTGATGACGTACGACGTTGAGGCCGATCATGTCGGTGCCGCTGTAGTGATATACGTCGGTATGGGAGGCCCTGCAGCCATCGCATCGGGAGTTGTTGAAGTTCAGCTCGAGGGTTCGCTCGGTGAAGTCGAGGGGTGACGGTCGAGGGTCCTGGCCGGAGCCGAGGGGGTCATGCCGAGGAGGTCGAGCTTCGCTGGATAAGATCGAATCTCGGAAAACACGGAAAACATGTTAGTTTATACGTCTCGAGGCGGTGCAGGTCATGGCACAGCGCTCGGTATGGCGCAACAGCGTAATATGACTTGCGGGATTCCGGGGCATGGGCGGTAAAAGTAGATTTGACCGCCACGCCTGTAACTGTTACCGTAACTGTGGCCATGCGGTTAGGCGGGGGTAGATAGATCGCATTAAATGCGCTCGGATCCGTACGGGGGAGTTGGTGGCCGAGGGGTGCACTGTCCTCGAGGGCTGCCCATTCGCCCGGATGAAGTTCCGTCCTCGAGGGGTCGCTCGAATCGTACCCTCGCGTATACAGTACTAGTCCGTTCGGTATCCTCTCGGGTGGACAGTACTGGTCCGTTCGGTAACCTCTCGGTGATACAGTACTAGTCCGTTTGGTAGCCTCTCGGTGATACAGTACTAGTCCGTTCGGTAGCCTCTCGAGCAGGCTTTGGTTTTGGGACGTCGTTGTTCGTTCGCGGGCCAGTCCGATACGTCTCTGCCTATGGGCCTTCGTACGTTAGCGCGGGAGGTTATCGGAGGGGTCAAGATGCTGATTTTGCGGGGTTTTAGTTTGGTAAGCAAGGGGTCTAGGATACCCGTTTCTAGGGTATCGACAGCTGGCGGCTGCTCCTCCGGGTCTACCACTACAAGGGCCCTTCTGGCTGTGGCTGCGGCTGCTGCCGTGGCCATCGGGTCGATGGTGTCTTCACTCGATGTGACTCCGCCCTCGATGTGAAAACACTCACGGGTGGGGTCGTAGTAGTCGGAGTCAGAGTCGGGGCTGCCGGAGTAGAAGATGGGGAACTGGACACACTGCTCCTCCTCCAGGTGACGTCGCATCGTGCCAAGGGTGTACCGCCTCGAGCCAGGTGCTTGTGAGAAACCAAGGTCCTCGGAGGCCGGCAGGTCAGCTGCCAGGTCCATGGTAGCACGCAATAGAGCCCCTGGGTGGTCCTCGTGCGCGCTCACATTGGAGCATATTATGGCGGAGTTCATCCGGGCGGCGTTGTCTAGGCCGAATGGGAACTGACAGCGGGTCCTGAATAGCCCGTGCGGCAGCAAGTTGGGGGGTGACGGTGCCAAGCGCGCCAGAGGAGCCTCGCCGGGCTCCCTCGACGTACGCATCGCGAAGGTGAAGTTGGGGTTCCCATAGAGCCCTGCCGGCTGGTCCTCCGTTCCTGGACATGGGTCAGATTGGTCCCCAACCAGGGGCCCCTCATTGCCTACCAGGAGTGGGGGAAACGCGGCGGGTGACAACCCAGTCGCAGGTCGATGATGACGGCGGCGCCGATCGCGCCTCCTCCTAGACGCGGAGGCATGGTGGTGAGACCGGCATGCGGCCCCTCCTAAGCATGGGGGCTCGGTGCGGCCCCTGCTCGGATTTCCAATCGAGAGCAGGGTCATGTCATAGCCGTGGCCGAGGGACATGAACTCCAGGCTCCCGAACCAGATCACCGTAGCGCGCGAAAGCGGCGAAGATGAGTCTGCCATCCTGAAAAACGGCGAGAAATCGTTACTGACACGCAGTGCCCCTACCTGACGTGCCAACTGTCGGTGTTTCGACCCCGGGGGCCTAGCACCAACAAATGAATATATGCTGCGTGCTCCCTAATCCGGATGGTGATGCAAGAAGAACACAAGGTTTATCCTGGTTCGGGTAAAAAAAGGCCCTACATCCACCGGGGAGGGAGAGTTTGTATTATCTTGCACCGAAGTGCTTGTAGAGGGGTGCATACAAGCGTGCGAGTGAGTGAGCGAGCTGAGACTTGAGCGTTTTGGGCTCTGGTATCTCTCTCTTCCCCTGTATAAACTAGTGACTGGCGGCTCCTTTTATAGGCGAAAGAGGGGCTCAGGGGTACATGAATCTAGGGCGGACGTTGCTGCTGTCGTCGGGGAGGAGATGCCGATCATGTCGGTGCCGCTGTAGAGAAGTGAGCTGGGCGTGGCGTGCTCTGAAGCAACGTGCTCGGAGATGATGGCCGTCCTTCTCGTGCGTGGGATGACGCAGTTGATGGCCGGTGAAAGACCTGCGCCCATGCCCGGTCGTGCGGATCCCTGTAGCCGTCGCGTCGGGAGTTGTTGGAGTGTTGACCGGCAATGACGAAGTCCAGCTCGAGAGGTGGTCGAGGGGGGTCGAGGCCCGATAGATAAGACCGAGCCCCAGGAAATGCGGTATGGATACTGGTAAATATGCCTCGAGGGGTTGCATGATACTAGGCATAGTGCGCGGCATGGCGTTACAGTGCAGTACGATTCGCCAGGATATGGGCGGTAAAAGCTGGATTTGACCTTCGTACACGCAACTGTTACAACGACTGTAGCCACGAAGTTAGGCGGGAGCAGGTAGAACGCACTAACTACCCTGAAAACCGTACCGGGAGTAGATAATCGAGGGGTGTGCTGTATTCGAGGGGCGCCCGTTCGCTCGGGTAAATCTCCATCACCGAGGGGTAGCCCGAGTGGCACCCTCGAGTGATATGCTCTGCCTCCGAGCGGGGACCCTTCGGGTAGGTAGCGGCCTGGACCGCCGAGGCCCGTTCGTGGGTCGGCCCAGTATGACTTGGCTATTGGGCTTCTTATGTTAGGTGAAGGATAATCGCCGCGATGTGTTCACTGATGTCCGAGGTTAATCTACTTAATCGAGGGTTAAGGGTACCCCTTTCTCAGGTACCCGACACTTGTAGCACGTCTGGTGAGAATTAACGTGGATTCTCCGTTGAAGTGTCTAATTAGTAATAGTAAGATATAGTTATATATATATAAATTATATTTGTATATTATTGTTGGTTATACGAAAGATACTTATGTGTTGAATCTTTGCAAAGTAGAAACATAGTGGTCTATATAATATTTAGTAAATAATGTCAACATAATTGGCAAACAATTTTTTTAAAAAATAAATATTTTATTTTGTTATAGATATAGCACGATGCTTTTCTTTATTATACTATTTTAATGCATGTAAAGATATATAGACTACGTACTATGCATATACAAAAATTGTATTGTTAAGGGGCATGGCCCCCCTCCCCTTGGCTCCGACAGAGTGGGTCAACCGCCTCGATATACACCATGAACAAGGCCCGCCAGTGAGGAGCTCGTCCATGATGCACCTGAGCGCCCAAAAGTCCACCATCGAGCGGTAGCTGCGGAGGCCATCAGAATCAGAATGAAGGGAATTTCGGTTTCGATGTGCAAGTGAAGGGCTGAGCGGTCTCCGTTCGACTAGATGAAGCGAATCTCGCAGCTCGACCGCCTCCACTGCTGGATTTTGATGACACCCAGAAACTGCCAGTGCGTCCTTGTCTCATCGCTGACCCCAAAAGGTACGATGTCGTCGTGCAGTGCGGCCTCCATGACATCCGTCTCAACGTCGCCTAGCGTGGCATCCTGCGTCGTCGCCACGAAGTCCAGTGGCTGCAACCCTTAATTAATCCCAACCTTACACGCTCAGAATCTAAAATCTCAGTCTACTGACCTCTGCATTAGAGAAAGTTAAATGTGTCTTAAGGGAATATGCCCCCACCATCATACACTATGTCGTTGGATTCACATTAAAATATCGCCGACTACACGATCACGTACGGCGTGTGCGAGCGTGAGGCTGCACCACATGCACCATCAGACTCCACGAGCCAACGCCACCTTGAGGATCACCGTGCACCACTCCACCTTCCCTGACGTGGCCATGGCTCGCTCTCTCTATATCTCTCTCTGTCTCCCTCTCTCTCTTTCGATCCTCAGCAGGAAGCGAGCAGCTTCTTCGATCGTGCGCCAGGGCCGGGGCCAACGATTGTGATTGTGAGGGGCCGGTGAGACGCTGCGCTTGACAAGTCAGCCGGCCACCCATGACGTGAGCGGCGAGCGTAATTTGCTTTTTAACTAATTTATTTGAAAATATAAATGTTACACGTACTTTTTTATAAATAAAACGACAGAAAAAATGAGGGGGGAACTATAGGTGCCAACCGGGAATGCAAGTACAGGGAAACGACAAGATTTGTCTCTCGCTCTGTTCGATAAGCGAAATACAGGGAAACACATAAATACAGATACATGCATGATAAAGAACCAGATTTATTCCTTATCTCCTATCAGCATCAGCCTCCTCCACATGTTTTTGATTATACTGGCTCTCCTATCATCATCGGCCTTCTCTACTTGTCTTTGATTATACTGGACCAGGCAGGCAGGGCCGGCAGTTCCAGGCTCGCTAAACACTCGTGCATTCATTCCATTCCATCCCAGTGTGAGGTAGGGTGGCCATTGTCCATTGACGCCTCAGCCGCGTTTGTTTATGAAAACTGCCTTGTCTATTGTCAGTATGCTACCCACGCCAGCTGAAGAAACGAACTTGGCCTTGTTTAGATATCAAAATTGGTATCCAAAATTTACTATGCAGAATTCCTATTCCTCGTCACATCAAAATGCTGGCACATATATAGAGTACTAAATATAGATGAAATAAAAAACTAATTGCACAGTTTTATTATACTTTGCGAGACGAATATTTTAAGCCTAATTAATCAATGTTTGGACAATTATTACCAAATAAAAACAAAATTACTATAGTGTGACGTGATGTTTACTATGCAAAATTTGTCCCCAAACTTTGGAAACTAAACAAGGGCTTAATTACGGGCATCACAATTCACAAGCCAAGGTTCAAATGCGCTCTAGCACGCGCCGCGAAGCTTGATAAAGTCGTTGTACCTAGTAGATAGCTAGCTAGCTAGCGGCCCCATGAAAAGAACACCATAAAAGGTCAAATGAAGATAGCCTGCACATTACCCATGGAACACCATAAATAAGGTCAAGTGCACAACTGATGACGTTGCCGCCGACCACTGCACCACCAACACTCTCCGATTCTTCCTCTTTTATCTCCATTTTATCTTACTATTACTGATTAAAGGCCTCAACGAAGGTTTCACGTTAACTCTCATCAGATGCGCTAAGAAAAAAGATAAATACTCTAAATTCTCACGTTAATTAGAAACATCCGGCCCTTCAAACATAAGTCAATATCCACTGTAGCCATTGGATCTATCTTAAAATTATCCACATGTGCCATTATTAATTAAAAATATTAAAATATCTTTTCTAATTAGAAAACGTTTTGAGGAAATCTATTCAACGAAGTGGTGTACGTCGCCCATAGTTAAATATATTTCTTTTTCACCTTTTCAGGTAAAAATCCATCCAACCAAGAAGTATACGTCCATGGTTAAATATCTCTATATTTTCACTTCTATACAAATTACTCTCCTATTATTAGTTAAAAAAATATTGAGTAAATCCATCCAACAAAGCGGTACACATCAATGGTTAAAATATAATATCTTTCTTTTTTAACTCTAGCAATCACCCCTGTCATATTAATTTAAAAATATATTTATAAAAATATACATTTTGAGAACATCCAACATAACGGTATATCTCCATGGTTAAATATATTTTTTTTCCAGATTTACCAAGTACTGGTACATCCATGCAGTTAATATATTATTGGATCTAATCTAATCAGCACTAACAGAAAAAACAAACACATCTGGCAGACTGCTAAACAGAGGTAATCTACGTACACTAACAAACATACATTTAATATAATATCCTTTTTTCCCATCGTCCAAGAAGTATGGCTCTACCCATCAGCCTTTACGTATTTTGGTCAACCACCTGCAAATAAGAATCCATTTATTCACCACAGGAACCCATTGTTGTTTCCACATCATCATGATCCAAAAGGTCTACTGTTTGGATCATTCATAGAACAAAGGTATGTCTGCCTTGCTGAATTCATTAATGACCTAATTTGGTTCTTGCAATCTACATGAAAAAAAAAAAGAAAATTAATGCCATCATTATTAAGTTTTCTTTCTACAATGCAATGGTTAGCAAAACATTAAGTGAGATTAGACCGGGAAAGGAATTATGTAAAATCAAAGCACAAGTCACTAGAATATGGCATGCAATCTTGCTTGGTGATGGCAAACAGATCAGTCTTGATATGATCCTTATTGATCATCAGGTATGTTTTCTCATTATGTTTGTAATAGCCTTTGATTACTTCGCTAATGTTATTAAAAAACAGGGTACCAAAATACATGGAGTTATCAATAAGGCATATATAGAAAAATTCAAACCACTAATCAAAGAAGGTAAAGTCTATGTCATTTCAAATGTCGAAGTCACAGTAAGTGCCCAAAAATATTGGCCAATGGAGAATGATAAGTTACTCAACTTCTTGCCCACAACTAATAATATAAAGAAGAACAAAAATACACAAGGCATTGCGAAGTATAGTTTCCAGTTCTTCAGTACACACATGCTTTCTACTAGAATAAATATCGACATATACCTCTCGGTTAAACTACCACTAACATTATAACTTTACATTTTTCAAACTATCTTGATCGCTAATTGATGAGAACTCATATGTTAATATTTTCCCTCTTTCTTGATCGAATATTTGATAAGAACTTATATTTTTTCATTATAGATATCATAGGAGTTGCAACACACATTGGACCGATGGAAGAAACCAGAACATACTTTGGATTGACCAAAATTAATGATATAGTGCTCCTGATTAAATAGGTTTTTTCCAACTACAAAAAAAATTTAAGTTTTAATGCATTCTATGTACTGTACAATCATAATGAACTATTGAATTGAATATAGTTCCTTCTGTTTTTGCACAACTTAAATTAAAAAATATGATGTTTTGGCATATTGTAATTGCATTACTTTCCAATTTAGAAATTGTAGTGGGAAAAAAATAAAGGTTTGATTTTGTGGGGCTAAAGTTGAGCAAATCAATGCGAGCAAATCATGTCATTGCGATAACATCTACAATTGAGAAAAAAATTTGGTAGTAAGTTTTCATTTAATATCATTACATTAATTATATTAGCCACTGAACAAGCCTTTGAGAAAATTAAATAATTGCATTTTTGTAGAATATTCTCTATGATCAACAAATGCAACACAAGTTTTTGTAGATTTACCAATTCCTTAGGCTATGAATGCAAGTAACAGGTTAGTCAAATTTAAATAATAGCAATTCTATTTAATATCGGTAGCTTTCACTCTAATATGGTTAAATTTCTCTGTTTTTGAAAAGTGTATCTACAAGTGGTATTTGTATTGAAGAAATTCATACAAATCTAAAAAGTAATGAATAAAAAACAAATAAAATTAATATGACTCTACCAAAAAAACTCAGTTAAAAAAACCCAAACGTGAAACCAATTTTTAACTTAAAATTTAGCAACATCAAATAAAAATTCTAACCCGTGTGAGAGCACGGATTGATTGACTAGTTTATCCTAAATCCTAAACTCCTATAAAAGTAAGACCCACTATCTAATTCTCTAGTTAGAATCTCCTTAAGCCACATCATCCACTTCCTCTCCACGTCACCCACCTCCTCTATCAAAATTAACTAGCACCCTTCTATCAGAGTCATCTCGTCTAAACCAGAAGAGACACAGACAGGCTCCTCACAATTGATGCATCCGTTCAGATCCTCAGAACTTGTAGTGGTCGATTGGTGCATCGATCAGAAACCGCCGCCAAGCAACTGAGCAGTCGGCTAACTCTAATATTTATGCCATCCCCGGCCAAGCCTTCTCGAGGCAATGAAAGTCCAAGAGAGTGTTACCCGGCCAACGCAGCGCGCTTGGCCGAGGCTTGGCTTCCCAGATCGACGGAGGCAGCAGGCTGTCTGATGATGGCGTCATGTCATCACTGCATGCAGAGATGCCGGATCGAGGACTGCATCAGCCTCTAGGTGCACTTCTCCAAGCACCACCGGAGGCTCTTGAAGGTCGTTTGGGGCGGTGCAAATCAGATACGGAGTAAGATTTTTTTCTTTTTTTTTTCTTTTGTCTGAACCACGTAGCTATCCTTCTTTGTTATTTTTTTTAATAATAGATATTGTATACCCAGCTTCATCTATCAACAGATAGAATCATGCCAATTATTACAAAGTCTTGGGCATGACACAACTTACAAAACTGCAAAACCTTACAGCCTGCTTAGTGGTAATGTTTAGCCTAAACATTATGATTGTCATCAAGGCACATTGGTCATGTTTAGCCTAAATTTTATTTCGTTTGTTTTACCACTAAGCAGGCTGCAAGGTTTTGCAGTTTTGTTATTGCACCAGTGAAATCTCTCCTCTCTCTCTCTCTTTATCTAGGTACACACGAGAATGTGTTCTAACACAGAGGGTTTCCACTCCTCTGAATTCATTGTGTTATATTCTAAATTCTGAATGGCTATCCTTTCCATACATTTTGTTCCTAACTTTGCTTTTGCAATACAAAAGCACTACGTCACGTCATGTTTTGTTCCTAACCTTGCTTTTAATTTGTCATTGCTTACTATATATGATTTTGTATCTTTTATATATTCTTTCGACATTTACATATGACAAAATTTATATGTTCAATTAGATATATAATACTGCAGGTTCACACGGCAACGCGCGGGGTGTCACCTAGTTTTATTTGTAAGAACCACCAAATGGATATGGTTAACTACTTTCTTATGATGATCAGGTGCTGATCATAAATCTCTTTGCTGATGCGTCATGCGTGTCAATGTTTTTTCTTCCCCTTGCTTCTCCTTTATACAATACAAAAGCATGTGAGCTGGAGGACCTTATTTTTTTAAGGGAACCGGAGGGATTTTATCCCCTACTGGATTTTATTAAAAAAAGTAAAAGTACATATGAGTTAGAAATCTCGCTCAAGAGACAAAAAAGGTAAAAAAGAAAATGAGATCAATTATACAAAAGCTTCTAGCCATGAAGACATAATGGGTTTCAAGTCTTCTTTTGCTCTTAGGATAACCTGAGCAAACTCCTTGAAGATTACTTTGCACCGCTGGATAGAATTATGAATGCCTCAAAATTTTTTATCATTTCACGAGGTCAAAATAGCCCAACACATTACTATTATTATATCCATGAAAAACTATGAAGGAAGCTGAGATTTTATACTTTCCATAATATAAAAAATATTAGACGAGTTTGGCACAACTACCTGAATACTCCATCAGTAAGCAATGGAAAAGGGGCAATGAAGGAAAAGATGACGCAAGTCCTCATCAATATCAAGATGACAAAGAACACAGTTATAAGAGGGAGATGCATACTTTTCCTACGAAGCAGCGCTCTAGTACTGAGCCTATCTTTAAGAAGTAACCAAAAGAAGAACTTTCTTTTATTTTGACAGGAAGAGTTCCATAGCCATTTGAAAGCAGGGTGTGGGTAATGGCGGCCAGTAAGGTATAGGTAAATTCAATGAGAGGAGAAAAGGTTATTACCCCAAGTGTAAGACCAGCTATCATTCTCAGCTGAAAGATGGAGGTTTTGAATGATTAGAGAGAGATTTAGGTATTGTTGGAAAGATTCAGGAGATAGAGGTAAATGAAAGAGTGAATGGAGATCAAGAGTAAAAGCAACAGTGGCAACTGAGATCAAGGTATGCTTTACAAAGGAGAAGAGCTCAGGATATTGTTGTTTAAAGGGTGTATGAGACCAGGAATCAAGCCAAAGAAGACATGTAGTACCATTCTTGATTGTGATTGAGGTCATTTCTTTAAACTTCTCCAAAGATTTAAGAATGTCTCTCCACCAAAAGGATCCTCTGAAGGTAACTTCTATGGTGAGAAGTCTGGAGCCAGAATAGTATTTGCTCCATACTAGTTGCACCTAGGGAATAGGATCCTTGTTGAAAAATTTATGAAGATGTTTTAACAGAAGGCTTTCATTTTGGGTACTGATATTTAGGATGCCTAAACCTCCCTCCTCTTTGGGCAAGCAACACATGGCCTAGGCAACTTTAGGTGCTTTCTTGCTATTGATATGTGAGCCTCGCCACAAGCAATGCCTTCTGAACTTATCTATCTGTTCCACAATAGTTTTTGGTAGGAGGTAGCTAGATATTGCAAACATAGGCAGAGCAGTAAGAATGGCATTTGTAAGTTAAAGTCGGCCTGCTTCATTAAGGAAGGAGGAGAAAGCCACAAGTCTCCTCATATTTAGTGGTTAAGGGCCAAAAATCAGCTACTAAGGGTTTAGATAAAGCCAGTGGTAAACCAAGGTAGGTGAAGGGAAGTTCTCCAATGTTACAGCCTAGGACAGCAGCAAGAGTTTGGGCTCTATCTGGATTAACATTTAGAGGTACCATAATGGGTTTATTATAGTTAACTTTAAAACCAGATGATTCAGCAAAGGAAGAGAGGATGTTTTTTAAATGACCTAGTTCAGTAGAACAAGCTTTCATGAAGATAAGTGTATCATCTGCATATTGGAGAATGGGAAAGTCTGGATCATGATTGGTGCTAGGGAGGGTTAAAGACCCAGAACTTGTGGCGTGATTCAGAAGGGTTTGTAGAAAATCTGCTGCCAGGACAAAAAGGAGGGGGGAGAGAGGGTCACCTTGCCTAACACCCCTTTTGCAATTGAAGACTTTGCCAGGTAGACCATTGAGAATAACAGCTGAGGTTCCAGAGTTAAAAATGGATTTCATCCAACCTATCCATTTTGCAGGAACACCTTTGTGTTGCATGATTTGAATCATGAATTCATGCTCTACCTTATCAAAGGCCTTTTTAAAATCCAATTTGAGAATAAGGAGCTCTTTCTTTGATTGATGGCATGAGTGAAGGTACTCTGGGCCCAGACAATGCAATCTTGGATAGTTCTCTTTTTGATAAAGCCATATTGATTTTTATGAAGAAGAGAGGGCAGGATAGATTGAAGTCTGTTAGCCACGAGTTTATGTTAATGGAGGCTGGAGGACCTTATTAGTTTGTCAATTATTTATGAGGCGGCAACTATATATGCATCATCAATTATTTGTGTTACGTCCGAATCGTTCGTTCACATCGCCCACCACAAGCAAGCCAGATTCATGGCGCGCGGTTGCTATGCTATGCTTGGTTTTATTCAATTCAATTATTCAATTCAATCGGTCTGTGCTGACGGAATCTCCCACCAGCAGCAGCAGCGTTGGACAGGAAAGGATCGGATCTGCTCTGCTTTCTACTACTGTCCGGGTGAGGACAGAAATGATGCTGCCCCGATCCATGCCTGTCTGCCCTGCGCTGCTCTCATGGAACCTGAGACGATCAGTGTGGGCCACCCCGTACGTGTTGTCGGTTGCCGATGCGACGCGACGCCACGCCGTCGTCGACCGGCGAGGCGACCCGGCCGCGCGGTCGAGCGAGGACCAGGGAGCTAGAGGCAGACACGTTGTGACTGCTTGCCGCCATTTTGTAACGTAATCAGATCACGGAAGGGAAGTGATACCGTTACTTTTGTTTGCCGAAAAGTCCACAAGACCATGTTGCCAATGGGTCGCCGCACCGCATGTGTGACGTTGCTGTGGTGGCCAGAGATGTGGTATATATCGTTGTGTGCGCGCCGCCATGACTTTGCTTTGCGTTGCTTATTCCTCCAGTTGTTGATTGATGGGAAATTGAGAATAGTCCACTCCAGACCACATGGATCTCTGACGCTATATTGTACGTCTTTGCGTGTGAGATGCTAAATTGAGAATCGTCCAGTCTTCACGGGTCCGACTCTGAATGCTTGCGAACGGCCGAACACACTCTCGCCCCTTCACTTGCAGCCATCAACCGCCACTCTCACCCACGGGCGGGTCTCCGGTGGCCGAGCTTGGCACTAGCAGTAGCACGGACGCACGGTTGCCGAGCAGCGTCCCTGCTCGGTCCATTGCCTTCAGAGTCGAGACAGGAATCGGCATCGTGGTTCCCTGTCTTCGCGGCGTTCACCAGCGCCCGTTCTCCATCTTCCTCCAGCGGGTCTCTCCTGCCGAGTTCAAAAGACGCCCGGGTCGTTCTGCTCTGCCACACGCCGTCGGAGGTCCGAGAAGGGCGACGGTGCGGGGTGGTTCGTGGGCTCACGACGGAGGACCACGCCGCTGTGGCGCGCGGCCTGTCTTCTGCTCCCCGCGCAGGCGCATCGGCGTGGCCCCTGCATCGCTACGCCGCGGCATCGCCTCGGCAAATACATAAATACACCCTTTCAACACTAATTCATTTAGTTTGTGTTATCACATATTACGAGCAAAATTTAGCTCCATTTCTGATAATCGTTACCACAACCGTGACAAGAAATCTTATTAAATCTCACAAAATACTCAATTTCAAATGAACTACATTTTGATACTAAAGCTCATGGATTCACGCCTTAGTCAACGATTGCTCCATCAGTTTTGTACGATGTGCACCATCACAGTTTTACCCTGTTCGTGCATGTCCGTTAGCTAGCCAACAATGTCGCCTGTTGTTTCACGAACCTTCTTTGCCTGTCCAAGAAAAGCACCGCCTTTTTTTTTATTGATATTCTTATGACTTTGTACTTGTGTGTAGGCCATGAATTTTGTATTGATGTTCTTGTGACTTTGTACATGTGTGCAGGTTCCTAACATATTTAGACCTTAGAATGTTACCAACATGCGAGTTTGACATGCATTTCAAAAGAAGAGTATATCTTGTTAAATTAGTTTTATGGCATCGGTTTGAATGCATATGCATTCACTTTAATCTACTACAAGCCAGTCTAACGTGTGGATCGAGAAGACTTCACATATACATTTAAATTTTTAGGTCTTGCTTAGATGTATCCGTATTTACTTTGATCCATGTGTGTTTAAGAGTACTGAGGTAAAACTTAAACTAATATTCAACCTAATCCACTTCAACACAACTAAGAAGTGCACCTAGTAAAAAAAAAAATGAAGCGAAAGTAACGCAGGAGGTGCTGTCCGTGGCAGCAGCCGCCGCGGGTAGCGCCCGACAGCCAATCAACGAACCAGAGGCACCGCCGCCGTTCCTCTCCCCAATTCGAGTCTCTTTTCTTGCATTTCGGTCGAATCCAGGTCTCACCAAGTCAATTCTTTAGGGTTCTTGCTCCCCATTTCCGCAATTGGAGCCACTCCCTGCTTACTTCCTACTCTGTACTCGCCGAGTTCCCAGAGCTTCAGATTTCTTGCTTCTCCGCGGCATTTTGGTTGGGGGTTGGAGCGCCGGAGCCGGAGGAGTCGCGCCGCTCCGCCGCCTCCGCACCGCTGCACCTCGCCTGCTTCCGCTTTGCCCCCCTCCGATCTGCCATCTTCGCCCCACGGCTCCGCGCCTCTGCTCTTGGCCGCTCGCCGACCGCCCGCCGGCCGCTGCCCAGCAGACCACCAGTGGCCGCCCCGTCGCCCCGGCCCCGCTCGGCTGCCAGGAGGCCAGCCTCCCAGCCATCCAGGGGCTGCTGCCCGCTGGGAGCAGGCGAACAGGCCAAGTGCCAAACATGAAGACCAGCCGACCAGGTTCCCCCCAATTTCAACCCCTGTAATTTTTATTCCAACTGTTCTCTACTAATTTCAATTCCGTGTTCCCGATTTGAATCCTTTGTAATTTTGATTTCAGTTAATCGATGCCATGTTCCCGATTTGAACCAAGCAACAAATGGTTCTCGTATCAAGGAACAAATGAGGATTTGGCCCTCCTGGGTGCGCCGCTGGTAGGAGATAAGATAACACGGGAAGGAGATTGCGTGCGGGAGGGTAACGGAGGCCGGGGAGCTGGCGGCGGGGCACGGGATGATGGAGCCCCAGGTGGCGGACCTCGAGGATGACAGCATCAACTTCTGGGCTTCCCTCGGTGTCAGCCCCCACGTGGACCAGATGCCGCTGCACAGTGTCCAGATCGTCGACAACCAAGCTCAGCCACCCCTGGCGGCGGCGGCGGCACAGCCACAGTCCGTCTGCAGGGACCTCTTCCCGGTGGAGTCCGACGCCTGCCTGGAGCCTCGGCTGGGGATGGAGTTTAAGTCCGGTGAGGCTGCCAAGACCTTCTACATTGCTTATGCTGGCCGTGTTGGGTTCTCCGTTCGCATTGCCCGGTCACGCAAGTCTAAGTGCAGTGAGTCCATTATCATGCTAAGGTTTGTGTGCTCAAGGGAAGGCTTCAGTAAGGAGAAACCTGTGCTCGCAGCGGGGAAGAAGACGAGGAAGCGCGCTGCCTCCATCAGGGAGGGTTGCAATGCCATGCTCGAGGTGCTCCACAGAGGTGATAGCAAGTGGATTGTTACCAAGCTTGTCAAGGAGCACAATCATGAGGTTGAGCTGCCCAGTCGAGTGCAGTATATCGCTATCGAGAGTGATACGGTGGTTGACCCTTACATTGGTATGGAGTTCAAGTCCCTTGAGTCGGCCAAGACATTCTACTACTCGTATGCCAGCCGTGTGGGATTTGAAGCTCGTGTACGTCAGTCACGCAAGTCGCAAGATGAGTCACTTAAGATGCTGAAGCTTGTGTGCTCTAGGCATCGATACCATTCAGGGAGGGAGAACAATGGAGAGGATACCAAGAGAGTACGTGCATTCGACCCTTTGAGGGATGGTTGCGATGCATTGTTTGAGATAATTCGGAAGGGAAAAGATACCTGGACGGTCTCCAAACTCATCCTAGACCATACCCATGAGCTGAACCCTGCACCAGCAAGCAAAGTTCACTGTGTTCGATCACAAGGTGAGGTACTTGTCATTGCAAATAATTTTGCAGACACACGTAATCTCCTTCTGAATGGCCAAGATTCTCAACATCCTAGAGAGATGAAGTATAATGATTTAGGGCCAGAGGATGCTCAAAGCCTATTTGAATACCTTAAGAAGCGACAGGAAGAGGACCCTTCATTTTTCTATGCTGTGCAGCATGAAAAGAATGGGCACTCTGCAAATATCTTCTGGGCTGATGCTAAAGCTAGGATGGCTTACTACCATTTTGGTGATGCTGTTAGGTTTGAGACAGCATATCGGAAAAATAAGGAGACTATCCCTATCGTCATATTCTCAGGTGTCAATCACCATGTGCAGCCTGTTGTTTTTGGCTGTGCACTACTTCTTGATGACTCTGAAGCATCATTTACATGGTTGTTTGAGAAATGGCTTGAAGCAATGCACATGGGTCCACCTGTTTCTTTGCTAACAGAGTTGAACCGAGGAATGGCAGCTGCTGTTGCCAAGGTATTACCCAATACCCACCATATTTTCTGTGAAGAGCATATCTTAGATACAATGCAGGAGGATCTGCATGGTAAGTTCCCAGATCCAGAGGCTTTCGTAACTGATCTAAGGAAGTGCGTTGATGGGTCTAGAATAGAAGAACTGTTTGACTCAGGTTGGAACTCGGTCATCATAAAGCATGAGCTCAGCAACAATGAGCTTTTACAGTCTCTCTATGATATTCGTCAACAATGGGCCCCGGCATACACAAAAAAGACATTTTGTCCCAGAAACCTGATGCCAACAACATGTGGAAGTATTGAGAAGGCTATTGAGAAGTACTTTTCGTCCAAGACTGAATTGCAGGTGGCAGTTTGGCAGCTTGGACAGGCAATTTCTAGTTCATTTGAAGCTGAAGTTCAGGCGGATTATTTCACAATGTTTCAAAAGCCAGCATTGAGTACAGCCTCCCCAGTAGAAAAGCAAGGGAGTTCAATATTCACTAGCACAATATTTGCCTTATTTCAGGGGCAGTTTGTTGATTCTTTTGGGTACCATGCAGAGAGACTTGATGATGCTACAGTACACAAGTATCGTGTCAAGAGATATGAAGGTGATGAGGAGATACATACTGTCTATTTCAATCCTGATCGAAGTACGGTGAATTGTAGTTGCTGCCTGTTTGAGAGCTGTGGTATCTTATGCAGGCATGCTCTCCGGATTTTCATTATCGAAGGAGTACGTGACCTTCCAAAGGCTTATATCCTGAAACGTTGGACAAAGCATGCAAAAAATATCGTCACCTCTGATAACTACATTGATCTGAGGGGAGACCGTGAGGATCCTTCAACTGCAAGGTTCAATGATTTGTGCTGCCATGTGGTAAAATTTGCAAAAGAAGGTTCAAAATCCTCTGAAATCTATGCTGTCGCTAAAGATGCACTGTCCAAGGCTTTTGATGAGGTAGTACAGTCGTCGAAGAACTTTAGAGGGCAGCAAAATCTGCAAAGCTATACAATGTCACTGAAAAGGCCAATCAAGAAGTTTGGTAAGGTCAAAGATTCCTCCAGTAAAAGCTCAAAGAGGTCAGCATCTAAAAATCCACTCATGGAGAGTGATGATGTTAGATGACCATATATGTTGAATTCAGGAACAATGTGATTTACCTGTCCTATCTTGTGTGTAGCATCATGTAATTTAATAGTACCAATTAGTGAATTAGATTCTAGTTAGCTGCAGGATTTGGCTATTAGCAGATCCAGTGGCTGCAAGGGTTCTAGTGAACCCCTCACCTCAAAGATTAATGCTCAAAAGAGTTGTAGAAAGATGCCTTTTTGTGGAAACATTTATAAATACTACTCCAGACAGGCCACTTTTATGGGAAACTGTGATATTAGGTTTCCATGTATCATTGCAAACCAATGTGATTTTCCTGCATCTGAATGCCAGTTGCTGTACAATCTTGTTTCTTCCAGCACGGTAAATATTGGTTTTTATGACCCTGCAAGTGGCATA
>CM041643.1:12323646-12348011 GCA_023333625.1 Bothriochloa decipiens
CATCATTAATAACTCACACAATACTCCTTTCAAATGTATGAGTTTTAGGCAAACCTAATTAGTGCAGAAGTTTTTAAGTACATTTTGAGAGTCTGATACTACAGATTCTAATTCAAACATAGTATTTTTCATAAAAGCAGAAAAACTGTAGGGAAAGAAATAAACCCTAGGAAAAGTTGTTGATTCTTATAGTGATTTGTGTTAGATAATGCAAACCATCTCATATGAGAATATTTACTTATATATGTCCCTTCCAAACAGGTTCTTGAACAAATCTGAGGTTTGGGGTGATGTTGAAGTGTAAAACTGTAAATGATATATACTCCAAAGTCACAACTTTTGTCGGCCACACAGCAGTGTATTATAATACTATATGTATATGACACATTTCCACTGCTAGTTGTTCTCCTGTGAAAAGGATGGTTAATATATATATACGTGCCTTGATGCTAACGCAAGAAATAGATTCTAAAAGTTGTCCTAAACGATCAGCCGAATTAGGCTACGTAGCTACTTATAGATGCTTAGGGCAGCCGTTTCAGTGTTTCTATTCAGCTCTAGCTAGAGCTATATATACGTGTAGACTGAGGATTGATGCCTCTCTAGTCTTTGTGTGATTCCATGATCCGAAAATCAAATAAAGCAGAGGATGAAAGTGACGCCTTAAAGTTCCAACTGGCGCAAAAAATGACAGCACATACAACACATTAATCCTATATATGCATGGCGATGATGTATATCTAACACTGGCTAGCTGCTTTGACGTGTAGGGATTTCAGATAATTATAATAATCGATTTTGTTCTCTATCATGCACAGCAACTAAATCTCTTAGTAGATTCTTCTTGGTTCCCAAATATGGACTAATTGTCTGATCTCGTGAATATAGGTGTAGGCCAGTGCAGCCTATAGATTATTGGCGACAACAAAAGTCAAAACTGGACACCGATTAACCACATCGCTAGCCCTATCTAAAGTTTATGGAGGCTAAATTTGATAAATCCTATGGTAGTTTATACATACAGGAGGTAACAGAAATCATTATGCTGCTGAAAATCTGTCACTTCTGTTGTGGAAGAACGAACGCCGATATTTTTTTTATAAATTGCAAAAATATATGAGGGAATACCTTCAACTTTTGAAATGAAATTTCTATTGAGTAATACTCTCTTATTATACAGAACTTTTCTTTGTGTTTATTGTTCACAAAAATAATTTTTTAATTATCCAGGTATTGAAGATTCAGACTTTAGAGTGATGCTGCAATGGAGTCTCCCCCGTAGTCTCGAACCAATGAATCCACACAGGCGACCATAGTGTTGGTACGTGATGTTTCTGCGACCAACGAAGTCCAGGAGTGATGGTGCTATGGAGGCCTATCCCAGAACCCATCTTTCGGTCCAGAATGCAGTGGAGCAGCCATGGGTCCGAAAATTTCTAGAGGGATCACTGTTCCAGCGACGTGGGAGTACCTCAGCCTCTGGGATGGTGATGCAGGTGCACCTCATCAGCGATGAAGAAGACCACCTCATATGGAGATGGACACCCAATGGGCGATACCATCCAAATCGGCCTACGGGGCCTTACAGACGACCTCTCACCTGATCTCCGGTTGTAGTAGGATCTAGAAGACTTGGGCACCCCTCCGAGTGAATAACTTCTTGTGACTTGCCGTACGAAGACGCCACTAGACTACGGACAAAAGGTGCTGCCATGGACTTGATGTGGATGAACACTGCTACCTTTACAATCAGACCCCGAGACCATGGACCACATCATCGCTTCATGTCCCCTTTCTCGGCAAGTGTGGTGGACCATCCGAACTATGCTGGGTGCAGCCACGGGACAGGTGGGCGGAGACTCGCTCCTAGACTCGTGGGAATATTGGCGCTAGAGGTGGCACGAACAAGAGGAAAGGGGCCAACACCCTATTCGCTTTGGTAATATAGAAGATCTGGAAAGATGCTTCAGAAATGCCCCATCCACCACCAATCAGCTGCTACTCACCATAAAGCGTACCGACCATCTAAGGATCGAAGTCGGGGCACGCAAGGTAGGTTGTTTAGTGCGCAAGTAGTTGGCATGAAAAACAAGTGAGATGTATTATTTTAACCTCCCAAGCAAGTGCCTAGGCGCAATTGTATAAAATCTATTCTGCTTAAATATAAAGATACGTAAATCTTTTGTATATTCGAGAAAAATGAATCCGCATAGGTGAAAGGTCGAGACGGCGGACTAGAGGGGGAAAATGGAATTTTAGTTTCCAGAAGTAGTTGCTCTCGACGGTGGACCAAGAATGAACTGCGGATAGTCTGGGCCTTGAACGGCAGACTGTCCGCAAGTCATTTTTTGGCAGCGAGCAGAAGTGTTGCAGACTCTGTCTTGGTTGATTGGATTCAACTGCGGACTGTCCGGGCCTCTGGGGGTCGACTGTCCGCAGTTCATGAGTTTGAATCCAACGACTAGTTTTTAGAACCACGGACTGTCGGGGCTTTGTGGGCCGGACTGTCTAAGGTGACCGTTGCTGAGCCTAATGGATAATTTTTTAGAGTGCGGGACTGTTCGGGCTTTGTACCGTGGACTGTCCGCACATCACGCAGAGACACTCCAACGGCTCTATTTTGCCTTGGGGCTATAAATAGAGGGGTGTCTCGACCTTGGCCAGGGTTGAGCACCTTGGGGACTATGTGTCAATGCTTGTGAGTGCTTGGAGAGCCCTCTACTCACTTGTTCTTGATAGAGTTCATCCATTTGAGTGAGAGAGCAACTTCTAGTGCACTGCTTTGAGAGATTGCATCGAGTGGCACTAGATGTTCATGTTGCAAGCCGGTGTGTTTGTTAGTCTTGGAGGTTGCCACCTCCTAGACAACTTGGTGGCAAGAGACTCCGTCGAAGCATGCAAGGAGCTTGTGCGGTGCTCCGGAGAAGAGCTTGTGAGGGGTATTGTGCTCACCCCACGGGAGATCATGAAGAGCAACTCTAGTGGAGATCGTGACTTGGAGGATCCCCATCTTGTATTGGTTTCAATGCACCAAAGCTGTGGGTTTGCCTAGCTGATGCCATTTAGCGTGTGAAACTCTAAGTGGGTGCATCACCACAACAGGACGTAGCTTGGTGGCAACCAAGAGAACCTAGTGAAAAATCACCGTGTCATCTTGTTCCATACTTCATGGTGGTTTGTATCTCTATTCACAAGCGTGCATTTATGTTTATATATATTGTGCTTTTTTTGTTGCTCTTACAATTAGTTGGCTTGTGTAGCTATCTAGTTGCCTTCTAGCTTGTGTAGCATAGAAGTATCTCTTGTGTGGCTAATTAGCTTGTGTAGTCTAATTAGTTGATTTTCTTAGTTTTTGTAGCTAAGTAATTTGAGCTCTTGGGTTCGGTTTGTGTAACCTTATCCTTGAGCATCTAGTGAGCTTAGGTTGGCTTTGTGCTTTGCTCATTAGAATTGTGTAGAAGCTCCCTTGGTTGCTAAAGTACTAGTTGCTTAGGTTTGTGTGACCTTGCAAGCTAGACTTATTTAGGAGAGCTCAAGCAAGATCGGCACCTTGCTTTCTTGGTTAGGATCTTTTTTAAGGTGTGTCTAGAGTCATTGTTTAGAGGGGTGAAGTCTTGGCTAGACTAATAGTTTTAATTCCGCATTTGTTTCGGTTAGCCGGTGCGATAAGTTTTAGAAGGGACTATTCACACCCCTCTAGTCCGCCATCTCGACCTTTCACGTGGCATCAAAGCCAGGTCTCTCTTTTTAGTGGTCTTCAACGACCTGAGAGGATGGCAACTAGTGGGTTTAGTGTTGAGTGCACATGTGACACACATATTTTTGATGGCACACACTTTGCACGGTGGAAACACCATATGCTTGACCATTTTTGTGCCATGGGGCCCAAAGCTTGGTGGGTTGTCACAAATGGTCTCACCCATGTGTTGGACAATGAGAACCTTATCGAAGCTCAAGAAGCTCTCTATGCACTTGATGCAAATGCTCATTATTATCTAATATGTGCTTTGAGTGATCATGTGCTTGATAAGGTATATCCCGAGGGAACCGCACATATGTTGTGGGAGTCCATCAAGGACACCTATGGCGATATCTCCACATGGGATGATGGGAAGTACGAAGATGAGCCAAAGATGGCGGCGCATGAGGATGTTGAGCATGATCATAACAAGGAAGTTATGAAGGATTGCTCCACCTCATGGTCAAGTGATGATGATGATCGATCTACCATAAGTTCACTTGACAAGATGGATGACATTGCCACAAGTATTGCAAGTGATGATTCTACCCTAAGCACACTTGATGGTGATGATGATGGTTCATGCTTGGATCAAAATGCTACTACAAGCCCATCCACTATGTCACATTGCTTCATGTCACAAGGTGACACCAGGGTATCAAGTTGCAATGTGATTGTCATGCTTCATATGATGAGCTTATTAGTAGACTTGATAGCATGACCATGTCTTTAGAAAATGAGAAAGCTAAATCAATGGATTTGGAAAATGAAAACTCTTTTCTAAAGAAATCAAGTGAACATCAAAAGCATCTACTTCATTTCACTAAGTGTTCACTTGATAAGCTAAGTTTGAAACATGAGCAATTACTTATGTCCAATGAAAAAGTTTTGGAAAAACTCAGTTCTCTCACTAAAGCCTTTTTAAAGAAACATGAAAAAGATGAGAGCTCATTACATGGGTCTATTGATCAATCACATATTGTTGCTAACCCTTGTGATGTAGGCAAGAAGCATGTATCCACCTCTTGTGATGATTTACTTGATATGCCATGTTCTTCAAATTTAGATGCTTGTTCTTGTTCTATGTCTTGTGAGACTAACCTTTTGAAGGAGAACAATGAGCTCAAGAATGAAGTGAAGAATTTGAGCAACAAGCTAGAGAGGTGTTATAACTCTCAAGTCACCTTTGAGCACATGATGAAGAACAAAAGAAGCTATAGTGACAAAAGTGGCATTGGCTTCAACAAGGGCAAGGGCAAGATAAAGAAGAAACAAGAAGAAAAGAAGCTAGCTCATTTCATGTGCTACCGGTGCCATGAAATGGGACACCTTGCTAAGTATTGCCCAACCAAGAAACGTCAAGTTGAGCCAAAAGCACAACCCCAAGTCATCCAAGTCAAGATCAATCATGAAGCTAAAGTTGATGACTTGAAGAAGAAGAAGAAGAAAATAAGGAGGGGTGGAAGAGCAAGGCATCCAGCTCATATCCAAGATACCAACAAGATGATGAGTAAGATTCAAGAGAAGAAGAATTTGGCTCATATAAAGTGCTTCAAGTGTAGAGATATGGGACAATTTGCCTCAAAGTGTTCCAACAAGCTTGAGAAGAAGAATCAAGCAACTCATGAGAGGCAAGACAATGAAGAGCATCACAAGAGCAATGAAGAAAAGTCTCTACCAAAGAGAAGATGTCATTTATGCCGGGAAAGGGGACATATGGCCGATTCATGTCCCCTAGATAAAACTTCTAAGCCTATTTCAATTAATGCAAATGATATGCTTAGAAAGGATGGTAATGGTACCTCTATGGTTGCTATTGCAAAATATTCTGCTACTCATACTAAGGCTTTGCCTAAGTATGTTGCACCTAACTTTAGAGGAACCAAACTAGTTTGGGTACCATCAACAAGTGGATGATTGTGTGTAGGTACCATGGCATTACAGGCTTGATTCAATTGATTTCATATTGTTCATTATTTGATTGAGTCAAGTATTTAAGCTTAGTGCTATTCTCATCCCAATGCCAAGACATGACAAGTGAAGTCGTAGTGCTACAACATACAAGTGCAATATTCAAGTTGTGGTAAATCATTAGTCATATTGGATGGCTTGCATTTCATTTCAGTTGAAGCTTGCTAGTTAGATGATCATGAGCTACCAAGTTATATCCATAGTTGATCTAATTCATTTGGGTGCATATGAGTTGATTGAAATGGATATATATGCATATGTTGCTTGCTATGAGATGATTGAATGGATTAAATGCTTAGTAGTCAAATTTGACTTGATTTGGATGGATATGATCACAAGATTACCCTTAGTAAGTGGTTTGAATTGATATATGTCTTGTGGAGGTATTCAAACAAGTTGATATCATGTTTGATTCAATTTGAAGAAGCATATCTCAATTGCTTAATTCTGTCCAATATTTAAAATCTGAGCTAGCTGAGATCAAGTCTGAGTTTAATGAATTAAACCTATTTGGATTGACTTGAAATTTGGTATACATGCTCTACTCTTATGGTATAAGATGCTGTATAAATTTCATGAGAATTGAATAAGAATTGCTATGGTTTTGGAGTAGTTCTTGTTAGATATTGTGCAGCAGTTTTCAGCATGTAGCAGTATGGGATGATGTGAATCTGTAGCAATCTAGATGGCCAATGAAGCTTGAATTTTTACAGCTGCTAAAAAATTTAGTGTCACACATCTCCACCAAATTTTATGGCATTTGGATCTGGACAGAAATATGAATTTTTCTTTGAATGGTACAAAATCTGCTAGAAAAGTGACTAACATTAGAAATATCAAGAGTCACTCAAATTAAAAGGTCCTCGAGTTGGAATCATGATTATAAATGATTGAGGAACCTATGGTTGATTTAGAAGATCAAGATCAAGCTTAACATCAAGAAAGAAAAGGATCAATCAAATAAAAGCAATTCAATTAGGTGTCAATAATGGTTCTTTGGAGAGAGGTCACTTCTCCCTACAGAGGGGGCTTGCCGCCCACTGTGGGTAAACCGAGCACCGTGCTTGGAAGGCTAACATGGAAGTGGTGATCCAAGAAACATTAGAGATGCTTTGTTGAAGACATCAAGAAAGTTGATCAAGAAAAAAACAAGCAACACCCAAATAGAGAGTAATACAAGTCAAATTAAGTAATAATACAAGTGGTATTCTCTCATGCAAGCCAAGATCAAAAGAAGAAGCAAGCCAACCACAACAAGAAAGTGCACTTGATCATTAGTGGTTCTCATTTCATATGGATGAAGCATGGAATTCAAATTGGTATTTATTGGCTTCATCAAGCTCATAAATTGGACTTCACATTGCTATTAGAGTAATGAAATCAGAATCTTATGACTATCCTCTACTCCAAGATAGCAACGGTATCATTGTGATGTGCATGATCATTTCATTCCTTACTAGTATGTGGTTAGTGCATATAGTACATCCTTATTAGGATCATGCATAACAAATAAAATGTTTATAATTCATAGTCTACCACTATTGCTTGTATGATGGTTTGATCTAGTGGTATGAATGTGAATTTGTTCATGAGCTAGTGAACCCAAATGTTTGATCTATTTTGGATTGCATATAAGTGACAAGTACAACATTGGCAAGATAACCCTTATTCTTTATGAGGTGTGAAGAAAGTTGTCATTGGTTCAAATCAGACTTGAAAGCTTATAGGCTAAAACATGGTAGTTCAAGTCATCAAGAAAGAAGCTCATGGAAATAATCTAGTTCAAGAATTGGCTTTGATTGACAAATTCAACAAGTGGAGACCCAATGCTAGTCCTTGCAAAATATGTCTAGAATATCATTCCTTCATGTGGTATGCATGTCATTTATTCAAGTGATATCTAGTACATCAAGAAGGTGGTTCCACAAGTGATCCTTAACTTTAAGTGATCAATTCAAATCAAGAAAGCTACCCTCATCTACAAGTTGGTTGACCCATGTGATCAGTTCATATTAAACGTGGTATGATATAATCACATGTGGTATTCATGCTACCACATGTGGTTTTTACATGTGGTGTCATTCCAACATATGGTGGTGTCCATCAAAAATAAAGATTCAAGAACGTCAACATCTACCCACCAACTCTTTGCATCAATGGGTTTATCCTACACATGGTACAAGAGGCTAATCTTCATGTGAGATCACATTTTCATAGAATCAAGATACATCCATGTGGTATCTCTTGTGGTTTTGGGCTACATACCTTTGTGGTGATTGATGACAAAGGGGGAGAGAAAGGTACAAAGATATGCGAGAAGCATATTCTATGAGGAAGAGAAATGAGAAATTGGACAAAGATGGGAGAAGAAATGGACATGGACCAAGAGGGAGCAACATTGAAGAATGGAAGGGGATCAAAAATTCTTGGACAAGAGAAGCACACAAGTAGGGGTAGCAACCTCATGAATTTTGTTGATTGCATTTGATATGTGCATAGTCATGTGCTTGCTTGCATTTGCATAAGTTTCTAAATTCAATATACAATGCTTGTGTGATGTATGCTAGTCATAGAACTTGTTTGATGACTTGATAACTAGTATGCATAGTTGGTAACTAAACATAGTGTTTTATCATGCAAATCAAGATATTGTGCTTGTAAATATTGATCTCACAAGGTATCTTGAGTTTTTGATCTATGTCTAGCTACAATGGTGCTAAGGATGGTATATTATCGCACTCCGATTGGTATCACGCTTCAAAGGTTTATTCTATATACTTTAGCATCACTTAGTAGTACTAACTCTCCCAAAATTTTCATATTTATGCATGTGTGCAAGCTTGAATTCAAACCAATTGAGCACACATGTGGGGTGAGCTATCACTACCAAGTTGACTTTGTGGTACTTATCCAAATTATGACATTGAGCTTAAATGTTGGATAAGTGGCATAAAGTCCAAATATTCTTAATTTTCATATCTTTGCAGAGTTGTCATCAATTACCAAAAAGGGGGAGATTGAAAGGTCTCTATATGGTTTTGGCAATTGAGTGAAAACTTTAGGATGGACTAATATGTGGTTGAGTGATATACACAGGAAATTAGTCCATTAGGTGAGTGTATAATGGAGGAGCTTAACTACAAATGTGACATGACATGGAGTCATGTGACCGAGATGGTGAAGATCGAGATGAGGCTTGGCTCGATGGACTGGTGGATGTGTGAAGGGCAAGTCAAGGATTTGAAGCGATGGACCATGAGATGGTGAAGCTTGGGCAAGACTTGGCACCGATGGACCATGAGACGGTGAAGAACAAGTGAGGTTAAGATCGATGGACCAAAAAGGTTGCATGATGATATGAAGTGAATCATATCATTTGGTGATAATGTAGGTGCATTTGTAGCATTGGCACATTGGAGGAAGACGGTGGAAATGGAAATGCGCAAGGCAAAGGTATAACCTAGGGCATTTCATTTCACCGGTCATGAGGTGTGTAGAGAAGTTGATGACCAGGTTTAGGATTGATAGCAGTACTATCAAGAGGGGAAAACTTGTTTGCATATCGGTCATCTAGTGCCACTTGTGCGATCTAACATTGCGATATGCTACGATCGAGTGGCGTTGTGAGAGTAAGTAAAAATCCTTTGAAAATAATTATGAAAATTCTAACACACATGCACATGGTGATGTATACTGATGGTGTTGGCACTTTTGCAAAGGAGAAGGAGTTGGAGATGTTTCCATAAACTCTTATGCTTTGAAAAGAGAGATCATAGATCTTGGATTGGAAAACTGCTTTGATCCTTTGTGATATGGATCAAGTGGCTATGTGGTTTGTGTAGCCCTCTCAGTAAGCTTTCCAAAAAGTTCAAGATCATCGAAATCAGAGTTCAGAGCTAAAAGTTACGGTCGTTTTAGCAGAGAGCTCTTGTTGTTGTTTTTCAACAACGGACTGTCCGCCCTTGTTAGCGCGGACTGTCCGTCGGCTAATTTTGAAGGAGCGAGTTTTCTGGACAGGTTCTGTTTGGTGCTCTGGAGTTGAACCGCGGACTATCTGAGGCTCACGGGGCGGACTGTCGGGGAAAAAAGGAATTTTAGTTTCCAGAAGTAGATGCTCCTGATGGTGGATCAAGAATGAATTGCGGACAATCTAGGCCTTGAACCATGGATTGTCCACAAGTCATTTTTTGGCAGCGAGCAGAAGTGTTGCAGACTCTGTCTTGGTTGATTGGATTTAACTACGGACTATCCGGGCCTCTGGGGGCAGACTGTCTGCAGTTCATGAGTTTGAATCCAACGCCTAGTTTTTAGAACAGCGGACTGTTCGAGCTTTGTGGGCTGGACTGTCCGAGGTGACTGCTGCTGAGCCTAATGGATAGTTTTTTGGAGCACTGGACTATCTGGGCTTTGTACCACAGACTGTCCGCACATGACACAAAGACACTCCAACGGCTCTATTTTGCCTTGGGGCTATAAATAGAGGGGTGTCTCGGCCTTGGCCGGGGTTGAGCACCTTGGGGACTATGTGTCCATGCTTGTGAGTGCTTGGAGAGCCCTCTACTCACTTGTTCTTGATAGAGTTCATCCATTTGAGTGAGAGAGCGATTTCTAGTGCGTTGCTTTGAGAGGTTGCATCGAGTGGTACTAGGTGTTCGTGTTGTAAGCCGGTGTGTTTGTTAGTCTTGGAGGTTGCCACCTCCTAGATAGCTTGGTGGCAAGAGACTCTGTTGAAGCACACAAGGGGCTTATGCGGTGCTCCGGAGAAGAGCTTGTGAGGGGTATTGTGCTCACCTCGCGGGAGATCATGAAGAGCAACTCTAGTGGAGATCGTGGCTTGGAGGATCCCCATCTTATGTTGGTTTCAATTCACCCAAAGCTGTGGGTTTGGCTAGCCGACGCCATTTAGCGTGTGAAACTCCAAGTGGGTGCATCGCCACAATAGGACGTAGCTTGGTGGCAACCAAGTGAACCTGGTGAAAAATTGTTGTGTCATCTTGTTCCACACATCATGCTGGTTTGCATCTCTATTCACAAGCATGTATTTTCATTTATATATATTGTGCTTGTGTTGTTGCTCTTACAATTAGTTGGCTTGTGTAGCTATCTAGTTGCCTTCTAGCTTGTGTAGCATAGAAGTATCTCTTGTATGGCTAATTAGCTTGTATAGTCTAATTAGTTGTTTTGTTTAGTTTGTGTAGCTAAGTAATTTAAGCTCTTGGGTTTAGTTTGTGTAACCTTATCCTTGAGCATCTAGTGAGCTTAGGTTGGCTTTGTGCTTTTCTCATTAGAATTGTGTAGGAGCTCCCTCGGTTGCTAAAGTACTAGTTGCTTAGGTTTACGTGACCTTGTAAGCTAGACTTGTTTAGGAGAGCTCAAGCTAGATCAGCACCTTGTTTTCTTGTTTAGGATCTTTTTCAAGGTGTGTCTAGAGTCATAGTTTAGAGGGGTGAAGTCTTGGCTAGACCGATAGTTTTAATTCCGCATTTTTTATGATTAGCCGGTGCGATAAGTTTTAGAAAGGACTATTCACCCCCCTCTAGTCCGCCATCTTGACCTTTCAATAGGCGCTCAAGCCAAGCTAGCCTAATGGGCTAACACCCAGAGCTCGGTTGTTGGGCACCGAGCTCCACCAAGATGAGGTTCAATTTCTACCTTTCCCTTTTTGTTTTAATCATGTATACTTTCATTGCCAAGATGAGGTTCAATCCTATGCCAATACCACTCTAGCATGCACGCACTGACACCAAGATGATCATGTGATATTATTTGAAATTACAGTTGCTAGTTGTTTCTCTAAATTTTAATAGTACCATGTCATTAAGAAAGTATACTTTATATGCATATTGCTTTTACTTTATATGAATATTTCTTTTTTAATATGTACACAAATTATTTCATATGAATATTGCTTTTGAGTTAACTGTATGTTTCATATATACATGTATATATACTAGCAATGAGTAGCACTAGTTGTACTAGTAGGTTCATATAAAAGGGTCTAAAATTTTAGTTTCATTCTAGGTCCAAACAATAATCAGGATTGCCCCCAAAGCCTGTATCTCAAACTAGTGCCTAGTATAAACAGTGGTCCCATGTTCCTCCTCATGACATAACTATAGAGCGAGGAGGAGGTGGAGCTAATAAGAGCAACCCTGAAATTGCAAATCTACTAGTGGAAGGTTTTTCTCTTGATTTCTTTAGAGGAGGTGGATCTAGAGGCTAATTAAGTTTACACCATTAAATAATCTTTTTAAAATTTTATATTGTTTTACTTGTTTTATCAGGTTTTGATTTCTCTACATGCGTGGTGGTGTGATAATTAGACATGAAACCAACTCAATATTTGGACGCCGTATGGTATTTTAAGTAGGGAACAAGATTATTGCATTATTTAGCCCATGAAAGGATCAAGATGCCCAATTATGGGGTGAATGGGGCTAATCTAAAATTATCATAGAAATTACCTATGGGTTAGCCAACTTCACCCATGTGGCTACCAATTGATGTCTATATAAGTTCCAATATCATTCTAGCATGGCAATTCTATGAAAGTAAATTTTAAGAATGTAAATGCTAAGAGAAAGGAAAGGAATGCATCAATGTATGCCAAGGTACCAGAGAGTTTGCACTCTCCACTAGTCCTCATTGGAGCACCGTGCGAAGGGTGTAGGCCCACTTAATCCACGCAAGGATCACCTAGTGCCCTCTAGCCCATGGTTTATCCTTCTCCAACTATAAAACGATGGGTCATCAATGTCGTTTATAATAGTAAGTTAGGTCTCTCACAAGCTCCCCTGAGAGATCACCAAGCTCCTTTTATCATCACCAAGTCATCTAGGAGATGCCAATCACCAAGGTAACAAGCATGCCCTCTTACTTGACCTAACCAATCCCAATGAGAGGAGTACACACTTGCTACTTCCTAAGCACTAATGGAGTCCCCTAATATTTGATTATGAAATCCAAATCACTCCACTTGCCCAAAGCTCTCTCTTTGGATGCCATTGGCTATAGCTAGAACTTCAAGATACCAAGAGAACTATAATACATGATGAGATGGAAGGGTATGTAGAGCTCAATCCAAAAACTAGTTGTTGCAACTCTACTTAGCCAAAATGAACTCAATAAAATGCTGAGGTGATTCCTTTGAACAAGTACCTAAGAATTTTGGTATATCTCCAATGGCTAGTTTCTAACCAACCATTCTATTCTTCCCAAAACTCCAATGCTTCTCCAATAGCATTACCATCGGAGAAATATGTGCCTCAAAGAACCTTATGCAACATTTTGGTGGCCCCAAAACTCTGATGATACTCTTGTATCCCACCATAAATCTAGTGGGTCCAGGAGCCTCTGCACAACTATGATTGAACATTGTGTATAATGAGACTAAGCACTAGTGATCTTTCTCTGGTCACCATTGGAAGATAGAATTCAAAGCATAGTAGCATGTTTGCCACTTAAAATGTTGCCTAACTAAATTCTGGTGTTGCTCTGGTGCAAGCACCAGAGTAGTTCAGTGACCATAAAATGGCACCATCTTTGTCCAATCCAATCACCTAAAGATGTTTAAACTTCCAAATGATATTAGGGCTTCCACTAAGCTATGTAGATAGTGCTAAGCTTGATAGTTGTGCATCACACCTACTCACTAGACTCACCAAGGATATGGCATTCGTACCCCTCTATAGTATGGCCAAAAGATAAAAACAGAGCCTAAACTACCCTCTCACACCAAATGTTCTTATCCTTGTTACTCTTTGACAACCAACATGATAATCATCAAAAGGGGTGGAAAACCATAATGGCCTGATCACTTCACTAAGTAATGTTGCTGCAAAAATACAGCTGGTCACAATGCTGGTGTTGTCATCAATCACCAAAACTAATATGGGGCCTAGATGCTTTCAGCCCATATGTCATGATTTTTATGGTTTACTAGTTAATTTTTAATTTGGATTTATTTTGGATGTTGAACTATATCTAGATCTAAATATATGCATGAAGATATATAGAGGGTTAAAAAAATTGTTGGCAGATATTTCCTTACAATGTGTTGTTTTTCCAAAATTCTAAGTGTTTTGTAAGTTGAATTAATAGCTTGATTAGGTACTAATACTACCTAAGTATTAATTAGGAAGGGTAGGGTTTACTATTTATTTGGACACTGATGGTTCAAGGTTAGTTGAACAATTTTATTTAAACTTGAAATTGAGTAGAGATTGTGTCGTGTTTTCTATTGCTGACTAGTAAATTTGTATTCATGCATTTTGTTTCGATGGCTTAGCACTTGGTAACTCAAGATATATAATAGTTCAGGCAAAAGCCCTATATCTAGCCAGATGGTGTTGATTGCATGCCATGGCTGGTGTTGTTTTGTTGTGAGAGAAAACATTGTACCAATGCTGATAAGAAGAGTTGATAAATTCAAGTGAACATGTGAAAGTCAACATCAGTGGCTACATGTGTCGAGAACAAACAGCCATGGAAGCTGAACATTTGGAAGTTCATGTTAACTAAAAAGGTCAAATGAATTTCCATGCTAGAGTCTCCTAAATTCAAATTAGTTACAACCACGTGTTGGATTCACATTTCAATTCTAATCCAATGGCATAATGCATGGGGGCATATTTGCCCTTAAGGACATATTCAACTTTCTAGAATGAGAGGCTAGAACATATGTCCTACTCCCCTTCAGCGACATGGACTGGATTGCTACTACAAGAATGAGATAAACAAGTTATTACTGCTACATACCCCTTCTTCTTGTAAGTGCGGTTGAACGAGACGGCGGTCCTGTTGGACCTAGAGAAACGAATCCCACACCTCAATCGAGTGCACTGGTTGATGGTGACAAGACCCACAAACTCCTAGCGCGTCCTCGCCTCTGCAGTGAGCCCAAAAGGGAATGACATTGTCACTTATTGTTGTCTCCATGACTTCTCTCTCGGCATCGCCAAGAGTGGCGCCCTACGTGCTCGCCATGAATGGCAGCGGCTGGGCACCCCTAGCAGAAACTTGGAATGGCTCGGTGGCATGGAGCATTGTGAGTGTCTTGTCAGTTAATGCTACATAGCACTTTAGATGCGAGAAAGTTGCCACGCAGTGGGGGTTGATATTCTAGGCCTCTAGAAGAAGCGGTCTGTGCACCTCTGCTAGCATCTATCCCCCATTTGGTCGTACCTATACATAATAGGATAGAAGGCTTACAACAGTTACATTGCTTCAATGGCGGAGCCAGGAGGCCATGTGCCCCACTAACAATACAAAAAATTCACTATTCATGATTAATGGCATGCTCCCCCCACTATCAATAGACAATGTCATCTACTATACGAATAGCAAGCATGGTTAAATTATCAAATACTAGAATAAAATTAGAAAAATAGGAGCCTAACTCTAGGATAAAAATATGAACAAATAAGGTACAATCAATTATCATACTTCAAAATTCTTTGGTTGCCCCACTTACATAATTCCTAACTCTGCCACTGGGGAGCCCCCTGCTACCCCTTATATAGTTGAACGACATAGTTATAAGAGAGGGGGAGAGGGGAGACGAAGGACCACTTTTATGTCAGCTAGTCTTCAGGAGGTCCCCTTGAGCACGTGATCTGGCATCAGATCCTTGGCATTGTCGTGTAGGGTTATGAGAGTGCTACGCTAGCCAGAAAACAAAACTTTTCGACCTCATAAACCAGGATCTACTACTAGTTACAGGTTACGGGATTACCACTAGATGCGCAGGTGCAGTGGAAGATGACTCGATGTAGTCGTATGCGTCGCAGCAGGCAGTGCAATTGCGTGGTCATCCATCACCTCAATCCTCTCCCGCGGTTCGTCCTTGCGCTCCAAATGCAGCGCCTCCAAGGTATCCACACGTGTGGGGAAGAAGCGTCACGCCTTGGACTGCTAGGTCCGCGAGAGCAACAGGGAGACGTCGGCGTGAGGTGGGCCGCGGCTGAATTAGGGTTCCCTTGGGCGCCCCCACCCCTTATGGTTATATAGCCCTGCTAATGGGTTTTTCCAGAAAAGGCTCATTAGCATCCCTCCTTTTGGGTTTCCACTAATGCCCAACGTTTGGGCCCGTTAGCAGTCTCTAGGGCATATCTCCAACAATCTCCCACTTGCACTAGAGACAATCTCTAAGCCAAGTTTCAATGCTTCATCCCGTTAAGTGTGTGACCCTATAGGTTCACATGTAAGTAGACATGGTCCGAGTACTCCTACTCAACCAATAATTAATAGCGGCCTCTAGCAAGACATATCAACCCCTAAGTACACATAAAGATCATATTTGATGAACTACTACAATGTTAAGTCCATGCTATTCCCTTTGCCTCATGATATTTGGTCTAGTTCCAAACCGACCACTCTTTCTCGATCTATGACTCAGAATTCCAATTGGTTAACTCTTTAACCTTAGCACGGCCATGCATTTCTGGATCTGATCACTCGAGGGGCCCAGAGATATCTCTCTTGTGAATAGAGGGGTAAATTCCATCTTGACTAACCATTACTTGTAGCATGCTTCCCATCAAACCCAAAAACTACCTTTATAACTACCTAGTTACGGAGTAGCGTTTGATAGTCCCTAAGTAAGATGTTTCACATCTCAAGCGCATGCGTTAGCCTCAGGTCTAAGGACATAGCATACACATTTGTGTATTGTGAGAATACTTCACACCTTCTCACGGTTGGGTCAGTCCAGCACCATATCTCCATATGTGCCCACATTATTGATGACATCGCCATGAGCTATGACTTGTGAAACATAGTCATCGACCAATACATGTGCTAGTCATTAAAATCGACCAGGGACAATTCTAGAATAACCACACAAGTATGAGTTTCACAAATAATTCACATAATTGTTGATCAATACAAGTTGCCTTTCATATAGATATTCAACTGCACAAAATGCTCAAGGCATAAATCATGAATACATAAATTAATCATCTATATGATTGTAGGTATCTAATACCCATAGCCCTCATGTGTGCCTCATGCTTAGGCTATGGAAGAGCCTTTATCAAAGGATCTGCTACATTCAAATCCGTATGTATTTTGCACAATTTGATCTCTTCTCATTTCACAAACTCTCGAATGAGATGAAACTTCCGGAGTACATGTTTGTTCTTCTGGTGATCCCTAGGCTACTTAGCCTGTGCAATCGCCCCATTGGTATCACAATGTAAATTCAATGGGTTCGACGCATTCAGAAACACACCAAGCTCAATGAGGAATCTCCTCAACCAAACACCTTCCTTTGTAGTGCCAGAAGCTGCAATGTACTCAGCTTCTGCTGTAGAATCAGACACTGTCTCCTGTTTGGAACTTTTCCAGCTAACTGCACCACCATTTATTGTGAACACAAAACCTGATTGAGATAGTGAATCATCCCCGTCGGTTTGGAAGCCAGCATCGGTGTAACCGTTTACAACGAGCTCCTCCTCACCTCCATAGATTAGGAACACATCCTTAGCCCTTCGCAAGTACTTTAGGATGTTCTTAACAAGCGTCCAGTGAGGTTCACCTGGATTAGCTTTGTACCTGCTCGCAACACTTAGAGCATATGAGACATCTGGGCAAGTACATATCATGGCATACATGATGGAACCAACGGCCGAAGCATATGGAACCTTACTCATGCGGTTGCGCTCTTCATCTAATGAAGGACACTGCTTGTCACTAAAGCGCATACCATGTGACATAGGCAAGAACCCTTTCTTGGACTGTTCCATGTTGAACTGTTTCAACACCTTGTCAATGTATGTATCTTGGCTTAATCCTATTAGCCTTCTAAACCTATCTCTATAGATCTTAATTCCCAAGATGTATGCTGCTTCTCCTAAATCCTTCAGAGAAAAACTATTATTCAGTGAAGTCTTTACAGATTGCAACATAGGAATATCATTCCCAATCAATAGTATGTCATCCACATATAAGATCAGAAACACAATAGCACTCCCACTTACCTTCTGGTAAACACAAGGTTCTTCTTCATTCTGACGGAAGCCAAACCCTTTGACTACCTCATCAAAATGAATATTCCAACTCTGAGATGCTTGCTTTAACCCATAAATAGATTTCTTAAGCTTGCATATCTTTCCAGCATTATTAGGATCAACAAAACCTTCGGGCTGTATCATATACACGTCCTCTTCTAAATACCCATTTAGAAAGGCTGTTTTAACATCCATCTGCCATATCTCATAATCGAAATATGCAGCAATTGCTAGAATGATCCGAATAGATTTAAGCATTGCTACTGGCGAGAACGTCTTGTCGTAGTCAATTCCTTGAACTTGCCAAAAACCTTTTGCGATAAGTCGAGCTTTATAGACGTGAACATTTCTGTCCATATCCTTCTTATTCTTATAGATCCATTTGCTCTCTATGGGTCTAATCCCATCAGGCGGGTCAACCAAGTTCCAAACTTGATTGTCTCCCATGGAATCTATCTCGAATCTCATGGCACTTTGCCATTTCTCGAAATCTGGATCCATCATAGCTTCCGCATAATCCGCAGGTTCGTCATCGTCTAACAATAACAAATCCCCATGCAATGCATGAAGTCTCACTGATCTTCGTTGTTGTGGTGGTGTCTCCACTGCCACGGGTGTCTCAACTTGCTCTGCTACATTAGCATCACTCGTAGAGTCAGTCGCTACTGGCTCATCTTGAACTACTTCAAGATACACCTTTTGTCCATTTTTTCTCTTTTAAGAAACTCTTTCTGTAAGAAAATACCATTTCAAGTAACAAACACTTTGCCCTCTGACCGGTTATAGATATAATACCCTAAAGTTTCCTTCGGATATCCCACGAAAAAGCACTTGTCCGATTTGGGTGTTAGTTTATCTGATATAAGTCATTTAACATAAACTTCACAACCCCAAATTTTTAGAAAAGACAAACTGGGACTCTTACCAGTCCACATCTCATATGGTGTCTTAACTACGGACTTAGATGGTACCCTACGGATTTAGATGGTACCCTATTTAATTTGAAAGCGGCTGTTTCTAGAGCGTATCCCCAAAACGATAAAGGTAGGTCCGACTGACTCATCATAGATCGAACCATGTCCAACAAGGTTCGATTACGTTGCTCAGACATGCCATTTCTCTGAGGCGTTCCGGGTGGCGTAAGCTGTGGAACAATTCCACATCTCTTAAGATGATTGATAAACTCGTGACTTAGATATTCGCCTCCACGATCAGATCGCAAGGCCTTGATCTTTTTGCCATGTTGATTCTATACTTCATTCTAAAATTCTTTGAACTTTTCAAATGTTTCAGACTTATGCTTCATTAGGTAGACATATCCATATCTACTAAAGTCATCAGTAAAAGTTATGAAGTATTGAAATCCGCCTCTAGCTGTCGTGCTCATTGGTCCACATACATCAGTATGTACAAGTTCCAACAAGTCAGATGCCCTCTCAGGAAATCCTTTGAATGGCGCCTTGGTCATCTTGCCTAGCAAGCAAGCCTCACATGTCTCGTATGATTCAAAATCAAACGAAGTTAGAAGACCATCATCATGGAGCCTCTTCATGCAATTCTCACTTATATGACCCAAACGACAATGCCACATATAGGTAGGACTTAACTCATTAAGCCGAGGCCGTTTAGCACTAACATTATAGACGGTGCATCATCAAGATCTAAAATAAATAACCCATTCACAATGGATGCAAAAGCCACAAACACATCATTCTTTGAGATCACACAACCATTGTCTTTACTCGCAAATGAATAACTATCCTTCATCAAGCATGAAGGTGACACAATGATTCGACTTAAACAAGGAACAAAATAACAATTATTCAATTCCAAAATAAATCCTGACGGCAAGGGAAGTTGCATCACCCCGATGTTCAATGCAGCAACTCTTGCATTATTGCCTACGCAGAAATCAACTTCTCCTTTCTCCACGCTTCTACTTCTTATCATTCCCTGCATCGTATTGCTAATATGAGCAACCGATCTGGTATCAAATACCCAAGAATTGATATAAGAGTTAGTGAGAAAAATGTATGTAACATGAACAACAAGAGTACAAGCAGTAGCAGTACCTTTACCGCCACCATCCTTCTCTAAGGACGCCAAGTACTCCTTGCAGTTTCTTTTTCAGTGACCTTTTTCCTTACAATAAAAGCAATCTAAATTTATAGATGGTCTAGCCTTGGCAGCATATGGGTTTGGCTTAGAGATCTCATATTTGGCCTTGCCCTTCTTCTTCCTCCAAGAATTGCCTTTCCTCTTAAAATGAAGTCGGTTCTGGATCGCCAACACTTGGCTACTACCGGCACCTTTTTTGATGCCGGCCTCTGCTGTTTTCAGCATGCCACACAATTCATTCAAGCCCCTCTCTGCTCCATGCATATGGTAGTTCGAGATGAAGTTTCCATAGCTAGCCGGAAGCGATGCAAGAATGAAATTAGTAGCCAACTCTTGACCAATTAGGAAGCCTAGCTTCTCCAACCTCTGAGTGTAACCAACCATCTTGATTACATGTGGACCAACAGCTCCGCCCTCTGCTAGCTTGGTTTCTATAAGCGCCTTAGAGAAATTGAACCTTTCAGTCCGCGCTTGAGTTTGGAACATATCTTCAAGTGCCACGATCATATCGTTCGCTGAATGATTGTTGTCGAACTGCATCTGCAGATCAGGTTCCATACAAGCAAGCATGAGGCAACTCACTTCAAGATCCACATCACATGCTTTCTTGTAAGCGCTTTTCTCAGCAGCAGTTGCATTTTCATCAGGCTCATCTGGTAATGGGGTGTCTAGAATTTCTTCCTTTTTCTCAGCCCTGAGAACAATTCTCAGGTTGTGGATCCAATCCACGTAATTTGTTCCATTCAACTTATCTTTCTCAAGAATTGTACGCAAAGAAAATGGTTGATTGCGAGCGGCCATCTACAACAAAAGTAACGCAAAATACTAAGACAATGTATTCATGATGGAGTAAATCACATTAACCATTTAACAGAATCTACTCCCACTAAAATCAATATCCCTCCATTGATACTTAGTGATTCAGGATCCACAACTACCAAGTCAACTAGTGAGCTTTAGCATCATCACTAGACAACAAGGTAGATTGGTAGGCAATGCTTGCCAATCATATCACATATGATTCCTGTTGTTGGGTGATATCTCTATGTCTTGGCATCCAACCTCCATATCCCAAAGTCCTTAACCGTTAAGTTTGACTTTGTCTAAGTTAACCAAACCCTTTTGCGTGTAAGTGTCTGACACAAACTTGTCACGTCAAGGAAAACTAGTGGCACCCTAATTTTATAGACCTACCACTAATTGTACAGGACATGTGACAATGCTAGGTTTGGGAGGATATGTAAACTTAGATATTTGTGAGGTATCATTCTACTTCTATCATCACAAGCATGAATAGCAATAAATAAAAGTAGAACAAGTAATGAGAATCACATTCACACATAGTGACATGGTATGGCCCTTAATCAAATGGTGATCTCCATCTCCATCATCTTGTCCATCATGGTGATCTTCATCTCCATGATCTATGTGTGCCATCCTTCTTGTGATGAGTCCTCCAAGAACTATTTTACCGCAAGCTATACTAATTACATAGTCGCATAATCACAAGATGGCGCACAGGCCAATACATCAAATGGCAACACATATGGCTCCATCCGTGTTGCTTACATGACACGCAGGCCATGAATGAATTACATACATACACATGGGCCATACCATACACATGATACCTTGCAAAAACAAGTTAGGCGCAGAACGATTCTATGCGCTTACGACTGGTAGCAACGGCGGTCCCGTAATTACACATATCGCATCTATGGAATCGCTATGAAAATCTCATCAGATTGATCTCATCAACCTGAATATGAACCATTCGGAGTCCCTCTATTTTCACTAGATCAATCCTATTGATCTATGCCCAACATGTATGGTCTTACGTGTATCACTTAACTCAGGTGGCGGATTAAACCGACCGGTTTGAGTAGATCATTACACGGCCACGCATCAAGAGCATGAAAACAGATTGAGTTTTCATCTACCACCCCGTTTCATAGATTGATCTAATCAAACCGTGCAACCAAGACTAGCAGATCACATCTACTATCTCTGCATATCATCTACATGCCAAAATCTGAACCTATAACGAACAGCTACGGCTCTAATACCACTGTAGGGTTATGAGGGTGCTACGTTAGCCAGAAAATAAAACTTTTCGACCTCATAAACCAGGATCTACTGCTAGTTATAGGTTATGGGATTACCACTAGATGCGCAGGTGCAGTGGAAGACGACTCGATGTAGTCGTACGCGTCGCAGCAGGCAGTGCAGTTGCGTGGTCGTCCGTCACCTCAATCCTCTCCCGCGGTTCGTCCTTGCGCTCCAAATGCAGCGCCTCCAAGGTATCCACACGTGCGGGGAAGAAGCGTCGCACCTTGGACTGCTAGGTCTACGAGAGCAACAAGGAGACGTCGGCGTGAGGTGGGCGGTGGCTGAATTAGGGTTCCCTTGAGCGTCCAGACCCCTTCTGGTTATATAGCCCTGCTAATGGGCTTTTCCCAGAAAAGGCCCATTAGCATCCCTCCTTTTGGTTTTCCACTAACGCCCAATGTTTGGGCCCGTTAGCAGTCTCTAGGGCATATCTCCAACATGTCGCCTTTTTGCCATTGTTGTGAAGAGCATCATGAGAATATCTATGTGGATGATTGTGCCCATGCTGGAGTTGGTAGAACAACATTCATAGTAGTTGGTGATGCCTTTCTTAGCTTCCTATTCTGCATATAGGACCTTCCAAATGCTAGCATGCCATGCCTGTGTAGTTGTGCCCCAATACATTCATATTACAAAGGGCATGGGCACTTGTATCACGAGTGCCACACAATAATTTTGGTTTGTATATGTAGAGAAGAAATCATACCCCACTTGATCCTGAGGTAAGCCTCATATGACTCCTAAACAGGTGTACCTGGAACCAAGCGATGGTTGGTTCATAACTTGGTTGATCATATCATCTCGGGTTGGTTCATAACTGCCTAGTGATGCCAGGTCAGAGGACGTAACATCGCTTGATCCATAACTTGGTTGATCATATCATCTCGGGTTGGCGGCAAACCCTGATTCCCCCAATATTAGGTCCATAGGCATCTATCCTACTTGGATCTAGCTCTCTTGAGTCGGCCAATCTGACTGAGTGCCATTCAATGTGGGGCTTAGTGGTGGCTATGGTCACACTCCCTAGTTGGTGAAAGTACCTACTTTATAGGTATTCATCAAATTGAACCTTTAATATCCCATTTTTACCCACAATTTCATGATTTTAATTGATGGTATGCTAGTTCTTCCTTATGTGGGAACTAAGTTTTTTCAATGTAGATGTAAATTTAGAAATCCATTAGCAAACATATGTTGCAACTGGAAGTGTAACTTGATGAATGGTTTATGGATAGTTGACTTTGGGGTTTAGATATTTATTTTGCAATCACGTCACGTGTTTCCATTTGTTCAGGAATCAAAATCCATATTGTGCCTCGACATGTGTTGCTATAACTCTACAGGTACAACTGTACAAGAGGTTCAGAGATTTATCAATGGTCATGTCATGTGCTCAAATTTATTTTGGGGTCAGACTTATTAGCACTATGCCTGAACACTTGACTTGTATGGGCATGGAGAGTGGCAGACTATGAATTTGAATGCATTTTAGTCATCTTTTACATACATGCCTCTTGCCTAGAACAATCCTATTCTCTTTGGAGAAGTCTATGCTGCTCTTAGTAGTACAAAAGATACTGGCCAATTGATAATGGAATTAATACATTTACTACTTCTAATTTATCTAAAATATCGACCCCATATTTTAACCTAACAATTTACCAATCTCTACCCTAGTTTTGATTTTATCAGTCTTCATTGTTCAATACTATATATCAAGCAAGGATTGTGAAATCATAAGGATCTAGAGTAACTCATAACCGTCGCTCGTCCTAATAGATAGGTCCCTCCCGGACAAAGTGGGGTTTCATGTTTTGGTAAACCTTGCCACCATATCTTGCATATCACAATTCAACGGCTAGGTATAGGGCTCGTCACTACATAGTTGAATGAGTGAAGCTCGTGAATACGTGATCCAATTATAAACAAGTGCTAATTTAACATTTACACACCTCCACCGCACACCGCTGGAGAACTTTACCAAGCTGAGTCCTAAGGAAGGCTGCCTCCCCGCTAGTTTGTGAGCCGCTCAAGCTGCGTCATCTCCTACAAAGGCGATGCTTCCATTGTGGAGCAAGTGTCTAGCGACCCAAAGAGCCTCTCATGGCTATATGCTTCTAATAAGCAAGGTGAGATTCTAATCATGTAGTGGTTGGATTTGGCCAAAGGTCTATCCACACTAAGTGTGTCAGAAAGGAAGGCCAGTGCTAGACACTTCCAATATCGTAGCACGGAGCGCTCTTTCAGAAAGGAAGGTCAGTGCTAGACACTTCCAACATCGTAGCACGGAGCGCTCTTCGCAAACGTTGGAAATGGGTCGTGTAGGCAGCAGTGGAGGCGCAAGCCCACTTCTTAGGCTGTGGCGCTGCTCTTATCTCAGTTGTCTACCATTTATGTAATATCAAAAACTGAACCTGTGT
>CM041643.1:12353011-12460611 GCA_023333625.1 Bothriochloa decipiens
TGTTTGTGAATTCTGATGCCCTATATATACACATATAATATCTTATCACCTAACAATGTTCTGCTTCATGCATATATATGTTGTACTGCGATGATGCTTGCACACATATGTGTTGTGTGCTTGTGGTGGGCAGCATGTGCCTTTCTTCATGCATGCGTACTTCTTGGCATATATGCACATATAGCTAGTTAGGGCGCCTATACAACAACCCCACACCAAATGACACACATATGCTTGCTGCTACTAGCTAATAATATTCCATCAAGGGCATTCATGGAGTGTCAACAAAGAAAGATGCCCTGCTAACACGGAGGGCCAAGCTTAGTAGACACACACATTAGAATACATTTAGCGCACAAGCAACATGAGTATCCATCCATACAGCTATCGGTCTCTAGGTCCTAGCTTTCGGTCCAAGGCTAGCTCCTTTTAATTGTTCCTACACAAACCCAAGAGAAAGTCTATATTCTCATGGAATTATTGTCCCCCTATGTTCTCCGAGAACCTAAACATCCAAAAAAGAATCGCGCTAAAGCTCAGTCAATATATGCCAAGCGTAACGCACACATTTGTCTTCTGTATTAGTGCAATCGAAATAATCTTCTATTCCCAGATGCAATGCCTGTGCTGGTCTTCGAAGAATGGAATTAATCAGATCCTTAGGTTTCAGCATTAGCAGCTAGCCAGCTATATATGTGCACTCGATCACACTAGGTTTCCATTAACGCAGATCAGCGCATACGCATTAATTGCATGGGATTCTCCAAATGTCATCAAGATTGGATGGCGTGACAAATGGATGTAGGGATCACACGGTCCATAAAGGGCATGCAATTATAACCAAACCTGGATCGAGTGTGGGGATCAATATCGATCGGTACCGATCATGCTCTGTTGGTCCATAGATCATGGACATGACATATATTCTTGGGATCCTCTGGGTGGATTGATGATCATCAGGAATTAACACAAGTGCAAGCTTAGCTAGTAGATCGACACTGATGCATCACCATCAGGCCATGCTCATCATGTATATCCATCATTCCGCACTCTTATTCGGTCAGGAAATGTAAACCAATGGTCCCCAAGTTGCATGTTTTGATATGTGAAAAGGACTCATGAGCAATTGCTCAGTGGACGAGTGGAGCACACCAGCCAACTGAGTTGAGAGCTGTACGAAAATTCCTGGGCATATATCGATCTAAGGCAACAAATGTTAGTTGATGCTGGAACAACATCACATGATATATGAGAGAGATAGAGTATGGATGCAAAAATCAAGTACCTTCAGTTACCTCTCAATAGATTCTGAATGTAGTAGTTGAGTCTGCCCCCTACTCATGGCCATCGTGATATACGGTATGCATGCCCAACCAATAAACTACTGGCTCAAAGCACAAAGAAATATCCTCCAATGGAGGCTAGATTACAACTGCTACATTACAATTAGAGCAATGACACGTCTGAATTTCAGCCCATTAGTCTACAATATCTCAGGCTCAGCACATGGAACCCAACTCCATCAGACCGAGTTTCAGGAGGTCTCCTGCTTACTTTGTACTCACCCATTATAAATAGAAATTAACCACTGCACAGATCTCTAGACCAGGATGACCAATAATCCCTGGTGGCAAGGCGGGAGTCTATCAACCTGCTTGCTTTGAGATTGATATAGTTTTCGCTTAAGTAATGCGAGCAGTCGGAGACATAACAATTAACACCGTCTTTATGTTTATTCACTGCTAAACTTTGTTAGCCTACATCATGATCATTGTGGCCAAAGCAGGCACAGAGGAAAGCATGTAATGAATGGCAGCTGCTGGGGAAAAACTGAACAAGTACCACCATACTTTTGCCGCCATGTCATGCAAAGCTAACCCCAGCTGATTTGGTTTGTACTACACTGCACCTTTGAGCTAAGGTGGCTAGCTGATTTCAGTCCTCAGATGCATCATTGCCTGCACATGGTTATGCAAATCTAGCTAGCCCATGAAACAAAACAGTTGATCTACCACACGTCCACACATCTCAGCTTGGCAGCCTTTACAAAATCTATTGCTGCTAGTGCTAGCCGTGGCTAGTGTAGGCAATCAAAGAAAAAAGAAGTAGAAAGGCAACAAAGAAAAAAAGGATAAAGATAGAAATGAGAAGGAGAGGGAGAGAAAAGAGGCTAGTGGCAGTAGCATAAATTCAGATGACAATTTGACGTGAGTGGCACAGATTCACCAGCTCCCTCAGGACAAAAACCGATGGCATGCATTTGGCGCCTAAAGCCTTGGAGCAGACAGGGAACTGCACTGTCTGGCCACTCTCTCTCTCTCTCTCTCTCGTCTAAGTGCCGTCGTTTCTTATCAATAATTACCTTGCAGTTAGCTGCAACAGGTGGCGCTCCTCAGTAATTTTGATTTGATCTGCATGGGTTTGCAGCTTGCTAGCTTTCTGCTGCAAGTAAAGGTGCTGGGGTCGACACTTGTCCCCGCAAGTAGCCAAAAGTTTTGGGCTTTATTGCTAATGTGACATCACTGCCCAAAGGAAGATCTTGCTTCAAGATCTCTCTATTTCTCAACTCATACTGAACAGTACTAGTATGCTTTTTTTCTAGCTAGAAATTAATCAATCACATAAAGGATATATGCTATCCTGAGGATTTGTTTTTTCATTTGGGTTAAATTCGACGCAATTAGGTGACAGCATTTGTCTTTGTGGTCTAGCTAGCTAGAATATATAGTGGACTTGTTGTGTTTTCTTGTATTGATCATAAAAAAATAAAATGAACAAGAAAAACAAAAGAAAGGTGGCAGTTGGTGCACTAGATTAGATTGCATACAGGAAAGACGATCCATGCTTTGTTATTAAAATGCTCAAGAAATACAAAAGGGGAAAAAATTGATCACGGTATGTGTACTTATATATATATATATATTGTTCTTGCAGAATTTATTTTTGGGTCAGACCGCACCCAAACAGCAGCTAGCCAGATATCACAATCATCTTCCCTCGAGTTCATATACATTCACATGGTCTTTGATTACTTTGTTGTCCATCATCAAAGCTTCTAGAGGATTGTCTGCAACAACTGAATTTCACAACAATAATTTTGTAAGAAAACTTACAACAGATTAAACCAGTGGCGGACCTAGGAATTGAAAGCAGGGTATGCCCAAGGCAAGAAAAAATTTAGATGAACAACATGTCAACACAAAATGTTTAGATGAGCTCAGATTAAAGATATATATAGTTCAAAGTAAATTTGTTCCATAACAAATTAAGATTACAAAATATCGAAAGAAAATTATAATTAAATTTTAACTCTTCGATCCCTCATTGCTTGATAGCGACTGATGATGTCCTGATCTTTGACTTGCAAAAAGAATTCACGCTCAATAAATGTGACCAAACAATCATTCAAATACTGGTCTCCCATCCTGTTTCTCAACTTGTTCTTCGCATAATTCATTATTGAAAACACTCTTTCTACAGTAGCAGTTGCTACAGGCAGCACTAGGACTAATTTGAGAAGTTTGTACACAATATCAAATTTGGGTGCTTATTTTCTGAAACAACCTTGACAGAAAGCTCAGCAAGGCTGTTCACTTGTCTAAACCTTTCATCTTCACGCATATCAGTAATAAAGAGTTGAAGTTGACAAGGGAGATGGTCTAACTCTATTCTTGAGAAATCATTGGGATAAAATTGAGCTAGCTTAACCAAACTTGCTTTGTCAAAAGCTGCAAATGAATTAGCAGGATTGAATGCTGACATGAAGATAAGCAAATCTGTGTTTACCTCATCGAACCTGTCATTCAGCTCTTGAAGTTGTCTATCAATAATACTTAAGTACATGTCCATATGAAAACGGTGCATATTCTTGATTTTCACATAGAACCTCCTGTCTCTTCCAACAGGCCTATAGAAATTGTCCATGTCAGGAATTTTGACCCTATGCTTGTTACAAAAAGAATGGACGTCTTTTAGAAACTCATTCCATCCATCATCCTCCCTCATTTGCTGCAGCTGAATCTTTGTCAAATAAATAAGCTCTACTGCATTGACAATATCTTGATCTCTCTTTTGCAAAGCATGATTCAAATCAGTCGTGTACCCAAGTACATTTTGCATCAAGTGCGCCATGAAAACAAACTCAAATGAATCAAAGATTGTCAACATTGTTTGTGCTTGGTTATACTCCGTCAATTGAGTTTTATCTGTGCCAACTTTCTTGATAACTTTCCTAATTGAAGGATACAAAAAGAGAACACGCATAACAGTTTTGTAGTGAGACCCCCAACGAGTATCACCTGGCCTACACAAACTCATCTCTTGATTCTTGCCCTTTCCAGATTCAATGACATCCAACTCTAGTTCTTCTATAATTCTTTGTGCTTGTTCTACTCGTAGCATTTGTATCTTCTTACAAGAATTACCAATAAGATTCAACAAGAACTTAAGTTGATCAAAAAATCAATCACAATCTGGGTTTTCCTTAGCAACAGCCACAAGAGTTAACTGGAGCTGATGTGCAAAGCAGTGTACATAATAAGCTGAGGGGCATTCATCCATAATTAGTTTCTTTAAACCATTGGCATGACCCTTCATGTTGCTAGCTCCATCATAACCTTGCCCATGTATCATAGACAAACTTAGTGAATGCTCCATAAGCAAGGATTGAATTGCATCTTTAAGTGTTAAAGAGGCAGTGTTTTCAACATGGACAACCCCAAGAAACCTCTCAACTACCTTACCCTTTTTGTCAACATAGCGCACACAAAGAACCAATTGTTCTTTGTCATACACATCACTAGATTCATCAGCTAGTATTGCAAAGTAGTCACTGCCACTGCTACCAAGATCTTCCATGATAAGCTTTGTAGTTTCTTTGGCACAACAATTGATGATATCTTTTTGAATTTTAGGAGCAGTCAGTGTACAATTTTTTGGGGCACTCTTCAAAACTACCTTAGCAACTTCTTCAAAGTTTTCTGCTAACCAATTTAGCAGTTCAAGGAAATTCCCTCTATTAAGTGAATCTTCACTTTCATCATGTCCACGACAAGCCAACCCTTGACGCAAAAGAAACTTCAAGCATTTAAGTGAATATATCAACCGTGACTTGTACTCACATTTCTCTCTTTGGGTGGTGGAAACAAAGTTCTCAACTATTGTTGCTTTAGGCCTCATAAAGGAATTGTATTTCTCTAGAGCCATATTGTATAACTATCCACAGCCCCACAGTGTCTCTCAATCCTCTTTTTCAAATGCCAATTTCTAAATCCTCCACTCACAAAAGCATCTCCACTACAACAATTTGTTTGATGCTTGAATAAAAAGCACACAAAATAGAAAGCGGCATCTAATGCCACACTGTATTCAATCCAACTAAATTCATCAAACCACCAAACAACAAAGCGTCTAGGTTTACCTCCAATAATCCTGGTAGGAAAATCATGGTTGCGTGGTTGACAAGGCCCCAATGCAATATAACCCCTGATCACTGAGTTCCTTTCATTGACAGGATGCCTTCTGATGGGTCTCCTCTTCCCAGGGTCATGATGTAGATGGTCAATATCATAAATAGCTTCCCCACTTGATTCATAATCAAATTCACCATCTCTGATAGGAGATAAAGGAGAAGGTTCTGAAGGCTCTGTTTCTGCAACTGTTAACTGAGGTTCATTACTAGCTACCTCTGGTTCAACTGAAACCTGAACATTGGGGACAATAGCTGCTATCTCAGTTTCTGGTTCTCCTGCATTTGGACTATCACTGTTGGTTGCTACTGCTACCTCTAGTTGTAGTTGATGCTCAATAGAAGGGGTATTTGGAGCTTGAGCATGACTCTCTTTGCTGATTACTTGTGGTCTTGATGTGGAAGGGGAAGGGGAATCTACCCTGCTTTTCTTTGCAGCCCTTTCCCACATTGATTTCAGATCAACCGACTTTGACTTCTTCGACTTCTTCATTTTTCAGAAAGAAAATGCCACTGCCTACAAAAAAGTAAAGAAACAAATGCCTTGTCCATCTATAAATTTGGATTTCCGATTAAAACTGACATTTAATAGAACAAAGCAAAGGACAGACAAAGGGATTTCCTAATAACCTCTAAAATCTGAATCGAAGGCTTGAAGCAAAGAACTCCAATCGGCACTGCCAGCCGGCCACGCGCAGGGAGCAGGGCGGCCAGTGGCGGCGTGGGCTGGCCGCGATCCACGATGCCGCGTGGGGTGCGCCGGCCGGCGACCAGCGACGCCAGCGTGAGCGGCGGCGGCGACGAGCGGACGAGGCATGAGCGACGGCGGCGAAATCGGTGCCTAAGCAGCCTAGGTCGAAGACGCGGCTGGTGGTCCAATGGTGTGATGGATTGGGGGGAGTTTTTTTGGTCCGATGGGAAGCTCCAATCCGAGCTCGTGGATATAGCATAGCCTGTGGATTGGCATAGCCTGTGGTCCGATGGTGTGGTCAGATGAACTAGCCTAGATGGGCCATGGGCCTTCTAGATTGGCATAGCCTGTGGGCTGTTTTCACGTTGGTCGCGAATTGCAGCCGCAAACAAACGCAAACAAATGCTATTTTAACCCTTGAATATTATATACATGTATATAGCTCAAATACCTATTAAATTTTTTCCCAAAAAAGCAGGGTATGCCCGTGCATAGCCATGCACAACGTTAGGTCCGTCCATGGATTAAACAGTTAACTACCATAGATTCAGAAACATTCATTTTTTTCCGAATTTGTGGGACTAACTAATTAATGTATAGTTTGCTCACTTCACAGAAACATGTACTTTGTGACTTATGTCTCTTTCTAGCTACTTGCTATTTCTTTTATCATGCGTGCAAGTTCCAACCGAACCTCTATATAATGAAATTTATTTTTTGATAATAAAATTTATTAGAGATAATAATTCGCACACATATATATTTGTGGCCATCTTAAGCAAACTAGACACTAATTTATTTGAGATTTTGAGTTCCTGCAATTGAGGTTCTAAAGTCAGTTCCACATCATGCACCCTACTAGGGTTTGCTGGCTCATTTTTAGTCAAAGTCATGAGAATATGGTGATTAGTAGCGCACAAGTTAGGTACAGTAAATAGATAATATGTAATATTAGACACCCAGTGCGTTGCAATTTTTTCACATACGAGGACTAGACATACCTGTTGAGTATCTGAGATGGTATCCAATAACTAGATACATCTAGGAACTGAAAGCAGTATATATACCTGTAGGCACTGTATATTCAAGAATTGACAGAGAAAATGCATATGTCAAGCATTTAGAGGTACAGTTGGAAATGGCTAGATGTAAAACATTTGGAGAAAATGGTCTAGAAGAGATGAATCACAAATAAAAAGAGAAGGGTGGGAAACACTAGCTAAAGACTAGGAGCTCAGTCCTAATATTTTGAAAACGAGTGTTTAGATTTTCTTATGTCATCCTCCACAAACACACCACTAACCCACTAAATTTACTCATTAATGGGTCACAACGTAACGCCGCAAAGGCTAACGCGCATGCCAACACATAATTGATGTTTCATCCTCATTTCGTGTAAAAGGGTTAAGCTCTCACGCTAGAAGACAAGTGTTGATAATCACTTATGTCCTTGTTCTAGTTTTGCCAGCACCATCTTTGAATCTACCCCTCCATACTCTTTCTACCTTGAATTCCTGGTCCAATCATTTTTACAAACAGAGAGTCATAGATTTTGATTTCCTTTTCACCGGACAATCGATCGTCCAATAGCATATATAGATTTACTGCCATGGAAATTGAGTTGTTAAATTCTTACTCGGAATGACTACCATACTATTATTACTTTGTAGTGCAGTTTTAATTTTTCAATATCCAAGTGTGATTTACAAAAACCAACAAATGTGTAGTATTGTGCAGCTCTAAATACTGATTAACCTCATCGATGGAATAGTGAATTAGAAACTAAGAAACTATTTCCATATGCTAATTTTCTATAAAACATGAATGAGCAGTGATCACCACCATATAGACCAGTTATATATTTTCCATTATCACAAAAAAGGAGAAAGAAAGAGATATGTTATCTACTGAACATCCACCACCCACCCATCATCCACCTCCCAGACACAAAACCTACAATATATAACAACCACCAAACCAGTAAACCCCTCTTTTCCAATAACTACCATCTGTAACTGGATATACACATATATATGCAGCTAGTGGTGATGAAGGGACATGATGCTATCAAAATTCCCACATCACCACACAATTAATTTGTTAATATAAATATAACTGGAATTCGGTACTGATGATCATCACTAGCATGCAAGTACTACTACTACAGCCCCTTGTAACTAACTGGGATGCCATATATTACCCTGGCCAATAAAAAAAAAGTGACACAAGCAAGTTTTGCTCCCCTGGCCCACCTGGTAGGGCCCCTGGCCCTCTTCTCCTTCTCCTCTCTGCCCTTGCCAATGTCCCCTCCTCCTACGATAAATACCTTGCCATGAGGCTGCCCACTCCAGAACTACACTTGCAGGAGCGTGTGTAGTAGCCCACACAGAAGCAAGCTAAAATTGTCATGCTCCCACACCTATACACCAGGTGCTGTGAGTGATTTTGTGAAGTGATAACACAGAGAAGAGAAGAGCTAGAGAGAGAGAGAGAGAGAGAGAGAGAGAGAGAGACAGAAAAAAAAAAGATACTACACAGATAGATCGCCATGCCGCCTCAGCTGGAGCACCATGAACAGCAGCAGACAGCCGGAGGTGGTGGCCACCTAGCAGCTCCTCCTCCCAACAGCATGCCCACCTTTACCAGCAGCAGTGGCACTCCCTCTCCTACTTCTGTTTCTGCCACCACCACCACCACCAACCCCTCTGGCGCCGTCGTCCATCCCACCACCTCCAGCCCGCCGTCGTCCGCCGCCGCCGCCCGCCCTGCCACCAACTCCTTCCCTCTCGTCCTAAAGGTACGCAGTTGAGAATGTCATGTGTTGCATGGTGTCATGGTAATGCGACTTGTGCATGCATGTCATGTGTACGTGTTGGTGTCTTGTGCAGTTCGAAGAGGTGGTGTACAAGGTGAAGCTCGGCAAGCCGACGGCTGGATGGTGCGACAAGCTGTCGGCGGCCGCGGCGAGCATGGCGGCGACCGTCGGCGGTGGGGACGGTACGAAGAAGAAGAAGAAAGCCACCGCGTCGTCGTCAGCGGCGGCAGGGTCGCCGTCGTCGCGGTCACGGGAGAAGACCATCATCAGCGGCATGTCCGGGGTGGTGCGTCCGGGCGAGATGCTAGCGATGCTGGGCCCATCCGGGAGCGGCAAGACGACGCTGCTGACGGCCCTCGGCGGCCGCCACGGCGGGCGCGCGGTGCTGTCCGGCAAGATCACCTACAACGGGCAGCCATTCTCGGGCGCCGTGAAGCGGCGCACCGGGTTCGTGACGCAGCACGACGTGCTGTACCCGCACCTGACGGTCTCCGAAACGCTGTGGTACACGGCGGCGCTGCGTCTGCCGCGGTCGCTGAGCGCCGGCGAGAAGCGCGCGCAGGCGGAGGCCGTGGCGCGGGAGCTCGGGCTGGCCAAGGTGGCCGGGAGCATGGTGGGCGGCGTCCGCGGCGTGCGCGGGCTGTCGGGCGGCGAGCGCAAGCGCGTCAGCATCGGGCTGGAGATGCTGGTGGACCCGAGCCTGCTGCTCCTGGACGAGCCCACGTCCGGGCTCGACTCCACGACGGCGGCGCGGATCGTCGGCACGCTCAGGCGGATGGCCGCCGACGGCGGGCGCACCGTGGTGGTCACCATCCACCAGCCGTCGTCCAGGCTGTACCACATGTTCGACAAGGTGCTGCTGCTGTCCGCCGACGGCTGCCCCATCTACTACGGCCGCGCCGCCGACGCGCTGGACTACTTCGCCTCCGTCGGCTTCGCGTCGCCGCTGTCGCTCAACCCCGCCGACCTCATGCTCGACCTCGCCAACGGTACGCCAACATGTCATGCATATGCACCACTCGCGTCGCGTATAAAATTCCTTCTCTCTCTCTACCTTTTTTTTTTTCTCACGACGATGCCTTCCAGTTCATAGGGCACATTGCCATGTGCCATTCCATTTCCTTGCGCTGACGTCACCCGTTCTCCTTGATAGCTAGTAGGTAGCTCTAGCTAGAAGACGACGTGAGCGACAAACAAAGCCGGCACTGATTTCCTAGGCCATCGAAAAACTTTTCATTGAAATAACCCCTCCGGTATGGCAAAGGACGCCCATCACAGCCCTAAGACCGAGAGCATACATATGCCATTGCTGCTCACTGCTCTGTTCATACACACCAACAGTAATTCAAATCAAAAGGGAAAAAGGAACAGACAAACCATACTGGCAACTATAAAAAGAAAACAATTACAATATTATAAATAAAATGGGTCATCATTTGACGACCCACACAGTGAATTTTTTGGTTAAAATGTTTAATAAGAAAAGAAGAAGAAGAAAAAAAAACAGAGGAATCGGGTCCGTTCAACAGCAGTTGTTGAGTTAACCACCTCGATAGAGAATGGTAGAGGATCGAACAAAATAAAGCGAACAGGAATACCACGGGCTCTGAAAAAAACACAAATAAAGAAGCAAAAAGAAATGCGCACAGATAAATGAAGGGACCGGAGTGTGAGCGGCACAAACTGATGTCCCGAGATTGTGTTCTTGATACGGGGCGCGCATGCAGCCCGTTGGGATTGGGGGGGTCCCCTGAGGAGAGCGATGTTTTCCTTTGATGTGCGTCATGATTTGATAAGCATACATCACCATCTTCTCTTCATGGCATATGCACAGTAGTAATAACTACTGTAGTAGTAGATAATTACATGAATGTCAAGAATTAATCTCACAGTAAAAATCGGAATCCAAATCCTCTGTTGCTCATACTCTGTATGTAGAAAGAAAAGTGCGATGAGGCCGGGGAGCAGAAATGGGCGAGGGCAATGATGCAGCTGGGGGTGGGTTTGGGTGGAGGGAGACAGACATGGACAGGGACACACTGCTCCGTCCACGCACTGCCAATCATGAATCCATCCACCTCTCCCATCTCCCAATCTTGATCTCTTTTTCGCGTACGGAAATGGCCCAATCCCGATGAACAATGGCGGACACTTGTCGACCTAGCGTTGCTCGCCTGTTTGAGCATTACTGTGCTGACATGCTGCGGTTGTGCTCTGCATGCAGGTATCGCGCCGCAGACGACGAGCGGCGACGGTGACGGGATGGCGGCGCTGACCGGCAACGGCGGCGGCAAAGAGAGCGAGCACAAGGAGGTGCGCGCCAAGCTGGCCGTGGCGTACGAGCGCCACATTGCGCCGGCGGTGAAGCTGGACATCTGCGCCCGGGAGACGACGACGTCGTCGGCCTCCGCAGCCGCAGCGCCGCATCAGCGCCGGTCCAAGTCGTCGTCCTCGGAGACGACGTGGACGACGGGGTGGTGGACGCAGTTCCTGGTCCTCTCCCAGCGCGGGCTCAAGGAGCGCCGCCACGAGTCGTTCAACAAGCTGCGCGTGTTCCAGGTGCTGAGCGTGGCGACGCTCGCGGGTCTCCTCTGGTGGCGCACCCCGGCGTCGCACCTGCAGGACCGCACCGCCCTGGTCTTCTTCTTCTCCGTCTTCTGGGGCTTCTTCCCGCTCTACAACGCCGTCTTCACCTTCCCGCTGGAACGTCCCATGCTCGTCAAGGAGCGGTCGTCGGGGATGTACCGCCTGTCCTCCTACCTCGCGTCGCGCGCGGCGACGGACCTGCCCATGGAGCTCGGTCTCCCAACGGCGTTCGTGCTCATCCTCTACTGGATGGGCGGGCTGGACCCGCGGCCGGGCCCCTTCCTGCTCTCCCTCGCCGTCGTGCTGTACAGCGTGCTCGTCGCGCAGAGCCTCGGGCTCGCCATCGGCGCCGTGCTCATGGACGTCAAGCAGGGGACCACGCTGGCCTCCGTCATCACCATGGTGTTCCTCATCGCCGGCGGGTACTACGTGCAGCACATCCCGCCGTTCGTGGCCTGGCTCAGGTGGCTCAACTACAGCTTCTACTGCTACCGCCTCCTGCTCGGGATCCAGTTCCCCGACGGCGGCGGGTACTACGACTGCGGCGACGGGCATGGAAGAAAGCTCTGCCCCGTCGCGGAGTTCCCCACCATCAAGGCCGTCGGGCTCAACAACCACTGGGTCGACGTCTGCGTCATGGCGCTGCTCCTTGTCGGGTACCGCGTCGTCGCGTACATTGCGCTCGACCGCCTCAAGCCCAGGTAAAATAATCAGCCATGGCTGCAGTGGCCAAGAGCTAGCTGCTGCCCATACATGAACATGACATGCATCTATGGTCCATGGACATGGAGCAGTAGTAGAGTCTGATTAATCAGTCAGCTCCAAGACCAAGAGGGGTTACTTAACTGGAAGAAGAGTTAGTTAATTAGGTGATTAGAGCTTAATCAGGTGATCAAGAAGAGGGTTAATGGTGGTGCTTACTGATAGTGTACGTGGATGATGACGTGGCACGGAATAATCACTAGATTGATCTGTTGTAACGAGAAGAGAAGGAAGCACTTAGTAGTGCTCTGTATGATACAACGGGGGGAACGAATACGATACAAAACGTGATGCAGCTTCTCATACCTGTGATATTCTGAACTACAAAAGATCAAGTTCCAGACTGTTATTATTCCTAATTCAGTAATCTGCTGTGCCATTTCACACAACATCGACGAAGAGAATGATGACATTTTTCTTCAGCAGATAGACAGATACTCTGTATGTTTTGCTTGGGCTCCCAACTTCGTTCACACAACCAATCGTCGAATCTCACCAAATGAATGACCAAAACATCTTGTGCTATTCATATCAAAGTATGCAGCATGTATTCCGAAAGAACAATTCGTGTCCAACTGAACTGAACTGAAGCCTGACGAGCTCCGCGTGACACTGACGACACTGACTCTAGTACCCAGTTACCCACCATGCATTGGAGCTTTCCATCAGTGTTAGGACAGGGCATCAATGGCATCATGAAGGGACAGTGTAACTGAAACAGATTTTCTTTTTGCAAGGGAGAATATCTATCTATCTATCTATCTATCTATCTATCTATCTATCTATCTAACTATGCTTTTGTTCTGTCACAGAAACAGATGCTGAGGCAGTGCTGCACTCCTCAACTCCCATTGATGATACCATGGCATCTCCTTCTTCACATGGCTATACAGATTTTGGATCGATCTGCAGAAGTGCAGAACAGAAGCTTCTGTTTGTCATCAGAAGCTTCAGGGAAACAAACTGGTTCGTCATCAGAGCCTGCAGAAGTGCAGCCCAAAGATCTGTTTGCTTTTCCTCCAACCTCTCAGTCTCACCTTCAGTTTATTTCTTGGTTTGTACAAAGATTCCATATTTGAACCTCAAACCAGGCACACCTCTCTCTTCTTTTAGAACTAAATCTGTTTCTCTCCTATAAAAAGAATTCTGAAGATTTTCATCGATGCACAAAAAATTATTGCATAGGAAAAATGGAGTCCAATTCCTTTGCAATTACAGTGCATCTTCTCTCTTAATTTCTCTCATTTTCTCTCTCTTGCTAATAAATATCTAACTATATCTAACCATATCATTCTAAGAATTCATCCTATTCTCATTCCGTATATAAGATTCAACCCCAACCTTTCATTTTTCTCGTCCATGCACTTTGAGGATTTCGCATTCCATGAAACACGGCATATTTCTCCTTCGTATTTGTTACTACATGAGAAGATGATACAACTTTATGTTCCTCCATCCGCTACTACAGAAACGATTTTTAGAGCTGTTTCTTTTTCTAATCATGGTTAGATTGAAATAAGGAAAAACACCTCTACAAGCATCACCACCTCTAAAAAAAAATGGATTTTTGTGGCAGTGCTCCCGGCATTGATGCATGGATCGCATAGTATCTATTCTGAATGCATGGATGCTACGATTCTGTAGTAGGTGTCAGCATTGATGCATCGCATAATGTTGATATGGAGTCGCATCCGAGAACTGGTGGAGCAGGGACATCTCAATCTCAATTCTTACATGAGACGTATCAGCTCGGGGCAACGATGACAGATCAACTGAGGCAATGCATTTTTGTTTCACTAGATGATACCTAATGCGTTTCTGCGGAAATTTTATAATGCTTTTTGCATAAAAATTATGGAGTTATAAACATATGACTGTGTGTTAGAAAATCATGTTATAATATGATTGTGCAATCTAATGATTTAAAAGATCAAGTTAATTACAAATTTATCTTCAAATGCATAAGTCATGATTCCACTTCTCCCTCGTAACTAATTAATAAATTGGATAAAGAAAATATTATACAAAACTCTATTGTACAATCACGGTAATGAAAGAATAAGAAATATATTGGGAGACACAGAGATACATATGCTACTGGAGAGACGTTGAAAATAAAAAGGAAATATAAGAATTGGGGAAAGAGAGGAAATGGTTGGGCGGCCAGCCCTTTGTTCCTAGTTTCACGCCGATGCTTTTCTCTGTTAACGATCCGATCCAGGGCCGAAGAGGTCGAACTCCTCGGAAGGAGGGGGAGTGCAGGGTGGTGTTTTGGGGTTCATAGCGGCCACCACGCTGGTCAATCTCGGGGGAGATCATGTGTGCTAGCTCCTTACCGCAGACACCAGCGCCCATCGACGCCTTCACCATCGTCGCCGCAGACCATGGGTGTCCTCCTGCCAGAGCCCATCGTCGCCCGCCTTCGCCGTCGCGGTCACGCCCTACACAAACACCGTCACCACGTTCGACAGCACCACCACCCTGGCGTTCTGGAACCTTCTTCCCGCCAGGCACTCCCGTTGTACTCCAATGACATCGGTATCGTGGCCAACCTCTCGGCCAAATTCTGGCCATGGACGGTGGACAGCAAGTTCTTCTTCGCCGTTGGGCTCTACGTGGACCTGTGCCAGAGCAAGGTGAATGGCGCAATTTTATAGGAGGAAGACTCGATGTGCCATGGTCAGTGGAGGAGCACTCCTGGCTGTGTGGTGGAGGATGTGAAGCACCAATAGCTCGTGGCTTTGTGAGAGGATGATGTTACTAGTGCCGAGTGTATATAGGGCTTTGCCGAATGCTTCGGGTACTGGGCAAAGAAGACGGATCCGACAGTGGTTCCTCGATCCGCCACTACAGAAACGAAATTTAGAGGTGTCTTTTCTTTTTCCTAATCATGGTTAGATCGAAATAACACCTCTGCAAATCGATTTGTAGCATCACCACCTCAAGGATTTTTGTGGCAGTGTTCCCGGCATTGATGCATGGATCGCATAGTATCTATTCTGAATGCATGGATGGATGCTGCGATTCTGTACTAGGTGTCAGCATTGATGCATCGCATAATGTTGATATGGAGTCGCGTCCGAGAACTGGTGGAGCAGGGACATCTCAATTCTTTACATAAGACGTGTATCAGATCGGGGCAAGGATGAGAGATCAACCGAGGCAATGGAGGCAAAGGCATTTTTTCTTTTATTTATTTTTTTTAGACTAGGAGGCAGTAATCTACCATAGCTTTTTTTTTTTGAGAGAGAGTAATCTGCCATAGTGCCATGTCGACCCTGCTAACAGGCAGGAGGCCCACACGCCAGAAGTGGAGGAGGTCAGGAGACTAGTCCAACTGTCCAAGTTCCAGAAACGGTCGATCGGGAATTTTTTTTATTAATAAACTTATTTTAAAAAAAATTACAAAATTAGTCTCCGTTTCCAAAAAATTGCAGGAATAGGCCACTAGTCGCCCGTTGAAAGGGCGACGTGAGAGAATCGCCCGTTCAAAGGGCGACTAGGCCCACGTCGCCCGTTCAAAGGGCGACCAGGCCCACGTCGCCCTGCCAAAGAGCGACCAGGCTAGTCGCCCAGCCAAAGGGCGACCAGATGTTCGCCCCGCCGACGGGCGACCTGGTTTTTTGGGATTTTTTCTAAAATAATATTTATTTATTTGGAAATTTCAGAAAAAATTTCGAATTTTTTTTAAAATAATATTTATTTATTCGGAAATTTCAGAAAAAATATCGAAGTCGGAGAAATAGCAAAAATAATACGCAGTCATGCAATGGGCGTGCGAAAACGCCATTGTCGTGTGCTCGCCCAAGCTTAATAGATGAAAAAAATACAACAGTGAAACATTAATTAAGTTCTAAAAACTAAAATAGTATCAGTATAATATCATAGAAAACAACATCGGCGGCAAATCATACAAAACTAATATCGTCCACGCTTAGGTGCAACACCCCTAATCGTGCCAGGCTTTGGTGCTTTGCGGCCCGCTCGCACATGGCTGGCTGAGTAAGTAAGCGGCGAAGGAGGAACTATAACACGTGCAGGACGGCCTCCAGCAGCAGCTGGTGTCGCGTACTCGTCCTGTGAGGGCTGTGTCTGTGGTGGTGCTTCACGTAACTGCGATGACGCAAGTACGTCCGCCGGCTCCTGCTCCAGGTAACTGTCAAGGTCGAAGGGTGACGGGGATCGCTGATGAAAAGTGTCAGCGTGCTCAGAGATGTCCGATCCCTCGTAGTCGTAACGGGTCGTCCCTAAACATATAAGACCAACGTTATGATAACACTAATGGTCAAACTAATATATAACGTGTCGAACTCTTAAAAGTAGGTCATACCTAGAACCATGGGTACAGCGTGTGAAGAGGAACCTCCGAAATCGAACTGATGCCGCAAACCGTCAAAGTGCATACCTGACCATGCAGAGTGAATGTAATGTTACGAATAAAGCAGTATTAGATAATATAATTAAATTTTACAACTATATCATACCTGTAGGCATGTGAGCAGGATACGAAGATGATCCAATGATATCGAACTCCGGACGCCAACCGGCAGAGTACGTAGGTGGACCTGAATAATGAAACTTATAAGTAACGAACAAGTTACCATTACTACATACGAAGAAAATATAAGTTACTCACCTGTTTGGTACGTAGGCCGCGGAGGTAGTGGCGCCGTCGGTCCGTCAGGCCTGTGTGTCACGTGTGAACGTCGAGGGACGACATCCGGCTGTCGCCCGCAGGGCCGGCACGACGTCAACTTGACAATGTTTGCAGCAGAGTCGTACATCCTCTGGACCGCAGCGGTAAGCTCGTGGCTGGTCATCTGAATGCCCTCCCTCAACCGGTGCAAGAGCGATCCACCATCCACAGTGATACGGTGAGCCATGTCGGTCTATTAACAAAACGAGAACATTAAAGTAATTACGATAAAAAAAAATATTAAACGAAGTGGGTTGAAGTTCATAAAGATCGTACCGCCAACGACATCGCCTGATCTCTGTGCACAGGGTACGTGTCCGTCAACCTGGGGACGTGGGTCCGTGGCTCCGCTGGTGTATACGTGACTCTGATCTGTGTACGAAGAATATACCAACATAAGTAGTCCCCGTAAGCCTCCAAGGAAAACGGTCTAAGCTCGTAGGTCACATCATGTAGTGCGTTGGCCCACTCGTCGACCCACGGCTGTATACGGGAGGACCAAGTAACGCCTGCCGGTAGACCCCTCCGCACGTAACTATGGATTTCAAAACGTATTAATTATCTTTCTATATATATTAAATACTCAATCAGAACGAATTAATTGTCTTATACTTACCCGTACACGGAAAGAGGAACAATATGGGCAACCGGGAGTGGGAACGTATGGTTACGACCAAACTGCCGCATCACTCTGTGAGGAGCGTAGTCCTCGACAAAGATGTCGAAAATGACAGCCTTACCTGTCAGCCAGTACTCCTGATCCCTCGTGCAGAACGATGACAACCCATTAGGCGCTCGTACGACAATCTCCTCCATGCTGTAAGGTGTCCAGCGGACGTCGTCTGGCCTAATTCGGTCGAACGCCGCCATGTACTCAGGATAGGCTCTGTAAACCTGAATGTTTGCCCAAGTAGGCTGTATACAAAATAATAGTAAGGTGCAATTTATTCGAAAATAAATAGAAACAGGTTCAACCGCGATATAGAAGACTTACCCGCCGCCGGACCCACAACGAACCCATCATAGGGCCGTCCTCCTCCGTCTTCCCGTATAACCCTGCTCCGTAAGTCGAGAAATCCATGACTGGTCGTCCAATACTAAACCGCTCGTACAACCAGAGTTGAAGTAATAGTGGATAACCAGAGAGGATAGCTGACGGGTCGGTCTTTGTGCACGCATCACAAAGACCTCGGTACGTGGCTGCCAAGATAGCGGACGCCTAACTATACTGCGGCACGGCGTCGAGCGGTGCGTCCGCTATCTCACGCGCGAAGTGAATCAAGTGCTTCGCGACAGAGTTCTCATGCGACGATGTGAACATTATCCAACCAAACAACCACAACAGATAGGCCTCCAAGTGTCGAGACACGTGGCATCATCCGTCGCAGGGTGGATATACTCGGCCTGAATTAGAAAACAGAAGTTCAAATTTCATTTAACATACACATGAATATTTGATGTTAATGAACTATATCACAGTGTTATCTATTTACCTAAAACTGCAAGAGCCAGGTCTTCGTAGGCCCGTGATGCTGGTTTTCAGTAAGAGTTTGATACTCTGGAGCGTCTAGTCGACGCACAACACCCTCGAAACGGACTAGAAGGTCCTCACGCCAAGTGGCCTCCACGTCTGGACGGCTGACGGCCTGCCCAGCAGTGGTGACACCAAGTAAGTAGGAGACGTCCTTGAGTGTGGGAGTCATCTCTCCGCAAGAAAAGTGGAACGTGTGCATCTCAGGCCTCCAGCGGTCCACCAATCCCGCAAGTAAGGAACGGTCAAAATTGAACCGTGTCACCGCATCGGCTGGGGCCTCAACAGCACTAGCCTGCACAAGCCTACACAGAGGCAGTAGACCAGCTGCTCGTAGCCTGTAGCATATACAACATTTATATATAAATATATATTACCAAATCGTCTGTATGAGTAAAACAAATAAGTGAACGTGTTATCGTGCATACCTCGGTATCCATTGCTCATCCAGCCGCCACAACTCCTGAGGTACCCTAGGCCGTAGAACAGGTAGCTCAGCAGCTGTCACAGCACTCAAGTAGGACCGGTGGCGCTGGTCCAACTGTGCGTCCAACAACTCCAAGTGTCCCTCATCCATCGCCATACCTAAAATATCTTAATAATGTAAAAAAATAATGCACAAATATAATTAATACTATGACACAACAAATCAAAAAAATACAGACATACTATTATTTTTAAAGAGCATTTCCGCCTTGATTTCGCAATCCACGACGTGCACGAGGGCGTCGGCCGTCTTGCGGATTCCCTGAAGGTCCTGCTTCTGCAGCTCCCTCTGTGGTGGTTGCACGCGTGCACTTTTTATAAGTATGTCCTGTGCCATTGCACTTGGTGCACCGATGCTCCAGTCTTCCCACTTCTGACTCATCCATATCATTTCTAATGCGCCGTGTTTTACGACGACCAGGTTTCTGTCTTAATTTGTCCTTATCAGGCCCACGTAGGTAGTTACTACCAGGATTGTTTATAAAACTATCAAATATTGCGAAACCATAAATCTCTGCATTCCAGGTTGTCATGACTACCTCCTTCGTAAAATAATGTGAGACATACGGCTTCGGGGACAAATTAGTAAGTGAACAAGCTGCTATAACATGTGAGCACGGCCTGTGTAGAAGTTTCGGTTTCATGCACGAACAGCTGCATGAGTTATAACGAATAACACACTCTTGTGCAATTCTCTCTCGATTGCCACCACGACGGCCCCGATCCCTACACAGAACTTCAAAGCGATTCTCTGCTGTGCCCATAGGACGTGCACGATGCAAGCTTGCCTTCTCCACCTTTTTTTTCATGTAATTTGTCATGAATGTTAAAAAAATCAATGTATTATCTGCCATCGTATTAAAAGCAACCATATATCTTTCACGGAAGTACTTGCACGTTCCATGCAAAATACCCTCTACGATTGCTACAAGAGGTAATCCTCTCATGCCTCGAATGACCCAATTGTACACCTCCGCCAAATTTGTTGTCATTATTCCAAACCTTGCCCCATCTGTGTCATATAATAATGACCACTTCTCCTTTGGCTCGTACTCAATCCAATCTGAGAAGCACCGGATTGATGACCCCGACCTCCGAACCACGTTCCTCAAGGCATCCCTTGGGAGGCCTGAAAGAGGAACAGACATATCATTCGGGTCTTAATTAACTCTTCTGTTTGCTTTGTTGTTAATTCATCAAGACGTGTCCACATTGCATTGAATTTTCTTTGTTGGTTCTGATTGCACAACCTCTTAAGCATATTCATAAGGTGTTTATTTTTGAAATGGCTGAAAAAATTTGCACCCAAGTGCCTCATGCACCATCTTGATTGTATGTCCGACCATCGAGGAGGAAGATCACGCTCCACTGAACTATATTGCATATCCGTTATCGCCTTCAACAAACCGGCATGTCTGTCATGTATGACACAAACATTAGGTCGCCCTTGCACCACTGCTAACTTCACACGCTCCAGAAACCAATACCAACTATCTGTGTTCTCACTTTCTACAAAAGCAAAAGCAACTAGTAGTACTTGATTATTCCCATCAATACCAATAGCAGTTAGAATCTGACCTTTATACTTTCCTGTTAGAAATATACCATCCATGCATAAAATAGGTCTGCAATGATGAAATACCATTATACATTGACCTAGTGCAAAAAAGGCTCGACGAAGTATTAACTTTCCGGCCTCTTTTGGATCAGACACATCCATGATATCATAATATGTACCAATATTTCTTTGTCTGACGGTTTCTAACAATCTTGGTAGGTTCTCATAAAATGCTTCGTACGAACCGAATCTCTTCACAATGACCTTCTGTTTCGCTCGCCACGCCTTCGAATAGCTGATGGTGTATTTAAAATCTTCCTCTATAGTAGTCACTATAGATTTTGGCTCATACCTTAAATTATCAACAATTCGATTATACATGTACTCTGCAATGAAGCTCGATGTAAGAGCAGTATTGGACTTCTCTAATTCTTGTAACTCAAATGTATGTTCTGTTACTATAGAGCACTTCCAAATTGTACACCATTTTTGCTCATAAGCATGTACCCTAAATGGATAGTCCGAAAACACACATTTAACATCATATACTTTCTTGTTGGACTTAACAACTATAAAAGACCGCTTCATTGACAGAGACCAGTACTTCACAGCACTCATCACTTCATCTTTGCCTTTGTACATAGCTCCCTCTACTAGTTCATTCTCATGATATTCCCACAGCACGGAATTTTCTTCGTTGATCATCAAATTCTTGGAACTGTTACTCTTCCACTCCAGTGGGACAGGAATTTTATTCTCATCTTCAGATGAGTCAGTTTCAGATATATTCTCATTCTCCATATCTTCCATCGCCATCTCTTGAATTATATGCTCTATGCGCTCTCCTTCGTCCGCTTCACCCGTCGGTACCATAGATGACAGGTGATGATCACCCTCTTCATTATCTTCCTCATTATCATTGTGATTGTCATGGCTCGGACCTCCATCTTCTTCTACACCGTGTACCTCATGAACCTCCTTCGTATATGCCTGAGCAAGAAGGACTAGAGGCCACCCACGTTCTACAACTTTGTTGACGTATTTTCTCCATGTTGATGTTGCATTAAGCGGTACTAACTCCCAAAAAGTGCCCTCCCGAGCACGACTAACGATACCCATAACCTTAACGTCATGTTGGTTGCTGTCAAGCCCAAATATTCGCATCAACCAATTCTGCACACCACTAATTGTTCTCTCATTTGCCCTAGACACCCATCTACTTACTGAGGCAAATCCTGACAGATCAACCCCGTATACACCTTAAATAATTTCTCCTTCTCCATAATAAATTTGAAATCCTAACGTATCCGACATCTGTGTAATCTAAAAATTTCAACTAAGATACATTTTCACTAATATATTACTAATATTATTTCAACTATAACTATTTAATTTAACAATATATATAAAATAAGAATATAAGTAATACTACCAAAATATAATATTAATCGCTCAACTGCTCATTACATTATCTAACAATTAATATAACACATATTAAATAATTATATATAAAATTATTTTTTTACTTACCGAAAATTTTTCTCTTCCTCTCTTCTCCTTCTTCCTCTTCTTCTTCTCTTCTCTTCTCTTCTCTTCTCTTCTCTTTCCCTCTCCTTCTCTTCTCTTCTCCCCTTCAGCTCTCCGCGCCAGCCGCCAGCCACCTTATATAAAGCCGCCACGTCGCCCCCTGTTCGGGCGACAGGGGCCACAAAGTCGCCCCCTGGTCGGACGATGTGGGGCCCGCCACGCCACGTCGCCCATTTAGCGGGCGAGCACGGCCAAGTCGCCCCCTGGTCGGGCGACATGGGGGCACATCGCCTGTTGGTCGGGCGATATGGCCCAGGTAGCCCGCCAGTCGGGCGACAAGGCCCATCTTCGCCCTTCCAACGGGCGACTGGTGGCCTATTCCTGCAAATTTTTGAAAACAGAGACTAATTTTGTAATTTTTTTTAAAAATACGTTTATTAATAAAAAACGTCGGTCGGTCGGTCTTCCCATCTCGCGGTCCCGGCCCAACTAAACCGAAGCGGGCCCATCACCCCTTGCGTTGGACTTGGACCGAGTCGCCGCCATTCCCGTTCGTCGCCCTGCGACTACAAATACCGCGCCACGGCCGTAACGCTAGGTTTGGCCGCATCGCCGCCGAAACGCCACCACCGAATCTGTCCCTGTCCACCCGTTGGCTCTCATTGCCAGTTGCCGTTGCCAGTTTGCCACCACCACTGACCACCAAGCACCTTCTCTTCCGCGCGCGTCTAGACGACCCCGGTCGGATGGCAAGAGCGACGGCGCCGTACCCTCGGCCACCGAGCGCCATGGCTGCTGCTGCCGCGGCGGCGTTGGCGGCGTCTCCACCGCCCACAGCAGCAGCAGCAGCAGCGTCGCTGGTCTCCCAGCGCCGCGCCACGGCCACCGCCCGCGGCGCCTTGTCGCGGTCTCGTCATCAGCCTCACCAACGCCGCCTGCCCGTCGTCGTCGCGCCGGGGCCGCCGAAGCGGGCATCGTGCGCGTGCTCCCCCACCACGCACCCGGGCTCCTACCGCTGCGCCCTGCACAGGGGCCAAGCCGCAGCAGCCGCAGGCGGCGGTGCCCGGGTGTCCAGCAGGCTGAGCGCCCCGCGGCGCGCGTCGATGGCGAACCCGCTGGTGCGCATCGCGGCGGTGGAGGGCGGCGACCACATACGGCGCGCGCTGGCCGCGCTCGTCCGCCCGCCGCCCTCGCAGACGCCGGCGCGCCGCCGCGCCTTCCGCCCCACGCCCAGCCGCCTCTCCGCCATGTCGTCCTCGGCGTCGTCGAGCTAACGCCACGCCGTGACAGCAGCAGCGTCGGCCACCGAGAGCTCGTCGTCGCATTCGGATTCATCGCAGTCGCGGCATCATTCCCGCCGCGACAGTTTTGTTGGCCACGTTCGGTTTCATTCTTTGATACCATTTTTTCCCCGCTGTCTTCCTCTGCAGAGGAAGGAACTGCGATTGTACATGTACATTAATTTACTGCAGTTGCTGTCGACGTGTTTCGTTCGGTTTTATTTTACTACAGTTTTGCTGAGGCGTGCGAGTTGTAATGGACGGATTTGTAAATAGTCTTTCAATTGAGACAATTCTGGATTCCAATAAGCCACGCAACTGAAAATTTATTTTCAAGTTATTACTCGCATTGATTTTTGAGCTTCGCGATAGGTGGAACTGGGAAGGAGCAATGAACGGAATCGCCGCTGGCTTTCTTCATTTCTTGGGGGAGGGGTTGGTCTCGTCGTCTCGGGGTCGCGTTGCCTCCAAGGACAGCGACAGCGAGTCAACGAGCTGGCTGGCAGGTACAGCCGCCTTCCTTTGTCTTCCGGTGTGTGTGAGGCCTTGGAGATTCGGGCCGTTGACTCCAGTCCGGTGGCTTTTGCCTGCCGGCTGCAGTGCTGCTGCGTTGGAAGAACGCAGAGACAGCGCACAGCGAAGGCGACCCGTTCCGTTCGTACGGACCAAGAAATGTCCGCATTCTGCCCGTGCCCGGCGCGTTTCAGACTGCAACAATGCCCGGTGCGTTTCACACCGCAACTCGTACAGTATTCGTACAGTAGTTATTTTTGGGACGGATGGATTACGCAGCAACAGCAGGTCTTTCCTCCTCGAAAAAAAAAATATGTCAATGATTGTGACTGGATTTGAGACTGCATATTCTGACAAAGTTTCCATATACATCATCAAATGTTTCCAACTTAACAAAATCGAACATCCAAAAAAAAAATTGTTCTGTATAGCCCTCGAATATTCTTACACGCTGCAAGAAGTGTGGCTTCCATCTGAACTAGTATCATATCAATTGTAAACCTGAGCAAACAAAAACATAGCTGAGCTTTTTGCAAACAAGAAAAATGTGGGGACTACCTTTGGTACAATCAGGGCGTCAATCAAACAGTGGTCAGACTCAGTTTGCATCTAATTTCTTCTCGGCTTCACTGATGACCTCTAGTTGTTCCAACAAAGCGGTGAGCTTCCTCATGTCCTCTTCCTGCACGCTCTGTGGAGCCTTCTCGCGATAGCCAGAGGCGTCCATTTTCTGTGCCAGTGCATTTTGTAGCCTGCGTGTATGTACGAGAGACATGTTACTGATAAGATTGAGCAACATTGAAACATGTGGAGGATCCTTTTGCTGTCGAAAATGAACCAAGAAGACAAGTACACTTACTTTTGAATTTCGTCTTTTTTCTTCCTTAACTTTTCACGTTCAGCATCTGCATTTAAGGCTCCTTGGAGCTGAAGGTACACAGACAAGTCTTTGTTGACAACAGCAGTTGCACAATCAGCTGGAGTTTCATCGTTCTCTGTCAGGATCTGAAAGTACCAATAACAGATCAGTGCTTTCGTTCAAGACCTTTTAACTCAGGTGTATTTAATACTGTTTGAGGTCACAAAAATCCATTTAGGCTTCAGCATAAATTCCAATCCATAAATATAAACTGATTGTAGATGATGAAAGGGAAAAGATATTTCTGGAAAAATAACACATAGTCATACAAAAGTTTTAAGGCATAACCTTGAGATCTGATATGGAAGAAAGAAACATGATTAGAGATTGATAGCATTGGATAGTGGCAGCGATCTCTTGCCCTCGGCAAAGTGCAAAAGCCGGACGTCTACAAAAAAATAAAAGAAAACATCAATAAGCTATTAGTCGATTTTGCAGAAGCAGGTTGATGAATCAACCAAGCAAATACAAAACACAGAGCAAAACAGATCACAGTATACATACCTTTCATTTGAATCCGTTGGTGGCTTCAGAGACCTTATTTTGTTCACAGCATCCAAGACAATGTCCATTTCATTTTCAAGCCCACCATTACTCCATTCCTATCATAAAGAACCATATGTTCCCGTGGGTGATAAGTAATACTCTTTCCTCAAATCATAATTGAACATTTCCTATAAGAACAATCTTCTTTAGGACACAGGTATTACCTCAACAATAGATGGATACTCTGAAATCATAATCGAATCTTTCCTACAAGAATCTTTGGGCTGTGGAAGACGCTGCCAGAGCTCTTCTGTTACATAGGGCATGAATGGGTGGAGCAGGCGCAGACCAGTCTCCAGGCAAATCCACAGGGTATCTCTGGAGGCAGCTCTTGCTGACTCAAACTCTTGAGAATCGTTGAAGAAGTAAGGTTTGATAGCTTCAATAAATACATCACATAGCTGATACTGCCACCACGAGTATATAGCAGATGTTGCATCAGACAATTTGTATGCTTCTAAAGAAGTAACGGCTTTCCCAACAGCCTTGTTAAGCACTGAGAGTATCCACTTGCAGATTGGTGGCATAAGAGACACATCAACAGTTGCCAGTGGAATGTAATGATCACCCAGTTTGCCCATGGCAAAACGGATGGCATTCCATAATTTGTTGCACCATTGTCTGTATCCAACCACCCTCTTGATATCAAGATTTATCCTGTCAGACTGAGGGGGGCAAGAGATTGTTTAAAAGCATGAATAAAATACATTATACATGAAAAAAGTAACTGGGTGTCATAAGAACCTGGGAAGTGTACGATATCAGTGCAAAGCGGAGGGCATCGGTACCACATTCTGCTATGCCATCAGGAAAATCCTTCTTCTTCCCATCTCTTGCGATGTTTAGTTCATTTGGATCCAGATTGCCTTCTTCCAAACGTTTCAGAAGACCATCGAGTGACATGCCATTTATCACCTCAAGAGGGTCAACAACGTTACCAAGTGATTTTGACATCTTTCGGCCATGTGCATCCCGAATCATAGGATGTAAATAAACCTGAGAAGAGAGCACATGGTTATTGATCATCAGACAAGAGATGATTAGGAAATATACTTGACTAGACTGTTTGTTTGGTACACATGCGGTACATGGGTGACTTGCTAATTGAGCTAAAAAAATAAAAGAACAATTTGCAGCGAGAAAAAAAAAGGAATATTGTGGCTTCATGAATTTATAGACTGCAACAGAAATGCAGAGACCACGGTCTGCTAATGACTGATGTGACCAAAGCATGTGAACAATATATGTTAAATACCAGTGTAACCTGTAGAGATGAAGGGCGAAGCAAACCAGTATGGAATGATCTAAAATGGGCATGTCCTTATTTCATCTAACAAACTTCTAATAACTTGATTAAACATCCACAGTATTGTGGGTAGATTGACCATTGCTCTAGCATGTGTCTCTTCTTGATCAGATTATAATGTTTGTTTACATAAATTAACCACATGAAGGGACACAAAAGGCGGTAATAGGATTTGAATAGAGTACCTAACATGAACAAATAGACTGCTAAGGAAAAGAAGACTGATGTTGTACCTTCTGAAATGGAACATCCCCACCAAGTTGCATTCCCATCATCACCATCCTTGCTACCCAAAAGAAGAGAATATCAAGTCCAGTTTCGAGTACTGATGTAGGGTAGAAAGCACGGAGGTCAGCAGTATCAGATGGCCATCCAAGTACTGTTAAGGGGAAAAGACCAGATGAAAACCATGTGTCCAGCACATCAGGGTCTTGATCTAGACGAAATTTCGTTCCTGGATACTTTTTCTGTGCCTCAAGGTATGCATCGTTTTCATTTCTTGCGACTATCCAGCGATCATTGTTGGAACCAAGGTTTTTATCCAGGTCATCTTCTAGTGTGACGTACCATGCAGGTACACGATGTCCCCACCAAAGTTGCCTCGAGACACACCAATCACGTATATTTTCAAGCCATCTGCAAAGACAGCAATAATGGATAGGTCATTTATTTCAGATTTATCTGATTCATTTGACATTATAATTACAAGTGACAACACATTGTATGTAATACCTGTACCAGTCTTGCTCATACTGCTGGGGAATAATTTCAATCTTTTTTGACCTTACAGCATCAAGACCTGCCTTGGCCATGGTGCTGCAGTTAACAAACCACTGTGGTTTTATCATAGGTTCCACTACATCATTAGTCCTTGAACAAACGCCCAAACTCATTTCATTCTTCTTTGTGTCCTTATACAACCCCTTAATTACAAGAATGAAAAATGTTACAATCAAAATCCATATATAAAACAAGAAGGCAAAGACGGATGTCTTAAAAAAATGATGAAACTATCAAATAAGCTATCCATAATTTCCAGTGTGAAGGGTATATGTAAGATATGAGATTCAAGAAAAATCATAATTATGGATAGCCAATCCCAACCTTAATACCATACCTGATGCAATTGCTAATTTCAATAGAATCAATATTTATTGAAATTAAATAAAAAGCTGTTTTCAGTACTAATGCTGGACTGAAAGCAATTCATGCAGGAACATAGTCTAATGCGACTCATAATGATTGTTTTCTTTGCACAACACATTACAAAATAAATACGTAAAACATGATTATGGCACAACAAATCATGGTATTTCACTATTATTATTTTCACTTTGTTAGATTATGCACGCAATTCCACATATTAAAATGCATACATTCATAAAAAGTGATTGATAATCAGCTATTTTCAGATACTTTTTTAATGGATAGTCAAGCAAATCCAGTAATAATACCTTTTCCTTCAGTGCCTCAATAACAGCAACTCGAGCGGCAAATCTTGGCATTCCATCGAATTGTGCACCTCCATTGCTATTTATTTTTCCATCATCTGTGAATATATTGATGAATTCAAGGTTATGACGCTTTCCAACCTCAAAGTCATTTGGATCATGGGCAGGAGTAATCTGCATTAAAAAACAGCAAAGAACAATACAGTCTAAGAGGATAGATATGAGGAAGGGACAGGTAGGTACAATATAAGATGATAAAAAGGTAGTCCTCAGCAACAGGTCTTACCTTGACAGCCCCAGTGCCGAAAGTGGGATCAACTAACTCAGCATCACAGATTATTTTGAGTTTTCGTCCATTGAAGGGGTGGACTGCATATCTTCCATGCAGATGCTTATACCTTGCATCTTCAGGGTGAACAGCTATTGCTGTATCACCCAGCATTGTTTCTATTCTGGTGGTTGCTACAACAATCTCACCAAGTCCTTCCTCAAGAGGATATGCAAAAGATATCAATACACCAAACTGTACATGCTTGGCATAACCAGGGACCTTTAACATAGTTTCTTCTTTAAGATCAATATGATCAACCTGACAAAACAGTATTTTCCATCAGAAAATCATCTAATCATGTGTACAAAGGATCATAAAGTCTATCATAAATAATATAAAGTTCCATCAACCTCAATGTCAGAAATTGCAGTTCGAAGTGTGCAATCCCAATTCACTAGGCGATAATCTCTGAAAAGGAATAAACAATTCATAAGATGTAACAACTAGGTTGCCAGCTGGAAAACAGGAACAGGTAAAGTATTGTAGCAAATTGAACTGTGGAATATTTCATTCTAACACTCAAATAAGAAGTGTGAGGAAACTGACCTATATATCAGACCTTCCTTGTGTAACCTGACAAAAGCTTCAGTTACGGCTTTTGATCTTGGCTCATCCATTGTAAAAGCCTGATGCCAAGTATGAATTGAAGTTACTATGTGTTAATATGCATGGTTCAAGCACAAGACATGTTTTTCCCCCAAACTAAAATAAATAGGTATGTTACCTCACGGGACCAATCAAGTGAAGCCCCAAGCCTGCGCAATTGATTCAATATAGTACCACCATATTGATCTTTCCATTTGAGTACCTGTTTGTAAGACGATAAAGAAATGGAATAAGCAAACATCAAACCTAAAAATGATACATCAAGAGCAGGATTAATAAGGAATCAGAAAAGGCAGATAACACATTCATTTCAGAACATGGTGGTAACTATGATGTTTCAGAACCACAAAGGAGACTGAGTCCATTATTAACGGTAAAATAACGTACAGAGAAACAGTTGGCCCACATATAATCATATGTCATGAAAAAGAAGTGCTTACTTCAGAAACAAAATTTTCACGCCCTATGTCATGCCTTGTCAGCTTCCTTTCACGCATAAGCTTCTTTTCTACAACAACCTGATGTAAATGAGAACATATGTCAAAATGAAGCACAAAAAAAAAATTTGATGTACTCTGTTGTCCAAACAAGAAGTCTGAACTACAAATGCAAGTTAAATCATATACGAGTTGAAATGAGCAAAAATACAGTATTAATTTGCTCAAGGGAATAGAAGCGACAAAAATGCTATGGACTATGCAATTAATGAATGAGCAATTGCTAAACAGTAAATTTCAAATCCAAAAGTATAAAATGTGATTCAAACACTATTTTAAAAGTTTCACTAAAAATGCAGAAAAGGGTTTTATTGACATGTACCAACAACCTTGTTGAGGATTTCTTAATGGTAGTACATTGTTAGTTATATCATTGACAGCATGGTCAATACATGTTTGTTCCACAACTTGAATGGCAAATTCTATCATCTGAAACCCTATGTTTCATCATATAAACATCATCTGATAGTAAACAAATTCCTAAATGCATACCTGCGTAGCAATGCCAGCATGGTCCACTCCAGGGACCCACAGAGCATTGTAGCCTGACATCCTACGCCAGCGTATCATAGCATCCTGCATTGGTTACAAAACCATTGCATAGTCAATGTCTATACCATTAACATGGCATAACGATCTCTGCAAACCAAAAAAGAAAAAACAACACCTCTATAGCCACAGTAAGTGCATGGCCGATGTGAAGAGCTCCAGTCACATTTGGAGGTGGCAGAACCTGAAAAGAAATAACTCAACTCTTTGTTGGAAGCTAACCAATGTTTGATAATATAAAAGCACTACAGTGATGTCGAAAGATGGAGCAAGCTAAATCAGTTTCAAGCTTATCTTGCACAACTGTTCAAGGGCATGAATCACTTACTATAACAAATGGTGGTTTTGTGCTTGCAGGATCTGCCCCAAAATATCCTGATGATTCCCACCAGGCATACCATCTGCATACAACAAAAGAAATCATGCAGTTGAGCCAAACATTTCCAATGCTAGGAATCATGAAATCAACAAATGCCAAGAACTAATCAAGCATCTTACGATCTCTCAACTGCACTTGGACTGTATTGCTTGGCCATCTGAGGTGCGAGCAATTTCTTCCGCCCATTAGGAGTGTCTGGGTCTATGAAATCCTGTGGATTTTCATCCTCCACAGCTTTCTTCCTTTGTTTTTTCTCAGTCTTCTTTGCTCCGTCTGAGGCTGCTTGTGCCTAGGTCATATCCAGCAAGCATTTCATTTACTATAGACGTCTGGATCATCTGCTTAGTCATAAACAGATTATAGTACTATATTCGAACCTGGAGCCTAGCCGCCTCCTTTTGTTTTGCCTTAAGTTTTTTCTCTTCTTTCTCTTTTGCCTGAGATCATAACATTTAACCCATAAATGATTATAACATACACGATAACAAAACAGCAGCCTAATCTCATAATTCAGATAATTTCTGACTTTGTGAAGTTAGTGTCAAGTATGATCTAGCTACCGTTTTCAGGCCATCCAATCACCAATTAACCCGTTTGAGCCAAGTCAAAAGTCTGGGAAAATAGTACAGAGAGCAATTCAAGACAAAATTTGATTGGTACCTTTAGGTCTTTTTTCAGCTTCTTTTGTAACTCTTTCTCATCAAGTTTCTGCGAGTGAATAGAATAAGTTGCTAAGTTGAACAAATAAATAAATAAATACAGTTCAGACTGCGCAAGGTGCCAAGTACTCCAGGAGGACCCTTTTCCGTGAGACAAGGCGAGTTAAGTGAGTACACGAACCTTCTCCTCAGCAACCTTCTCCGCCCCCTGCGCATCAGGTTTCTGCACAAAACCACACCCAAATCAGTCTCACAAACAGAGAGAAAGGATCCCCACGAGTACCAGCAGCGGATGGACGGGTTGCTCGATCGGTGCCCCCTTTCTTACTTTGTCCATGCTTCAGATCAAGCCGGCGGGTTGGCTCTTCTCTGCGCCGCTGCCGCCGGCAGCAGGAAGGGTGGGATACGGACAGTGGAATACGGAAGGGTTTAGGGTTTAAACAGGTGCGGACGGAGGTCGCCGGTGGGGGAGGAGGAGCGGCGGCCGGTGGGCGCGTGCGTGTGCGGGCGGCGGCGGCCGACGGGCGCTTGCGCGTGCTGACGGCGGCGGGCGCGACTAGATGAGACAGAGGAGAGATGCGGAGCAACCAGCGGCGGCGGCGGCGGCGGCGGCGGCGGATATGCAGGAGAGACAGAGCAAGGATTGGTGTTGGGGACTTGGGCTTTGGGCTGTTTGATGGGCCTTTTTCTAAGTCCATTTATCTCCGACCGTCTTTTTGTTCTCTACTAGTGATGATTTGATGGCGACTCCGCGGCGACTTCGACGGTTCGCCTCCCGGCCGTTCCCGACGGCCGCCGCCGTCGCCGGCTACCAGCCTGTGCCGGTGGCGGCCAACGTCTGTGCGCCGGTTTGACTCTTCCCTCCTCTCACCTTTTCTCCTCTTTCTCCCAAACCCCAGGTCTATTTTCTTCTCACTTGGTCACCGGGCTGGTGGAGATCCGTTTTCTTCGTCGTTCGGTCGCTGGTTTCTGAGGATCCGGGTCTGGTGTTTTGGACTGTAGATTAAATATCTAGTTTAACTAGGGTGTGTTTCCCGTTAGGGTTAGGTTTCCCGATGGTCCTGGTGACCTTCGGTACTATTGTCCCTCTAAGATGAGGTTTTGTTTACCGGTTGTTGCTCTGGTTTTCCATTCCCCCTTTTGGGGTCTTTGGTGTTCGTCGTTCCGGGTCCGCTATGGTGGTGACAGGCGACGGATTCCGAGTTGCAGACGAGGACTTGGTCGCTGGCTTCGTGCCGAGGCGTTCAACGATCTAAGTCTACGGCTGTTTTCAGCCATACCACTCCTGACCTTTAAAAAATATGTTGTCCGGTTTGATTTATCGGTTATCGGCTTCGAGCTGCCTCCTTGGAGGTCCATGGTGGATTTCCGAGCAGCGGTGGAGCTGGAAGGCATCAACGAAGATCGTGAGTGATTTCTCAAAGGAGTTTCACTATAATTTTTTTTTATTTGGAAAATCCTTTGTAAGGAAATGAATGTTATCAATATATAAAATCAATCCTGGCTCCATTTGAGCCAGTTTTCCTTAGAAAAAATACTAGTGATGATTTGATATTGGGCCGTCTAATACTCAGTTAGAAAAAAAATACCCAGTTCAAAATTCTCAATAAAAATACTCAATTGGACCGGACACTACGATGCATCTGCGTGACGATAGCTTTGCGTTCGAGTGCTCGTGCGAACAGATAAGCCTTTCTTAATCCTTTTTTCGGACTGTGCAACTTTGAATAAAAAACTTGTAAACTAACTACAACCTCGATATAAAACTTGTCTGTATCCAAGATTGTTTAAAAATAATTAAATTTGAAATTTTGAAAGTTAATTATTTTTTTACTCTGAGGGGCGCTTTGGAATGTTGCATCTATCTATACTCTTACTCTCGTATACCATTTCTCGCCCCCAGATTGAGCCATGTCATCAACATTTCTCGGTCGTCCGATCGACCGCATACTCTTATTCTCGTATACCATTTCTCGCCCCCAGATTGAGCCATGTCATCAACATTTCTCGGTCCTCCGATCGACCACACGGACGGCCCAAATCAACCGAGCGATCGTCATTTTTCAAAAAATCCCTCGCACTTTGTTGAAATATGACCCGTCGTCCATCCTCCTCTCTTAGTTTTTCTTGCAAAAAAGACCTCAAGCTTCTCTAAAATACCAGATCGGCCTAGCCAACTCCGTTTTGCAAAAAAACTCTAAAATTTGTTGAAATATGACCCATCCTCCTCTCTTAGTTTTTCTTGCAAAAACGACCTCGAGTTTTTTCAAAATACCAACACCCGCCCGGCCATTTCATGGGCCGAAACGGCACTGCGCACGCGTACATGGGCTAGATTTGGCCCAAATCGTCCTCTCCTTTTTGGGTGCCTTTTATTAAAATATACAAAGTCCTGGATTTATTTATTTCATACAAATTTAATCAAACCTCCTAAAATCATAAAAAATTTTATGTCGTTTCTCTACGATGTACTCTATTTAGAAAAAAATTAAACTTCAAAACCAAAGAATTTTGAAATGACTAAAAATAACCTCTTCTAATTAACAAATAAAATTTCCATCTGATTTTGTCTTTTCTTCAGAGCTTCCTAACCCGTGCAACTGCACGGGGTTCTAGCTAGTTTTCAGGGAAATGCTACAAGATTTTCACATGAAAAACACAAGAAAAACGAAAAAAAAAGAATCCTATGCTTCAAAGGGGGCCTAAACAATTTCAAATAAAGAACCTATCAACTACAAAGTTGTAGATCGTATCAAGATCTATATTTTTTACACAAAGTTTTTATTTATCTAACTTCATAGAAAAGTTATGAGTTATTTCTAATGCATCTACTTTTAGATAGGTGTGTCTTAAGAGTGTCATAACCGATAGACTCTTATGATGTCCAACTCTCCTAATAATCGTTATTAGAGACGTACTTCACCATCTCAAATTATAGTTCGTTTGACTTTTTTTGACTTTAAATTTGACCGCTAGTCTTATTCAAAAAATCTGAGCTAAATTAGTTAAAGTTTGGTCATTCTCGAAGATCTTTTGTTAATAAAGTAAACCATAACAAAATAAATGATATTTTGAATAAATTTTTGAATAAGACGAGATGGTCAAACTTGAGACAAAAAGTCAAACAAACTATAATTTAAGACAGATTAGTATATTGTAGGAAAAATTCATTTCTATCAATCGGGTAAATAGTCATTTAGCAGAGGCGGTCTCCTTAGAATGTCTCTGACCATTTATAGCTTCCACACCCGCATATATACAAGTACTATAATTTTGAAGGTTCCACTTGTCTATTCACATCAATCAAGAGATCCTTCTTAAAAAGTTGTAAAATCCAACCACCTTAGAAAAAATGTGAAAAAATAATAATCAAGCATCCTATAAAAATTTAGTCCAATTAAACGCATCATACGGCTTAGCAAATATACAGAATCATCACTGGGTTCCTCCGACTTGCGGCATCTGCGGGAACCATGATCCGAACCATCGGGAACACGGGTACACGGTGCAGAAGGTCTGCATGGCCGTCATGAGCAGCAGCACGACGGCGGCGAGCAGCGTGAGGATCCGCCACGACCTGAACACGTACTTCTTGAGCAGCTTCTGCGCGCGCGGCGCCGCCCGCCGGCTCCGGTGCGCGTTCACCTCCCGTATCGCGGCGTCCAGCCGGGGCACCTTGCCCAGGCGCGTGGCCCGGCACATGCCGTTCCACATGTCGGCGGCCTCCTTGTCGCTCTTGAGGTGGTTCACCACCACGCCGCTCTGCACGAGGATCTTCACGTCCTTGGGCGTGTCGATGATGCCGTTCATCAGCTCCGTGTACCGCGCCAACACCAGGGGCCCGCGCACGGCCACGGCCTCGTACGCCACCAGGTTGCGCAGCACCACCTCCGTGTTGCCGTCCAGCGTGATGATCGGCAGGCTCAGGGTCGCCGCCGCGGCGTCGAAGGAGATCCCCGCGATGCCCTCCGGCGCCGGCACGAACCGGACGCCCAGCCGCGCCATGGTCGCCACCGACGGGATCATGATCTCCTGCGCCAGCGGCGAGCTGATGATGCTGCCAAAGTTCACGTTCTTGAGCCGCGCCTCGACGTCCGTGGACGCCATCAGCTTGGTCACCATCGGCGCCAGCGCCGATAGCAGCGGCACCTTGCGCATGATCTTCCCCGGAAGGCTCGACGCCATGCTCATCGGCCGGGAGATGAGGTTCTTCCGGATGAACCGGACGGGCGCCACGTCGAGGCTGGACACCTGCACGCACGCCTGCTTCACCTTGTCGTAGTCCGGCAGCTGCTGCGACGGGTGGAGCATATCGATGGTGAACTCCTCGGGCACCATCGGCGGCGGCTCCCGGCCGCCGTCGTCTCCATCGAAGACCGTCGCGTCGGGGACGAGAAAATGGTAGAGGAGCTCGAGCATGTGCGCGTGCCTGGCGACGTCGGCGGCGACCAGCTCCGCGGTGGTCTTGATCGGGGACACCTCCTTGATGAAGCGGTCGAGCACGGCGTGCAGCGCGTCGGCGGCGGCCTTGGGAGGGTGGCGGAGCGCGAGCGCCTGCGAGAAGAGGAAGAGCGGGAGCTGGTTCTCCAGCATCATGGCGTCGCGCACGGTGGCGTTGATCCAGTTGGTCGCCGACGACACCATGTCCGTCACCTCGTCGCGGTGGTAGCTCTCGAGGAAGTCGAGGAGGAAGCACGTGTCAATGGCCATCATCCATGCCAGCGTCTGGTCGCTCAGCTCCAGGAACCTGTGGTACACGTAGTGCACTAACAATCAATCACTGCACCTTAGATGATGGACGGGACGTGCACACACACGACGTACAAACAAATGTACCTGTGGTAGGGCGCCCGGATCTTGTCCTGGTCCAGGAGCAGCTGCTGCACGAGGTGGTCGAACTTTCGCCCCTCGGCGAAGAGCTTCTCGGCGCGCTTGGCGGCGGCGAGCTTGTATCTCTCCATGTCCCTGAGCTCGGGGCGGCCGCAGTGGTAAGGTCCCAGCGCGAAGTGCTGCGGCAGGTACGCCTCGGGCCTCGTGGCCCTGAGCACGCGCGGCACGTCGAACACCTTGACCGCCGCGGCGCCCAGCGCGTCGGCGGCTTCCCGCTCCAGGCTCTGCCGCACCCGGCTGAGCCACCGGTCCTCGTCGAAGTGCAGCCCCGCGCTCGCCGCCGACGACTGCACGAACCGCGCCCGCGCCTGCAGCTCCGACAGCGACATGGTGGCGGATGGGCGCCGATCTGGATCTCGATGGATCACTCTCGTAGTCTTGTTGATCCGCTGTTTGATCTCGCTGTTGTGCAGTGTGTGCAGTCGTTTGTTTGCTCCAAGTTGCTGGGATGGCTCTCTGGCTATGGCTAGCTAGCTATAGAGAAATGGAGCATGGGAAGGAGCTGGTGAATTGGTTAGGTGTAGGTCACAAGTCATGCCCGGACCCCCCGCCATGGGATGCGACGAGCTGCTGCTGTTATATAGTAACTACCACCAGTGTGGTGCTAAGCGCAAGTGGGTGTGGTTAGAAGCTGGTAAAAGAGATTAATTAGCAGGCAGGCAGGCAGGCACATCACATCACGCGCGGAAGCGTGAAACATATGCATGTGGAATTAATGTGATAGTCGTCGAGATGCATGGAGGAATATATGAACTGTAAAGCTGCTGGTCGTCGTCGTCGCCGAGTGAAGAAGAAAGCGGCAAGAAAGGCTTATATATATTGCCAACGCTAGATGGTGCAATGATGAACTTGCGCTGTCAGTGTAATGTGCATACATGTACGTTCGTCATGATGAAGTGATCACTACTGCTTGCCTAATGATCATGCATATTTTATATTGTTGGGTAGAGAGGTCGATCCACTACCGGAAAACTGAACTTTGCCGTGTATCTTAAACTTTATCGTGACACACGGCAAAGTTAAATTTTGCCGTGCGTGACACACGGTAAAATACTGCACACGGCGTTTTACCGTGTGTATTGCACACGGCAAAGTCTATTTTGCCGTGTGCAATGCCAAGCCACACGGCAAAGTTGGCCGTGCCGTTACGGTGTCCACCCGCCGTCAAACTTTGCCGTGTGCCACGCCAAAACACACGGTAAAATAAATATTTTGCCGTATGCAGTAAAAAACACACGGCAAAATATAATATTTTACCGTGTATTTTTTACTACACACGGCAAAATATATTATTTTGCCGTGTGCTTTTAGGCCTGGCACACGGCAAAGTATATTTTGCTGTGTGTCTTTAATTGCACATGGCAAAATATTTTTTTTTGATTTTAGGTCTAAATTTTTTTGAAGCTTTCTCACAGTATGTATGACTTATTTTTAAAATATGATCCATTTTTGACTTTTTAATATATTTAATTGATTTATTTCATTTCATTGATTTTTTTAAAATATTTCAAATATGAACTGCAGCTACATGGAATAATGAAATTTGGTCTTTTAAAAAATAATATTTATGATTGTTGGTGTATGTTTTGGTCATGTCCAGGAGGTCGCATGAAATCTTGACCATCTAGTTGACGTAACATGTCGAGACACGTGCGGAAAAAGTGATTTATAATCATATAAAATCCAAACGAAGGCCAAAATTCACGAAACTTGGCGAGTTGTCGTGTCATCGTATGTGTAGTCTACGATAAAAGATTGAGAAGATTTCGAGTAAGTTGTGAAGTTCGATGTATAAAACCCAGACATCTCCACATATAATGCTAGCATACAGAGTTCATCGACCATCCACGTTCGTCCACCGATCCTCGTTGCGCATCAAGAGTTTGTCCCCCTTCATCGCCGAAGAAGAAGGTAAAGGTTCAGGGTGTTGGCCATGGTGACGTTTATGTGTTGGCGGCCTTCGTGCCGGAATTGTGGATGTGTGGGCCATCATGCCTTTAATGTGGACGTCGGCCATCGTGTCGGCTATTTTTGCAGGTTTTGAAACCTACCCGTACAAGGGAGGTTCTGTCGAAATTTTCATCGTATAGTGATGTGTTTCTTTTTTTGCAGTGCACGACCTGTCGGAGGCGAATCGGAGCACCTAGGCGACCCTAGGTATAACCTCTCTTTTCGTATGTTTGTCGTAGTCCGCGCGTAACCCAGTTAGGCGTCTCTCGTCCGAAAGAGATACGGATGCAGGTATGCATGACTTTGCATATTTTGGACCGTATCTGTTTCGGATTGTCCATGTTTTTTGGACAGCTCGTGGATGCACGGATGAGTTAGCTTCCATGGTCTGCTCGTGTCCAAGAAGGAGTTTCGGTATCACCCCTGTTGTTCTCCGGATACATACTCTCCCTTGCAGGACGTGTATCGGGAGAACAGCGGGGAGGTGCTGCCGAAATTTTGTCTCGGATAGGAGCGGACCATGGAAACTAACTCATCCGCGCATCCACGGGTGGGATTAGGACCTATCCTTACCTATTAGACAGTAGGGACACCACATAGATGCAATTGATAGTCACATTACTTCTTGCCGTTGTTTCTTGCAGGTTGGAAACCTCCCGGTGCAGGGGAGATGCTGTCAAAATTTTTAATTTTGAGTCTAACATATGCAATCTCTTCTCTTTTGTGCAGCCTCCTTTGACGGGTTCAAACTTTCCCGCAACGGTGTCACCGGCGGCTGATGCCATCAACCCTTCACCGCAATCCGGTCCACCACCGAGGCCACAGTTGCAGTCTCTGTCGCCGCCGTAGTAGGGATGTAGAACTGTTTGATGTTCAACATGTAATAATAAACTTGTGATGTTGAACTTTGATGGACTTAATAATGAAGTTGTGATGTTGAACTTTGGTGGATTATCGATGGATTTCTGATATATGTGTGCTTTTGATATATAATACATGTTGCTTATATATATATCATTATTGATGTACTTATATATATATAAATATATATAAGAAAATAAAAAACAATTTTGCCGTGTGCCTTTGGGGATAGCACACGGTAAAATATTAGAAAATTTTGCCGTGTGTCTTGGTTGGCACACGGCAAAATATTAGAAAACTTTGCCGTGTGTCTTGGTTGGCATACGGCAAAATATTAGAAAACTTTACCGTGTGTCTTGGTTGGCATACGGCAAAATATTAGAAAACTTTGCCGTGTGTCTTGGTTGGCACACGGCAAAATATTAGAAAACTTTGCCGTGTGCCTTGGCATACGGCAAAATATTAGAAAACTTTGCCGTGTGTCTTGGTTGGCACACGGCAAAATATTAGAAAACTTTGCCGTGTGCCTTGGTTGCCACACGGTAAAATATTAAAAAAGTTTGCCGTGTGCAGTGTTAACACACGGCAAAATATTAGTTAACGGTCGTCGGCGTGACGGAAGAAAAAACTTTGCCATGTGCCAAGCCACGCATACGGCAAAGTTTCTATATATTTTACCGTGTGCAACACACGGCAAAGAAATTTTGCCATGCAGAATTTTACCGTGTGCACTTTACCGTGTGTTACACACGATAAAATATTTTACCGTGTATAATCCTGCCTTTGCCGTGTGTACTTACACACGACAAAGTCCCGGTCTGCAGTAGTGATCAATAGGCCCGCAGACAGGCCACAGAGTTCGTGCGTGGATAGACACTGCAGACGTGGAAAGGCCAGGGCCCAGGGGATAATGGTATGGTTAATGCAGCGCACGGCAGAAGGACAACCCGATCGACGATCGATTAGAGTAAGTATTGGGGAATAATAATCAATCAAGTTTGAAGAGGGCTTGATGATGGCATGCTGAGGTACCAGCAAGAAAGACGACGAATTAGAACATCCAGGAGTGTATCTAGCTATTCCGATTTCAGAATTTCCTTCTGAAACAAGAGGATCCCATTCAGAATCAGTGGTGGGTCTAGAAAATTAAGATAGAAAGGGACTTGTCTCATACTATCTTCTGTTATACAGTACCTCTAGTCCCCTAGCTTCTTTTTCTGATCTTTCTTGGGTACCAATCTATAGCGGAGCTTAAAAGGGTCTCTGTACTTTGAGCAGCAGTAGTGGGGACTCCACCCCACCACAGTGCTAGGATTGGAGTCTGGCGCGCGGCTTTTGTTTTTCTGCCACTTGCAGTTAACTTTTGGATGACACACACAGATTAGGAAGTCGTCGCCATAATAAGAATTTGCCGTGGATAACGCAAACGAGATTTAAAAGGCCCTGAAGAAGACGACTTCACTTAGCTTTGAGTCTAGTATATATATACTCCAATAATATTAGATATGCCATTATTATGTGTGCTCAACCTACGTCGAGATTTAACTGCTGCTTAAATACAAAGATACGCAAGTCTTTTACGTATTCGAAAAAAAAAAGATTTAACTGCTGCACGAGACGGTGAAATGAAAGCGAGCAGCTGCTGCATCGATGATATTGGCCTATTTGGTTCTTGTATCACCTTGGCGTTACTCACATGAGCTCAGTCAGACTCAATTGATGAATCAGGCTGCTGAACTCATACAAGGCCGTTCTGTTTTGGACTTTGGTTGCTCCCTTTTTCTTTTTTTCATTTTTTCTGAGGCAAATGATTGCTCGTATTTGATCATCTTGGCTGATCGATCTGGACCTTATGGATCCATCCGACAAGTCATCGTCTCGTTCTCTACTGGACCCGCCGTTTGATCTATCGCTGCGCACTCGTTTGTTTGCTTCAAGTTGCTTGGGGCGGATGATGCATGGCATGGCTGGCTATGCTAGCAGCTACAGAGAAATAATGGAGCATGCAGCAGCAGCCAGCAGTTGGTATGTTATATTAGGTCAGGCGGCCATGCCCCGCCATGGGACCCGATGAGCTGCTAGCTGCTATATACTCCTAGTGTGCTGCTGATGAGAAGCGCAAGTGGGTGGTTACGAACTGGTAAAAGGGATTAATTAGTTAGTTAGGCGCAGCGCAGCACGCGCGTAAGCGTGAAACATGCTGCTTATGGGATTGATGTAATATATGAACTGTAAAGCTGGTCGTCGTCGCCGAGTGAAGAAAGCGGCAGGGACGATGGAGCTATATATATATATATATATATTGTATGTTTTGCCAACACACATCAAGTCCATTCACATCATGATGATGTGATCACTGCTGAGGAGAGAGATCGAGAGGCAGAGGCAGTTCACACTGCCCCAGCAGCAGCAGGGTTCGTGGATAAACACTGCAGACGTGGACGGGGACAGAGCGCGTGCTGCAGATGAAAGATGAGGTGCTGCGCTGGAGGAAGTCTTTCAACCCTAGCCAAGTTGCTGTTTCTGACATTGTCGAAATTTGATTCTTGTAACATAGGGCTAGATGTTTGTTAAACTGTTCTGCTCTTGACGCTGGCATCCGCAGTTGGATGCATCGGTTACGTTTGCTTTCTTATAAGCAGAGGTTACGCTCCATAAAAAAGGATTCCCTCGTTTCTGAAGGAAGTTCTGAAATCTGAAAAGGATTGGTGTCTGGCGGCTTTTGTTTTGTTTTCTTCTTGCAGGGAGAGTCGCAATTAACTTTGGATGAACGGACAAAGTCGTCGGCATATTTATAAGAATTTGGCGTGTATGATGGAGAAACGAAATTTAAAAGGGCCCTGATGATCAGCGATCCCCTGAAGAAGACGACTTCACTTGGGTCTAGTAATTAGTATATGTTAGTTATACCATCATCAAGTGTGCTCTTCGATGATAAACAAGCCTACACAATCGCTGCTACTCAAAAAAAAAAAAAAAAAGGCCTACCGCAATCTGCACTGTGATCTAATCTAACTGCTGCAGTGATTGTGAAATGAAAGCGACGCGGATGCTGGCCGCATCGATGAAAGATAGAGAACGTAACGACACAACGTGTTCCGGGTCGTCTCCGGCGGTCCGGCCCAACCCCTCCCTCCACGCTAGATCGGAGTAGATGCATGCCACCCCGGTCCGGCGGTCCTCGCCGGCGGGCGGGCGGCGGAGGCGGCTTCTCTCAGACACACCTCACACTCTCCCCAGTACGGATCGACTAGCTAGGCTGACACTGACCTGTCTTCCGGGCCTTCTCTCTGAACCTCTGGGACAAACTGAAACCTGACTCTGAAACCAGAAACGGTAACTACTCTCTGTTCTCGCTGGAATTATGGAAGAAGCTCATCAGCCCAAATCGTGAACCAAATCCTCTAGGAAGAAACTAAAAACTGAGTGATAAGACATTGAAAAATGTTTGATTACTGCCTCCGATCCGTCTAAACAAATACAATTCCACCTCAGTACTAACTCAAACTATCTCATACAGTATATTTTCATAACATAAGCGTTTAAATAAAATTACAAAAATGTTAATAGTTTGCCCTTAGCTATTGAAAAACGTTATTCAGAAAGGGTAAACTACGTGGTTCTGAGATCTTCGAGAATGATTTAAATTTGACTATTTTTTTAAATCTTTTGAATAAAATAAATAATTAAATTTAAGGTAAAAAAATCAAACGAACTATAATTTAAAATGAAGTAGCGTATATACTACTCCTCGAGGAAGCATATGGGACTCGATACGTCCAAATTTGAATATGTTTAATGTGAGAAAACAAAAATTAAGTTTGCTAAATGTGACAAGTAAGCTGCGCATGTGTTGTCGCCACTTTTGTCGACAGAAACAGCGTGTAAAGGCCGCAACTAACTAAGCCACACACTGAGAGAAAACTATTGTAGTGAAGTCACTCCCGTTCCGACTATTCCAGCTGAATCGGGATTGTCAGACATCATACATCATACATCAATAATATTCTTTGCTCGTGTGTTGTTAGGTTCATGGCCGCGTGGTCAGATTACAAGTGGGGCGGGCTCTTACCTCAAGCCGTATGCCCTCCCCGTAAACTTCTGCTTTGTGGCTATTGTGGCCCAGCCACAATTAGTTTCTGGCCCTGTGTTTTTACCCGCAAAGCCCGTTGGGCAAAAGAGATAGTCCGCAAAAAACCGCAAGAATCTGCAAGCTTGAGTCCACTTCTTGACAATCGCACCTCCCGAGCCCTGCTGCTATCGTCGTCATCAGGCGTCGCCCTACTCCGGTCTCGAGTTGGCCCTCGGTTTCTTGTTGACAACTGGATGCACGCGCACGCCAGGCATCCCCCATGCCAGCGCTGGGCGCTGGCTGCGGCCGCCACCCGCCGCGGAGGACGCCATCACGGAGGACGCCGCCGGAGTTGAGAAACGTGTCCATGTCCCGATTTACGAGTTGTTCTCCGCCTTTCAGTCCATGATACCGGAGACGTTCGATGGCCGCGCCGCTAGGGTAATGAACGAAGCCGGATTAATCTTCCACCCCATCGCATGGTGTGTGCTGACGCGCTGCAGCCGCTTTGGTGGTGGTGGTGGCGGCGGCTGCGGCAGCGGCAGATGGAAGGACCTCTTCTGGGCAGTGCAGCCCATCGCCTAGTGGACGCACGATTCTAGACGACGTCGAGGCCGAGCTAGCGCTAGAAGCCGAGAAGCTCGCGGCCAGCCGGTGCGTGCTGAGAGAATATGGGTACATGTCCAGCGCGTCGATACTCTTTTGTGTTGTGCTGGACGAGCTCAGGAGGAAGCCGGCGGGGGGCGTCATCCTCGTCAGCATGTGTCCTTGCGGACATTAGCGGGCTTGAAACGTTTGTCCACCAGTCCCACGGCCATTCACGACAATAGCGTTGCGGCTGGCGGACTCTCGCAAAGCCCGCTTCATAGCTTGGAGGACAACTTAGTAGCTAGTGGACAGTCCATAACCTGCCCCGCCTGCAACGTGACCACGTGGGATAGATTGGACCTGACGCCTGACGGGCCTTGCTTGTTTGAGCACAACCGCGAGGATTCCAAACATGGATCGCCGGACCGGCTTCACATATATACTCTAATCCTGATTCTTTTGATACTCTCCATTCGACGTGTTCGGCAGGTATGTTTTCGGCTGAATCCGGCCAGTGCTGGTATATTCCCTCTCACGCGGCACTTTAGAAACAGCCAGCATCAGCCGACTCGTACACCAGCCGAACTAGTTAATTATCTAATAATCATGATTTTAGCCGCTACTAATAATTCTACTCCGGCTGGGTCCCGGCCTCCCTGGAGACCCGGACGGACTACTAGTGAAATGTTTATAGAGTACTAGTAGTACAGTGGAAAGCAATGCAAAGTTATTACGTGACGGGACGGGTAGCGCAACTACACGCACGTCGCAGTGCACCTCGCGCGGAAATCGTTATCTGCCCACCTGACATCGTGCCACACGTTGCACGTAAAGTCATGAACGACCACACTGACACCGCGCGACGCGTCCTTCCTACGGAGCACTCTACTACTCTAGTACAACGAATGGAGATGTTTTTTCAAAGATTCTAACCATGGACTCGGGATTCAGGAAGCAAAAATGCATGTTAGGCCTGGACCGCCAGGAATATACCACGGAGACGTAGGGCTGCCACCGGGTCACGGCACTATCAGAAAGAAGCAGAAAAATGATAACCCAGACTGATTTTTTTTCTTATTTTTTCAAATATATTTACATTTTGACATCTGGAGGTTCATTTTATTTTATGAACCCCCAGGCGTGCTAACATGAGCATTGGCGCCGAGCTTACAGTCTTGGCCACATGGGCCTTGGCACTAAGATCTATGGTGTGACGTTAGATATAGCGTCATCGTGGCGCCTACATGGACAATGGCTTGACACTGATATCTATGGCGCCATAGATCATATGGCACCAAGGTTGACGTTTTGTGCTTTGGCGCCACGCTCAACGTTTTAGACCTTGGCACCAACTGCTTGTGTCCACTTCTTGACAAGGTTTTGGCTAATTTTAGGGTTTTGTAGGGCACAAACTAATCTACAACTTTGATTCAAGGTCAAACACCTGATCTCGTACAAAAACGGGGGGGCCAGCCCCACTAGCCCCTGGCAGGGCTTGGAGGTGGTCGGGTGGTTAGGGGGGCGGTCTTGGAGGTGGGCGTAGGGGTGACAAGGATGGGGCAAAGGCGGGTAAGGAAGGTGTCGGGGCAGATCGCAGAGCTGGTGCAGGCTCCGCCACGAAGAGTCTTGGGCGCTTGTGGATAGGTTGCCGGCGCGAAAGGGTGAGAGGGACGAAAAAGATTGAGAAAGGAGAGAAAGAGACCGAGAGAGAAGGGGACAAAGAGGAATGACACGAGAAGCCCTCTGGCCAAGATCCATGGTGTTAGGCCATAGTGCCGAGACATGTTACCTCGGCGCTAAGACCATGACGTAGGGCCCATAAAATAAATTCAAACTCCTAAGGGTCTAAATGTTTTTTTAAATGTAATCTAAAATGTAAAAAAATGGGCGGGTTGAGTCTGTTTGTTGGGCTGCACACGCCAATAGGTTGAGCTATCTCTCTTTTTTGTCTTGACAAAAGCTTTTTTTGGAGAAACTGGCACCCTTTATTAATTCATCGAAACAATATTACATACACCATCAGGTGGTGACAGAAACCAAACATGTCTACCCGGAGCCATTGACACCGCGCTCCTTGCTAATCTATGTGCATCCTCATTCGACAATCTTCTTTCATGGATGAACTCCACATGAGAGAAGGTTGCTTTTGTCGCCTTGATCTCCTTCACAATTGAACCATACAACCCCATCCCCTCTCCATGAATACTCTTCACGGCATTGATACAATCGCTCGCCACCCTGAACCGTTGTAGGGCCAGATCTGCAGCTAACGCCATGCCCTCTTGGCATGCTATCGTTTCAACCACTTCTGGATTGGTTAACCCATCCAAAACTAGTACTGATGCTCCCAAGAAATTTTTGGCTTCGTCCCTCGCCACTGCAGTAGCGGCAGAATGAACGGAATTCTTCGCCAAAGCTGCATCCACATTCACCTTTGCAAGCCCTGGCAGAGGGGGTATCCATCTCGACGACGTTATTGGTTGGCCTTCCTCATTACACCTTTGAACCGGCTTGATCATTACAAGCTCTTCCAGATTCTCTCCACAAAGCAATGCGTAGACAATGAACTCTGGAATACATTCTCGTGGATTGCCATTCGCCTTGCATGCCAAATCGGCCATAGTCGAACGACGACCCGAATAATCGCTTCATGGGGCATGGTCTTCCACACTTTCGCTAGCCAGGCTTTCGCCGCCCCTTCATTTATCATACATAGCGCTTCAGTGATTTCTTCCTTTTCCAAAGCCTACACAGCCTTCGCCATATGGCACTCCAACAGGGAGTGCTTCCAGGAATCCAAATTGCCACAAACACTACATCGACTGTTCTTCGCCATATTTCTGTGACACCGGACATCTTGTGTAGGGATTGTAACAACCCAAAAATTCGAACTACAAAATTTTTTTCGACAAAACCTCGAGTGATGTGGTGCGACATGTCATCATCTACCCCTTACATATGCATCAACCCTAGCATGTCATGCATGGCATTCATATGTTGCAAGTTAAATAACATCTCATAACAATGCTCTATGTTCGCTTGTTACATTTTAATGTTTCATTTGTTTAATCATCATGTTGCATTAAAAAGAGTGATTTGGATTCTTATTTGGTTTATGTGCTGGTTATTAAAAATAACAACATAATATTTATTTTGACAAATAAATATTAAGGGAATAATACCCTAGAAGTATTTGGGCCATGTATGCTCACTATTCTGTAACACAAAATAAGCACACCGCATATATATATAAGTATATATATAAATATATTTGAAAAAGAAAAAGAAAAAGAAAAGGAGGAGACCGGCCCGAGCAGCCCCATCGACCCCCTGCTCGCCGCTCGACCCCTGCTCGCCGCTCGACCCCTGCTCGCCGCTCGACCCCCTGCTCGCCGCTCGACCCGGCGCTGCGCGGCCCAACCAGGCCGACGGCCCAGCAAGAGCTGCGCGCGTCCGCGCGCCGCACCGAGCCTCCGTTGCCGAGGAGTCGCTGACGATGGGACCTCGAAGTGGAACCCACGTGTCATCGCGCCCGCTGAGGTCACCCGACCGGCCGTGCGTGCTCGCGTCAGCACTGTTCCCCGGCGTCGCACCTAAGCAACCTCCCTCGACCGCTCGATCCAGTGTCGCCCCGCATCGACGCGCGCCCGCAAGCCACCTGGACCGACCAGCCCGCGTAAAGTTCCCACGGCCGCAGGCAATATTCTCTGCGCGCGCGCGCGCACCTGCGCTGTCGCCGCAGTGGAACGCTGCCGCCATAAAGAACCTCGACACCCAGCGTTACCTAGCCCTCTCTCGCTGTTCTCTGGACCCAATTCGAACCCCAGCTGCTGACTTGGACATCCCTTGACCGCTCGATCAAGCAAAGCTGTGATCGGCCGTCCGTCTGCTACCTACCACCGCGTCCGCCCTATAAAGCAAGCACCCCGGCACCCTAGGGTTCCCAGATCGCCGCCGCCGGAGCTGAGGAGGGAGACCGTCGACTCGGAGCCGCTGCTGCTGCGTCGAGGGCAGGAAGGAGGAGCAGTACCGCGAGCCGGAGCCGCTTGGACGTGTACCGCACCTCCATCCTCTTCGACCGTCGGTGAGCACCGCCATCGCCGCCCTCTCGAACCCTCCGCCGTGCTGTTGGCCATGGCGCTCCGCCGTGAGCGCGTAGGCCCAGGTCACTACCGACCTCACTGGACACACCCGCACACACACACGAGACTAGCCGAGCCCCTCGGACCACGGCATCGGGAGGATGCCGGAATGGAAGCCGCCCAGTTCATCGCCGCGCGCCAAGCTCCGCCGTGGCAAGATCACCCAGTCGCCTTTCTGTTGAGCCTCGACCTCCGTTGTTTCTGGATCCGCGCTCGCCTTGATGAGACGGACCCCGTGCACACCCTAGCTCTGCGTTTGCCTCACCAGAGCATCGACCCGAACCACCTTGTCGTCGACGTGTCAGTACGTTGCCGCTCCAGAACGCCGTCGTTCACCGTCGTTCCTGCCACCATCGACCACCCTCGAGGAGCAGGAAGAAGCCGGGAAGCTCCGCCGTGACGAGCTGCATCGAGTGGGCAAGATGGAGACCGTGGACCCTCTCGGAGTGCCGTTGCCGTGCACCGGGGACCTGTCGAAGCTCCGCCGTGGGAGTTGCTGCCCGCGCGGACTCCGCCGTGTGTTTTGGTCACCGCCGGCACCTCGAGCAGATGTTGCGTGACTCCAACCGTCCATCTACGCCACCATTTGGAGCTGTAGTGACTCGGTGTGAAGTGTACATCGGGTACCGTCGCCATCGAGCCACCGACTGCCGTCGAGCTCGACATAGAAGTGAAGCTGTCGCCCTGAAGCCCATCGACATGACCGTCGTGAAGTCCCGAAGCCGATGGGCGGGTTAATGGCACCGGAGATCCCTTGTGGCACCAGGAATCGAGGGTTCTTCCGCCGTCGATCGCCGAGGAGGAACTTCGCGTTCGAGCCGATCTCGTCCGAGACGGATCACGCGCTCGAGCAGACCCTTCGAAGAACCGACCCTCGAGTTTGACCCGTCGGAGGACAGACCTCGAGTTTGACACCTCGACGCGTCAACCCTCGAGTTCTACACCTCGAGCACCGTCACCCTCGAGCCGCTGTCCGCCATAGAGCACGTCGCCGGAACCAAGCTCCTGACTTGATGACCGCCTACGTGTTCGCCTTGACGACCCGAGGACGATGCACGAGTTAGCGAAGTCTTGGAGCAGCCCTCGCCGGATCTTTAACCCTGTCGTAACCAGCCGAGCCCCGCTGTCGAAGCAGAGCAGTTTTCCGTCTTCGAGCATGCCCTCGAAAGCAGTACCCTCGAGACCGCATCCTCGCGATCGTGTCCTCGAGACAGTACCCCTCGAGACCTAACCCCGAGACCGTGTCCTCGAGACCGTACCCCTCGAGACCGTGTCCTTGAGACCGTATCCCTCGAGACCGTACCCCTCGAGCACATAATCCTCGAGACAGTACCCTCGAGAGCATACCCTCGAAACCGTAACCTGAGACCGTGTCCTCGAGACAGTATCCCTCGAGACCGCATCCTCGCGATCGTGTCCTCGAGACAGTACCCCTCGAGATTGTAACCTCGAGACCGTACCCTGAGACAGTACCCCTCGAGACCGTAACCGTCGAGAGCATACCCCTCGAGATCGTAACCTTGAGACCGTAACCCCTCGAGCCCTTGTTCTTTTCAGAAAATGGTTAAATCTTTGAAAATTCACATCTAATTCATACGAGCTCAGAAAATTATGATCCACATATCCAAATTTTCTATAAATCGAGCCCTATCTATCTAGGCTATGTTTGAGTGTATTTGGATCTTCTATTTTGCATTCGTTCTTTGTGCTAATCTATAGGGGTCGCTTCCGCGACCGTTAAATCTCGTTACAGGCTCGAGCGAGGACAAGCTTGACGACAGTGACTACCAGGAGAAGTCCGACAGCTACGTCAGTGAAGGTGCCACACACCACCCAACCTCGTAGATCCCATTACGCATGACAATTATAGTATGGCTAGTGCTTTAAATTCATGTTGCTATAATGCTATGCCTGTGCTAGGACTGCATGATAGAGTATGTATTTGATGAGCCCTACCTTGTTGTAAACTATCACCTGCTTACCCGCTGTTATACTAGCCACCTGCTTATCTGCTATACTTATAATTTCTATACTTCACTCGCTTACATTTTGATGCGACGTGATGAACCCGGGGAAGGCCTGGAGGGTGCCAGGCTGGATGTGTGAGTTGATGCTTCAGATGAGCATGTGAGCTGATGATGTTGTATCCGGGTTTGGGGTGGAACTTACGGCAGGGAGTAGGGTGAGGGTTGAGTCGATCGAGCCGGGATCTACGACGAGCTTTTGGAGCAAGTCTTGCCAGGGAATGGTTCTGGACATTCCCATGTGAGGAGCCTGTGGCGGGCTAACTGAGATGTGATGGTGGTCCTTGGGTGTGATCCCCGGAAAGGTGGAGCCCGGGATGAAGGTGCCGTGGTAGCACGTTAAAGATAAACCCTGATGAAGATATCCTGGTTTGGTCAAATCTAGGAACTGTTGCGCTGGTATCCGGACCTAGGAATCTCTTGCTTTCCACTCGCTCTCCATGGGGGGGAGACGGCCGAACCGCTGGATAGGTCGATGCCACTACTGCTAGGCGAGAAGTGATAGGAAGGTATATGCATGGGATGGAGCTAACACCCTACCGAGACGATCATGGCACCCCCTTCGGGAGTGGGTACATGGCATGGCATCCTCTTCGGGAGCGGATACATGCTCTCTTCACAGTTCCAGTGATCCAGTGCTGGATGGTAGAGTGGCATCGCCTATGGCAGTAGGCGCCCGGAATCTGCCTAGGTGCGCGCGTGCATCGATGATGGTTATCTGGTGGATTAGTGAAACCTCTGCAGAGTGTATGGTTGATCGATCGATACATATGCCGAATCTTCGGCTATGGACCTTTCCTATGTTTCGCATGCACCGGACTAGTGAGTGGAGTGTTCTACCTTCCTCTGAGTGTGTTTTCCGGCCGTGAGCCAGTTTGAGGGCTGCGGGCCGCTGAGGCAAGCCAAGAGGGAGTTGGCTTGTCGACCAGAGTCTGAGAGGGTGTTGGGGATGAGGTGAGATGATGCTACAGATATGGATGGATATAGATGAAGGGAATGGGTTTGTGTTTAAAACTTGTTTATTATACTTTTGTTTTATATACTTGAACTTGCATAGGAAAACCCAGCCTTTATAGGTTCCTTTTGAGATACCCTTATTTTGCACCCACTTCCACAAAGCAATGCATAGGGTGGGAGTGTGGCCAGTACAAATCGTACTGAAAATTTGGTTTCAGGTTCAAGGAGTGAGTACTCATCTGGGGAGTACAGCGAATGAGGGTTTCGTGCCTACGCTCAAGTTGGAGAGAAGAAGATAGCTTCCGCACCTCAAGCTTTTGTTGTAATGCTGCATGAACTCTGATTCCGCCCTGTGGCGATGTAATAAGTTATTGTAACTCCCTCTATTTGCACTCTTTTGTTCGATGTATGGATTATGGATTCAACTGTTATCGGGTAATGTGATTTAAATGGTCATATTACACTCCGACACTGTGGATTTCCCTTCGCGGAAATCAAGGTCGTTTCAGGGATAGAATGGCATGCCAGCCGCCAGATAAAAACCCTCATCTTCGACGGCACTTGGATCTTCCACAAATCCGCCCACTCCTTCTCCTCCTCCCTTGTATTCGATTTGCTCGCCTTATGCTCTAACCAGTTCGTCCTTGTTTCCTTCGTGTGCACCAGCATTCTATAAGCTGACTTGACTGAGAACAGGCCCGATTTCTCATAATACCATGCCCAAAAATCCTCTTGTGCTGACGTGCAGAGCGGGATACCCAAGATAGTCTCGGCATCCATCGGTATAAAGAAATCGGCACCTTCTTCCTGTTCCATCTCCTAAGGGACTGGTCTATTACCTCACTAACCCTCTGAGGGGGTCATCCTTGACACAGCACATAGGCTTCATTAGGCCATCTCTCGGCAACCAATTCGTCGCCCATATATCTGTGTTTTCCCTGTGCCAATTCTCCTGATCAAACCCTGAACTAGAGTGTCCCTTCCCTCAATTATTGATCTCCAAGTTCGCGAAGGATTTGAGCCAACTGTCACTTCCAAAAATCACACTCTGCGAAGTAGACTGCTTTGAGAATCCGAGAGCTAAGCGCGCCCGGGTCCTGCGGGATTCACCACGCCTGGCGAGCGAGAAGAGCCAAATTGAATAACTCCATATCTCGAAAGCCCAGGCCACCCATATACTTCAGCATTGTCATATCTTCCCAAGCTACCCAGCATGTACGATGTTTTCCCTCTTTACTCCCCCACCAAAAGGTGTGTAACAAGCTGTCCACATGCTGACAAAGGCCTCTTGGCAATTTGAAACAAGACATAGAATAGGTTGGGATAGCCTGCGCCACTGACTTAATAAGAACTTCCTTCCCTCCTGCCGATAGACACTTCTCCATCCAACCTTGAACTTTGCCCCAAATTCTGTCTTTTAGGTACTTGAATGCCCTATTTGCTGAACTGCCCACATCCGTTGGCATACCCAAATACTTCTTGCTCAGTGCTTCATTGTTATGTCCAGCAAACCCTTAATCTCCTCCCTCACCTAGGAACTACAACCCTTTGTGAAGTGGATAGATGATTTCTCCATATTAACCATTTGCCCCGAAGCTTGACAATACAGGTGAAGGGCGTCCCTCACCTTCTCCGCATTCTCCCTACTTGCCATCAAAAACAGTAGGCTGTCATCCGCAAAGAGCAGGTGACTCACCATCGGAGCCGACAGAGCCATCTTAATGCCACTTAGGTTCGATGACTGAATTTTTGATTTTAACAGGCACGAAAGGCCCTCTGCTGTTAGCAAGAAAAGATAGAGAGAGATTGGATCTCCCTGTCGAATCCCCCTGGTTGGTCTAAAGCTTTCCAGTCTTTCACTATTGAATAGCACCGAAAAAGAGACCGATGTCACCAGCCTCATAATCATATTCACCCATGCACTTCTAAAACCCAACTTCAGCATAATACTGTGGAGATAATTCCACTCCACCCGATCATATGCCTTCTTCATATCTAGTTTAACCGCACAACACCTACTGTCCCGTGCCCTCTTTCTCTTCATAAAATGAAGACATTCGTAGGCCGACAAGATGTTGTCCGTAATAAACCTTCTCGGCACAAAGGCCGACTGCTCCTCTGAAATAATTTTCGATAGCCAAATCTGTAACATGTTAGCCTCATTCTTTGAAGCTATCTTATAAATCACATTGCACAAGCTTATTAGGCGAAACTGCCCCAATTCTTCTGGTTTCTCCATTTTCGGGATTAATACTACACACGTATTGTTAATCATCGAAGGGTCGTCCTCCCCCTTCAAAACCCGAAGGACAACCTCCTCTGGAAGAAATAAGCTGGGTAACTATCAGACGTCTTTGTAGGGAACATTTGAAATAATGTCTTGACAAAAGCTGTGTTGGCTGAGTTGCTTCTAGGCCGTAATATTAGCTGCCCATTAACACGACTGTGAAAGAAATTGGGCCACTCTAGTATTAGTTGCGCTTGCGCCCCACTATTCCTTTCTGGGCCACTGATGAATTCGTCCAACAATCATGGCCCATCTGGCCTCACAGAACGAGCCGCTGCTCTGCTAAAACCATCAGGATAAAAAGCGAAGAGACAAAACGGATAGAACAGGCGTGGATCGCGCGACACCGCAGTTCTCGACCGTCGCGTCGCGCCGCCGCAGCAACTCCCCTCGCCGGCGGCCGCGCGCCGCCCACCAACCATGGCTGCCGCCGCCACCCACCACCACCTATCTGTTGTGCCGCACTGCCTTGCGCCCATGCGGCACATCAGCAGCCCGCCGCCGCCGCCGCCGATCCATCCGGTCGCCTCCCGCTGCTACTCAGCCACGTCGAAGCTGCCCGTCCAGCTCCAAGCGGTGCCCGCGAGGGCAGAGCGGGCGTCTGGGTTCGCCGCACGCGTGGCGTTCAACCCCTCTGGGAACTACGACCTCTCCCTCTCCATGGGCGAAGACGGTGATTTCTCTGTCTCTTTTCCCCTCCCACTAAGCAGTCAACGGCATACTGATCCTCTCTGAAATCTAAATGCACTAGTACTGAACAAAACGACGCGATCAGGAAAAAAAAATCAACTAATCAGTCGTCTGGAATGAACTGAGAACAGAACTAGATCATGCTTTCTGCTGCTTCATCAGTTCACTGCATCTGAAATCGACTGAATACTGAAAGGGCTAACCAGTAGGAGTAGCAATTTTGTTCAGATTTCCGTGTTCAGTTACGTTTATGTAGGTCATGTTAGTGCCTGTCTGACAGCCATTATGCTCTGAAGATATGTGCCTTGCCCAAGCAAGAGTAGCCATTCATGTACTTCTTAATTGGCATGTGGGTTTACCACTGCCTGCCTTCCGGGCCTTAAAACGACAACTGGCTGCTTTGGAACAAGTATTAATTTTCTCCAAGAATTGATCTTGAATTTTTTTTGTAGTCCCCTACCTATTTGCCATCGGTGTGTCACCATAGGGCTCACCTGTGGCAAACACAGGATTTAGGCAATTTGCAATGGGTGACGCTAATTTTCCCTAATGTACAACCTTTTAACTGACTAGACCTGTGCTTCATTTGTGAACTATAAGAGCTTTCTCATGGATACCAAGTGTTTTATGTGTTTTCCGCCATGCCTGGTTACCATTTCTAATTTTCATCTGAGTGTCTCCAATGTCCATATTCTGGCACCACAATAGTTTTTAAGCATTGGCATTTGCGCTTGTAAATAACCGTTTGTTTGTGTTTTGTGCAGAAACCCCACAGGTCCAACCTCCGCCGCCGCCTACCGAAGGGCGTTTTGAAATCATTATCAATACTGACACCATCCGAACACTCGACCTATCGCCAGTTCAGGAAGCACTTGGTGACTTGAGTTCCATAACAGCAGGTTCACACTTCACAATCATACCTAGAGCACCATGTCATTAATTTCAACTAGCATTCACCAAGTTTGTTATCTGACAAGAACTTTATGTGCATTGTTCAGCTGATTCAAGAACCCTGTTGGATCGAACCGTTGGGTTTACCATTAACTATGAGAGAGAGGATGAATATGACACGCGGGAGCTGTCAGAGATTCCGGACATACGGCTGTGGTTTGTGAGGCTTGATGCTGCTTACCCTTGGTTCCCGGTTGTACTTGACTGGAGAGCCGGCGAGCTTGCCAGATATGCTGCAATGCTTGTCCCTCACCAGGTAATTTCAGAGAAAAGAAGTGGTTTTATGCACCCTTAAAAAATTTACGGTGTACAAAAAAGTTTTGTGGATGGATGATCTGCAGATGAGCATGCGAATGGGTGTGGTCTTCAACCCAGAGGCGCTGGAGCTGTTCGTGATGAAGAAAGTGTTTGCTGTGGAGACTTGGCTGAAGCAGCAGAACCATCCGAAGCCGAGGTTGAAGACGGCAGACATGGCCAGGATGCTCGGTTTCGGTGTCGGAGATGAGCTGTTCGACTTGATCGATAAGTATCCTGTCCATCCTTCGTGATGAAATATACAAGCTGAAAATGGGGATCCGATCCCACACAGGATCAGTTACAGAATTGTACAGAAAGGCACGTTTGCTTTCTTCCCGGAGCTTCTGATGCTGCCGTGTTGCTCATGGCATTTTCGCTCCGTTGTACTCAGCTGCAGCAAAACGAGGGTCTGTGCCCCTGCTCCTGCGTCCTGCGACTGTAGAGTCTATTTTGCAGAAATAAAACATACGATTTTGAAAGGAAATCGTTTACTGGAAAAAAGAATAAAGAAAATCGTCCCCAAGCTGACGACTTTGAAATGTGGTTCCTCCGGTGCATGATTTCTGGATTTTCTTTCTTCAGGGATAGGAAGGAGGACTTTATGTTGTCCAGCGTGACTTTTCAATTTTGACCAAAAAGCAAAACTTGTGTTAGGAAAAAAAAGGGAGAAATGTATTTAATTCATTGTCTTCTATAGTTGTTTATGTGTTACCTCTCCATTACAAATCACAGAATTATAAATTATTTGGGCTTTCCTAGTTACATAGTCTTTATTATCCATCTAGATACACTTTATTTATCGTACACAACCAAAGCTATGAATGAATCTAAACAGCTAAAAACGACTTATAGTTTGAAATATGGGGAGTATTTAACATTTAACAATATTGCATTCACATAGATAGTTTCGTTGCCGGACCACTATCGCTGAAAAGGTAATACCGTTAAATTTAAAAATAAATCTAAAAAAATATAAACACTCGTGTTAAGTCAAGGATGTAGGAACAGTGACACCTAAGAGAGGGTGGATTGAATTAAGCTTTCTAAAAACTACTTTGCCTCAAATTCTACTTAACAACTATGCAATATTTCTATCTAAACGTGGACTACAGTTTTGTTAAGTGTTGTTATCTCTATCGTAAAAAGATTTTGCATCCTAGGTTCTAGTCCTATAACTAACCTAGCAAGCAAGACTATGAATATAAAGCACACAACCTAGGTAAGCAATGAATCTATGGAAGCTTACGAGGTAGACAATGTAAAATTCCGTTAATGATGTATTTTTTGGAGGTATCAAGAAGCTATCGCTTCCCACTGGTCCAGGAACATCCAATGCTATTGGAACAAAACAAGTGGATCTTGGATTATGTCAAGTCCAATCTAAGGTCTGATGGTGGATGGGTTTCTGACTTAATTAGCCGTGGCTAGTCCATCTGTCATGAGGTTTTGAATAGATACTTTATGAAGACATCCTAAAGATGAGATAAATGGTGAGTAGAAAGCATTACAGCGTGGGATGTTTTTTAATTCCTTCGCTATTTTAGTTTATAATATGTATAGATAGATAGACAATAGATGAATAGAGAGAGATAGAAGGACAAAAATAGAAAGACAGACGGATGTAGATATAGGAAGTCAAACAAATAAACATGCAAATATACAAATAAACAAATAAATAGTAGATAGCTAGGTACGTAAATAGATATGTAGACAGAGGTAGGTAGATAGAGAGAAAGACAAACAAAATAGATGAAATATAAAGAGATAGATAGATGGAGAGACAAATAGATCTAGCCCTAGATGATATGTGACCACGTCAACACATCTAGATGAACTAATCAAGATTTGAGAGTGAGAAGAGTTAATTCAACTAAGGCTAAAACTGAAAATGTGTACTGATTTGAACCCTTAAGTGCTACTAGTGGAAATGTGGAATCGCTCCCCGGTCTCCACCGACAAGAGAACGACAACATGCAGGCACAAGCTAGCATGCAGCATGTGTTGTTCACCCGAGAAAACCGAAATAGACCTGCAGCTCAATGCATGCTAGAGCATGGGCCGCATGGTATTGCCCGGTGGTGGTGGTGATTAGGTGAATGACCGCTGGGCCCGACGTAGTCTACGTGGATTAATCTGGGCGCCACCTCACATGAGTCCTCCCTATCATCTTCTTCACCTCTCCGTCTTCCTCCTTTTCCTGGCTAAGTCCCCTGCTCGTCGTCAGGCGGCGATGCCCTGGTGTGGACCGTGTGGTGCTGCCGCCCATTAAGCCATTTCGGCTGTCGGATGCGTCGATCGTCGCGCGTGCCTGCCGCCGGCCGACCGGAAGGTGAGGATGTTGGTCGTTGCCACTTGAAGTCAGCTGCTGGTACGTAATCCTGCTGCAATGCTCAGATCCATGCAAGCTAAACAAGACGCCACAATCTGTGTCTGACATGGCCTAAAGGCCATGACCAAGAAGAACTGCGTCACTAACCTTCTGGCTATTGACCTTGACCTTCTTTGTGCAGTTGTGCTGCGTGCAGCTTCATGTCCAGCCTCCCAAATCCTATAAAAGATGAAAATAATGGAATCCACTTACAATCATGACGTACTACTCAGTTTAATTATATTAACACCTTGATCGAAAGAAAAAAAAACACCCTCATCACCATGCTATACGAAACGAGGTATATAAAAATGGAGGTCAAGTACACGACTGAACTGATCAGGAACCATAATCCTGAAGCTAGTGAGTGTCGTTATCATAACCATAAGCACTGGTAGACAGGAGGAGGAGGAGAGAGGAGCCAAACAGTGGCGGATTCAGGAAGAAATTGCAGGAGGGGCTGAATTTGAGAGATTTTTACCTGTGTGTCATTATAAAGATGCACCCAACTCTCATATTCCTGAAAAATTCAATTCGACATGTGTGCACAACATCATCTTTGTTTTAACCTCCATGCCATTACGTCCATGTTCTGTCAATTTTCAACCGGTTGACTGCTCTGTCACGTGGGTCCCACTGGTTTCGATGTCTAAAATACCCTTGTGCCGTATCCCTCTCCACCATCTTCTTTCTCTGCACAGTGGGGCCAACTTGTAAGACGACTTCTTCCTTCTCAGGCCGAAGTCGCGCGTCCTACCCCGACCACGCGCCATGCCCCCGCGGCCGCCTCCGCGCCTTTGCCGCGCGCCCCACCCCGCCGCGTGCCTCGCTCCTCTCCCCGAACGCGAGCCTCGCCCCTCTCCCCGTCCGCGCCATGGCCCATGCTCGTAGATGCCGCCCGCCGTGCCCGTGCCATCGCAGGCGAGCGCGGCTTCACCTCGCGAGCAGGCCGCCGCGCCTCGCGGCCACGCGGGTGGTGCGGGGCGCTCGCCGGCGCCGGGGATTTCCCGCCCACCGCGAACGGCTCCTGGGCAAACTCCACTACACCGCCGCCGCCCACAACGCGGAGGCAAGGAAAGCCGCGGCAGCCCCGCCGCTCCGCGACGCGTTCGCCTCCGCGCGCAGCCTCGCCCCGGACTGCCTCTCGCACGCGCGGCGCTGCGAGCGCCCTGGAATGCCTCGCACGCGCGCGCGGATTGCCTCACGAGCCACCCCTGTAGCCGCGCGGTCCGTCCCCGATGCCGGAGTCGCGGCCCCTATTCGAGCCCCGGTCAGCCGCGTGCGCCTCCTCCGCCGTGCCCAAGGTGGAAATGGCGGCGTGACCGGCGCCGCAACAGCCCGCCGGCTCGGTGCGCACGCGAGGCCCAGCCCCAGCCGTCGGAGATGAAGGAGCCGTTCGCGAGGGAGAAGGGGAGGGAGGGGGTGCCGGTCGCGAGGGAGAAGAGGAGGGAGGGGGTGCGGCCGCGAGGGAGAAGGGAGGGAGGGGGTGCCGGCGGAGTTGGGAGGAGGAAGAAGAAGTGCCCAGGCTTGGCCCCACCGTGCAGAGACAGAAAGAAGGCAGGGCATTTTAGACTTTTTTATGCTAGTTTAACACTGTGAGAGGCTAATTTGGACGGAATGGTACGGAGGAAAAAACGAAGATGGTGTTGGTTACACAGGTCGGGTTAAACTTTTTAGGGGTATAAGGTCGGGTGCATCTTTTGTAATGGCACACAGGAAAAAGCCCCTGAATTTGACTGGGTCTTGTTGGGCTGAAGTAAAGACAAAACCAGGTGGGTGTTTCGTAGAGAAAAAAGACCCATTACATGGCCCAAAATTGCTGAACATACCTTTCTTCTGCCTTGAGACAAACTTGAGCTCTGATTTTCGTAGTTAGCCATACAGGCGAATTTGCCGACGCCGACCTTCCTGTGCACGTTCAGCTCCCCCGGGTCCTATATCGACCTTCTTTTAGGAATTTTATCGAATAGATGGCGGGCTCGTAGAACCTCGACGAGCACAGTAGCAGAGGCCAGAGGGAGCACCCTCGACGAAAAACAGAGGGAGCACGACATCAAAGGTAATAGGCAGGTGCGTACCGAGCGAGCAAGTAGCCGACGCGCCCTCGTCGCGAGCAAGCGGCACGGCAGCCGAACGCCAACACGTGCTCGTCCCCTCCATGGACGGATTGGTTTTTGCTTGAGCGAACGCCTGAGCGACTTCGAGCGAGCACAGACTTGAGCGAACGCTGACTTAGAGGAGGAAGGGAGGACCTGAGGAGGGAGCACAGCCTGCCGCCCTGGCCGCCACCGGCATCGCTAGTTGGAGCGCCGCAGCCGAGCGCCCGAGCTGCGAAGTCGCGCTGTGTCTCGCGGAGTCAGTAAGTCACTGTGCGTAGTGTGCCCCTACCCCTTCTCGCCTAGCACTAAGGGCCAAATTGGGCTAGAAAATGGGCCTTATTAGTTGTCGTCTTGACAGCCCACTAGCCCAGGCGTCCAGCTTCTTCTATTCTTCTTCAACCTCGAGATGGACATGGCGACCTACGCGGTGGCACTCTGCTCGACGGTCCCTGTCGTTGGCCGAAAAACTATGGGGTAGTAGTGGTGCTCGCCGGCGAGGACCTAGGGCGGCCGCCCAAGCTCGCCTTATTGGTCAGTCCGCCTCTGCGCATATTCTTTTCCCTGATGTGATCTTTATGTGAATCCCAAGGTGTCAAGGTTACAAGGTGCATGCATGCCACGACCTTTAAGGAGGACGTTTCCCCGAAACATGGCCCTTGTTTTGCTCCATCACCTTCTTCATGCATGTCCTCACTCTGAGGCTTGAGGTTCCGAGAAAAAACTCGACCTGTGAGGGGCAAGCCGCCCCCCAGGCATTGTAATTAAGAAGAAGGCCTTCTCACACAGGCCGAGAAAACCCCCGAATCCCGGCCCTGCCCTGACACTGGGATCCGTAACCCGTGAGACTCCTACCTGAGCCATACACGGTCCTCAGGCCGACCTGGGCCGGTTCTAAAATAGTGTTTTGGCACACAGGGCCGACGAGGTGATTTTTTTAACCACAGCCTGAAATTCGCTCCCAATGGGATTCGAACTCAGGACCTGTGGAGTGCCGCTCGAGTGTCTCAGAGAAAGCCTTGGATAATTAGACATCATCTAGTTAAGGGGGAAGAATGGAGAATTCATTTCATGGAGATTGTCTCTCCTACTCAAAATACATAATCGGGTTGCATGATGTACTCTGTTTATCTATCCTATATAAAGAGGCTTCTTGACATAAATTGGAGGTTATATATGTATATGAACAACTTGTGACTGATGGAAATTATAAAGAGGAAGTATAAAGTGTACAAGATGAATATATTATAAATAAAAGAAAAAAAAACCAAGAATTATTATTGGGCCTGAACGAGAAAAGCTGGACTTTCTCTATCTGTCCTGCTTTCAGCGCTATAAATACCTAAATCAATTCCCCTAAAAAAAAAACCTAAATCGTATTGGAGCATTTCTATGAGTAGTTTCAGCAGCAATGAAAAGCCAATAATAAACTGTCCTCGCCGGCGCGCACCAGCCATGGCCGCCGCCGTCGCCGCCGCCCACCACCACCACCACCACCTGCCCGTTGTGCCGCGCCGCCTTGCTCCGATGCGGCACATCAGCAGCAGCCCGCCGCCGATCCATCAGGCCGCCTCCCGTCCTCCGTCCTCCGGCACATCAGCAGAAGACGGTGATTTTTCCCCTTTTCCCCTCCCTCTAAGCAATCAACGGCATACTGATCCTCTCTGGAATGAACTGATGATGCTTTGTCCTAGTCCATCCGTTTCAGTGGATCTGAAATCGACTGAATACTGAAAGGCTAATCCCCTACCTATTTGCCATCGGTGTGTCACTGGCACATAGTGCTCTCCTCACTGGCATATAGTGCTCTCCCGCTGGCACATAGTGCTCTCCCGTGTCGAAGACCGGATTTAGGCAATTAGCAAGACATGCAATTAGAAATGGATGATGCTAATTTTCCCAAGGTACAACCTTGTGACTGACTAACCCTGTGTTTCATTTGTGAACTATAAGAACTTTCTCATGGACGTTATGTGTTTTCAGCCATGCCTGGTTACTAGTATTTGTAATTTTCATTTGAGTGTCTCCAATGGCCATATCCTGGCATTTGCTCTTGTAAGTAACCATTTGTTTGTATTTTGTGCAGAGACCCACAGGTCCAACCTCCACCGCCACCTACAGAAGGGCGTTTGAGATCATTATCACCAACGACACCATCCGAATGCTCGACCTATCGCCGGTTCAAGAATCACTTGGTGACTTGAGTTCCTTAACAGCAGGTTTGCAATCATACTAGAGCGCCATACCATTAGTTTCAACTGCCATTCACTGAGTTTGTGATCTGATAAGAACTTTTTGTGCATTTGTTCAGCTGATTCATGGAAACTCTTGGATCGGACTGTTGGGCTACGAGAGAGAGGATGAGTACGACACATGGGAGTTGTCAGAGTTTCTGGAGTTACGGCTATGGTTTGTGAGGCTTGATGCTGCTTACCCTTGGTTCCCAGTTGTACTTGACTGGCGAGATAGCGAGCTTGCCAGATACGCTGCAATGCTTGTCACTCACCAGGTAATTTCAGAGAAAAGAAGTGGGTTTATGTACCCTTTATAGAATTTACTGTGTACAAAAAAAGTTTTCTCAATGGATGATCTGCAGATGAGCATGCGGATGGGTGTGGTCTTCAACCCCGAGGCGCTGGAGCTGTTTGTGATGAAGAGTGTTATTGTGGACTTTGCTGTAGCAGCAGAACCTTCCAAAGCCGAGGCTGAAAACACCAGACATGGCCAGGATGCTTGGTTTCGGTGTCGGAGATGAGCTGTTCGAGGTACCCTGTCCATCCTTCATGATGAGATATGCAAAGCTGAAAGTGAGGATCCGATCCCACACAGAATGATTTACAGAATTGTACAGAAAGGTATGTTTCCTTGCTTTCAGGAGCTCTTCTGATGCTGTCGTGTTGGTCATGGCCTTTTGGCTCTGTTGTACTGTACTCAGTTGCAGCAAATGAGGGCTGCTGCCCCTGCTCCTGCGACCGCAGAGTCTCTCTAGTTCTTGTCTCTGCTTTAGAAAATAACAGTGTCGTCTACATTGGGACGACTTACCTTATGTCATCCTTTGGTGTAGAATGAATTTGCTTTTGCAGGAATAAAACCTTTGATTTTGAAAGGAAATCGTTTAATGGAAAGAGAATAAAGAAAGCTGTTTCCAAGCGCACGACATTGAAAATGTAGTTCCTCCTGTGCACGATTTTTGGATTGTCTTTATTCAGGGATAAAGGAGGAGGGTGTGTTAGGTTCGGCTAGCCAACATTTCAAAACCAGCCACTCTCATGGATATGAAACCCACAAGAGATTTGTTGGGGCGTAACCCTCTTAATGACGTGCTACATCGGAACCCGGGTGTAGTGTCAAATGGGCAAGGGCCGGGTCGTCACCCCCTTAGTGGCGCGTCGTATCGTGATCCGGGTACGATGATAAATGATCAAGGGTCGGGTCGTCGCAACCTTTGTGACGCGCTACATCTGCGCCCGGGTGTAGTGAAAAATGAGCAAGGGTCTTCGCACTTCCCTCGACGGGTGCGAAGGGTAAGGAAGCTAGCCGAGCCAACTAGGATTCGTCTAGGTAGCTGGAATGTAGGGTCCCTAACGGGTAAGTTAAGAGAGCTAGTCGATACAGCAATTAGGAGGCGTGTAAATATTCTATGCATTCAGGAGACTAAATGGAAGGGCCAGAAGGCGAAGGAGGTGGAGGATACTGGCTACAAACTTTGGTACACGGGGACAACATCGGGTAGGAATGGTGTAGGCATCTTGATCGATAGGAGCCTTAAGGATGGAGTAGTTGAGGTGCGGAGGCAAGGCGACCGGATTATCCTAGTCCGGTTGGTAGTTGGAGATTTGGCTCTGAATGTGATCAGTGCCTATGCCCCACAGGTAGGTCTTTGCGAGAGCACCAAGAGGCAGTTTTGGGAAAATCTCGATAGCATGGTTAGTACTGTGCCTATTAGCGAGAAACTCTTCATAGGAGGAGACCTCAACGGTCAAGTGGGTGCGACTAATGTAGGTTTTGAGCGGGTGCATGGGAGTTTCGGGTATGATAGTAGAAATCAAGAGGGAGAGGATGTTTTGAACTTCGCGTTGGCCTACGATTTGTTGATAGCGAACACCGTCTTTAAGAAGAGGGAATCCCATCTAGTGACCTTTCGTAGCGGACAACACCTGAGCCAGATTGACTTTATCCTTGCAAGGAGGGGGGATAGACGTGCTTGCTTAGATTGTAAGGTGTTACCTGGGGAGTGTGTTGTCCCTCAACACAAGCTTGTGGTGGCGGATTTTCGCTTTTGGGTACGTGTCCACGGGGACAATCGGGCCAAGATTGCGAGAACAAAATGGTGGAAGCTTAGGGGGGAAGCAGCGCAAACATTTAAGGAGAGGATGCTAGATGAGGGGCCGTGGGAAGAAGGAGAAGATGCAGATGACATGTGGCTAAAGATGGCAACATGTGTTCGGAAGGTGGCTTCGGATGTGTTTGGAGTGAGTAGGGGAGGCAAACGGGAAGCGAAAGACACCTGGTGGTGGAATGACGAGGTGCAAAGGGCTATTAGGGAGAAGGAGTGGTTCAAGCGCCTTCATCATGACAAGAGTGCAACCAACATTGAGGGCTATAAAATAGCGAAGACGGCTGCAAAACGAGCGGTGAGTGTAGCAAAAGGTCAGGCGTATGATGACCTTTATCAGCGACTAGGCACGAAGGAAGGGGAGAAGGACATTTATAGGATGGCTAGAATCCGCGAGAGGAAGACGAGGGACATCAACCAAATCAAATGCATCAAGGATGGGACGGATCAACTTTTGGTGAGGGATGAGGAGATCAAGGACAGGTGGAGTACTTTGACAAGTTGTTTAATGTTTAATGGGGAGAATGAGAGTCCTACCTTGGAGTTGGATGACTCATTTGACGATACCAACAGACGTTTCGTGAGGAGATTTCAGGAGGCAGAGATCGGGGAGGCTTTGAAGAGGATGAAGGGAGGTAAAGCGATGGGCCCTGACGGTATCCCCATTGAGGTGTGGAGATGCCTAGGTGCCAGAGCGATAGTATGGTTAACTAAGCTTTTTAACCTCATTTTCCAGTCAAACAAGATGCCTGAAGAATGGAGAAGTATATAGTACCGATCTTCAAGAACAAGGGAGATGTTCAAAGTTGTACTAATTATCGTGGGATTAAGTTGATGAGCCATACGATGAAGCTCTGGGAGAGGGTTATCGAGCATCGCTTAAGAAGAGTTACAAGTGTGACCCAAAACCAATTTGGGTTTATGCCTGGTAGGTCGACCATGGAGGCAATTCTTATTACGACAGTTGATGGAGAGGTATAGGGAGCAGAAGGACTTGCACATGGTCTTTATTGACCTCGAGAAGGCATATGACAAAGCACCGAGAAATGTCATGTGGTGGGCCTTGGAAAAGCACAAAGTCCCAACTAAGTACATCATCCTCATCAAGGATATGTACAGGGATGTGGTGACGTGTGTCCGAACATGTGATGGCGATACCAGTGACTTCCCAATTAAAATAGGACTACATCAATGGTCGGCATTGAGCCCTTATTTATTTGCTTTGGTGATGGATGAGGTCACAAGGGACATACAAGTTGATATCCCTTGGTGTATGCTCTTTGCTGATGATGTGGTGCTAGTGGATGAGACTAGGGCAGGGGTTAATAGGAAGTTAGAACTATGGAGGCACACGTTAGAGTCGAAAGGGTTTAGGCTTAGTAGGACCAAGACCGAGTACATGAGGTGCGATTTCAGCGCGACTAGGAATGAGGAGGGAGACGTTAGCCTCGATGGGCAAGTGGTGGCCAAGAAGGATACTTTTCGGTATTTAGGATCGATGCTACAAAAGGATGGCGACATTGATGAAGATGTTAGGCATAGAATTTCAGCCGGTTGGTTGAAATGGCGTCAAGCTTCAGGCGTCCTCTGTGACAGAAGGGTGCCTCAGAAGTTAAAAGGTAAGTTTTATAGGACAGCGATTCGTCCGGCGATGTTATACGGTGCTGAATGTTGGCCTACAAAAAGGCGACATATCCAGCAATTGAGTGTAGCAGAGATGCGTATGTTACGATGGTGTTGTGGGCACACAAGGAGGGATAGAGTCCGGAACGACGATATTCGGGATAGGGTTGGGGTGGCACCAATTGAGGAAAAATTGATTCAACACCGGTTGAGATGGTTTGGCCATGTCCAACGGAGGCCTCCTGAGGCACCGGTGCGTAGTGGGGTTCTAAAGCGGGTCGATAATGTAAAGAGAGGTAGAGGTCGACCTAAACTGACTTGGAACGAGTTGGTTAAGAGAGACCTTAAGGAGTGGAATATCTCTAAGGATTTAGCTATGGATAGGAGCGCTTGGAGACTAGCAATTAACGTGCCTGAACCGTAATCTTTTTTCTTGTACCTTTTATGTGTTTTTTGTTTCCATGCCTCTTTTCATCTCTAGCCTACCCCAACTTGCTTGGGACAAAAGGCTATGTTGTTGTTGTTGTTGCTTTATTCAGGGATATGAAGGACGACTTTATGTTGTCCAGCGTGACTATTCAATTTTGTTTGACCACAGAGCAAAATTTGTGTCAGGAAAAAAAGAGAATGTATTTCATTGTCTTGTCTATTTGTTTGCGTGTTAACTCTAAATTCCAAATTATAATCAGGCTTTCCTATGTACATAATCTTTATTATGTATCTAGATATATCATTTCTAGATACACAACAAAAGCTATGAATCTGAAAAAGCTAAAATGACTTATAATTAGAATGGAAGGAGTATTTAGCAATATTACATTCACATAGATAGTTTTGTTGCCAAATCTCTACCGCTGAAAGATAATACTGCAAAAATATATAATAAATCTAGAAAAATACAAGCACCTGTGTTATGTTGAGGAGATATGGCTGGCTGGTGGCAGCTGCGGTAGAGGTTTGGCAACTGAGGAGATATGGCTGACTGAAGTTGGGCTGGCCGAGTGAAACTGGGCGTGGATCAGACGTGGTTGGAGATGAGCAGGAGGCTGCAACCAGCCACGATCGGCTTGGCGTGCCTGCGGGCATCTGCGACCTTCATGGCGGGGCTGTGGCCGATGATGGTTGGCTGGAGATGGGGCCATGTGGCAAGGTTCGGTGAGGGAGAAGAGCATCGATGGTAGCTTGGGCGGCAATTAAGTGTTGAAAGTGACGGCTGGAGACGACATTGCGTGGTGAGGCTGAGCGGTCTGGAAAGTGCAAAAAGGGAGTAGATGGGAGCAGCGGCTGTGGTAGGGAACAGTAGGAAGGAGGCGGCAGCTGTTCGTTTTATAGTACTTAGGTTAGGGCTCCTGAGGAGTGCTACAATCCTCATCGTTCGTGCCCTCTTTGGGACATGTGGCATCCATCTAGGGACGGGGCATGTGGCGCCGATGTCGAGGTGAGGATGGAACAGGCGGTGGCAGCGAATGTCTAGGCTACGGGCACGAATCTCCGAGGGTTTCCAGACCCAAGGGGTGCGGCGAGGAGCTAAGGCTATGGGGTGGGCTCGCTGCAGCCGTCAGTCTCTGGATCCTTGCTCTAGGTGTGAGCAGGATCCTTACTCTCATCGAGAGGATCACACTTGGAGAACTCGGAGTTGGGGCAATTTTCTGGGTTTATTTCTCACACAATGTGATGCCAACCTGAGGGGTTGGGGATACATATTTATAGGGCTGCTAGGCAGCCAGGCATATGCTAAGATGCTAGTCTAAGATGCTAGTCTAAGCTGACACTAAGATGCTGTCCTAGATGTCCTAGATGCTGTCCTAGATGCTGTCGCTAACTGCTGTCCTACAGTCAAAGATGCTGTCCTTGACACACAGAGAAACATGTGCTGCGTACTGCAGCAGCCCCACAGCCAACACAATACTTATCCATCACTCTCCCCCTAAGTCTTGTGTGGCTCCTTGTGAGGTATCTGAGCCATTCCGATCCTGGCGCGAAGTTCCTGGAACTTGACTCGCCCAAGGGACTTGGTCAGGAAGTCGGCGAGCTGGTCTTGGGTGTTGATGTAGTTGGCCCGGACACTCCCTTCCTCCAGACAGCTCCTGATGAAATGGTACCTCACTCGGACGTGCTTGCTGCGCTCATGGAAAACTGGATTCTTTGCCAAGGCCAAGGCGGACTTGCTGTCCACCCTGTGCTCCACTGCCTCTGCGTCTCTACCAAGGAGATCGCCAAGTAGCCGAGCCAGCTACAGAGCCTGAGTAGAAGCGGTAGTGGCTGCGATGTACTCTGCCTCGCAGCTGGACAGAGCCACCACCTGCTGCTTGGCCGACTGCCAGCTGATCGGACACTTGCCGAGGAAGAACAACGTCCCACTGGTGCTCTTGCTCGTGTCGATGTCGCCGGCGTGGTCGCTGTCGCTGTACCCGATGAAATGTGCCGCGCCGGGGCACCTCGGGTAGTGCAAGCCGTAGTCGGAGGTGCCCGCGACGTAGCGGAGGATCCTCTTCACGGCCTGCTGGTGCTCCGTCGTCGGTCGCTGCATGAACTGGCTGACATAGCCGACGGCGAACGCCAAGTCCGGTCGCGTGTGGACAAGGTAGCGAAGGCTGCCCACAATGCGCCGGTACTGCGTCGCGTCCACCTCCTCCTCCGTACTTTCCCGCCTCAGCCTCAGCCTCTCCTCCATAGGAGTGTGGGCTGGGTTGCAGCCGGTGAGACCGCCAAGCTCCACAATGCGCTTGGCGTAGGCAGTCTGGCGAAGAGAGGTGCCAGAGCTGTCCTGCTGGACCTCGATCCCCAGGTAGAAGGAGAGAGGGCCCAAGTCGCTCATCTGGAAAGTCGCCCTCATCTTCTCCTTGAACGCCTCGATCTCCACCTCCTTGGTACCGGTGATCACAAGGTCGTCGACGTAGACTCCTACCTGCAGGGCCTTTCCTCCACTGCCCCGCCGGTAAGATGGCCGCCTCGTGCGGGCTTTGCTTGAAGCCCATCCCCTTCAGCGTGGAATCCAGCTTTGCATTCCACGCCCTCGGTGCCTGCCGCAAGCCGTAGAGGGCCTTGCGCAGGCGAAGCACCTTGCCCTCCTTGCCGGGAATTGCGAATCCCGGCGGCTGACGTACGTAAACCTCCTCCTTCAAGTCGCCGTTAAGGAACGCCGACTTGACATCCATGTGTTGGACACGCCAGCCCTCCTGGGCAGCTAGCGCAATGAGGAGTCGCACGGACTCCATCCGTGCCACGGGGGCGAAGGCGTCGTCGAAGTCGACTCCCCTCCTGCTGCACGAAGCCTCGTGCCACCAAGCGAGCCTTGTGCTTGACGATGGCACCAGCTTCATCCCTCTTCAGCTTGAACAACCACTCAAGGGTGATCGCGCGGTGACCACGAGGGAGGTCAGCGAGCTCCCAAGTGCGGTTTTGCTCGACCGCGTCCATCTCCTGTTGCATCGCGGCACGCCATGCCGCGTCTCCCTCCGCCTCAGCGAAGGAGCGAGGCTCACCTTCCTCATGTGCCAGGTGCAGCTCCGCCTCAAAGTCGTGTACCGCCAACCCAGGGACTGGCTGGTTGCCGAGGATGTTGTCCATGGTGCGGTAGCGTAGAGGCTCGTCGTCGTGGTAGGCGTCGACGCGGTCCTCATCGTCGAACAACGGAGTGGCGAACTCCACCGAACCCTGACGGGCCAAAGCTGCTGGTGCCGATCTTGGAGATGCCGGCGCCGGTGCAGGAGAGTGGGGAGCCGGTGCAAGAGTGCGTGGCGTAGCCGGTGGTGGTGGTGGACTCGCTGGTGGCGGAGGCGGTGGAGGGCTCGCCGACGCTGATGGCGAGCCGGTTGTCGAGGACGAGCTCGGTGAAGATGAGCTGTTAACCCCCCCCGGCTCCCTCCAGGTGGACGTAGTCGACGACGAAGTCCCTGAGGGTCGAAATCGAGCCGTCGTCCACCGCCTTGTCCCAGGTCCAGCCTCGCCCTTCGTCGAACACGACGTCCCGGGAGATGCGGACGCGCTGTGTCGCAGGGTCGAGGATGCGGTAGGCCTTGGCGCCCTCCGCGTAACCGATGAACACTCCTGGAGTGCTCCGGTCGTCGAGCTTGTCGACGTGAGTGAGCTCCTTGGCGAACGCCAGACAGCCGAAGACGCGGAGGTGGCTCACCACCGGCTTTCGCCCGTGCCAGGCCTCGTACGGCGTCTTGCCGTCAAGCGCCTTGGTGGGCGAGCGGTTGAGGAGATGGACGGCAGTCATCACCGCCTCCCCCCAGTAGATCGCCGGCATCCCTCTCTGCTTGAGGAGGGCGCGGGCGGTGGCGACCACTGTCTGGTTGCGGCGCTCGACGACGCCGTTCTGCTGCGGGGTGTACGGCGCGGTGAAGTGGTGCTTGATCCCCTCATCGGCGCAGTACGTCGCGAACTCAGCCGCCGTGAACTCGCCGCCGTTATCCGTGCGCAGCACCCGAAGCTTGCGGCCGCACTCCTCCGCAACAGCTTGGTGGTGCTTGATGGCGTCTGCGGCTGCCCCCTTGGTGTCGAGGAGGACAACCCACATGTAGCGGGACACGTCGTCGACGAGGAGGAGAAAGTAGCGTCGTCCTCCAGGTGTAGCCGGTGTCACGGGCCACAAAGGTCGCCGTGCACGAGCTCCAGCTTCTCCTTGGCGCGGAAGCTTGCTTGGCGGGGAAAAGACAGCCGTCGCTGCTTGGTGAGGACGCAGGTGTCGCAGAACTGCTCCACGTGGTCGACGCATGGCATGCCCTGCATCATCTCCTTGTTGCCGAGCTGCTTCAGGGCCTCGAAATTGAGGTGCCCAAAGCGCTCGTGCCACCGCCAGGCCTCATCGTCTCGCCGAGCTGCAAGACAAAAGGGTTGCGCCACCTGTACGTGAAGAACATAGAGGCGGTTGCTCCCTCTGTTCACCTTGGCGAGAAGTCGGTGACGGGGATCCCAAATGCGAAGCACGCCGTCCTAGATCTCCACGCGCGAGCCGTTCTCATCCAGCTGTCCCAAGCTGATGATGGAGTTCCTCAGCGCAGGGATGTAGTAGACGCCGGTGAGCAGCCGGTGCTCGCCGTTCTTGGCGACGAAGATGACGGAGCCGGCGCCCTTGATCTCCACGGCGGAGGCGTCCCCGAACTTGACAGAGCCTCGAACGTCGGAGTCGAGCTCGGAGAAGAACTCCCGCCGGCCTGTCATGTGGTGGGTGGCGCCGGTGTCGAGGCACCACCCATCGATCTTGCTGCCGCTGCCGGACCCGCTGCTGAGGAGGGCATGTGCCTTGGGCTCGTCAAGGTGGAGAAGAGCCGCTGCAGCTGGTGCTGCTGGAGGTAGCTCGGTGCTCGCATGTGCCATGAACAGAGCTTGTTGCTCCTCCTCTGCCTGCGCGACGTGGGCCTGGGCGCGTCGTGGCTATCTGCAGTCCCTGGCCCAATGGCCAGCACGGCCACAGTTATGGCAGGCGTCATCTTGTGCCGGCTTGGGCTTCTCGGCGATGCCGCCCTGGGTACCTCCGCGGGCGCCGCCCTCAGCACGCCCTTTCGCCCCGGCCTGGGCGCCTTTGCGTGGCTTGCCGCGCTTGCCACGCTTGCGGCCGGCTGTTGCGGAAGAAGGCTCCCCCTTCTTCTTGTCACCTTGGCCGGCAGCCCACTGCTCCAGGGTGAGAAGGAGCTTCCCACCAACGGTGGCAGGCCCCGAGAAGGGTTGTGGCTCATCACCGTCGACGACCTTGAGGCGACCTATCGCCTCTTCGATCGACATCGTGGAGAGGTCCAGCAGGGACTCGATTGAGCGAGCCATCTGCCTGTACTTCTCGGGGATGCAGCGGAAGAGCTTCTCGACAGCTCTCTCCTCGCTGTAGGTGTCGTCGCCAAACTGCACCAACTTCTGCAACAGAGTGTTGAGACGGAGAGCAAAATCATCGACGTCCTCACCTAGCTTGAAGGCCAGGTTCTCCCACTCCTTGCGAAGTGCCTGCAATGTGGACTTGCGGGCGCAGTCGCTGCCGATGCGTGCTGTAGCAATGGCGTCCCAAGCCTCCTTGGCCGTCCGCTTGCTGGTAAGCGAGAACTGCATCTCGGACGGGACTGCAGCGATGAGGGCATTCAGTGCCCGTCGATCCTGGTCGTAGTCGACGTCGCCGTACCGGACTGCCTCCCACATGTGCAGCACCTGAAGTCTCACCTTCATCACCGCAGCCCACTCAACATAGTTGGTCTTGGTGAGGGTAGGCCACCCACCACCGGGGTCAACGTCCCTGGCAACAGCCTGGTACCCGTGGTAGCCATGGTACCGGTCCGGGGAGAGAGAGCCACGCTGCCTACGATGGCCGTGCTCTTCCTCGACCCGTCCACCGCCGTGCTGGTTGCCCTCGTGTCTGACACGGCCATGTGCGCGCTGCTCCTGGCGCTCGAGCCAAGCGTTGGCTCGGCGTGCAGCACGCTCGTCCCGGTCGGGGAAGTCCTGCTCGCAGTCCAGTTCGGCGTCCAGCCGCGCAGCAGCCTCCCGCAGACGTATGGCCTCCAGTGCCCGCTCTTCGCGGGCCGCGTGGTTGGGGTCGCGGTTCCCTGCACTCAGAGCGCCGCCGTTGCCGTGCACGCCTCCTCCAGGAGTGTCGCCGGGCTCGTGGGCGTGCGCAGCTGCCCACTGCGCCGCTCGCCCTCGCCCTGCCTGCCTCTCCAGCTGCTCAAGGTCCGGGCCGGCGCTGTCATCAGCAGAGATGGAGTGCTGTGACTGCCGCGCAGATCCTCAACCTCCTCTGCGGCTGCACGCGCTGCATCCGCAGCTGCTGCTGCCTCCACCTCCGCTCTGGCTGCTGCCAGCTCCGCTTGGGGCAGCCTCGACGCCCTCGCTGCTGCTGCAGCGGTTGCTGCCGCTGCTCGCCTGCGCTCCTCTGCCGCGGCGAGGTCGGCCTCCTGCCGACGCCGCGCGCTGGAAGCGGCCGAGTGTTGAGACTGCCCTCCTGTGGTCATGGCGCGCTGCTGCACGAGGGGCAGAGGCTGCCAAAACAGCTGCTGCTGGCTGCTGAGGCTGCTGCGAGGCAGGGAGCTCGACTGGAGAAGGGATTGAGCAGGAAATGCTCAGGCTACAGGATAGTACGGCTCCGATACCACTTGTCAGTCTCTGGATTCTTGCTCTAGGTGTGAGCAGGATCCTTACTCTCATCGAGAGGATCACACTTGGAGAACTCGGAGTTGGGGCAATTTTCTGGGTTTATTTCTCACACAATGCGATGCCAACCTGAGGGGTTGGGGATACATATTTATAGGGCTGCTAGGCAGCCAGGCATATGCCAAGATGCTAGTCTAAGATGCTAGTCTAAGCTGACACTAAGATGCTGTCCTAGATGTCCTAGATGCTGTCCTAGATGCTGTCGCTAACTGCTGTCCTACAGTCAAAGATGCTGTCCTTGACACACAGAGAAACATGTGCTGCGTACTGCAGCAGCCCCACAGCCAACACAATACTTATCCATCACTATGATGGGCCTGCCGTGACTTATATATATGTATTTAATTTCTTATTGCTTGAAATGACATGTAGTTCAATTTGGAGTTACTTTCCAAAGCGCATAAAAAGTCCTTATATAAAATAGCAAGTCACTTCAAAAATCCTAGTCAACAACATATTCAATAAGACCAATGGGAGATGGTATATTTTTCTATTATCAAGTTTTCAGTGTATAATCTTTCCATAAAAAGTTCAAATGATTTAACTAAAGTGTTACTATACATTTTCACAAATAGATACACCTTTCCTATAGTTATATGTTCTAATGACTAATTGTTTTTATCCATTCTATAGCACACTTATACATGACAAATATTGGAACTGATATGCTGAAACCATACATCATGATCAAGCTAAGGCATGCTGACTGGTTTGACCACCTAAGCTTGACTAGAGAAGTTTCCTATGAACTTATATTTTAATAATTGCGAGTCTAGCAAACTAGAGGTGTTCACATGTTGAGACGGCGCTGCACCTCTCTTTGAGTTCTAGGGTTGATGAATGGCTCTGACATCAAGTTAGAGAGTGCTAGGTAAACATTTATGCTAGACAAAGGAAAGAATGCTTCTTGTGTCTATATTGGACATGTATAGCTCTGAGGTGAGGTTCAAAAGGTTTTAGGAAACAATGACTTGTTATACCACTCAACTGAAAAATGCTACATGTTCTATCTCGTAGGCTGCCCATGAGGTGCAAAAGTTTCTAGTGCTATTGAGAGCCAAAGAGAATCTATTCGCTAGAGAGAAAACAGAAGTGGTTGTATATAATCCATAAGGTTTATCAAGGAGAAAAAGAAGCATATCTCACATTGCAGCATCTCAAGTGCTTGGGATTGAAATCTTGATCTCACATGAGTGTCACACCATAAAAGCAAGAATCAAACTGGTACATAAATTTCATGTAGATGCTCAAAGAGTCTCAACAATGATGGATCTTTTTAATAAAATCCATGGCTCACAAAAGAAATTTTAAACCGTTCAACAGTACGAGTGTTCCTGCCACTCATGCACCAAAGATATTCTTACCATTATGTAAAACGGCTAAGCAATTGGAGCCCTCAGTTTGCTTCACTTGGACCTGGCTCACCTAAAGACTCACCTTGTTACTGGATGCCATCAAGAATTCCCTTGATGCTAGCTCAAGGACATCGTTGGTGTCACCAGCTAGGTCACCACTGCCACCCATGTTGCTTGGTTTCATTGTAGTAGTCAATTGCACCAACATTGCGGGAGGATTCACCAACGTAGTGCGATGGACCATATGTATGCTCTCTGTTTAGTGATGTGTGATGTTTAGCAAAGGGAACCAATTGAAGGTGTCTTGTTGGAGATTTTGGGTAACTAGTTATAATTGGGGTGCCTACTCAGGAGGATACATAGGATAGCCCATATAGTGCTTCTCCTGTGTATCACAAATTCACAACTGATGTTCAGGTCTGGCAGTAGCGAATTGCCAAGATTGATTGCCCTAGGCTGGTCGAGCATTTGTGCAGCTAGGTTTGGGGGAATTGAGGTGCATTTCCATCTCGGGCGCCGATGTATGGACGACCCTTGGATCGATAACTGGTTGGCATGCTGGTGGTTGTGGTGCTACCGATTTGGGTCATGTTTCAGGCTGAGGATGTACTCCTCCAGGATGGAAAGTTGGCCAGGTGGCACTTTTTGACTTTTCTTCTTGAATCGATGCTTTGAATCTAGGCTATGTTTAGTTGAGTTCCAATGATTCTCGATGGCATTCTGTGGCTAGCCTAGGAGGAATCTTGCTATTATTGACTAGTGCCTTCCATAGGATTTGTGAGCTTGAATGAGCACCATATCCTCCACCTTCGTTCATGCTTCATTTTTCTGTGACAAGTTAGTAATTGTAATAATATTTAGCATATAATATTTCTAAACTTGAAGGACATACATACTAAATTCATGCTTTTAATTGCCTAACCATGTGAAATTGCGAAAATATTCAAATTGACAAAAAAATTAGAGATGATTGGTTTCCTAGCTAGGCTTAGCATTTTGGGCATTTTTTGGGATTTTCCAAGAAGAGACCTAGAAGATTTCGAACGACAAAATGAAGAAAGAAGGGGTATGTGGGTGGCAAGGGCACTACCAATAAAGGTGGTGAGAGAATCAATGGCGGCTGGATAGTGTAAAATTGTGTTGTTTAGAGGTAGTGACGGTGGATGTCTCCTATAGGACATGGAGGGCCACGAGAGGAAAGATTTGGGTCCATGTGGTGAACGTTTCTTAATTTATAAACACCAAGTTCCCAAGTAGAAAGATTTTTTTAATGTGTACATAAAGTTCTTGATACAATGTTATTAAGTTTTTGCTGCCCAACTTTTGATTTGCATGTATACGGCGGATGATTATCTAAGCAATAATGATTTGGGTCTAAATCATATCATATATATAAATATAGGCCACAACAGCAATATTGTAAATACAATTGTATTGATTGTCTAATATCAAATTTTGCATGAGTTCATTTTGTCCATATATCAACGAAGTCTTATTTTTGTTGAACCTTAATTGTCACAATCACACCTTCATTGTTTATATTGTATGTGTCAAATGAACCTTTCCATCAGTATTCAAAGCTTATGTTCAACAAAAGGACAAGCCAACACTTAAAAGTTCAACTCAACATTTTAACATGTTTCCTATGGCTAAAAAGTATGTTTGATTTAGTAGCTTTGATGTTCGCCATGTCAATTATAGAAACAAAGGCTACTTCACCAAAACTATTCCATTTTATATATTCTCTCGTTTATGATGGTGAGATATATTCAACATCGTTTGTGTATTAAGCTACAGGAAAGTCCTTAATAATCCTATGGATTAAGTAAGTCACCAAAATTAGAGCCTATGGTCCTGTTTGTTTCGACATATAACAGCAACATGTCGCATGTGAGTAAACATGAGATCGGGGTTGCATCATGCAATTCAAATATCGCTTTTCATATGTAGGTGTGGTAGGACATGCGGTGGACACAACATGCTTTCGTGGGTTTCGCGTCTTACCGGCTTAAACGCAGCGAGAAACTGAACCGAACACGCCTAAGTAAGAAACAAGAAACAAAGGGGTTTGACCTTGATGTTGGGGTACAGATGATTGATCCATCTTTGGCACTGCTTGCCAATCCGGCCGAGCAAAGATTATGCTATCAGGGACCACCTCCCTTCACCAAGACGCATTACCATATCCGTCAAAATGCTGCGGATTAGAGAAGCAAATGATTAAATCAAGAATACAGTTAAGAGGCTGAAGTAAGAAGGGGAAGGAGACAAGTTTGATTTTGCATTATTACCTATGCTCTTCCACCGTCAATGATCCTTTGAAGGATGCTGGCTTTTGCTTCTGATTTGTGGTTGTGGAGCTGCAGCAATGTCAATAGGAATACCACTAAGGGCGTTGTAGCCACGGGCTATAACTGCCCGCTCTAGCATTTCATACCCTGCTGGAGTCATACCTATACTAGACACGAGGGACCTCACTTCGAGGGGGTATGACTTGAGCACCACCAGCTTGCATAGAACCAAGAGCCACTAGATCATACTCAAACATGGATCACCATGGCTAGAGCTTGCAAGATACCTCTCCATCCTGACAGTGGATGAGAGGATGGAGAGTCAGGATGGAGAGGTACCTTGCAAGCTCTATGTTGATATCATGTTTGAGCATGATCTTGTGGCTCCTAGTTATGTGCAACGTGGTGCTGCTCACCTCATGGGCGCCGCCTCGATGTGAGCTCCCTCACAGCTAGTATAGATATAACTCCAGCAGGGTTTGAAATGTCAGGGGGAAACAACAGCATTCTTTTTGAGATTGCGGCAGCTGCACGGCCACAAATCGGAAGCAACAAGCCAGCGTCCCTCAAAGGATCATTAACAATGCAAGAGGATAGGTAACAATGCAAAATCAATCTTTTTCCTTCCCTTCTTAACTTCAGTTTCTTAATTGCATTCTTAATCTAACCGTTTGCTTCTCTAATCCATAGCATGTTGAAGGATATGGTAGTGCAAACTTGGTGAAGGGAGGTGATTGGTCATAGCACAATCTTTGCCAGGACAGATTGGCAAGCAGCGCAGTGAAAGATTAATCAATTGTCTGCACCCTGACATTATGGTTAAATCTCTTTGTTTCTTGTTGCTTAATTTTTGCTCATATGTAAGCATGTTTGATTCAGTTTCTTGCTGCCTTTAAGACAGAAAAATACAAAAAACACGCTGTGTCCACCACGTGTCCTGCTCCGCACTTGCCTGTGAAAAGTGATATTTTAATTTTGGTGCATGATGCATCCCTGCTCATACTCTGCCGTTATCTGTAGAAACAAAGAGGGCCATAGTCTCTTTAATATTGTAGGATTACTTGATCCATAGGATCATTAAGGAATTTCCTGATCATATCTTTATAGATGGATGATGAAGAATGTTTTTACCTTACCATTCTAAAGGACAGAATTGATACAAAAATACGTGGTGCGACGGAGAGTGTCCGGGAGCCCGGTCTTCTATTTTATGCCTACGGCCCAATACATGGGACAACACTATCTCTCCGTTAAAAAACTCCCCGTTATCTTTCTGTTCTGCTTTGCCCATCTGCTCTCCGTGCACACACGACACACCTAAGCCGCAACTTGCTTGAAGCTTGAGGCGCTCGATTCAGCAGCAGAAAACTTAAGCTCGGCGGTATAAAGCTGGATTTTGGTTTCAGAGAATATCTGTTTCAGATGTAAGAAGCTCAATTTGGCTGGACAAGACCTTGATCCCATCTACGGAGTGTTCGATTTTGGCTCTTCTCCCTCAACTCTGTCTAGTCTGGGTCATCGTGGGACATCAAGCTGGTTGTGTGGAAGCAATGGATATGACATACCCATGCTGGATTCGTAGTTAGATGTTAAAAGGTTTGGCTAAGATGCATTGTTGTAGTGGGAAAGATGAGTAAGATTCAACCATGATAGTTGTCCCTGGTGTGTTTTAGTATCTTTGATCCTAACAAAATCATCTCTTATAATTGGTGTCAGATTCACGCTTTTTTTCCTCCATCAATTCTTTCTAGTAATTGCCTTGTGAACTGGACAAAGAGATGGACTGATGGCTCCATTCGTGGGGTGTGAGTCTGGAGGAGAGCCATCCGATAGCCTCCATGTGTATGGGGACATGGATGGAGACATGCAAAGGGGACAGGGAAGCTGTGCAGCCATAGTTCCGGTGTAGAATGCCTTTGTTTTTGGTAACTGGCATGGAGAATTCCTCATGAAAGCTACTAAATCATGCAACCATACTTTTTAGCCATAGGAAACATATTAAAATGTTGTGTTGAATTGTGCAAGTGTTGCATCGTCCTTTTGTTGAACATAAGCTTTGAATTGTGACAGTACACCTAACACATTACAATGGAATGATTGTCTAAATTAAGGTTTCAATGAAAATAAGACTTTGTTGACAGGAACAAAACGAACTCATGCCAAAATTTGATATTACAGTACCAATAAAATTGTATTTACCATATTTTGTTCGGGCATATTTGTATACTTTAGATTTAACCCAAATAATTATTGTTTGGATAATGCATTTATTTTATAATCCTTATTTACTTGATTCCTGCCATTAGATCTTGATCTATTTGCCCTTGTCATCTTTCACTGTTATTCAAACAAACTGATTTCCTTCTCTCTTCTCTGTATTCCTCGTTCTCTAACATAAATTCCAACGAGGTTGTTTATCCTCAAGCGCCTTCTTTTCCTTTTTCAAAACACTACGCATACGATATGTTTAAATTATCTAACCCCACATAAATCTTTCTAGAATACATTTAAAATTTTGGATACAAATCTTTATGTTCTACAATACATTTATAGTTTTGGATACAAAACATTGTAAGCACATGTACATATATAAATAACCCTGCACATGCTGATCCAGAAACTAAGCACAAAAAACGTACTAATGTTGTATCAAGAACTTTATAGACTCATTCAAAATATTTCTATTGGAAAACTTTTTCATAAATGAAGAAACATTTCTTGATGGACCCTAATCTTTCCTCTTGTGGCTCTCTATGTTGTAGGAGATATCACCACAATCATTACCTATAAATAAACAACCCAATTTCCAATTTTACACTCTCGGCCACCAACATCAGCCACCATTAATTCTCCACCTCTCTCACTGCCAGTGCCCTTCCCACCTTGCCACCAACATATCTCCTTTCTCCATTTTGTTGTTCGGGCTCCTCTAGATCTATTCAATGCATGACAATCATGGAAAATCCCTAAAAATCTTGAAATGCTAAGCCTAGGAAACCTTCATCCCTAATCTCTGTCAATTCGAATGTTTTTGCTATTTCACACAGCTGAGCAATAGGAGACATGAATATTTAGTATGTATGTTCTTCAAGTTTAGAATTGATCTTCACTTGTGCTAAATATTCTTGCATATTACTAACTCGTAACAAAAAAAATGAAATATGGATGGAGATGGACGACATGATGTTTATTCGAGTTCACAACTCCTACGGAAAACACTGGTCAGCAATAGCAAGTCTTCTCCTAGGCTGGCCAGAGAATGCCATCGAGAATCATTGTAACTCAGCTAAGCGAAGCCTAAAGTCAAAGCGTCTATTGAAGAAGAAGAAAAGTGAACAAGTGCCACCTGGGCAACTTTTCATCATGGAGGATTACATCCACAGCGTGGAACTAGGATTCCAATCCGCAGCACCACACCCACCAGTTTGATCCGAGGGTTGTCCACACATCGGTGCCCAAGATGGAAATGCACCTCAATGCCACCAACATTGCTGCACCAATGCACCATCAGCCTAGGGCAATCAATCTCAATAATTTGCTGCTGCCTGACCTGAACATCAGCTGTGATCTGCAGGAAACACACTATATGTCCTATGTACCCTCCTGTGTCAGCGCTGTTGCAGCTGGTAACCTAAGAGACCAAATAGGCCAGCTTCAAATTGGTTGCTGTTTGTGGAACCTCTCACGGCACTGAACAGAAAGCTTACAACTGGTCCATCCTACTACATTGGTGAATCCTCCAGCAACATTGGTTCAAATGGATACTACAACGAAGCAAAGCTAAGCAACCTCGGTGGCAGTGGTTACCCAGCTGGTGACACCAATGGCGTCCTTGAGCTGGCATCAAGGGAATTCTTGATGCCCTCCAGTGATGTGGTGAGTCTTGGCTTAGACAGGTTCAAGTAAGGTAGACAGAGGGCTCCTGCTACCTGGCTGTTTTACATAATGGTAAGAAAACCTTGGCACGTGAGTGGCATGAACAGCCGTACTCGAATGATTTAGAATTTCTTTTGTGAACCATGAATGCTATTTTAAGAACTGTTGCTGTACAAGAATCTTTCAGCATCTGCATGAAATTTATGCCCCCTTTTGATTCTTTTTGGTGTGACATGCATTAGATCAAGGTTTCGAACCCAACCACCTAGAATGTTGCATTGTGACATGAGTCTTTTTATTTTTGATGAACCATGTGGTGGTGTATATATTAGTACTTCTTTTTCCTCTCTAGCAAGTAGATTATCTTTGGCTCTTAACGATACTAGAAACTTTTGTGTGTCATTGGCACCCTACCAGATAGAACATATGGAATTTTCAAATCAAGTGGTATCACAAATCACTTTTTCTTTAATTTGTGGTTACATAGACCAACCATCCAATGCCACATAATATTAATTAATGTCTCATCACCACATATAAAAATGAACCAAAGGTATTGTTAAAAGGACATAACATGATCTTATTCTTATTTTTGCATACCCATATCTATATGGATATGAATATGAGAGTCTGATCCTTAAGCATCTGCATAAATTTTTTAACATAATGGATGTGCCTTGGGTGCAGCTGATCTGGAATTTTATTATTACTCAAATGGAAGGATACCGATCAATAATGATAGGGGCTCATTTTGGTTGAAAGACACACTGAAACTTTGACTGCTTTTAAAGGCATGGCTGCAGCAACAGTTGTTGATGGATCCTCTTGCCTTTTCTGGTTGGATATGTGGAATGACAGACTTCTTAGTCATCAATTTCCTGAATTATTCTCTTTTGTTAAGGATCAAAACCTCACTATTCAGTCCATCTTGGCTTTTGAGGATGTCAGATATGTTTCACTTGCCACTTTCAGCACTAGCCCTGCAGCAATATCATCAGTTGGGTTCTATCGTTGACAATACAATTCTGCAGAATTGTAATGATAAATGGTCATATATCTGGGGCTTCAATTTTTTTGTTTCAAACAGGGCCTATCTGCAACTCATAGGTTCAAGGCAAACACATCCCGTTTATAAATGGTTATGGAAGTCTCAATGTCAGCCAAAAAGAAAAATCTTCTTCTGGTTATTGCTAAAGGACAAACTTAGTACTCGAGTTACTTGGAAAACAATGGAGCTGGACAGTTACAGTTGTGTTTTGTGTCATCTTGATGTGGAGGAATCCCTCATGCATCTCTTTTCCGCCCTTTTGCCATGAGCTGCAGGAATACTTTGAACCTTGCCCACCTGTAATCTTTGTGATTTTCTTGTCCTTTTTTTTTTGTTTCCTAAACCACCTTGGTGGCACTTTGTAACTCTGTAACTGTTTTGATTTTCAATAAAAGTCAAGAAGGTGGAAAACCCTCCTGTTTACTAAAAAAAGTATGTTGCTAGATGATGACTGTGACCACCAAATGTGCAGTGCTTGGGTACCCCTTGGCAATTAGCTTCCAGACAATGTGCATCAAAGCTAATAGGGCGATAGTCCTTCAACCGTGATGGAACTGCTGTCTTTCGTAGCAAGACCATTTTGGTGATGTTCAGCAGTTGAAAGTTCCTTCTTTTGAGCGCCCGGAAGGAGTTGAAGACTGCAACGAGGTCGTCTTTGATGATGTTCCATGCTGCCTTGTAGAATCTACCTGTGAAGGGATGTAACATCCTATCCCGGTGACATGCTTTAAGGTGGAAAACCTGTGTTTGCGTCCGCTTCAGAAACGAAACGGATACAGCTTCAGAAAGGAAACGGATACAGGATCTCTGGCGTGCGATCGTCCTGGACAACGAAGCCAGGTCAAGGATTGTGCATTTGAGTCCGTTGTGCAGGATAATCTCATCCGACAAGAGCGGTCTCGACTCTTGGGAGACGTCAAGTTGCCCCACGATCAGCTGGGCCATGATGAGCTGAGAGCCGACGCTCCCAATAGCCTTAGCACTTCACAACCCTAAGTGCCTTGGCAGTGCTGCAGTGCTTGAAGTCGAACACCTTGCAAGCGTCAGTGTTGTGCACTCCGAACGGCCAAGCCGACGCGACGACATCACTGAAGCCCTCCATGGACGTCCAGAACGACTCAAATCTGAACTGCGGCTTTGCCTACAGCGTGGCATTTAGTCTCGCGCCAACGGTGCATGATCCATGTACTTCTTAATTGTCTCACTGGCCTTAAAACGACAACTTGCTGCTTCAGACCAAGTATACTAATTTTCTCCAAGAATTGATCCATTTATGCTATGAGCAATAGTATCGCACACTATAAAGACAGGCGAGAAGATTCTTGTAACCCCCTTCCCTATTTGCCATCGGTGTGTCACTCGCACATAGGGCTGACCTTTTGCAACGATATAGATTTAGGCAATTAGCAATCGATGACGCTAATTTTCCCGTATGTTTCACCTGTGAAATATAAGAACTTTTCCACGGATGCCACGTGGTCGTGTGTTTTCAGCGTCATCACCTCTAATAACAACTCTAACCCAGGGCCGTGCCGTCAGATTTCTAGGCCCAGTTCAAAGCTCTAAGTGAGGCCTAAATCAAGGTACAAAATATAGCCAAAATATTTTCTAGACCCTGCAGAGATTTGCAGATAACATCATTTAAGTTTTTTTCTCGATCTCAGTTGTTTTCTTCTTATGTTTTTGTGAACGGATTCGTATTTTCTAAATCTATCTCCAGATGACAAGACATAAAAAGGATTAAAATAATGAAATTAAATTATATATCGGCAGTTCTAGAATTGCATACCAAGGATTTAATTTAGTACAGTATAGTTGGAATTAAAAAAACACACTCCATTTTGCACTCCGGCAGTGGCCTCTGCCTTGCTTGCCGGTCGCAGCTAGATGAATCAGGACGGGGCCTACGCCTGGCAGAGTCTCGATCGGAGACGAGACGAACAAACAAATTAAGCAAGGAATACGCGATTGAACAGGAAACGCCGTGGGGGCCTCCGGACTCCGAGATTAGGAACTGCCGTCATGCATGCAAAGTTGCCGCGCTTTCTGCGCTGATTTTCTGAGGCCCTGGAAGTTGGGGGCCCTGTTCGCACGTACCGGTTGCACGCCCATGGACACGGCCCTGCTCTAACCCAATATACAAATTAAACTCTTATTTTTTATTTATATATTAGCCTATAAAATATAAAGACCCAAATTTAATTCTAACTCCAGCTCAACACCCTACCCAGCACCCTATCCTCCCCAGTGGAGCACCCCACCCGCACCTGCGCCGGCGCCCCGACCGCGCCGCCAGCACCGGCGCCCTCCCGCGCGCCGCCTGCTCCGGCTCCCCGCCCGCCGTCCTCGCGCCCTCCACCCCTGCTGCGCGACCACGGCCCCGGCCCCCTGCTGCGACGCCTCCCGGCACGGTGCGCTGCCGCCGGACTAGTCGCCCGCAGCCCCACCGGACGCCTCCAGGCACGGTGCGTCGTCGGCCTCGGCGGGCCGATCTCGCTGCTTTGTTGCCTAAACAGCCAGAGCTCGTTGCTCGCCGCATCGAGGCCCTCGGCTTCCAGGTCGGCCACTAGCTCTCCGAGAGGTACGGCCAGAAACAAGTTCGTTTTTCCCCCTCCCGTTCTGTTCTCCGCCTGCCTAATTCTGCACTCAGGTTCCAAGTCCAAATCTTAACCGATGATCTGTCTCCCTAGTGCGGTTATTCACTACTGAACTGACTGAACATTGATTGGCAAACTGTACTGAAAGTGTTTTTGTAGAAGCTTGTGCGCCTAGCGCTTTGTACTGGTTATCTATTCTAATGATTGTGGTGACAGCCTTGATCTCATTCTTTGTCTACAAAATGCCGAGAACACTGTATTACCCATAGTATCATGATCAAGTTCAGAGGGATAACTCAAATAATTGGTAGTGCCAGTTTTATAACATGCTACTGAATGAGGGTACGTACAGTCAGTAATTTGGTTTAGCATACCACTCGGTTTCCTTTCTAGATCATGATGTCATAGGTAGCGTATATAAACAAAGTTTGGCTGTTCAAAAGATCTTGTATTCTGATCATGCATATTCCAAACTTATTATGCTATTTATTTAGTAGTTGTTTACTGAATTGTGAGAATTTTTATGATTCTATACTGAATTTTTATGATTCTATACTCAAAGATTAGCAGCTTTTCAACTGTGCGCATCTAGTTCAGCGTAATAGTAATATCTACATACATTTATCCACTGCTTCTATGAACAGCTAGCTAGCAAAGCCTAGTGTTGATAGCACATTTCAGTCAGGTTAAAATTTATATCCCTGACATTTTCCCTTTTTTTTGTTGCTATGGCAGATGTCAAGGTTTGGAACTAGAGTTCGTCGACGGTGGGATGAAGAGGACGAATCTGATGTTGATGACCTCTTCATCATTGCTGGACTTCTTGAGGGCTCCAAGAGAAACAAGCGCAAGAAAAAGTTTCGCGGGTCGTTGCCGGGTCGCCGCAAAGTGCCACCTTTGGCATGAAGAGGACGAATCTGATGTTGACGACGAGATTGAGGATAGATCTGTACATGAGCGACTTCGGGATGACCTTGTAGAGCACTTGTGGGCAATTCATAGTTCTAGGTAGCAAGTTATGTATCCCTACCGTAGCAATTTATGTATCCCTACTGTAGCAAGTTATGTGATCCCCACCGTGGTAAGTTATGTATCCATGTAGTACTGTATTCAAGAGAAATGTCCATGTAGTACTGGTTGAATTATTCTACTTTTGTCCATGTAGTACTGTATTCAAGAGAGATGTCCTTTATGATTCTCTTATTCTGATGGATTGTTCTTTCATTAACAATGCTGAGATTGGCTATCACTCGTGATTTGATCAGCACAAGAGTGAAAGCAAATGTTTACAGTTTACTTTCATTTTCTTTTCGCTTGTTTAGTGTACATTATATGGAAATCATTTGGTGGCTGGTTGTCAACTACTGTTATCAATTTGTCTGTTGTGGATCAAATGCAGCAATGCTTGCATTAGCTACATGTTTAGAGATTAGCAGCTGCTTATCATGTTCAGATATTGTCATCATTAGGATGGGTCACTGCTGCTGGTTTTTCAGAAGCATGGGTCAGTGCTTAGTTTCATTTTCCTGAAACAGTCAACTTCTTTTGTGCATGGATACTGTGATACCAGCAATGTATACCTATTGAGTATATACTGTACATGTGTGTTAAACTTTGTCTTCCAAGTGGGTGTGCTCGATGGAATCTGATGCTTGCTGACCATATTATTTTGCCAAAAGAATTCTCAATTATATGCACTATATTTGCTTTGGTAAGGAAACCATCCAAAGAGATGTCAGTAAGAAACTGCCACAACAGTTTATCAGCTCTGAAGCTTTTTTCCTGAATCAACCATACTGGCAATAGAAGTAACAGAGAGCTGGGTACACTATATTTCTATTTTCTAACACTAGTCCATCATATTGGCTTTATAATCATAAAGCATGAAAGGATGTACTTGAAGAAAATGGCCTGAAGGCAAAAACGCAACTGACAACCTTTTTGATGGAGTTGAAGGGCATGCCATCGCCATCCTGAAAGCAAAACCCCATAGGTCTTCTTGTCTTTCCACAACAGTACATCAGGATAACAATATAGATTATCCAACAACCTGTACACAACCTTTCCCTGTCAAATACAGATTCAGAGAAGTGCATAAGATTCAGAGATACTGCTCCATGTCACATTCAGAGATACTGATTCCAGAAGTAGTACACAGTTTATTGCACTATACAGAGATACTGTTCCATACAGTATATTGCACTATACAGAGGTGTGACAACAGTGCCATTGATAATGATAACAGTAGCATAAGAAAACTACCACTACCAGACATAAGTGACTCCACTCTCACCAAACCTACGCTCCACTCTCACCACTAGCCGTCTCGCCTACACTAGCACTCATCGCCTTCGCAATCTTCGCTCTCTTCGCCTTCACATACGTCCTTTGATCATTGTCCAAGGTAGTGACATCGCAATCTTCGCTCTCTCTTCGCCTTCGCACTCATCGCCTTCACATATGCGCCGCCGAGGAACTCGCCTGGGAGAAATTGTCACGGTAGCTGCTCCTGTGCCTGTCCATGGTCTGCAGCAAATTGTTTCAAAAATTAATACAACTATTGCTCATGAAATCGATACTTGCAGTAAATGATTTATGCTTAAGACACAGACCATGTATACTAGCAAAATCATGTGATTGGCAATCGCGTATACTAGCAAAATCGATACAAGCAAAATCATGTATACTATCTGGAAGCACTAAATCCAATTCTTGTACAGAAAAAATGACAAGAATTTGTTCATGACTTATAGCATTTGCAACATGATATTCCAGTAAGCCAATATGAGTACTTGCTGCATTCAGATTTTCAGCCTGAGATTGAAGGAGTGGCTTTCAGGTTTTCAGCCTGAATGATAGCCACCGTTCTTGCATTTGCAGATTGCACAGCCACAAAAAAGGGAAAGAAACAAATACATGGATAGATAACTGAACTGCACAACCACATTTGCAGTTCGATGCACGAAGATTTTCTCCTTCTTCCCTCATTCCAATTCCAAGTGAGCAGCTTCATGAAGACCTTCTCCTCTCCATGTCTCTGCTCCATTGTTGGCAAACAAGGAGAGATCGATGGCACGACATACACAACACATGATGTCCATACCCATGTACACAACACACAGCACGAGAGGGAGAGGGAGAGGCAGGGGCGGGCGAACCTGATGACCTCTCGTCGTCGGCGGTGTACTGGCGGCCTCCGCCTGCGGATCCAGCAGCACGGGTGAAGAGGAGCACGGTGCGGCGCGTGCGGGAAGAGGAGCGGCGGTAGAGGAGCAGCGGCCGCGGCGGTGGAGGACGCGAGGATGGCCCACCCGGCGCGCCCCCACGACGCTCCCGCGGCTCAGGCGGACGGCGGCGGCTCCCCGCGCTGCCACAAGCCCACGCGATGCCCGCGCGACGCTCGAGCGCGGCTGCAGCCCCGCGACAGGCTCCACGCGGTGCGGTGCTCGTGGGGAGGACGGGGGCGCTCGCGATGCCGTGCCGAGGTGGAGTCCGGGAGGGGAGGAGGCTCGCGGCTCGCGGCAGGGGTAGCACGGCGGCTCCCGAGCGGTTCGGGGGAAGGGATAGGAGGGCATGGTTTCAGGGACCTCAAACTAAATTTTGAGAGCCCTCTTAAGTAGGAGCTGCATTGGAATGAATTTTTTTAATCAAGTTTTTAAATTTGAAATAGGGGTCTGTTTAGGAGGTGGGCTGGAGTTGCTTGAAGTTTTATTTGAGTGAAAACTAGGGTAGTTGGCGAGCTTGTCATATATGCTGTAAGTCTGTAATGGTTATCCCTCACCAGGTAATTTTAGGGAAAATATGCTTCGCGAATTATCCGAGTAAAATTGCATGTAAATATGGCATATTCAATGTTCTATATAATTTTTATAATTATGCACCCTATAAAATTTTATATTTTTTTTGTGGATGGATGATCTGCAGGTGAGCATGAAGAGAGTGTTTGCTGTGGTCACTTGGCTGATGAAGCAGAACCATCTGAAGCCGAGATTATTTGAGACGAGCTGTTCAGCTTGATCGAGAAGTACCCTATCCATTGTTTGTGATGAAATAAACAAAGCTGAAAATTGGGGATCCGATCCCACACAGAATCTGTTGCGGTTTATGTCGTCTGATATGTGCTACTGCTCATACGAGACGTCGTCCAAACCCACACCCTTGAAGTATACATTTGCTTTGCTCCAGGAGCCTTGATGATGTCGTGTTCCTCGTAGCCTTTTCTCTCTGTTGTACTCGATAGCAGCAAACAATGGTCGGTGCCCCTGCTCCTCCGACCGCCGAGTCTGTTTCTAGCTTGTCTCCGCTTTAGAAAATTAGAGTGTCATCTACCGTGGGATGATTTTCAGAAGTCCATGTGAAATTCGGTGCTAGCCCTACTTCAGGCGCCGGATAAATCAGGTGGTGCTATAAATAACACATTAAACACCTCTCTGAACACATTTTCAAACCTTTTTAAATGTTGCTAACTCCAAGCGTCGTCTCACGAGACAACCACCACATCTAGCACAAGTATGCATTTTTAAATAATTTTTGCAAAATTTTCAAACTCATTTTTCAAACCATCACTCGACCCTAGCACAAATGTAATGTTACACTCAAGTGGCACTCAATGTCCTCTCTTGAGTACGACTATCTATCCAAAACCTAGTAAAACACTTCTCTGATCAACCTAGACCAGTAAAATAAAATGGCATATAAATATATATATATTTGATTTGCACATTCCATTCCATCTCCATCGCAGTGACGCTACTTAGACATCCAACCTCCATCTTCATCTTCCAAATGAATAATGGTCGTCCATATGTGTAGCCAACCATGCTACCATTGCCCATAGCATGAAGCTCCACCAGCATTCCTCTATGAAACCACTTGATCAACAACACAAATCAACACTTGGCTAATCTTGCATGAAATAAGTGGTCTACTCGATAACTAGTCTTATTGGTCCTTTGATCATAGCCTTGCTTGCTCTTCACCATTGCCCCGAACCATTGGCGCCAAGCCCTCTACTCGCACTTCACTGCCTTGATGGTCCACTGTGTCCTAAACGTATAACATGTCTTTCATCCCCACACCTAGTTCTTCGTAGCCAAGCCTCGCCTTGATCTTCTTCACCTAACCATATGAGATTACAACATGTCTCATATTCAATAATCTCCTTCATCTTCGCTAGTTGAGCACTTGCATCATATGCACAAGCCATCTCTCCATAGCTTCTATGTCTTGCTCAACAAGTGTGTGTGGACTACTTGTTCATCTCACATGAAACATATTGGTCCACCTAATGTTTTCACTCAATTACCAAAACTAAATCGATACTTCCACTAGGTTGTGTTGAGGACTTCATAGGGGTGCACTTGCAAGGTGTTAGTGTTGTGAAACTATGTTAGTCTCATATAAACTAGTGATTTGCGTGCGTCCATGCGCGCGTGATAATTGGGAAGCATCGTGAACAAAGGAAATCGATCAATCCATTTTAGGCTCGAAGTAGCTTGTATTCGAATAGCCACAACCATGTGCACCGCGACAACAATTTACATAAGACAGGGAGTTTGCTGAAATCAGATAGAAATTTGTTCAGTTTTTTTTTTAAAAAAGAAAATTGTTCAGATCAGATATAAGAGCCGAGACAATAATTTACAGTAACTTAACTAATCGATGCACCTCTAGACTACAATACAATATAGGTAACCTGGAACATGTAATCGGACAAACTTGATCGATATGATCTGTTCTCGATCATAAGATACGAAGGCATCAAAACGGAGCTGTTTTCCACATGACGCTTTTTGTGGTGGTGCTCCTTGTCTTGGACAGGCCAGCAGAGCATCATCAGATTCACATCATCAAGTTTGTCAAAAGGCTGCTGAGGTGAACATAGTAGATGTTATTTTTTGATAATACCACAGTCCAGCTATAATATAGCAATCAGGGGGAAAAGTAGGTCTTGTTATCTCGCGTAGAATGATATATTCGTGAACAAAGATCGTAGCACTGGGACTGATATAAATATTTCTAGCACTTAACTATGGAGTGGAATTTACCTGGTGGCTGCGCGGGAGGGCCCCAACTTGTAACTTTGTCATCAGATTCTAAAGGCTGGTAGGTGAAGCCGCCGCCATAGCATCTTGGCAAGTCGAATCCTTGCTCGACTGTGTATTAGAGATCAGTTTTCGTGAAACGTTAGACAATGACTTGATGGTATAACCTAATAGTGTATAATCTGCAGCAGCCAAAGAAACGCGTAGAAAAAAGCTATCTAACAGGCAGAAAATAAAATAAAGTTAATCCATGAGCCCACTTGAGTAGCATCAGAGGCTAAAGAAGAGGAAATCAGGTTTCAGTGCTCTGCAAAATTTAACATTTTCAAAACAGGATAGATTACCTCGCGTTTACATTTCTAGACTGATTACATTTACTGGCAAGATAAAACCTCCCCAAATATTTTAACAATAAATTATATTGGTATTTTTATACTCTCAAGTTTATGAGGAGCCAAGCACTTTTTACAATAGATGACTTACTCTGCAAATATATGGTCTCATGAATAACCTTGGTAGAGGCCCTTTTATTCTCTTGAATTTTGAAACAGCAGCAAAAAGTACTCACAGGAAAAAACGTACAATAAGTGCAATGCATAACCCCAATATCTAGCATGAACTCAACCTAAGAAAATCAAGTAGACCACTGGACTATTTATTACAAAAATCTACGAATCCAAAGTTTCAGGAAGGAATAGAATCACCAGATCTTTCAAGTACACAGGAATCTCTAAAGCATATAGCTCAAACAAACTATGAAATCAGGTATAAGAAATATAAAAAGGCCAATGAAATACACAGGTAGTAATAAAGCTCCAGAGGTGCCCTTCCGTTCCAGATGGACTGTTTTGTTCTCATCAGCACAACCCAACATGGCAACAGTTTATCATATAGCACTGGAAATTCAAATATGTAAATTGAAAGTTCACTGGCATTTCTCTGAAAAGCACTCTTGCGGACTCAAATGTACCAATATGATCTCAACAATATGAAAAGCCGTTACCAGGCCCAGTCAGATTCATTCAAACAGCATATATTGCACACATAAACATAAAAAACAATGATGGAATATTCACCACGACAAGCCTGTCACTTCTGAACTTTAGTATTTCTTCTGAACCTCAGCTCTTCTGAATCTCAGAACCACAAGAAACCTTGTAGATGGATAACGACAGTTTAACAAAAACTCATGTAGAACCCCATGTCAGTCCCATCCAGTTTAATAAAGCACACCACACATGTGTATGGATAACTGAGCAATAACATGGCCATGTGAAAATTTTGCACACCAAAATAAGACTGGCACTCTGAAGCTCCAGCTTTTCTGAATCTGAGTCACTCCTGATCCTCTGTCCCCTAAACCTGAAAACACAACAACACGAAACAAAAGCATACCGGAAGAAGCTGTCCACCTCTGAGGCGATGCTTTCTTCCTTGATTTCCTTAGCACAAGAATCTCCACTCCGCTGAACCTGCAATAGATGAAGACTGATCTAGATAAATTAAATTTGCTAGCATCACATGAAAAGCAATCACAAGAAGCATATCATGAATGGATGCACACTGTCTTATCTCTGACTGTGAATGAACTATAATAAGAACCCCACTGTGTGATATAACTGTAAGTGTAACCTGACAGCATATCATCAAAATGATTTCCTACCTATCCTTACTAATCCTTATTGCTTCCAACCAATGAAATGAAATCTACGTGAAATGTTCAAGCCTATTCAGACAATAAGCAAGAGAAGAAAATTGGAAACAACGGTAGTGACCAACCGTCAGACCTATATAATGTGGATTTCTAACTAAGATGACCCTGATGTACATCTGACCTTGCACTATAGAAAAACAAAATCTCGAACTTGAAGTATAGGAAATCTAATGTCCAATTGCTTCTTGATTGGTACCTGTAAACATGGCACTGCTAAAAACTTGACAGATGAGAGCACCAGAGAAGCTATCAAAATAAGGAGCTGATAAGGCCATACAAATATGGAAACCTTCAAGCTAGCAATAATGTAGTAACAAAAAGAACATGCTCAAGCCATCAAAATTTAGCACAATGGTAGAAGGAAAACACCTTTAAACTATGATGGAGAAACATCATATTTGTATAATGGACTATTAGAACTTGAGATCTTTTAACTTTGTAATTGTACACCTCTTTGGTGGAGAAACATGAATTCAGTTTCTTGCAATGGAAACATAATACGAATATCCATATGGCAAATTATATTCAAGGTTGCAAAGTTATACACCATGTTCCAGTGGCAGAGTTCATATTATCTAAAAGAAAAATCATATTTCAGATAGCAATGAAAGGAAGCTAATCCATAACTATAGGATAGTAATCAAAGGAAGCTAATCCATAACTATAGTTCAGAAATTTAAAGAAAAATCGAAAGGCCATGATATTGCAGTTCACCAAGTAATAAATTACCTTCCTTGCTAGCAAGCCTATCCACCTTTAACACTCTGCAGACTGCTGTAGGCAGTGCCACTCGCCCTATTTCCATGGAGTCACTGGAATCATCTTTACGTCACCGTGACACTAGTTCATGTCGCATCTGAGGAGGCGTGCCAGCTTTCATGCGGTGTCGTAGTTGCTGCTTTTCTCTGCAGTGCTGTAGATCTAGCAATCTATGGAGAAGAAAGACCAGGAGAGAGATTGAGCAAACAACAAGGAAGCAGGAGAGGAGCAAAATGGGTTTGGCAGATGCACATACATAAACGGAGTCCGAGGCCAAGTAAGAACACGATAGCGATGACGGTCCGCTGAATTCGCGCTGCCGCCGCCGTGCTGGGACCCTTCGGTGCCAGGTCCACCGCGCCGGGGGCACCCTCGCCGGGGTGCCACGCTGTTGGATCCACTCCGCAGCCGCTCCAGCTAGACGAGGACGAAGCGCGACAGCGCGCTACACCTGCTGCCAAGCCTGCGGGAGCCGGGATTCAGGCCACCGTCGGGGCCGCGCGAGCAGGTGCTCAGGCCACGAGCCATGCTCTATTTGTCGTCGGGGGATGACACTCCGCTGCATCCGTGTCGCCGCCGCCGCGCTGGGGCCCTCCCGCACCAAGGCCACCGCGCCGGGAGGACCCTCGCCGACGTGCTGCGCTGCTGGATCCATGCCGCTGTCGCTCCTACTGGACGGGGACGAAACGTGGGAGCACGCTACGCCTGACGCCGAGCCTGCACGATTTGATGGTCAGGCCGCCGTCGGAGCTCCAGGCAGAGGAGTCGAGGACAAAAGCAAAGCACGGAGAACCGGAGCTCCATACCTCGCCCCAGCGCCGCCACCCCTGCCGCGCCACTTCTGCATAGGGGCTCGTAGGCCACGACGCTGCGCCCGTCGCCGGTTAGCCGCCGTGCTTGGGGGCGTTGTCGCCCTGCACCCGAGCCTAGAGAAGAAGGGGAGGGCCGCTCACCGCGCCGGCGCAGGGGGGCTCGCCGCGCCGCGACCACGCTGGGGAGGGCAGCTCGCCGCGCGAGGGCAGGGGCGCTCGCCCATGCCGCCACCGCGCCGGGGAGGACCCTCGCGCGTGCCACGACCGCACCGGGGCAGGGGCGCTCGCCCACGCCGCCACCGTGCTGGGGAGGGCCGCTCGCCGCGCCACCGCCATGGCCGCCTCTGGCCGCTCCGCCGCGGAACCCTAGGTCAGCGGGCCGCTCCGCCGCGCCACCTGCTCGCCCGCGCCGCCGCCGCTCGCCGACGTGGACGCGACGCCGCCATATCCCGCGCCGCCGTGCCTCCCGCCGCCGCCGTGGTGCTGCGCTGCCACTGGCACCGCTGCAGCACCCGCGCCCGCGCCGCCAGGTCGCCAGCGCGATGCCGCACGCGCAGGGGTGCCAGAGGAGGAGGGTGAGGGAGAGGGAGAGAGAGAGGAGGAGGCCGGGGCGAGGCCAGGGACGGGAGCAGGAGGGAGAGGGAGGAGAGGCGGCTGGGGAGGGAGGGTGAGGGGTAGGGTTAGGGTTTACAACTCGTATATATATTGGGCATGGGAGAAGGCAGGAGCCGCCTGGACCGTTCATCAGGAAAACGGACGGCTAGCACCAAACTTGATGACATGGACACACTGGGAGCACTCCATGGCCACAACAAATATTCTCTTTAAATGTTTATTGGTGAAGTGCTCTTCCCTAAGTGAGGATTTCTATACCAAGATTGAGAGAGATGATGATGAACTTATCCGTTGAGGTCTAGGAATATCGGCTCACTGTGGCAGAACCTCCTAAATTATATGGCCCACACGCATCTATCATTGTCCCGAAGACCTCTGACAGCCATGCATATGTTCCAGATAACTTAGAAAGACCTGTCGGGTGCCCTCGAAGGACCCCGATTAAACCACATTTGACTCATACTAGGATCCACAAAGGAGTAGCTGCAACATTATAATATTTATTATAAAATATATATCAGAATGCGAAAGAATAATAAAATTAAATTTACAAAATATATGAATAAGTTAAATTTTTATAAACTTAACTTCAATTGCGGAAGCAGAGTAGAACTACAGAAGACAAATTAGGTAGAGCGCCTAAGTTGAGAGAGGACAACCAGATCACGTCGAGCCCACCGACATGAACTTGATTTGAACACCAATTAGCACCTGCAACAGGGGTTTAACAAACCCTAAGTACAAAAGTACTCAACAAGACTGACTCGACGAAAAAGAGGGGTGAAAACTCAGGAATGCAGGTTGGTGGGATAAGGTAAGGCTTGTAGGAATTTTTGCAAAAAAGCTCTTGTGGATCAAGTTTTAACTTAACATTGATTATAACAGAAAGTAAAGTTGTTTTGCTCTAGCGCAAGATTACCAACCAACTTCATTTTGATACCTTATCATCATTCAAGTTGTTACTACGATGATGAACACCGATCGAGTCTTCTTCTCCGAGAAGCAACGGCGATTCAAATCCATTTTTATACCTAGCTGGGACCTAGGTTATTGATATGCAGAAGACTCTAACTCCTAAGCATAGCAGGTGAACCGATATACAGGATAACAACCACAGCCATATATCACCACATGATACATGTGAGCACTTCGACCCAGTGTACCGATATACATAGGAAATTAAACCCATAGTATACCACACTATGACATATGTGGAGACTCTGGCCCCACTATATATATCACTCCATGACATACCTGGGCTCCAACCCTCAGTATATCACTTCATGCATGTGGATTTTCTAATTTCTCGATAAACATGAGTTCACCAACGACACGGGACCTAGGGCATCAACAGACGAAAACACTACAGAGGGACTCCTTTCCCAATGCAAGTTACCCGCCCGGACTCGATTTATTAAGTACCATCATGATTCCATCAAGAGAAATCAAACTCATCTTTCTCATTCTTTTACCTTTTAAAAACCTAACTAATTAAGCAGGGCTAAGCATTACTACACATTTTCTAAAATCAGGTAACAAGGAATATGGAAATAAGAAAGGTAATGCAATTGGTAGGTTTTCACTCAACTCCTATTACTTAATGCAATATTTTATAACTGAAGCGATAAAACTTTTATAAAATAAAGGTAGGGTTGAATGCATCCGTGGCTTGCCTTGGTTGTAGCGGTGGTTAGTGCTCGTCAGGATCACAGGTGTTACTCTTGACACCAGCTCCAGGGATGGATGACACCAACATCATGGATCCACGTCTTCATCTTGAATGGTACTTTCCAAAATGCACCACGATCTAACTCACTCTCGAAATAACTACACGTAATGAAATGATGCATGCTTTAGCATAATAATCTCATGACATGATGCACGGTAATGCATTGGTGAAAGCATAACAAGATTAATTAACTAACTAATTATAAACCATTTTAAAAGCATTACACAAGATAAATATAAAACTCCACATATTCTAAAATCACATAGCCATATTAGGTGTTAATATGACATAACAGCATCACACAAAGGTAAAGGAACCATATTTTTCTATTTATATATATTTTATTATAATTATAAACTATTTAACAAGCAACAAACAAGATAAATCAAAATATTAAGCATACTGCATCCAATGACCCCAATATTTTTACTACAGCACACACATGACATAAGAAACATGTCATAAAAATTTCAAGTCAAAAGAAGTTACATAGGAGATATGAATTTTCTTGTTTTTAAGCATTAAATAAAAGGCATAAAATATAAATAATTATTTTACTATAAAATATGGCAATTTTAATATTTTTAATAAAAACTAGACATCACAAGTAACGTAACAAACTTTGGTTCAGCAAAAACGGAGTCACCAAACTCCAGATATGAATTTCCGAAGTTTGGGAAAACCTGTTACATACAGGTCCTTGGGGTACTATTCACCTAAGTCACGGACTTTGCAGAAAAGACCCTCACTTTTGTTGAATTCTAACCCGTGGTCCTTGACGGAAGTTGGAGCAGAGAAGGCGTCTGAGCCTGCCGTTCCTGGCCGATGAGGACTTACCAGAGACCAAGGAGTGGCGGGGAAGCTGCATGGCGGCGAGGTGCACTCGCCAGTGCTCACATCGCGGCCCGCGGCGGTCCGTGGTGGCCTGGCCGCGCGCGCCAGCGGCGCACAGACGTGCAGCCCCGGCGGCGGCCACCCACAGCAGCGGACGAGGCCAGGAAAGGGGCGCGGGAGAGGCATAGGGAGGTGGCAAAGCTTTTGGTGGCTGCGGCTTGGCGCATGGAGGTTCAGAACGTAGCGCGATCGGAGCTCCGCTTGGGGGCGGCCATGGCGGACGGACGATGGAGCACAGAGAGAAGAGAGGAACGGCGACCGGCGTCGGGCGCTTAAAACGACGAGGACGCGAACTCCAACTTGGCCAGCAGCGCGCTCGCGCGCACGCGCGAAGCATCGCGAAGGCCACGGCGGACGGCTGGTTCCAGCGGCGCTGCTTTGTAGGTCGGGTACTGTAGCACCCTCCAAATTTTGAAACAGAAATCGAATTTTCAAAATTACTTTGGATTTTGTATTGAAACTTGAAATTCTGCAAATACAAAAATTACTCAAAATTTTATTCTCTACAACTTTCTCAATTGGAGAATTTTCAAATTTGGCCTAGATTTTTAAATTTGAAATTGAATTGAAAAAAGGACAAAACCAGGATTTGAATCTTTTCAAAATTACTTCAAAATTTTTACTAAAACTTCAAAAACTTTGAATACCAACTTTGTAGGTCTCAACAAGATCTACAAACTTACTTTTTACCAAATACCCAAGTTCCTTTTAGATTTTTAAATACACAAAAGGGATAAAAAGGGACATTTTAAAGTTTGGGGATTTAAATTGAAGCTAACATTACTCAAATAATTCATTCAATAACAGAATTAATTAAAACAATAAAGTTTAATTTAATTAGTTGATTTAATTGCAAGCAAAATCACATAATATGATAAGAAAATTATTAAAAACCTTAAACATCATTATTTCATATATAAAACATAGCACCACACAAAAACAATATTAAAACATGAATGCATTTATGCCATGATGCTCAATGATTAGGCTTGATAATACACTTGATTATAATTTTAATTGCTTACTAACATCTGGGATGTTACACTCACTAAGCTCAACCTCATCTTAAGCTACATTCACCCATAAGGAGGATATCTTCTTCAAGCTTGGGAGGACATTGGGAAGAGATTCTGCTTCATGCATGAACATGAGAATTAGAGATTGATATGAGATCAAGGAGTCAATAGAGGGAGATATTACAAGTTTATGCTTGGAATTGATCTAGAGATCATGGTATTCAACTTCATCTTCTCCTCCATCTAGGCATGAGCTTCCTTCCATTCTTCATCCAACCTTTTATTCGTTATTCTATTTTTGTTCCTGTTTTAGAAAGTGAGAGGGTGATGAGAGTGGGAGAGAGCCAATGCTAGTAATTTGGGGGTGAGTTACGAGCTAAAAGGTGGGGCCAAGTGGATTATGAAAGTGGATAATACAAAATTTGCATGTTTTTTGAATCACTAGTGTTCTATAGGATAGTCCGTCAACAGCTACTAACAAGTCCACTCGGTCCTTCGTACTTCATTATGTTGACCAGTCAACTAGGTCTGACTATAGATTGACATATAGTAGAAGCGGTATCACTAGATAGTCTATTGATTCATAAAAAGTCATTAATTGTTTGCCAAATTTAGAAGAGATGACTCTAGGACACTTCATCAATAAGAGTCACTTAGTCCTTAATGGAGCTTCTTAATGTGGCTTTCTTACATACCTTAGTCTTACATCCGATGTCAGTTTGTCTTGTTTGGGATTTGATTGTCCTTCAGGAGAATTGTTCTTGAGATCTAGGAGTGGGAGTCAATGGGATGATTGAGAAAACCCATAGTTGTTATGGTCAGAGTTGGGTCAGAGTTAGTATAAGGTCGAGCATATCACTATGTTAATCTTCTGAGGGAAGGGTGGGTTGAATAAGAACATAGTCATCATAGAGGTCCAACTAGAGGGTAAATGAGCCATGGCTTATTGAAAAGTGGTCCTTCTAGGCCAACCTAGGTTAGAGCTCAAGATGGTTGGGTCTGGGGCTTTGGAAGGGGATTTTGCAAATTTTATTTGAAGTGACTCTCTTCTCATGATACATAAGGATATTTAAATTGACCAATATACTGTTGTTGTCATCATCACATACATCACATGGGCTCTAGCACTAGCAATAACTGTGTCGTCGATCTCCAACAACAACTCTAGAAATCCATATAGATTGCTGCCAACTTAAGTATACAACTACGGGAAACCCACATGCCCCATGCAGATACTCTATGTCTAAACTCTACCATCTCATTCTCAAAACCGCCCAAGACATGACATCAATAATTAATCAACATCTCATCTTTAGCTACATCCACAACCTCTATCTCTACTCTGATCTCATTATCATCCACACGGAGAACATGCATGAGCACTTCATCTTTGGCATCGAGGTGGCAACCAATGGAGGAACCTTCTTTCCCCAAGCAATGCCAACAAGACACATCGTGAGGACACGCTATGTGGAGAATGGGAGGGATATGTCACACTCCCAAATGGGACCACACACGTCGAGCCAAATGGGCCATGTCAAGCCTAGGACCGAGCCATGGCAAGCCATAGGGATGCTTAGCACATGTCCTGAGAGGCAATGGCGTAGTGCCACCGCCACCTCAAAATCTCCGAAGATCCGGAATAAAAAGAAAACATCAACAAAAAGTAGGAAAATAAATAGAGATTTATTTAGATAAAACAGACTAATATTTATTGGAAATAAATAGTTTTGCTTGTAACGAAAATAGTCCACATCTATAAGGACTCCTTCCTTAGTTCCTTAGAGGTTAAGTCTAGGTTGCTTAGCGGTTAAGTCCAATAGGGACTATAAATATAAGGGCATTGTCTCTCTTCGTTCTCCCTGCGCCCACATCCTCTCCTTGTCCTAAGCCGACACCACCGCCTTCACCACCAGCAGTTGATGCAACAATGCCACTGCTCCTATAGCCCACACCACCACCCCTAACTGGCCACCCCCAAGAAAGACCGTGATAGGCCGAGTACTCAACGCCCTTAGTGGCATTTCTGTTGACATTATGGCAGCTCCACAACCACAAATTGGTAGCAGCAACAAGCCATTGTACTTCAAAGGATCATGGACAACGGAGGAGGATAGGTAACAATATAAAATAATACCTTTTCCTTCCATATTTAAACATCAACATCTTAATATATTAGATTCTTGACCTGATTGTTTGCTTCTCTGACTCATAGCATTTTGAGAGATATGGTAATGAGACTTGGTGAAGGGAAGTGGTGCCTGATTGCACAATCTTTGCTTGGCCGGATTGGCAAGCAATGTCGTGATAGATGGATCAATCATGTGAACCCTGACATCAAGGTTAAATCTCTTTATTTCTTGTTTATTAGTTTGCTCATATGTAAGGGTGCTTGGTTCGATTTCTCGCTGCGTTTAAGCCAGGAGCATGGAAAAACACCTTAAAACAAACTATATTTACCACATGTCCCCACACCACACTTGCCTATGGAAAGCGATATTTGAATTGCATGATACATGTTACAACCCCAATCTCATGTTTGCTCAGATGCAACAAGCTATCGTCATTTGTAGAAACAAATATGGCTATAATATATTTGATTGTGGTTTACTCGATCCATAGGATTATTAAGGAATTTTCTATAATCTTTATGCATGGACGATGTTGAATGCTTTATCTTACCGTTTTAAAGGAGAATATTTATAAAAATAGAATGGTTTTGGTGATTGGTAATTGACATGGCGAATTCCTTACTAAAGCTAATAAACCAGGCAACCATACTTTTTTTTGTCACAGGAAATATGTTAAAATGTTGAGTTGAATTAATTGTTCAAGTGTTGTCTGGTCCTTGTGTTGAACATGAGCTTTGAATATTGATAGAAAGATTCATTTTACACACCTAACATATATGCAATAATGGTATGATTGTGAAAATTAAGGTTAAATTAAAATAACTTTTTGCTGATAGGCACAAAATGAACTCATGTCAATACAAAATATGATATTATATAATTGATAAAATTATGTTTACCATATTTTTGTTAAGGCTTATTTTTATATATTATACAGATTTATACCAAAATCATTATTGCTTAGATAATGTATTAATTTTCTAAATCTTGTTTAATGATTCCTATCATTAGATCTTGATCTAATTTGCCTATTATATCTTGCACTGTTATTCAAACAAATAGATTTCTTTCTTTCTCTCTCTCTCTCCCTCCTAGATTCCTCGTTCTCTCACATCAATTCCATTGAGCTTGTTTATGCTCAAGTGCTTCATTTTATTTTTCAAAACACTATGATATCATATTTTTAATTATCTAACCTCACATAAAGGTTTCTACAATAGGTTTAATATTTTGGGTACCAATTTATTTGGTTTCTACAATAGATTTGTAATTTTGGATACAAATCTTTGTAATCATGTCAATATATAAACCATGCACATGCAAATCCAAAAGCTGGGCACAAAAAACATACTAATAATGTACCAAGAACTTTATAGACACGCATTCAAAAAATCTTTGGACTAGGGAACTTCTTGTTCAAAAATGAGGAAACCTTCTCCACATTGACCCAAATCTTTCCACTTGTGGCTCTCCATGTCATAGGAGACATTGCCATCATCACCACCTATAAACAATTAGTTTTACACACCATTGATTCTCCTCCTCGTCATTGGTAGGGCCCTTGCCACCTGGCGACCCACATATCCTTTATTTCTCCATTTTGTTGTTTAGAATCATCTAGATCTCTTCCATGCATGAGCATGATATTCATGGAAAATCCCTAAAAATCCCCAAAATGCTAAGCCTAGATAGGAAACCCATTATCCTAATCTTTCTATCAATTGAATGTTTTTGCTATTTCAAATGGCTAAACAATTGACAGCATGAATATTTAGTATGTATGTTCTTCAAGTTTACAAATGTTTTGCTAATATTCTTGCATATTTACTTGTCACAGAAAAATCACATATGGACGGTGGAGGAGGATATGGTGCTTACTGAAGGTCACAAATCTTATGGAAAGTGCTAGTCAACAATAGCTAGGTTCCTCCCAGGCTTGCCAGAAAATGCCATCAAGAATCATTGGAACTCAACTGAGCATAGCCTAAAGTCAAAGCGTCAATTGAAGAAGAAGAAAAGTCAACAAGTGCCACCTGGGCAACTTTCCATCCTTGAGGAGTACATTCGTAGCCTGGAATCGGACACCAAATTGGTAGCACCACAACCACCAGCATCCCCACCAGTAAACAATCCAAGTGTCACCCACACATTGACACCAGAGATGGAAATGTATCTCAATGCCCCAAACCAAGCTGCACCAATGCCCCACCAACCTGGGGCAATCAACCTCAACAATTCACTGCTGCCAGACCTAAACATCAGCTATGATCCACACGAGATACACTATATGGGCTATCCTAAGAATGCTCCTGTGTCGACACCACAGTTACAGCTCGTTACCCAAGAGCCCCAACAAGACACCTTCAATGGGTTCCCATTTGATAAACCTCTCACAATGCTGAACAAAGATCATATAATAGGTCTGTCATACCATGCTTGTGAATCCTCCAACAGCATAGGTGGAAATGTATATTACAATGAAGCAGTGCCAAGCAACATCTATGACAGTGGTGACCCAGCTGGTGACACCAACACCGTCCTTGAGCTGGCATCAAGGGAATTCATAATGCCCTCTAGTGAAGAGGTGAGTCTTGGCTTAGCTAGGTTCAAGTGAGGTAGACAGAGGGCTCTGATTGCTTAGCTATTCTATTTACATAATGGTAAGAACATCTTGGTGCATGAGTGACATGAACATTCATTCTTGAATGATTTAGATTTTTCTTTGTGAACCGTGGATGCTATTTGAAGAACCGTTGTTGTTGTACAAGAATCTTCAGGCATCGGCATGCGTCAGATAAGAATTTTGAGCCCAAGCACCTGAGATGCCACATTTTGAGATATACTTCTTTGTGTTCTTAATTGATGAGCTATGTGCAGTATATATTATCACTTCCCTTTCCTCTCCAACGAGTAGATTCTCTTTGTTTCTCAATACCACTAGAATTTTTTGTTGTCTATATGCATATCTCTCTATTGGTTGATCTTGCTATTTATCTATCTCACGATACGTCTGTCTATCTATCCACCTACATCTACACTACTACATTAAAATTAACCAAGGCGGGCAAAATGGATTAACTAAGGTGGTCAAACCATCCACTTCAGTCAAAAGATCATGGTTAATCCGGCCTTGACAAAGGCGGTTGTTCCATCTTAGTTAATGTATTGACCGAGGCAGTTGGCATAAGGCAACCGGCTTGGTTAAGTATATTAATCGGAGTGGTCACTGTAAATTGCTCGCCTCTGTTCACTCATTAATGGTTATTAATGGAGACGACTGCTATTAATTGCATGCCTCGTTAGTGATTTCCAAAAAAAATACATTTTTAAAATTGTTTGAATTCAATTTTCCTAAGTTAAACACAAACAAAGCAGAAAATACACATAGAGGATGGACATATATTACATCCGTTCATTCATTAAGCAAGGCGCACGACTCGGTTAATGTATTAATGGAGACGGTTGCATTACGGCAACTGCCTCTGTTAACAGAGGTGGTGTTGTAAGGTTGCCCACCTCCTTTAATGATTAACCATGGTGGCTACCTGACGGCTGCCTGGCCACCAAATAATAGAGACGGGCAAGCCAGCCCGCCTTTTAGCCTCTTTGCCAAATAAGTTTTAGTGTACTATTGTTATCTATTTATCTATCTGTCTGTCCGTCTATCCTTTATCTCTCTATCTATCTGTTTATATTTCTATCTATTTATCTGTGTATTTCTATCTATTTGTCCGTATATATGTTCTCTCTATATACACACATGTATATCCATCTATCTATTCTATCTGTGTGTCTACCATTTTGTATTTTTACATGTTTTTGGTCTTTACAGCAAGTAATTAATTGCGTTGACCCAAAAGGCCAAAACTCATCCAGATGAAGCTATCAAGATTTGCTAGCAAGAAAAGTTAACTTGAACTAAGGCCAAAACTGGCAATGGTTACTACCTTGAACTCCTAAATGCCACTAGTGGACCACTCCACCTATAACACGTACGCATGTCCGGACATAAGCAGCATGTGTTCACCGGAGAAAACTGAAATAGGCCGGACTGCTCAATGCTTGCATGGGCCGCCGCATGGTATGGCCCGGTGGTGGTGGTTGGATGAATGACCGCTGGGCCCAACATAATCTTCGTGGATTAATCTGGGCGTCACTAGGCCACCAGGCCCACGACGAGGAGTCCTCGTCTTCTTCTGAATTTTTTTATTTTTAATTTTTTTAAATTTTTTTTATAATTTTAATTTTTTGTTTCAAAATATAACAGAACTAGTCACCCACAGTGGATGTTTTTAAAAAACGTCCACTGTGTGGGTGTTATATGTGACGTGGCACAGGGCCGGCCGCCGCCGGTGCCGGCTTTTGCGGGCGGCCCCTGGCGCCCAAAAAAGGCCCACTGTGTGGGCGTTTTTTGGTGGCGAGGGGGCCGCCTGTAAAAGTGCGCGCTGTTTTGCTGGCGGGCCTCGGAGTAGCCAAAAAACGCCCACTGTGTGGGCGTTTTTTGCGCGCCAGGGGGCCGCTGCAAAAGGGCGAGGCCGGTCGTGCACTTTTGCAGGCGGCCCCCTGGCGCGCAAAAAACGCCCACACAGTGGGCGGTTTTTGGGCTCCGCCTATATATACCCAGCCCCCTCTTCAGATTTTCATTATATTCACTAAATTTTCCAGAAAAAAAGAAAGAGGAGAGGAGGAAGGGGAAGGAATTAAACGGCGAAGCCCTGTCAGTTGAGCGTAGCCGTACCAATGAGTTTGTGGGAGAGGATAGTGGTTCTGAAGATGAAGACTTGCTTCCCGGTTATGTTTTGGATTATTAGGGCCGTTTTGTTAGATGAATTCGGATTAGTAGCTCATCGCCCTAGCGGACTTATAATTTTGGAATGTATTAGTTGTGTTCGAAAGGGTACGAATAAGGAACCGACGGGGATTTCTAGATATAGTACTCAAAAGAATCGTCACAATACGCCAGGGCCCCGACGGGAAACGAAGAATATAACAAAAGGTAAATTTTGACAAAACGAAAGTGCGTACCATACATCAAGACAGTAATTACATCGTACAGGGTACTACTATCCCCGAGCCTGTCCCTGTCCCTGCCCCTGCCCCCTACCCCTCTTCGGCCTCCTCGGTCGCACGTGCCCCGATGAGTAGGTGTGGCGATCCGGTGGAACACCTCGAGTCGCACGGACGTGCTACACTGGAGTCATCTGTGATAACTCCTGCGTGTAGGGTGGAGGTGCTCCTGCAAGCTGTGAAGGGCCGATCTCAACCTCCTCGTCACTGATCGGTGTGTCAGTGGGGGGGTCATTAGGTAGTCGGTAGGTCCGCGATGAGGTGCCGGCTCCCTGGGCCGACGTCGAAGCTACTCCCTGCGCGGAGGTACCCACTCCATGGGGCGAAGGCCAGACTCCGCAGGCTGCTCCCTGAGAGGAGGTACCCACTCCATGGGGCGAAGGCCAGGCTCCCCAGGCTGCTCCCTGAGCGGAGGAACCCTCACCATGGGCCGACGCGCTGGGTGGAGCATGAGTGAAGTGCCTAGATGCCTCTTCTCCGTGCACCGAGGACCCCGCTCCGGAGGAACGAAGGTACGGCATAGAGAACGCTGTGAAAGGTGTTGTCGTAAGTCACATAGTCATCCAGATTGGAAAAACATAGGTAGACGAGGTGGGGTACACGGAGTTACCTCTTGTCTGGGGTGCAGGAGGACATGCTGCGGGTGCCGGTGCAGGAATTCAAGGCGCTGCGTCGGAGGTCCAACAAGTCAGAGCCCTCAGCACGGATCTAAGCGTCGTACGCATCCGCATGTACAAGGTGCGCTGCTCGTCCACTGTCAACGCCAAGCCACCCTCCAAGCGGCGGCACACGGAGTCAACCTCCGTGTAAAGTAGTTGCGCACCGTTGACCTAATTTCAGTTTTAAGTTAGATGAAAGATATACGTAATGAACTACTGATATATATGAGAGATTCAAGTACTCACGGTACGGAAGTAATCCTGATCACGGTGCGCAGGGTAAGCGTCACCCACGGCGGCGACGTGTGGCTGATGCTCCGGAGGAACGAAGGTGACACGTGTGCGGGTACGAGGCTGGTACCACCGGAGGTAGTTCATGTACGAGTCCTCGGTGTGGGGGCGGTACTCCTCAACGACGTCCTCTGTGGCAAGCAACCAGTCGTCCACGTATGGCTGCAGACGTGGAACCCATAAGTTGCCGTCGACCTGTCCCCTCCGAGTCAGCTTGAACACAAATTTGAGTAAGACATGTCTATTGCGATTAATTTTTCAAAGTCAGTTGTTAGTAGTACTTACCTGTGAGCATCTGTAGGGACGGTACGGATGATAGGGGCGGAGGACGGCTGCATGAGACCGAACTGGCGCAAAACACGCCCTGGGCAGTGCGGTTCGATGAATATGTCAAACACCATCGGTCGGAGCGTCAGCCAGAAGGCCTGGTCACGTGTGCACAACGTGGACAGCCCAAGGGGAGCTCGTGCGTGGATAGCCTCCTGGTCACGTGTGCACAACGTGGACAGTACCTTGAGTTATAACTCTATGCTCCTTTGCCTTCTTACGTTTTTTCTCCAGATAATTTGTCAACATATGTCCGAAGAAAACACCTCGCACTTGCATTGATAGGGCAGCGACTTGGTACCGGTCTCTGAAATATCTGCATATTCCATGCAAGATGAACTCAACAATGGCAACCAGGGGAAGGTCTCTAACACCACGCATCACCCAGTTGTAAACTTCGGCCAAATTAGTTGTCATAATGCCGAACCACGCTCCGCCGACATCATACAGCAAAGACCACTTCTCCTTAGGCTCATTCTCTATCCAGTGCGAAAATTTTCTCACAGCAGATGCCGATCTCCTTCTGATGTTTGGACCATCTGTGGGCAGCGGTCCTAAGGCCTCTGGACCATCCTCACCAACAGTTGCTGATCGGCTTGAGTGCTCTTCCCTTTGCTTTGTTGTGAGCTCGTCCAACCTCCTCCAAAGCTCGTTGAATTTTTTCTCTTGATTCTGTTCGCATAGCCTATTGAATAGATCCATCAAGCTCTTGCCCTTAAACTGCTTGTAAAAATTAGCACCCATGTGACGCATACACCACCGACTTTGAACATCTGGCCAATCTTTACCATATCCTATCTCTGCATCACCATTCTTCAGATATTCAATTGCCCGAAGAAGGCCAGCGTTACGGTCATGAATTAGGCATACACCAGGCCTCATACCAACAATGCTAATCTTCACCTGCTTGAGAAACCAGTACCAACTATCGGTATTCTCGCTCTCCACAAAAGTGAATGCCAGTGGTAGAACTTGATTGTTCCCATCCACGGCAATTGCTGTTAGTATCTGACCTCTGTATTTACCTGTCAGAAATGTCCCGTCAATACAGAGTATTGGACGATAATGCACAAATGCCCTGATGCAAGCACCTAGTGCAAAGAAAGCACGTTGCAAGACCAATACTGCACGGTCATTCTCCATGGTTGGGTATGTTATAAGATCTGTCCATGTCCCTGGATTTCTGGTGGCTATGCATTGAAGAAGAGATGGTAAATTATCATATGAGGCTTTGAATGTGCCAAATCTCATCTCGATAATCTTCTGTTTTGCCCTCCATGCCTTAGCATATGAAATGGTGTATTTGAATTTATCTTCGATATGCCTTATTATTGACCTTGGCTCGTATCCCAGATTATGCACAACATCTGAATACATCTCTGCAGCAATAAATGCAGATGTCATGTTTCTGTGGTACTTCTCTACACCTTCCAAGTGACAGTTGTGCTCAGTGACTATTGACACTTTCTAATAATCCTTCCACTTTCCCTTGAATGCATGCACCCTCCATAGACAACCATCGCTGGATCTCATGCACTTTCCTTCATATACACACTTTGTGGACTTTGCTACCCAGAACTCCCTCTGCAGTGATACAGTCCAATGCTTGACTGCATCCATCAATTCTTCCTTCTCTGCGTACATCGCTCCCTCGATTACCTCATTCTCCTTATACTCCCATGGAATATGGTATCCCTCTGAAATAGCAAGTCCAGAGAAGTCTTCATTAGACCATTGCCACGGATTCACATTGCATCCTTCCTCATCAGAAAATTTATCATCCTCCACTTCCTCATTCGTCGCATCTTCGTTTTCTATTGCCTGAACAATGGAGTTGATCCTCTCGCCCTCATCTGCCAAGCCTCTCGGCTCACTGGCTTCTCCTTCTCTTTCTGGTTCTCGCACATCCTGTCCCTGTTCTTCTCCTTGCTGAGCACGGTCGTTTCC
>CM041643.1:12465611-12485835 GCA_023333625.1 Bothriochloa decipiens
TCGATCTCAGCTATATAGGCACGAAGGACAAATTTGAGGTAGGAGGAGGAATCTTCTAGCAAGCAATACTAATGAAGATGCCCTATTGAACCAACAATTGTAGGCATCACTATATATATATAGATACCTGCTACGCATCATTATTATTGTGGCTGTCCTGGTCCTTTTAGTCTATGCATCGATCATTATTGCTCTAATGTGTCACTGATTGCATTCTCTGTTATTAGCAGTGCGTCTAGTTGGGAAGATTCTCTGATTACTTGTCAGTAGTGTATTTTGTTTCCGAGCCATGGGTGACTTCTAAGCAGTGACACATTTTGTTTACCTTATGCCACTCATAATAAATTAGTGTTACAATATATTGTTCCACGTCACTGTAATTAAGGTGTTTCCTTTGTGTTGTTTTGGCATAATGGGCTCAGTTAGGTGCATGGTTAATATATTTTGTTAATGTAGTACTTATGTCCATTTCAGCTAGGACAATGGACAAATTTGAGATAGGAGGAAGAATCTCCTAGCAAGCAATAATAAGATGCCCTATTTCACCAAAAGTTGTGTGCAACTATGCATCAATATATATACCTGCTACGCATAATTATTAGTCTGGCCGTGCATATCACTATCCTGTTCTTTTTAATCTATTCGTCATATCATATTATACTTGCTCTACCCATGTACTGTCATCTGATAAGCATGGAGTATAATGACATATAACTCCAATATTGCTAGTGTCATGGTCCGTACTCACTCCCTAATTTATCAACAAGTCGTCACTCTAGCTAGTTGGGATCAAGTGGCGATAGTCGTAGTTAGGTCAAATGGCTGACAAAGCCTTATCACATGTTATATAGGTAACTGAACTTTAGCGGAACTGAACTTAATCACCAAATATAAGTAGATAATGTAGTAAATATTGGTTTCAAAGTACCAAACTAATGAAATATATGATCGTAAAGCTCACTTGATCAGTCTACTTAATCTTCACTATAAAATATTGCAGCATGAGCAAACTGGAGGGAACCATGCTTCCGCAGTTGTCCAATGTTATATGTTGCAGCATATCACAACAATGTATGATATATGTGAGAAGATAAAAGGATTAATTGAAGATTCATGGAAGGATATGATGCAACTCTAACTTACACTAACAGAACAAACAAAGGTTGTGGCACACAGTTGTTGACTTTGCAAGGACTGGGAATTACTTATACAAGGAAACTGATAAATTCATTGTTTCTCATAAGATCAAAGCAATGATAGCATTACTGTAAGTGGAGCCAATATTGTTCTAACTGTGACAAGACCCATTTACCACCTATCATAATGACCCATTTACCACCTATCTAACTGTATAATGACAAGATTAGCCATCAGACGATCAACCAGAAGAACCCTTCTAAGACATCTATTTTTGTCGCAGCTAACGCGGCAGCAAGAGCTAAAGAAAGAGTTACAGGAACAAGAGCAAAGTAACAGAGGTAACATTGCTAGGCTTTAGAGCAGAAATTAAAATAGCAGACACTCGACATTGACTTCAGAGTATATTCAAACAAAATTTGCAAGGAAACTAATTAAGAACTGTCTTCGGATAAGAGTATGTATGCTCCCTATGACTAGCAACTAACAAAAAAACACAAGACTTGCCACTTCTTGGAGATAAAATGTCCGGAAGCTTCTGTTTGGTCCTAGTTCATCCTCACATGAATCTTGTCTTCAATAAGTACAGATAGAAATCTTTCATGTACTCTGGAAGTAGTTCTGCAGCATTCTCTTCCCATCTGCATTTTACAATCCATTGAGACCATAAGAGAATCAGAAAGCTGCAGTGCATCTCTATGCAAAGTTTTGAATCAAAATTCACTATATTTGGTTGTGAAAAAAATCAGTATCTATTCATGAAGAATGGATATATTATCCATGGGATGAGAATATCAGAAACATCAAGGCGGGCTTGATTGTGTATATGTGTGGGCATGATGAAGTATTGGATAATTGTGCATATGGTTGAACTAGGGAGTGAAACATTCTTAATTTTTCGCAAAGGAAAAATACACAGAATGAAGGATATAATGATAGCCCAGGAGGTCAAATCATCAATTATCCAATAACAATTGATTACAAAGCTATATATCGAATAAAAGAATACAATAGAGGGGTTTACATAAATTTTTACATCACCACATGGTGAAATCATCAGAGTATCTAGCATCCAGAACAGCTACGGAAGTAGAGGGATATCGCAGAAGCATCGTCTTGCACCATCTTAAGCGTAGGCACAAGACCATCTAATCCTTGAGCCCCTCGTCGCCGTAGGCGTTGTCGGGCTCACCTGCCAAATAAGTTTCAGTACGATTTGTATTGGCCACCGGCTCCCACCCTATGCTTTGCTTATGCTTTGTGGTAGGTGGATGCAAATGGATATAATCAAGAGATCTATTATTTGGCTATAGTTTCCTATGCAAGTATCATCAATATTATTTAGTAATTGTTCATCAAGTTTTAATCCATTCCCATCCCACAACACCATACCACCAACCATCATCCTCTCAGCTCTCTCAACAACCACGCTCACACGTGGCAGCAATGGACAACTCCCTCTCATCCATGCCTAATCGGCCATCATGCCGTAGGGTAACAACAACAACATCACTCAGGGGGAGGTAGAAGGGACTTATCTCACTACTCAAGAGAAGCGTAGGTCACGGAATAGCCATACTAAGGCTGCGGACTATATATAGATTCGAATTAACTCTGCAGAGTGTGTACACCTGTAATCGGCTAATGCCGACCATCCAAAAGATAACCATCATTAGCGCTCATGAACGCCTAGGCTGATAGCAAAATGGCCATCTAACTATGGCGGTTCCACCCTACCTCTCAACCCTGGGACACCCCAAGTCCTGCCTGGAGTGGCTGAGAATGTGAAGTCATGTTCCTGCTCTCCGAGGGGCCGATGCTCGGAAGAGGACACATGAACGTCTTGGAAGGGTGTGGGGTTCCACCCGTACCTTCCTACACTGTATACTCCGAGTAGTAGTGGCACCACCCTAGGTAGCTGAAATCATCCATCCCCGGTTCATCTGGGGCGAGTGGTGCGTACGAAGGGGTCCGTGGTTCTCCTCAAGAGACAACAGGTCCTAGGGGGAACCAGACAGAATATCTCCTCAAAACAGGGCCATCAATGCCCTTTGCCTCAACAACATCTCGCTCTGGGGGCCTCGTTCCATGAAGGTTCTTGACCCCGGGATCTCCTCAAGTCACCATGTACCCACCACAAGTACTCAAATCATAGGGTGCCCAGGTCGCACCCCCTTGGCAAGACTCGCTCCAAAAGCTCATCGTAGATCCTATCCAGTCGACTCAACCCTCACCAGACAACCCTCCCATGTTATATTACCCAGAGACACCCATACATACACCAAATCCGGCATCCCGAGCCAAATCCACCCAAGTCCACCATCCGCATCATATCTCCAAATATAATGCATGTGGAGTATAGATAGCAAGTAACAAGCACTGCATGGCGTGTCTATCCTATAAGCAGGTGAGCAGGGTGAAGGTTACATCAAGGAATAGGCATATAAGTATCTACCATGCAATCCTAACATAGCATATCATTGCATTATTGCAAAAGTAGAGCACTAGCATTCTATTATGTTGCATGCGTAATAGGATCTACGAGGTTGGGTGGGACATGGCACCTGAATAGCTATCACTCAAGTTCTCCATCAAGTCCTTGGCGTGCTCCTAGCCCTTCTCCTCGGTCAACTCCTTCATAGGATCTGAAATCAAGACATAATGATCGCGGGAGCGACCCCTATAGATCAATCACAAAGAAGCAAATGAAATCCAACAACTCCAAATGCAATCATACATAGGCCTATGATGTAGATCTCATTTTTATAAAAATTTGGACACTTGGTTCATATTTTTCGGAGATCGTATGAAGAAGTTATGAATTTTCGAAGTTTAAATCATTTTCTAAAAAGAAAAAGGACTGGATAAATCAGAGGCTGACACGTGGCGGGATCTGGTTGATCCACGTGGCACGTGGGTCCAGCTGATGTGGCGCAGTGCTGGCGTGTGTGCTAATGTCATGTTGACGTCAGCACTGGCAGGTGGTTCCGGCTGGTGCAGTCGCTGACATGTGGGGCCCTCTGTCCTGGTCACTGACAGGTGGGACCCACGGTCAATGGTCAATGTTGACCAGTCAACGGTCAACGCCGACCGGGCCTCGGTGGGCATGGGTAAGGCCGAATCTGGGCCGGGTTGGGCCGGCCCGGCCCAAACACGTGTCATCTAGACAGGCTGGCCACGTGGCGGGTCTGGATCCAATGGGCCGAGTCTACGGCTGGGCAGTCCACGGACTTGGTTCACGGTGAACCGAAGACAGGCAGTCTGCGTGGCTTCATGTGACTGGTCCAGCGTAGCACGGTGGGTGTGGTGCACCGGGGACAGGGGAAATTCCCCCATCTCCTCTGTCCTCGCGTGTGCAGGCGCGGCGGTGCTGCCGCCGACGGCAAGCGTTGTGGCGGCTCCGGCTGGCTTGGGTGCTACGGTCGTAGCTAGGGCTCCACTAGTAAACGGTGAACTCGAGGGTGGGGTTCAAGTAGGTCGCCAGGGCCTCGGTTCGCCGGTGCACGTGCCACGACGGCGGCGGTCGACAGAGGCACGACAACAGGGCGATGGGGCGCGCGGGGGCGGCTCTGGAGTGTGCTACATCTCCTGTGGACTTAGGCAAACACGATGGTGGAGCCCAAGCGAGGCGGTGGTTCCTTGGCTCACCAGCCTACGCGCAACGGCAGTGGCGGACGGCGAGGTTGCGGCGGCGGGGGGCCACAGTGCGGTAGAGGTGGCGCCAGCGTGTGCTACGGGCTCGCAAGGCAGAGGCGAATGCGGTCGCGGGGCGCAGGCGGGCTTGCGGTCCCCCTGTTCGCCGGTGCACGCACAGCGGCGGCGTGGGGCGGATGGCCGCGGTGGTGGGGCTCAGTAGCACAGCGGAGCGGTGGCTAACATGTGCGCAGGACTCGTCAAGCCTAGGCGAGCGTGGACGTAGCTCTAACTTGGGGGAAACGAGCCTCTAGGCCAGCGGTCGATGGTGGCGGACGACGACGGCGTAGGTTGACAGTGGCAGCGTTTCTCCAGTCAAGGCGCCAAATTGGCTTTCATCTTCTACCTTCCCCTACCGTTCGGAGTAGTTGGGAGCTTCAAGGACTAAGTGACGTGACTACCGGGGCTCAGTGGGGGCGTGCACGGCCAAGTAGCCATGGCGGCACTCCGACGGTCGGGGTGCCATGGCGATCGGAGTTGCAAAGTTGCATGACCCCACTGTGGTCGCTGCCAGGCCCCCAAGAAGTTGCCAAACAGACGTTCTAGCACATGGCGAACACGACAGTGAAGTTAAAGGAAAGAAAGGGAGACAGGGGAGCGGGAACGACGGTGGTGTACTGGCGGCGGCCATGGCAGAGCTGGGCGAGAGCGGCGGCGGTCTCACCTGCGTGGCGTGTCGGTGTTGGTGGCTCACAGGCGATGAAGCGATGGTTTGATGAGGGAGAAGCAGAGCAGCTACGTCAGGGTCGCACGAGGTCCTCCTTCCCCAGCATGCAGACAGCAGCGAGGCGGACGGAGCTCCGTGTTTGCGTGCTCCTCCCCGCCTTCTTCCCCACCTTCTACTCCTCTTCTCCTTGGTCAGCAGGCAAGGCAAGGTGGTGCGTTGAACTAGCAAAGGCGGCTGGGCATGGGGGAACCCTAATGGCACCGAGCTCCCCCTTTTATAGCAATGGCGGGCAACGGTGAACGACGCGGATGCGAGATGCCCATCGGGTGGCTGAGGCAGGCATGCGGCTAGGGTTAGGGCAACCCCGGGCGCTCGCGGGCAGACGGGCAGCACGGATGGAGTGACATGGGCGTGGTGCCGAGATGGACGGTGGTGGTTCACCGCTCCATTTTTGGGACGACGGAGGTGACACCTTGGTGGCCATTTTTGGTGGGAGGTGGGGGCTGACAGCCGGGCCCCATGTGTCAGCGGGAGGAGGCGAGCAGGCGAACGCGGCGCGCGGCGCTGTGGCGTGTGGGCGTGGCCAGCGCGGGCGATCACGGCCTGTTGGGCCGCGGCTTCACGGGCGGGGAAGGCCGGCCTGGTGGCTCGCTGGCTGGGCCGGTGCGTTGGCTGGCTGGGCCGCGGCTGCTGGGCTGTGCCGGCCAGTTGGGCCAGCGCGGGGGAAGGGGAGCAGTAGGCCGGCTGGGCTGTATTGCTGCCTGGGCTGATTACCTCCTTTCCATTTCTCCCTTATCTCCTTTCCCTTTTCTATTTCTTAAATCTATTTCTTAACCAAGCAACTAAACAAGCTTAAGATCCCATGTTAGCAAGTTAGTGACCATGGTGTAACCATGGTAGGTCCACTAGGGTCTCATGGAGTTGTTGGAAGCCATGTACAAGGTTAGCAGCATATATATTCACATGTTAGCGCATGCAATACTTATACATATACATGTTCACATGTGATATAAAGGTTATTGATTTTATTGTCATCACATAAAATCAATAAGAAGCAAATCACACTTTGTAGTTACAATGCAAATGCTCCAACTATCTTTGGTGCTACTTGTGCAACTAGTGGATGGTTTCCTACATGACACTCACCAAACATTGGATACTTAAGAAAAATTTTTGATAGTTGGTATTTTTGGTGTTTGGATTTTTAGGGTTGTTACAGTCCTACCCCCTTATGAGAATCTCGTCCTCAAGATTAAAGGTATAACCTCCTCTCAAACAGGTAGGGGGGTAGAGCTTCCTTTAGTTCTGACTTGTTCTTCTGAGTTGGTTCTCTTCTTGTGGAGTCTCTCCATCAAACTTGCACGGTGGTAGACTGGTGCTTCTATTTTTCTTTAGGTCCCTTTTCAGGAGACGGATGGTGTACTTCCATGACGTGCTGAAGATCATATGCCTCATAGGATATTGGTTGTTTTGGTAGTTCCAACATTTGTGTTGCTGTGACAAAGGAACACGGGTTGCTCTTCTGTGAGTTGTCTGGGTGACTCTATCCTGCAGGCAATTTGTCAAAACTCTGGTGCTGGCCTTGTATGGTCCCTCATATCCTGGAGTTAGCTTTCTCCTCTCCTAGAAAACTGGGGGCCCATAAAGCGGGGAGAGTTTAAGGCAGGCATAGCTCCTGACTTGAACTCAAGGTCTTTATGTCTGTTGTCAGGACAACTCTCCTGATGATTTCTGTGACCTTTTGCACTTGGGTGATTCCTCCTTTGGTCTCGTTGACGGTGGTAGGTCCAAAGGTTGATCTCTTTCCTTCTTGTGATCACACGCCAGGGTGTTTTCTATGTGGTCCTCCATAAAATGTCTTGAGCGGTGACATCTGGAGATTGACTAGGTACAATTGTTGAAGGAGAACTTAGCATGGACTATTTTCCAATTTGTCCATACTGGTAAGCACATGCTCAAAGCTTGTCTCCAAGGATTAGATTTACCCTTTTCTATCTGTCCATTGATCTGAGGGTGGTAAGCAATGCGGTAGTCTCGGTTGAGTCCCCATAGCTTCTCCCAAGGCTTCCCATCACTTGGACGTATACTGAGGTCCATGATTAGATGTTATGCTTTCAGGGGCTCCATGCACTTGAGAATGCTTTCCAACATACGAATCTGCTTGAAGTCCAACTCTGGTGTCACTCTTGATTGCCAACAAGGTGAGCCATTCTGGTTCAGGCGATTTTTTATTGCTCATATAGCAGGTTCTTCGGGGTTCTAGGATAACCCACGATGGATTCCATAGCCATGCTATCATGATTCCATTCAGACACCTCAAGTGGCTTGGAGATCCCATGCTCTGACTTGACGTGTCTGTATATGCTACTCTTTACAGCATGCACTGCATCATTTGTCTTCATATCCTTCCACCAAGATTTCCTTTTCAAGACTGCATACTTCCTGGTGCTTCTAGGGTGGGCGCGATACTTGAAGTCATGCCCTTTTAACGGGGTCTCATTGTGCATGACAGGGTTGGAAAGCGCATAGATTCTGTCCTTGAGCCAAAAGGTTCTTTGCTTATCCTAACTTAACCCTGGGCACTTGTTGTGCTTCATGAGCTTATATGTCCTCTTCAGGGTTGAGAAAACTTGTTTGCCCTCCGGTGCGTCCATTCAGACTCTTTGGTCTTCTTTGGAAGGTTGATCCTAGGGTGAGCCGTCTTGAAGAAGTTTTTGATGAATCAATGGTGGTGACCGACCATTTACACGAAACCCCTCACAGTGGTTGCATTTTGTGGTTGCTCCCACTTTTTCATTGTCTTCATGTTGGACAGGTCAACAGTTTATTCTGATAGCGTTGAGTACATGGCCTAGGAGAATTGACCTATTCAAGCCAGACTCAAAGTTGCTGAACTTGGCGTAGAGCTGATGCTTCCGTATCTTCTCCAATATTATCCTTAGATGTTGCTCACATCTGGTGACATGAGTTTCCTCTGGTATGTCTTCTTCGTTGCTTCATCTAAGGTCAACTTGGTGAAGTACTTGGCATTATGCAGCCGATCTAGCAGGTCTCTATCCTTGGCAGGGGTACTTGTTCCTGATAGCATGACATCTTGTTTCCTTGTTTCCCTTTTGGCGTAGAGGGTTGCATTCACCCAACTGGGCTTGCATCGATCTATGTGTTTGCTTGCAAAGATCTTTTCCAAACAATAAAGTATTATTCTAGGGTAGCCGGATGAGCTGAGCTACTGGGGTATCCTAGAGTAGCGGTCCTTGTACCCTGCTTCTCCATGGGTGGAGGCATCAAAAAGGACTAGAACCGAGGGGATCCTCATATGGCAGTGTGCAAGTGTAAATCTTATGCAGACTTGGTAGTAAGTGCATAAAAAGATGCAATACTAGATTTAAAACAAAAATTAAAGCGTTAACTCCAATTATAAGCACATACCTTGTCTTATGTTGGGGGTGTCCTTAGCAGCTTGCTTGGCGAGACGCCAACGGGTGGTTCTTCGAGCACTGTGGTTCATGGCACTCATGGTGGCCTCTTCCTTGTAGGGATTCATAGCTGGCGCGGCGCGAAGATGGACAGCGGAGGTTCGCCGCTCCATTTTTGGGACGACGGAGGTGACACCTTGGTGGTCATTTTTGGTGGGAGGTGGCGGCTAAAAGTCGGGCCCCACATGTCAGCGGGCGGAGGCGAGCAGGCGAATGCGGTGCACGAAGCTGTGGTGTGCGAACATGGCCGCGCGGGCGGTCGTGGCCTGTTGGGCCGACTCGGCCACTTGGGCTGCGGCTTCGCGGGCGGGGAAGGCCGGCTTGGTGGCTCGCTGACTAGGCCGGTGCGTTGGCTGGCTGGGCCGCGGCTGCTGGGCTGTGCCGGCCGGTTGGGCCAGCGTGGGGGAAGGGGAGCAGCAGGCCGGCTGGGCTGTATTGCTGCCTGGGCTGATTACCCCCTTTCCATTTCTCCTTTATCTTCTTTCCCTTTTCTATTTCTTAAATCTATTTCTTAACCAAGCATCTAAACAAGCTTAAGATCCCATGTTAGCAAGTTAGTGACCATGGTGTAACCATGGTAGGTCCACTAGGGTCTCATGGAGTTGTTGGAAGCCATGTACAAGGTTAGCAGCATATATATTCACATGTTAGCGCATGCGATACTTATACATATACATGCTCACATGCGATATAAATGTTATTGATTTTATTGTCATCACATAAAATCAATAAAAAGCAAATCACACTTTACAGTTACAATGCAAATGCTCCAACTATCTTTGATGCTACTTATGCAACTAGAGGATGGTTTCCTACATGACACTCACCAAACATTGGATACTTAAGAAAAATTTTTGGTAGTTGGTATTTTTGTTGTTTGGATTTTTAGGGTTGTTACAGGGAGGATGTGAAGGATCCAATTGAAAGTTAAGTGGAAGAGATTTTAGACTTGCTTATTAACTATTGAACTACAGAAGAAATTTCCTTTGTAGCCACACCTAATTAAGTTACTCTTTTTTTCACCGTTTAGGATAGAAGCTCACTATTTTGATTCGGTCACTGTGTTTTAGTCAACATAATGTGATCGTGACACCATCTCTGTTGATGTGGTGGATCATGACACGAGGGCTACGCACTTCTGGGAGAAGGTGAATGTGGTGGATCATGACAAGATTGGCCATGGCACATGTGATTTACATATGCAATCTATAAAAAATGCACTGAACAATTTTTTTTGGAGGGGGGGGAGGGGGTTAGGTGACATGATGAAGCTATACTACAAGATAATTAGAATGCAAAGGAGGCTTACTATGCCTGTATATTGCTTCAGCAAGGAGCATGGCCTCCTCAGTTGTACTGTAGGTGTCCATTATGTCATCTAATATTGTGATACAGGCTGTCATTTTCGTACTTATAACTCGTGAAAGAGAATACTGTTGTTCAAAGCATGCTCCTGTCATCCAGAAATGGCATTCTACAATTCTATCTCGAATGAAACTTAAGTGTGTCTCAACATTAAGCTGCTTCCACCATCTGTCATGATATATATTAAGGTAAATACACATTGAATAATTGAAGTTCTTTAGGCCTAAGTTTGTAAACTAATTAATTGATAAGAAAGTTACAGTTCAAAGTCTGAATTAACTTACAGTGTGACCTTTTTTAGCTCCTCACAATAAATAAGCTGAAGAAGGTTGAAATTCAATTTTGCCAACTCTAATATGACTTCATTTCGTGCAGCTTCCTTTTCGTAGATTGGGATATAGTTTCTTGTTTCCACTATTCTAACCCTTCGGAAGAGAGGTGTTTGAAGGGTAAGAGATACTTCATCTGCTACTGTTGATTCCAAGGAATCTAATACAGCTTCAAGTTGGCGTCTAGTGAATATAATGGCTTCATCAAGCACTTTCTCCCCATGAGTCCTAAGGTATGCTTCATTGTATAAGCTCAAGAGACATTTTGTATCATCCACCATAAAATTCCCTTCCTTATCTTTAAAAACTGTGAATACATCTGCAAAGACAATGCAATGAAGAAATGTTGTTTTAACTCCAGAAGTATGCACAATATAATAAATCCAAAACACCAAAGTTTATAATTTTCGTTTGCTTGCACATGTCATATTTATATCAGATTTTCAGCAGTCCAAAGTAGATGGTTGGTTATATAACAGATGAACTATTGCTGCTGACATGTTGGTGTATGTATCCATAATCCATATATATGGAGACGTACATGTTGATAACAAATCCAAGTTTATCCTTCATATACTAGTTACCCCAAAAAGGTAACTATAGTCATCCGATGAAGCATGGATATCAGAATAATAACTTGATAAACAATAACTGTGTTGATTACCTGATGAAACATGATAAACATGTTTCCGAAGAAGATAAAATCTCAGCGAAACTAAATACAGATCTTTGTCATCGTAATCCGAATTGTGAACAAAGCTCAACAGTTCATTGATCTCATTCCCATAGTGGGTATCCAGTCCAAGCCTCTGTAGTGTGATTATAAGATCTAATATATTTTTTACTTCATTTGCAGCCTTCAGCACTTTCCTAACTTCTTTCAACACTTCAGCCCTTTCTGTCATGTATCCACGCTGCATTGGAGACAAGCAAGTATTAGTCAGTTTTGTTGATCTGAACTTCGGTGCACCTTTATTTGTTCTGATGCTAGCATTAGTGTTACCTTAGATACAGTTGGCGGCTTGTATTTCAGGAAAAATCGCCCCACAAACTTGGGTGGAAGGTCGGATCCTTTTGCAGTCCCTGGACATCATTGACGGAGAGCGACATCTTCTAGACGATGGCCTTAGATGTCTTCCCTTGTTGAGATCTTTGGTCTACAACTTGATTTCTTGGTGATCTATCTATGTTGCATTGCGCTAGTACTTATAGGCACTGTGGACCAACAGCAGTGCTTTGGAATCTACAGACCTAGCCTGCATATAGGTACAAATCAGACTAGTCAAATGATGGATACATGAAAGAAGATAGTGATGTCTGATCTACGGGTGTACTTCTGTTACAAATTTTGCGTGAAAAACGTTGGGTGTTTTTTTTTCAGATGAACGCTCACTGCAGGATTCGCTCTCTTTGTCGACTGCAATGCTGACTGCAATTCCACGTGGCAGTCGGTAAAGGGCTGTCGGCAAAGAAAACGTCGACGAAGGCGGCTTTGCCGAGTGCCACGTGGTATGCAGTCGGCAAAGGCTTTGCCGAGTGCCACGTCAGCACTCGGCAAAGCCACGTGGCGCCGTCAGCCTGACGGGTGGCTTTGCCGAGTGCTGACGGCGGGGCACTCGGCAAAGAAAAAAATTATTTTTTTTGAAAATTTCTTTGCCGAGTGCCGGCACTCGGCAAAGAAAATTTTTTTTAAAAAAATTCTTTGCCAAGTGCGGACACTCGGCAAAGGCATGACCCCTTTGCCGAGTGCCGGCACTCGGCAAAGAAAATTTTTTTTTAAGAAAATTCTTTGCCGAGTCCTGACACTCGGCAAAGGCATGACCCCTTTGCCGAGTGCCACGCTGGCACTCGGCAAAGCTGAGGATTTTCCCAGCTTTGTCGAGTGTCAGCACTTGGCAAAGCTGGCAAATTTTTTTTTCTGTTTTCTTGCATCCAAACATTGCAAAATCACAATTTATATCACAATTTCACCAGGACCACAAGTAGCACCATTTATATCACAATTTCATCACATTTATCACCACCGTCACCATATATATCACAATAACACATATATCTCACAATAGCATCTCTTATCACCACCACAAGTCCATTACAACCATGAAACTCAACGCAACGAGTCGAACACCACAACTCGAGGTCCATCACATGAAGTTCAACACAACAAGTCTAGGTCCATCACGAAGAGAAGAAATACATGACAGAGACTTCGACGATACTCAAGTCCAGGAGCATAAGACAAGCGACAAGTACCTAGCTCGTCGCGCCGTCCCCGGAGCCATCAGGTTCTCCGTCCCCAGAGCCCCCAGGGTTTTCCCACGGAACCCACCCTGGATCACGCGGCGCCGACCAGTATGGCCGCCCTCCGCCCACCGGCCACGAGTAAGGTGTAGGAGGGCCACGCGGAGGTGGATACAGTGGAGAAGGGCCACCCGGAGGTGGATACGGCATCATCCTAGGGCGGGCACCTCTAGGAGACGGGTTCGAACCCGCCGACTGTACCTACACAAGTTAAAGGCCAAGTGATGTCATTAGTATCTGCAAGATGGACGCACAAGCTAAAGCAAGAGTCAATGTACTCACCGGGGTCCCAGCAGGAGTGACTGGAGCAGGCATAGGAAATGACGGTGGAGGAGGCGGTAGAGCGAATAATTCAGACGGTGGAGGCGGCCCGGGATCTGTAGGGATTGGAAGTAGCCGGCAAAGCTCTATATTTGACTATTGTAGTGCTGCTGCATGGCTGTCAGGTGCTGCTGGTAAGCCATCTGTTGCGCATGCAACTGCGCCTGCATCTGCGTCTGCATCTGCTCCTGCATCTGCGCCATCTGCTCCTGCACCTGGGCCTGCAATATTACATCTGTAGTGTTGATTGTAAGTATAGGTGTGAAACGAGTGAACGACGAATGAAACCACACTTACCTGGAACTGCGACATGCTCGGCTGCCGAGACGCTATGGGGATGTCGGTGGAGCTCGTGGGCCTGGATCGAACCTGGCTCAGCGTGGGAGCATCGGACGGGTCGACGGCGCTGTGGGCCATGTAGTACCGGCCGTGCTGCTTCCCTGGTCCCAACCTCTGTAGGAGGTCTGTGTCCAGGGGCTCGGCGGTGGGGTCGAACGTCTCCCCGTAGCGCTGGCGAGCCGCGGCGGTATACTCAGTCGCCTTCTTGTAGGCGGTGGGGTTGCTGTACACCTCGGGCCCGTCCTCCGGGTTGTAGACGTTGTCCGACGCTGTTGCCTTGCCCTTGTGGGAGAGGAGGTACTCGGTGAACTGGTTGATTTCCTGCCCACCGTGCGCCTGCGACTGCATTGAAAACAGAAACATGGTTACAAGTAATGACAATTGAGGGCTAAAAAAAGACATGAACGGACGCACACCCATCTTCTCATGTACGTTGGGAGGGGCTGGCTCCCTTGGTGGTGTGGCACCCCTCGCATCTGCAGGCGGCGGCCCCGACAGTCGTTGCGCCTCTCGTACGCCTCGTCCGTTTGCGACATGCGCACAATCTCCTCCCAGCAGTCCCTGTGGTTGTTGCACCACCCCGGACAGAACTGCATGACATCAAGTATTTGACATACGAGAAGATTAGTGTAATGTTTCACTGAAGGAGTCTGAACGAATGTTTTCCTACTTAATTACATGCACGTATTGAGCGAAGGTGAGGTCGGTCTCCCTCGAGTTCATGATCTGGCGGATTTCGGGCTTCTTGATGGACTCTGCATGCACGTCGGCATAGTAGTCGCGGATGGCCTGTATGCGCGCCTCATGGTACAGGTCCTTGAGATGATGTTTGCAGACCGCCTCCTGCACTCGCGCCGCCTGGTTCGCTTTACCCTCCTCGCACGTGAAGAAGTCCTGCACACAGACACATCATGTAGCATTGCATTGTTTTAAGAAGTCTGACGAATGCGTACTATTTAGCAATGCGGTGCGATGAAAGACTCACCCAAAACTCCCTCTTTATCTTTGCCACGAGGGTCTCGCCACCCACGTTGACGAGGTAGAAGTGAGCCCACCTCGTGGGCACCTTCAACTCGTCGTCCACGTTGACAAGGCTAGGGTAGTACTCCTTAATCAGGAGGCCCTGGATGCCATTGATATGGCGTGATTCACCTTCTCTGCTCACAAACGCCCAGGTACTGCACGAGTCATTAAGAACAATTGTTAGTTCACAGTTTGATTTTCAATATGTCATATGAACAAGTAGTGAAATCAATAATGGTTACTTACATCTGGCCCACGGGTGTAATCACCGGGCGTCTGTTGAATTGCGGCCGCACCCTAGGAAGCTACGTGGGCCCGCGCGAGTACACCTTGGCCACACCTGACGAAGTCGAAGCCGTCTGGCCTGGTGTGGGCACGGCGTCGTCGTCGTCGGCGCCGTCGACGTCGTCGTCGTCGTCCTCGTTGTCCGTCGTCGTCTCCTCGTGCGAGGACAAGAACGGCAGCCTCCTCGTCGCCTGGCGACGTCCGCTGCGGGGTTGCGACCCCCTACTGGACGACCCGCCCGCCAACACCTCCTCCTCCTCCTCGTGATCGTTGGTGGTCTCCTGCGGGGGGGCCTGGTACGCCGAGCGTACGGCTCGATGCGGCCGCTGCCGCCGTCCGCCTGGCATTTTGCCGAGTGCCTGCAATGGCAAAGAACAAGAGTTAGCATAAATAAATGACAAGTACTTGTAAAGGAACATAATAATAACAATATAGTATTACATGGCCTCGTAATTATCTCCGCGAACGGCAATATCGCGGGCATGGAGTCATCATCACTATCACTATCGTCGTCATCGCTATCCATATTGTCGAGCTCTCTTAAGTCATCACTGTCATCATCATCCTCATCACCTCCATAGTCATCATCATGTTCATCCTCCTGGACAACTCCATCGCGCTGCATCTGCCATCGCTCAAGCATTCTTAAGTCCTTGGCATCTTGCACCTCCTCACCCTCGTCCTCATCGATTTCGTTGTCTACTTCCATGCCCATGAGCGAACCAATATCTATCTCCAAAGTACCTTCTAGCCCCTCAGGTTGATAGAACTCATCTTGGTTTGGGTCAAAGTCGTAATCATCGTCGTTTGGGAGAGGCGGTTTGCCGCGCGGCGACACCAAATGCACAATGCTCCAACCCGCAAGCTTCTCGTCTTTTTGGCACGCCCATGGGAGGTAATAAACTTGTGTGGTGTCTCGGTTGGCCACAATGTAGACATCGTCTCCTTTATAGCTGGAGTCCTGTCGAATCTCGACTTGCCCTATCGTAAGGTCTTGCCTCGTGACATCGGGATCGAACCAATGGCATTTGAATACCACCGGCTTGAAAGTCTCAGCACCCTTAAAGTTGAGCTCGTATATCTCTTCGACTATGCCGTAGTAGTCCTTCTGATCCGTGCCAGCCGTACGAACTCCACTGCACATGGTTTTTAGGCTGGGTCGACTCTCCTCGTGCCTTCTCATGCGAAAGCGATAGCCATTCACATCATAAACGGTGAATGACTTCACCCTACGGGAGAAGCCACAGCCCACTTGTTTCAATTCATCACTCATTTCTATATCCGTTTGGGCCTACAAGGGTGAGGACAGGTAGATCGTTACATTACTCGCTCCGAGGAGCAAAGTGGAATCACAAAGTCGGAAAGAGGTTAGTTGGTTGGTACCTTTGTACAGAACCAGGAGATGAAATCGGGCACACCGTGTCTAAGAATATTGTCTTCTTCTTGCTCGGTAGGAGCCCTATTGCCTGTGCAGTATTGACTAATAAATTCCCTAAAAGAAGCAAGAGACTAGAGGGTCGGATCATGATAGGTGGAGGATAGTGACGGCGTAGGTAACAACCTCATTGAGAACTTACTTCTGATAAGGAATCACTTCATCAAGGTTGAGCAACAATGTGAACATGATAGTGTGCCACTCCTGATGGGTCAACTGCTTGTTGGTACCTGCGCTTCCACTTCCGAGATCCCCTTGGAAAAGGCTGAGGGTCGATGAGTTCTCGTCGGCGTTGTAACGAGGGGTTGGATTGTGCATGATGGGAAGATTCTCAGTATAGTACGCCTGTGTGAAGGTTGACACCTCCTCCAGAATGGAGGCCTCTCCCACGGATGCCTCAATCTTGGCTTTATTTTGACACTTTTTCCGAAGAAGCTTTAGACACCTCTCGATTAGATAGCACCAACGGGCCTGCACGGGACCCCCCAACCGTGCCTCGCGCGGTAGGTGCAAAATCAGATGCTGCATCGACAGGAAGAAGCTGGGTGGAAATATCATCTCCAACTTGCAGAGCAACAGAGGTGCAGCCTTCTCTAGTTCAACACAAACATCCCGAGACAAGTCCTTGGCACAAAGCTAGCGAAAAAAAAGCTCAACTCTGCCACGACGCGCCACACTGGCTCTGGGAGGTATACCCGGGTCATTGCAGGAAGGATCCGCTGAATCCATATGTGGAAGTCATGACTCTTCATTCCTAAGACTTTCATAGTCTGCAAGTTCACGCCCTTGCTCAGATTTGCCGCATACCCATCAGGGAACTTTAACGTCTTGATCCACTACAGTACTTCCTTCCTATCGGCCCTTTTCAGGATGTAATCGGCCAGGCCCCTTTTCCATTTCTTGCCGGGCGCAGGGGTCTTCATCACCAGGTTTGGTCTATCACAAATCATCTCTAGGTCCAGTCTAGCCTTGATGTTGTCCTTCGACTTTTTACCAACGTCCATGAGTGTTGCCCAGAGTGCCTCGGCCACATTCTTTTCTATGTGCATTACATCGATGTTGTGTGGAAGAAGAAGGTCTTTGAAGTAGGGGAGCCTAGTCAAGCCCGATATATGAGTCCACATGTGGTCCCGAGCATATCCCTTAAAACCACCTGTCTCCTCAACTTCGAGAGCCTGTACGTCGGCAAGGACGGCGGCAGGGCTCTTAACCTGCGGAATGGGGCCGGTGACTTGAACACCTTTCGTGAAGTGCTTTACATCAAGCCTGAATTCATGGTTCTCAGGCAGGAATTAGCGATGCTTGTCGAAAGAAGAATACTTCCCACCCTTGGCCAGCCAGGTGAACATCACATCTGCCTTGCATGTCGGGCAAGGGAACTTCCCGTGAACACACCACCCGCTGAATAAGCCATACGCCAGGAAGTCATGCATTGAATACTGGTACCACACATGCATTCTGAAGTTCCTCTTTGTAGCTCGGTCGTACGTGAGTACCCCCTCTTCCCAAGCAAGTTGCAATTCATCCCACACCGGCTGCATGAACACACCCATATTGTCGCCCGGGTGTCCGGGTATTATCAGCGTCAAGATCACGTTCCTAGGTTCAAACATGACGCTGGGGGGAGATTGAGGGGGATCAAAAACATGGGCCAACAAGTGTATGGGGCCGCCATCATTCCAAACGGGTTGAACCCATCTGTTGCCAGCGCTACGCGTACATTCCGAGCCTCCATAGCCTTGACAGGATTCATGTTATCGAAGTGCTTCCATGCATCACCATCCGCCGGGTGTACCATCTTGTCAGGATGGTATCTTTTGCCATTCTTGTGCCACGTCATTTGTTTCATGGACTCCTCTGTCATATACAGCCGTTGAAGCCTCGGTAGGAAAGGAAGGTGCCGTACGACCATCTCGGGGACCTTAGACTGTTTCATGCTGCCATCAGAGCCTTCTACCAACACGAACCTAGAGGCTTTGCACTTTGGAAAGATTTTTGCTTCCTCGAGGTCTCCCCTAAACAGGACGCACCCCTTCGGACAAGCTTGGATCCCCTCATACGACATCTTAAGCGCACGAAGGAGTTTCTATGTAGCGTAGGTGTTTTTCGGCAGGACATGATCTGTCGGAAGCAGTGTGCCAACAATGCTCAACACGAGATCGAAGCCGTCTCGACTAATGCCCAGTTGCGACTTCAACCCTATTAGGCGTGAGACGGCATCCAGTTGCGTAACCCTTGTCTTCTCGTGAAGGGGCTTCTGTGCCGCCTCCATCATGTCGTAGAACGCCTTCGCGGTTTCCTCCGGATCTTCCTCCACATCCATTCCTTCGCCGAACTGTGCTTCGTGGAAGTCTGCCATCATGTCTGCCATCCCGGCATCGGCATCATACTCCTCGAGGACGGGTCCCACCACCTCGTCCCTAATAGGATGGTGTTCACCATGGTGGCGCCAACGGGTATAGTTTGGAACGAATCCGTTCTTGAACAAATCTTTCCCCACCGCAACCTTTACTTTCCTTTTCTTGTTCTTGCACTGGCTGCAGGGACACGGCATCCGAATCGACCCTTTCACAGTTGGGCCAAATGCTTGCTCCAGGAACTCATTCGTCCCCCTAATCCATTCATTGCTCTTACTTGCGAAGCCCGAGTACATCCACTCACGGTCACCCATGCTCTGTCATGCGGCAATGTTAACATGTGATAAAACCAGCAAGTGCATCTACAACGCGCTCCTACCATCTAATAGGTGAAGGATAGGTCCTAATCCCACCCGAGGATGCGTAGACGAGGTTACCTTCCATAATCCGCTCCCGTCCGAGATGGAATTTCGGCAGCACCTCCCCGCTGTTCTTCCGATACACGTCTCGGCGGGGAGAGTGTGTATCCGGAGAACAACGGGGAGGTCCTGCCAAAACTCCGACTCGGACGGGAGCGGAACATGGAAGCTAACCTCGTCTACGCATCCTCCGGCTGTCCAAATAACGTGGACAATCCGAAACAGATAACGTTATACATATGCAAAGAACGCATACTTCCAACCGTATCCGTTTCGGATGGGAGACGCCTAACTAGGTAATGCAACCTACGACTACATGTGACGGAAAGAGAGGTCATACCACAGGTGCCGGTGAAGACAGGATAGCGGGGCAGTGCCCAGTCGTGCTGCTCCGGGTAGCCTCCAATGGGAGCCCTCCTGAAAAAGAAAAACAATTAGTGAGAATGAAAAATTTCGGCAGCACCTCCCCTGTATGGGGAGGTTACCAAACCTGCAAGAAAAGACGGCACGATGGCCGACAACCACAGATACATGTCAGGCACGATGGCCGACAACTACACGGCACGATGGCCGACAACTACACGGGGAGGTCTCGATAACCTGAAAAAGAGCGGCACGAAGGCCGACATCCACGAACAACGGCACGAAGGCCGACAATCACAACGGCACGCAGGCCGATGACTAGAGCGGCACGAAGGCCGACAAGCAGAGAAGGGTGATATACCTAGTCATGACACATGCATTGACGGGGATGTGACACAGAGAAGATGGCGGGGTGAAGGCCGGCGAACCTCTTCCCTCCTCCTCCTCCCCTCCCTTCTTCTCCTCCCCTTCCTCTTCTCCTTCTCCTTCTCTTCCCTCCTCCTCTCCTCCCTTCTCCTCCTCCCCTCCCTTCTCCTTCCCTTCCTCTTCTCCTCCCCTTCCTCATCTCCTTCTCCTCCTCTTCCCTCCTCCTCCTCCTCTCCTCCCTTCTTCTCCTCCCCTTCCTCTTCTCCTTCTCCCTCTCCTTCCTCCTCTTCTTCTTTTCCTCCTCCCTCCTTCTCCCTTCCCTTCCCTCCTTCTTCCCTTCCCTCCTTC
>CM041643.1:12490835-12637697 GCA_023333625.1 Bothriochloa decipiens
ATGTCAGAAGTACACATTATTAGAGACATGGGTAAACCGTCATCAGAGACATGGAAAAAAACATATTTACGTCTCTGGATGGAAAACATCATCAGTGACACGAAAAAGTGTTACTGATGTTAATACTTACATACAGGCATATTGAACAAAAGCATCATTGATGGAGGCCATCACAAAAACGGGAGCAGCTATTGGTGGTTTTACTCATTTTGCCGGCATAGACCAACCACAACCACGAGCTTTTTTCATGGTAATCGACACAAATCAAACTATGTAAGAGTTCGTGGCATCCATGAGACCCAAATGAGAAAAAAAAAACGTGCCAACAACTGGGGCCCAACCATCTCCATGTCCTAGTAGTGGAGATCCCGACAATTGTAGGATTAGAAATTATATGCTGTCTCAAGCTGTTCCGTACTATGTGCCCACACCTCTAGCTCAGGACACTCGAAAGCAAAACAACTTGAGTTGAACAACTCTAGCTCAGGACACTCGAAATAGGATTTTTGATCAAATCACCGGAAAAATGATCGTGAAGACAGCAAAGTATCAGTGAAGAAAAGGAGAAGGTCGTCCAGTGGTTACAAAGGCATCCATCGAAATTGATCAGGGTTCACCTGATGATTCAACGATGAGGCGCAGTGATTTGTGGTCAATTTGTTCGATGGTTCGAAAGACTATCCGGCCTGAAACAGTGTTTCACTAGGCGATTATTTGTGGTGGATGCAGTTTATCCGGTGATTCTCTTCTGGTGGTTCTAGATAGGGTCAGATAGGAAATCGAGGCTCACCGGACTATCCAGTGCTGTTGTAATTTCGTCCAGTGACAGATGATGAGGCTCGTGTGTAAAAATTAATGCTGAGTAAAAGAATAACAAAGTTATGTTTGTTATTTTTTTTTGTGCGAACAAGCCTGGACACATTTTCTATCATGTCTTGTGTCCAATTAGACGGTACCATTATTGTTATCTTGCCTTGTTTCCAAATCAGAATACATGTTTATACTTCAGTCAGATTTTGGAAGGTTCTCTTTGTTTTGTGTGTGTGTGCGCGTGTAGAGAGAGAGAGAGATATAGAGAGAGAGAGAGAGAGAGAGAGAGAGAGAGGAGATGAAACATATTTGCCGAAGTCCAGGTACCTGGAATACACTGTAACAAGACTTTAGTGTGGGCACCAAATACATGTGTGTGGTATTGTCACACACATTTTTCACATATATGAAAATAGGACTCATGTGGCAAATAAACATGAGCTAGGCTTTCGTGGTCCATGAGCTCCGATGGTGACAGAGGTGTGGGCACGTACTGGATTCCACACACAGCCATGAACCGTTTGTGCTTCTTTCTTGTCTCCGTTCTCCACTGGACCGTCAAACTTGAGTTGACCTAACATGGAACTTGAGCCACATATAATTGTTAATTTTTTTTTCCTGTGGCAAATCTATGTATACCAGGAAATGCTTCGAGTATCCCCAGTTTTTTCATGTGTTGTTTGTGAATTCCACATTTCGATCTCTTCTTTCATATATGATTTTGTTGGCGATTAGGTCGACTTCATATTATAGAAAATCAAAGCTTGTGGTGGTGGCCCCCACAATGAGATTTCTTTCCTTCTTTTTTCCTTGGAAACTGATAACCCTAGAGTTGGAGAGGCTGGTGAATGGTTTTCATAATATTTTAGATATGCTGTCCACCACTCCTAGTTTGGCATATTATTAAGCAACACGATCTGCCACATAGCGTCTTTAACAACCTATGAAATTTGCATGCATCTTTGATGATGATGTTTTTTTTTGCGACACATCTTTGATGATGTAGTGAGACTTCGTTTGGAGCTCTTCAATGAAATAGCTCTTGTAGTCTTGTCACAGGATGAATAGGTATCCTGATGCGGACTTTGTTCAATCTAAACACCAGCAATGACCTGCTTTTGAATAGCCCATGACCCCAAGGTTTATCCGACTTACTATGTGAGAATAAAATCCTTAGTGCTTTGCGGATAACACATGGTCCTATTAACAGCCTTCTGATGATGAAATCTTGGATCAAACTCATATTTGCCAAGCATTCCGGTTTTAGAGGCCAAATCATAGTGCCTACAAATTGGAGTCTATACGATGCTTCCGACAGCTGAAGCATATGGAACTCTTTTTGATCTTATAAGTTTTCTTTTGGTTCCTTGGATACTGAAATATCCCAAACTTATGTCCACTGACTATTGGAGCATGCAAAACAAAGCGCTTATGCATATTAAATTTCCAGTACTCTACCTATATATGCCTTTTGGAATGCCCCTTTTTTTCGTGTATTGTTGAATTTCTATGCCTAGATAGCACAGGAGGAGAAATGTAGTTTTCCTGTTTGATGTAACCAGACATGTGGATGAGATCTAAACTAAATTTGTGAACTAAGACAACTAGAATTATGTCAATAGAAGATTTAGATCTCAATATATAAAACAACAAATATGCATTGTCAGATAGTGATGAGAATCAATCAAGCCCTAATTTCATGATTATTAAGATAATATATGAAAAATTGATCAACAAAATTTGTCAATCAATAACTGAATGCCCTAACAAACTTTTGGATAGGTCAAACTAAGTCCAAATTTTTATATAAAAACCAATCTAAAAACGGAAGGAATAAAAGGAAGTTGCAGGAGCAAGATCGATTACCAACCCATTAACATGAGAGAATTGACTATTATTTATTACTCTATAATCATTTGTTCACAAGATATATTCATACAAACATCCTTACAAAATGATCCAAAACCGTAGATACATATCTTATTCTATTTTTTCTTCCTATTTGGCCACCGTATCGAACAGCACTAGAAAGTCTGTCTTCATCTCCAGTCTCCACGCAATATCCAGGCCCGTGCCCTCATGTCACTTGGTTGGCCTGACATCATTTGCCAATACCACACACGAGAACAACACGTCGTCACGCCTGACGCATGTATGCACGTGCATCACAAGTATGGGTATGGCCCACCATGGCCCATACTCCGTATGTATGGTCTTGTTCACTTGAAAGCCCTGCTTACTAGTACGCTTCCACACCACACACCATGGAAACATTAAATTTTAGCACGATATGACGTACTTTCTTTAGGATGTACGCATGTGGCAAAATATTCAAGACAAAAAAATAGATATCCTTGTGAATGAGGTAAATTTGAACTCAATTCTAGTCTCTAAAAGGGTCCTTTGAAAGTGTTTGGTTCAAGGGATGGAATGGTCCCTAGTGCACCCTATCCTAGTGCTTGGTTCATATGTTAGTTAGCAGTAGAGTCATCAATTCTAAGAATATTCACGTGAGGTCCAAAGCGCCCTCCTCCTTTGAATTCCAGTTGACAGAGTCGTCCCACCTAGGACATGGGCACCTGCGCCCGATGGGAACAAGAAGGGAAATGCAGAGGAGAGGGTGGTCAGCGAAGGTTCAGGCAACGCCGTGTGCTCTGCCGGAGAGTTCCAGCAATGCTCCTATGTCGCCACCGTGTGGTGGAGCTCTAGGGGGGCGAGCGTGCGGGCGAGATTTGTCCTATCGCCGCCGCACGGGCGAGTGTGCACAGGAGTTCCTTGCACGTTGTTGCCCGGGTGAGTAGCGCCCCCGCCTCCACACGGGTGCGTGAGCTCTGGCCAACCATCGCTGTGCGGGTGTGGACCAGCTCCAACCCTGTCGCCGCCGCACTTTGAACGACCATTGTCTGATGTGTGCGTAGGAAAAAGGAGGAAAAGAGAGCAAGAAGAAAAAATAAATAAGAGGCTCATAGGTGGGGGTCCACATGTTAGGTAACTCATCCCATATTTTATGTCCTAGAACCAAGGCCTTATTTAGATATCAAAGTGGGTGCACCAACTTTGCATAGTAAATTCTGTTAAACACTGTAGTAATTTTGTTTTTATTTAGTAATAATTATTCAAACATTGATTAAATAGGCTTAAAATATTCGTCTCACAAAGTACAATAAAACTGTGTAATTAGTTTTTTATTTTATCTATATTTAGTATTCCATATATGTGTCGATATTTTGATGTGACGAGAAATCTTCTTTTTTATAGTAAAATTTAGGGATGAAATCTGGAATCTAAACAAGGCCAAAAAAAAAAACCGTTCCTTCTCAACCATCTTGTCTATGAAAACTGAGACAGAATGATCCCATCCCACGATGCCTCAACCAAACACAACCTATATAATTGATATGATGGATAACAATATAATACTAGAGTCCTGTAGACTGTAGTTGAGCCATCACTACCGGCTTGCATGCAAGCATCACTTAATCTGTGTGCTTTGTATGAACATGCTGGGGCTAGATTCTTCGGGCAACATACACCCATTGCTGGTCTAATGTACCTATAAGTATCCGTGCAATGCAACAGACAGAGCACCCAAGAAATCTAGCTGTCTGTGGACCAAAGATCTGAATGAGGGTGGACATCTAAGACCAACGTCTAGACGAAGCTGTCGCTTATGCTTACATTTCGCTCCATCGATGATGTCTTGGGGCTCCGGAAAAGGATCCGTTTCCACCTGATTGGGGTGATTTTTTCCTGACATGTGAGCCGTCAACTACATCCATGATAACTCCGACACTTAGCTGCCAAGTTCCCGTGACATAGGGAACGTGGTACGGGAACATGGTACTTAGTAGGGTAGTTTCAAAAACTATGGAACGGGAAGGGTATACAGAGTCCACAGCCCGAGGGCGGCGTCCACATTGTCAATTATCAATCAAACGCAACCGATAGCTTAAAAAAATGGCAATGGGCGACCAAAGTCATGTAACATTCATTTCTGTTATATGTCAGACTATTGGTTCAACCATTCAGAAATGTAACGCACTGCTAAATTTGGTGCAATCCCTAAACAGAATTCCAACCGTTACCTCATATATTAATTCCTAAAATAAACAAAAGCATGGTCCTAGTAGGTTAGTAATTTTGATGTAAGAATCCATACTGTTACTTTGTTAGGTTAATCATTGATCAATCAAAGATAACAAAAGTTTGAAACATCAGGCATCACTACTACATATTGCTTCATCACTTCCCACCTCATCACTGCCAGAAATGTGGTGACCGGCAGTGACGAGTCTTCACTGCCGGTGCAACTCCCTAACAGACAAGACTTGCACCAGAGAGCGTAGGCACCGGCAGTGTTGAGTCATATTACTACCGGCTATAGACACGACCCGGCAGTGATGTCTCGGCCTCACATCACTGCCGGCTTATGGCTTAAGCCGGCAGTGAAGTTACCTAAACACTGCCGGCTCTTGGTTTGGTCCGACAGTGACTTCCTAGCACCACAAAAAGGCTTGTATCATCCTCTCCTTTCTCCTCACTCCATTTCAGAGAACACAGGAGCTCGCGCGGGCCATTTTCTCCATTGTTACGGCTGCTGAAAACCGTGAGCTAAAACTTAAATTTTAAAGAATGGCTTGATCCTTTTGCTTCAAGGTTAGTCACAAGCATCCACTCCTTTGATTCTCTTGCTTAATTACCTTTGTTTTGATGGCTACATTGCATGATTATTATTCTTGTTCTTCCTCCATCCTAGAGAGCAATTTCGGTGGGGACTTTGTGCAAGGCTTTCAAGCACTTTGTGGGGAATCCATCATCCAAGAAGCTAGGTTGGTGTCTAAATATCATCACCTAGTTTAAAATCGTAGGCCAATTTATGGTTTGATCAAGATGATTATTAGTATGTGATGCTCGAATTAGTTCATGTTAGGAGTAGAGTAGATTATTTACAATATTATTAGGTGTTGACACATTGTTTGGAGCTACAATGGTGTTCTTCATCAAGTCTCTAATTTAATTTTTGATATAAATAATTTAAGTATAATAGTGTCATCAATTTTAGTTTCATTGAGTAGAATAATGTTTTTATTAGTCAACAATAATTTTATTTACATGGGGCTATTAGTGGACACTTATTTGGAGCTACATTGATATATATGGTTTTCAATTTATATATGGCTAAGCTAGCTACCCATTTCAATTTTTCCATTATTAATATATAATATTGCACATGAAGCTAATCCACTGCCTATTAATTCCTCTACAATTCTGTTGAGCAGAGATGGATCGAGAGTGGATGAATCGGTCTCAAACGGACATCCTATACATAAAAGGCGTCCAAACATTTATCGATGTTGCAAAAAGTCATGTTGGGGCTGGCAACATGATCTGCTGCCCATGCAAAGATTGCAACAATGATAGAAAGATTTTGAATCCTGAGACTATCCAAACACACTTGTTTAGTAGGGGGTTCATGCCAAACTACAGTGTATGGGATCAGCATGGGGAGGTTGATGTGAATGTTGTGCAGGGAAACAATGATGATGTGAACATACCTAATGATGATGTGAACATACCTGACGTGCACCACCACTATGATGACGAGGATCCGGTTGTCAACAAGGAACCTATGACTGTGGTTAATGATATGTTTAGAAATACGCTAGTGGATGACACCGAGGAAGATGATGGCATTTCTTTGATGCTACATAATGCAGATACCGGGTTTCTTACTGATAGATAGGTGAAAAAGCTAGATAAAATGAGAGAAGACGACAAGACACCGTTATTCAAGGATTGTCCTATGAGCAAATTGGAAGTTGTCATCATGCTTTTAGAGTTTAAATCTACATACGGATTGAGCGACACAGGCTTCGATGATCTGTTAGCTAAATTATTAAAAATTCTCCCTGCACCAAGTGAGCTGCCAGAAAAGACATGCCACTGCCAGCCTGTGCTACGAGCCGGCAGTGTTGAATCAACATCACTGTCGGCCGTAAATTTCCGGCAGTGATGTGCCCCCCACATCACTGCCACTTGGCCACTACCGGAACAAATTCCGGCAGTGATAGTGGTTGAGCGCCGGCAGTGATGGACTCGACTGGAGTAGTGCATCATATACAATATATATGGAGACACTCAATGTTATCATGCTTTGAGCTTCAGGAAAAACTCACCTACCAAATCTCAACCTTCAATCTAACTTCCACATGAATCCAATTTCTCATGAATCCTTTGATGACCACGTTTTACCTCATCGATTATTTCCTTGTCAAGTCGATTACTAGCTTCCAAGTTGGCATTGATACAATCCAGTGTCGGATTAACCCAGCATATTACAGTGATGCCACCGACAACCGTTAAGAAAGCACATGTGGTTGTAATTTCTATAGCTACGGTCATTTCCTGAAATGAAAATGAGAAGTGTGGGTACAAAGGTCATTTGTTTTTCATATATAGCTTGCAAAATTGGAAAAAGAAGACATACCGCTCCATGCCACTGGGAACTTTCTTGTTATGAGTTTGAGACCAAGCACTGCCACTGGGAACTTTCTTGTTATGAGTTTGAGACGCCTAAAGAAACATAAACAGCAATCATCAATACCAGTAATATGAAGGTTATCACGATAATGCACGCAGTCGCATAGAGCTGGCATGACACAATCAACCATGGATATCACTAATTGTCAAGCAAAGGATCAAATGTGAATGTGAATGTGATCGTGTAGTAACATAAAATTCTATAGTAATCTAGGTTTCATATAGCCTAATGATAGATATGATAGCAGGGGATCAGTTGGGTGAGTGTTGGGAGCCAACGAGGGATAAGCTTCATGGTAGAGAGGTAAACAGCTCTGATCAGCAGGTAAGGCCTTAAATGAACAGGCTTGTAACCTTAAATATCAACCTTGTATGCTATCCTTTTACACTCAAGGGAAGATTGTAACATGTCAAACGACAAAATTATTATTGCTTAAAAAAGGTATAGTAACACCAATAAACAAAATTAAGTAAGCAAATCATTACTGCTTCAGATTGAGATGGACAAAAGAAAAATATATCTTTTTTCCCCTCACCTACAAATCGTTATTGCTTCAGATTCAGATCCATCGACGAATGAAAAATTATATGATTTTTTTCCCACCTACGTTTTCTAATATAAAGATTACTATATTTTTTCTAATCCACTAATCTAATAAAGGAAAATTATATGCGTAGTCCTACTTTTTTATAATAAAAAGATACCTTTTTCTAATTAAAAATTATACATGAAGGAAAGATGACTTAGTCTAGTAAATTTAAAGACTATAAAACAAACCAGATCAAACAAACCAAAGCAAATCAAAGAGGAGCAGCGTCTCAGATCTCAAATCAAAGAGGAGCAGCGTACCCTAAGGTTGTGTGGCAGCGGCGTAGAAGATGTAGAGAATCTATAACGTGTTGGGAGTCGGCCATGGCGCTCCATGGCAGATGGAAGGCGAGGCGTTGCGCAAGCCATCTTGGTTGCTGATCTAAGGAGCGCTGCTCCTGCTGCTGACGCTGCCATGATGGATGGAGTTCCCATAAAGGGATCGGATCCTGTCCTTCTTCTTGATCTCGTTCGTCTTCTTGGCGAGAAGAGAGGAGATGAGTCAAGTCGGAAAGGCTTGCTAGGTTTTGTTTGATTTGATTTGGTTTGTTTGATCTGGTTTCTTCATTTGGTTTGCTTTTGTTTATTTATTTGTTGGGCCGGTGGATGCTCGTAGGCCTTTCAACTAAACCTAAAGCCCATTCGTGAGATGCTTCTGGACACCGCCGCCAACGCATAACTTATGCAGCACGCGAAGACAAACACCACACAAGTGCTACGTAGACAAACACCACACAAGTACTAACTACGTTCCCGTGATCGAGTCAGGTTCCACTGGCTATCGGAACGGTGTCCCGCAGTTCCCGTTCCGCGAATCGTAACGAAGCTCGCAGAGTGGTAAAACATACGCACTTTATTTTAAAAGGAAAGAAGAAGAGAGATTCTAATTTTAGTCCGTTTATATGTGAGTTCTTATCGAAATTTTTAAGCCTTGACTGGATTATATACATGTGAGAGCTTTATGTTGTAATTACTAATATTCAGAAAAATAAAAAATAGTCTCTCTACTTCTTATGTCTACTTATTTTACTTTCATCTACTATATTGATCATGAGAGACGGAGAGGGGAAGGTCCTAACCGCTGGCAACATGTTTTATAAGACGTTATCAGCATGACAAGCTCTTCGTCGACATCGCCGTTGAAACCATTGCCGATCTTCAATGTCAATGCTCAGACTGACGTTCCTACCGCGACTACTTCGACGACGTCGACATCCTCGACGTTGTTAGCGGAACAGATCTACTACCTCTTCCTGCGACCGATCTGCACTGCATCGACATGTACCATCGTCATCAAGCAGGCAGTTCTGCGACAATGTCAAACGTCCTACGCGGTACGTATCTACTAATCACTGCCTACGCGGCACGTGACGTAGATCAATTGACATCCTTTAGCAGGTATGAAAGAATCACATCTTACAGATTGTGTTTGTTTTTGCCTTCATGCATGCTGGGCAATTGTTTTTCTTCCGGTTAGCGTACACCGAGTATATTGATCTTTGTACTTGAAGTACACCTGCACATATAAGGACGAGCATATACGTATGTATAGTACCGAGAAGTTTTGTATCTATATACATGTGTTAAATCTAGCATTAAACTAAAGGGAGGGAAGTACAAAAGCATCGTGGTGTGTCAAGCTCATGCACTCGTCACCGTGCGGCCTGCATGCCGCCGCCACGCGACCCGCAAGCGCCTCCTTCCCATGTCTTGCGGCTAAACAGCGCCTCGCTGCATGGCCGCCTGTCATCCATCGCTGCATCAGCCAGGAGATTGACCAGTTTTCAATCCGAACTATTATCGCAGTAGAAGAAACCACACCATGCAAAATTACCATATACGGGCCATCACCGAATCGATGTCCGTTATCGCGCCGTATATGACTCGCATATAGGTTGTTTCGGTCACGTCGACTATCAACTTTGGCTTGAAGCTAAGTTATCCATGCCTTGTGACTCCTGTACTGAGTCCACAACCGTGTAATCTATTGTGCTTTATTTTGATTCCTGTGTGGGTCGTGGACTTGTGGCTTTCATGTTGCTACCTCGCACCATCGCTCTACATGTGACATACCTACACTGGACCTCTGCGTCACATGTCCACGTGTATTTTCTTTGGACTGTGGGCCTGCATGCTCACAGCTCCACAAGGCCCATTGGTATATGCGTGCACAGGCAAGAAACGAGATGGCGTCTGCAGTTGGAAACTCAGACGCATACATCCACAACCTGAAGTCAACCCACTGCGATAAATTTTAGTTTGGATAAATTGGGACGGCTAGACCCTATCTGTATATATGAATTGTATATGTTCTTATGCCCCTTGTGTATTATGAATTATTGATGTTGCCTAATTTTATTTTTCTGTAATTTATAGTAGAATTAATTCTAAAAATGTTCTACGCTTTCATTTAATTCTAAAAAATGCTAGTGCAACCACGTTATGCATTTTTATGAATTGTATACCATGTAATTGCAAGAATAAAATCTTGAATAATTATACTAGAAACATGGTATAAGGTATATATATGGGCTCTGTAAATCCTACAGACCTTAGACTGATCACCTTCAAGAGGCTCATATTTGTTCTTCAAGTATAATAGTTTTTTGGGATGAATGAATGTGGTATTAATTATGAAAATTTTGCATATACCATGATCCTGAAAAATGTTAGAATGCTTCTAAGAATATTTTGAATAACCGTCCACTGTCTTTTGCACCTTGCTACTTGTTTATGTGTAGTAAACCTATATGCACATGATTTATCCATAATGACATATGCATAATCTTTATGAAGAAGGAGTATCCTGGACTTGCCTTGAATGGCAGAATTATTATATATCATGGTCGTTGTTAAATCCTAGTAGGATATTCTACTATCACTGAAGTGGAGTGGATCTTAAGCATTGTAATTACTAATATTACTCTCTAGAATGAGTATATGGCCAATATAATGCTGCTCTATGAACAATAACTTAAAGCTTTGTATAAGATGCCTAGAAGACAAGATGGTAAATAAGATTTTATCACCGTATATTCTCGAAGAAATATCTTTTGTGCATAGAATATTATAGAGCAATATAATACATGAAGTATTTGAATTTACCATTATATATTACTCAAATAGAAGTTGAGTTAAAAATTTTAGATAGCTTTATAAATCAGGATATTGTCAGTTGGATTAACTTTGAATATGTGACTTGCATATATAATATTCCAAGAAGGATTGAGCAAGCCTGAAGCTACTAAATGTCAAGCATTGAAGCTAAGACATATAAAAACTAGAACATTTAAAGTTTCTCTTGAAGAGGAATGTAAATTATGTGTTTATAAATTTATTATCTTTGGTGTATTAAGTTTTAATTTTCGTTAAATTAGGTGGATTATATATACTCGTAGAAGAGTTTTTGGTTAATTTATTATCTTGAAGACTAATATTGAATATTTAATATTCTTAGTTGCAGTTGTTACCTGAAGTAATATATTTAATTTCTCATAGAATAAACAAGATTTATATGTTCAGCATATAAATAATTGCCTAATGCCTATCTAAATAAATTTGTATTAATTTTATCCACAAAGAAGCCAAAGTTGATCATGAAGGTTATAGTTCTACGTGCACTATAGTACTACCATGTAGGTAGAAGAGAAACTGAATTTCCTAGAAGTACTAGAACAATTAGATTATATTGGCATATGAATTTAGCCAAAAATAGTATAATCTAGCCGAAACTAAAAGTTTATGTGTCTTACCCCGATCTGTTATTGTACAGTGAATAATACATTGAATATTTGAATTTTATGCCATAACCAATGAATACTAGAAGTAGAATTGGAACCTATGAAACATTAGAAGTGATTATTCATAGATGATGCACAAAGCAAATTACTACTTGAAGTAATTATGGCATAAAAAGGGGAGGAATTTTAGGTGAAGGCATAAAAATATGGATAATATATATTTAATAGGCATAGCCTTCCTAAATCTATCTTTAAGTGCATGTATCAGGACTTGAAGTTCTGCCCACATCCCTTCTGGCTGAGTTAACTTTCTCTACTGTACTAATTGCAAGTAAGCTTGTAGCTTTGTATTTTGTTATCATCTATCATGTTGGATTGAATACCAATATTTTTTACAGTGCACATGATTGTGTATCACTTTGTTCTCCGTTGAGCTATATTCTTCTCCACTCTTGCATTAATATTAGCATCAAAGCTATAGTTGTAGTTTATAGCTACTTTTGCACTTCTCTCATAATCAGAATGGCTAGCTAGCATGCCATGTCTATACAGTTCTTGTCGAACTAAGAAATATTTTTGCTTTCAATGCATTGCATGCATAAGCAATAAATTGGTCTATGGTCGAGCAGCCTAAGATCAGGGGGAGTTGGTTAATCTGAAATTAGCTCAACGGAGAAGTGACCCACTTGAATGGGATGAATTATAGTGAAATTAAGATGGTGGATGACACACATATGATGATTTGGGATTTATGATGAAAAGGCATAAAGGAAATTTTGTATTAATGGCAATTAGAAAATTCTTGAAGAAACTCCATGTGAATTTTGATGTTGCGTATTTTATACATTTAAAGTATTTTTTGTATGAGTACTTAGATCAATGTTTTAGGCTAAACAATAAAGAAGCTAGATAATGAAATAGTTTTCTAAACTATGATATGTGCAAATCAGGGGGAGAACATCCCAAAGATTATTGTACGAATGTTGAATATTCTTATGTGCACTTTATGTATTCTAGCTCACTGCATTTTAAATACCCCATGTTTAAGTATGTGCGTGAATATTTCCTATAAAACTCCATCATAGCATACATGAATGGGCCTCCACTTGTAGTTAGAGATGTATGAATTTAATTATTTTAAGCCCATGATAGGGGATATCTATTATTAAAGTATGTTATTAAACATCTAATATTGGCATTAGGGGGAGAGAAAGCCTATTTTAAATGCCAAATATTATTTCCATAGAAGGAAAATAATCTAGAGAAAATATTCCTTGAAGCAGGAATACTATCACACACTAAGTCAACTAACAGTTTGACTAATGCTCTTGTGAAAGCATGAAGCGGAGCATATGCCAGATATTTTTAGAAATTAGAGGAGTAACTTAAAGTTATAAACCAGAAGTTTTGTTTACTAATATTAAACTAAATATTGTATACTATCAAGCTAAAATCTATGGGGGTTCTAGTTTAGCGTATACTTGTTGAATAAAAATAGAATGAAACTCCTCCTTTCTCATGAAGAGAACACCTCATGAAGAAGGTTGACCACCTCATGAAGAGGATCATCATGAAGATAAAATCCAACACACTAAGTACGAGCATCATTAGTGTTGGATATGCAGAACAATGAAATAGCTCTTATTTGGGAAATGACAAAGAGACATAATAATCTCATATCATGAGAATATTGGAAGAAAATAATAGTTGTCGACATTGCTACCTCTATAACTGCAAATGTTTCTCTTACGAGAACCCGGATCCGGAAATAAAGTCCATGGCAAAGTCGCCTGTAGCGATTATATCGGGTCAAATGAAGAAATGCAATTGATGTTGAATCTCCTACTAAGAAGAAATAAATGTTCTGCTATATCTCTAGCAAATAAAATGAATGAATATTAAATATGTAGTAATAAATGGATTATGAAAATCCATGTAGTTCCTAAAGAACATAAATCATAACATGTGAAAATTAAATCTCATACAAGTATCAAAAGGTCTAAGGTATAATATATTTCTGAATGAATATTAAAGTCTCAAGAAGAGCATGTCCTAAAAGGAAAGAGTCGTAGAATGACTTCATAATGAATAACACTATCTCATCGTGTATATCACATAATAATCTCTCATGTAGTAGAGAATATATCTCATAGAAGAGAATTTTTCTTAGAGAATAAGAACATCCTTGACGGATGATTTACCACCTAATTTTTAAAGAAACACCATTGATCCCTGAAGTGAATATAGACCCGAGAGAAAAAAATGAGAAATTCTAAATACCATGAAGGTGTCATAAAAATACACCGAAAGCTTAAAGCTCGCAATGAAAATATTGTATCGTCCTCTAAATACCATAGAAGGTATAAGAATAATGGTGACTTTGGTATTTAAATTATCCCCTAAATACCAAATGCAAGACTGAATTTATTATTTAGTGGTACTATTAAAATCTTAAAGATTTCTAGAACATATCATTTTGAAATCTACTAAGGAAGAATTATAAAGTATTTAAACTTGTATAAGTTTGATGTCTTATCTAGAAGATATTAAATATTTATTTATCCCATAATCCTCTGAAAGGATTTATTACCCCGAAGGATAAATTTTTATTTGTTTTGCAGAATTACTAAGTGGTTATTTTGCATGAATCATATTGCTCTTAGTTATACCCATATAATAATTCACAGAAGAATTATGAGCCAACTTTTTATGGTACTGCATACCATTTATTATGTAAAATTTGTGTTTTGAACGATGAAGTTTAAAAGATGGTTTTATGAGGGGGAGCACTTTGATTCAATCTACCATGAAGTTAATTATCTACTATAATACAAAGATCAAGTAGATCATATTTGCTAAAACACTGAAGTTTATGCATAGATCATGAAGATCAACATCTATTCATGAAGAATAATGTATCCTAGAGAATACATAACTAAGAAGGTTAAATATTGTACTCTTTTTTCTATGTGAGTTTTTTTTTCTACGTAAATTGTTACTTGAAGGTTTCTCACAGAAGGTTTTTTTAATGAGACAACATGGTGCAATGCAATTAACGAATGCGATGTACTCTTATCTCCAAGAACCGTTTTTCCCACTGGATTTTCGGATAGAGTTTTTGATGAGGCATGTGCATATCGTGGTAATCGTCCAAGGGAGAGTGTTATCCTAATCATAGTCCGTTTGTATGTGGGCTCTTATCGAAACTCTTAAGCATTGATTGAACTATATATATATAAGAGCTCTATGTTGTAATTACTAATATTCAGAGAAATAAAGAATAGTCCTCCTACTTCTTATGTCTACTTATTCTAGTTTTATCTACTATGTTGATTATAAAAGACGGAGAACAAAATGTCCTAACCACTGGCAACATGTTTTATAACACCTAGTTCCCGTCCCTAGGCTGCTAAGCTCCGTCACAGGCAGGTGCATTGACACATTCTGATCAACAAAAGTGACTCGTACTTGCTTGTCATGTGCACACTACAAGAAATATGGATTTACGTGACTATTAAATCACATCACAGCTTCTATAACTATCAGAGGATGTTATAATTACGTTTTTCATTGATACAATGACAATAGTTCTCCTATCGCTAACTCGTGTCAACATACTAAACAGAATACGGTCACTTATGGTGACATCGCAAATGACGACATGAGAAAGGACATTGCAGGTGATGTAGCAATTAACATTCACATGACCTTTTTTTCAATGTTATTTTTTTTACAATCAGCCCAGTTGGCCCATTTGTTGCATAAAACCTATTATGGCCTAGCTGGAGATGGGACATGGGCTGGCCCATTTTAAAAATTATCACAAATTAGTAGAACCAAGCTCGTATTGTGGGCGAATTACATAGTAAATTATCACAAATTATCACAAATTTAACGAATGACAAATAATTATTCACATAACAAATTACATAGTAATAATAATTTGGAGCGAATTGGCTTGTAATCCAATGCTAGGACAGTCCAGTGGGACGTTACCCATCAGGATTCAAATGCTGGTGCTCGCACCTTTTTCTGAGATTTTTCAGTATTATATGTTAAGTGGTAAGTGACGTTTCTGTTGATAACGAGGCGTCAATAGTGACTTCGGAAATCTCTAGATCTGTCGAGTGCTCCTTCAGAGGTGCTTATAAGAGTATGGTTTGTATACGTGTGTTCATACGGATGTGCTCATAGGGCTAGAGTTTACGTATGTGTGTTTATAGGTTAACTGTGTGTGCGTGTTGTGGACATTCGTGTTGTATTGTGTAACCACCTGTCTCCCGTAAAAAAGAAGAAGAATCAGTTTTAGCCTCATCATGGTGCGTGCATGCATGCTTTGCATGGTCGGCGCCCAGCCCATCATAGGTTGTTTTATTAATTGCTTGTGAATGGCAACGGAGCATATGATTTGTGGCAACGTTTGGAGTATATAATATAACCTGATTTTAAGAGATGTAGAGGCTACAAGTATATAATATAACCTGATATGCCAAAGTTGTCGTTGTCAACGCGGTTCATATTTATAGTGAACAAGTTTTTTATTAAAAAATTGAATTCACATGCTGACATAATTATACAGTAAGCTCTTTTACAATGGTTAGAAAAGCATTTCAATGCTTTCAAATGCCTTCTGATGCCTCCATGTAATAGCTATTTTGACTGATTTAATTAGTTTAAGGGTACTACGGTCTTTTCGCAAAACTAACTCAGCACTGCCGTCGCCGGCGGCCCACCTCCCGGCCCGTACGGGGCATGTGGCCCACCTATCATAGATACATCAAACGCCTCTTGACGCCTCCGCATTGATGTCTCTCAACCTTTTTTATTATATGGGCCCATAAATCATAGACACATCAAATACTTCCCAATGTCTCCCCAACCATTGTAAATTTTCTTGTAGAAGCCCTTTTATAATGGTTGGAAAAGCATTTCAATGCTTTCAAATGCCTTTTGATGCCTCCACATAATAGCTATTTGGACTGATTTAATTAGTTTAAGGGTACTACGGTCTTTTCGCAAAACTAACTCAGCACCGCCGCCGGCGGCCTACCTCCCGGCCCGCACACGCACGGACGCACCCGTCCTTCGCAAAGGGCGCCGTCGCCCTCCTGCCTCCTGCCTTCAATCTCGCGCTAGCCCCGGCCCCCGGCCGTCGCCGGCCTCACGCTCGCGCGACGCCGACGTCGCTGGCCTGCCTTCGCCCGTGCCTAGCACTGCCGCTGCTCCCTCATCCCCGGCGCCGCCACCTGAAGCGAGCAGCAGCACCTGCGCCCACGCCTAGCGCTACCCATGCCGCCGCCGGCGCCGTCGTTGCAACCGCTGAGGAGACGACGTGCTTGGCCCCCCGCCGGTCGCCCCGTGCCCTCCGTCGACAGCGCTTGCCGTGGAGAACTCTCTGATCCGGATCCGATCGAGTTCCAACCGCAGAAGGCCAAGGTTATCTCATACAACATGAATTGGAAACGGAGCAATGCATTTCTTTCCAGTGTATGATCCAGTCACTTAACATCCTGTGTAGTGATTGGGAGAGAGAAGAGATCTAGGATATAAAATGATCACTGAATTAGTTGGTTGCTATCTGTTTTCTAGCTCAGTTTCGGTCGCTCTATGTGCAGCCAGAGTCAAAGAGTCAGACATGAGTTTTGGTACTATATATAGACCTCAAGTAATTTTACTTGTTACTGAACAATTTAATTTGGGCTCCATCAGGATTTAGTTTCAGCTCATCACACACATTTTGTAGTGGATCACTTATTGGTCTGTAGACAGCAGTAGCAGATTACTTCTTGCTCTATAATATGTTTTTTTGTTAGTTATTAGTCATTGCATTGCGATATGACCATTGGTGGATTGTGTCAAAGAGATGTGAAGACTATGTGTTGGTAATGCTTTAGGTGTTATCTTGTGTTTCTTATACTTTAGGTGTTACTACTTACTAGTGCTTTTGCTGCTAGAGACGTCCTTGGTAACATTCTGAGTGGGTTCTCTTTGCAATTTTCGAAGCCATTTTCAGTTAACGACTACATAAAGGTGCCTTCATATTTATTTGATGTTTTTTTAGTTGACACTTTCTGAAAGAATGGATTTCTAAATTCTATATTTCATTCATCTCACTTGTGGACAGTGTCAATGGAATAATATCCTGAATCCAGGATAAACCATTGATCATTGCTAGGATGTGGTCATCTTAGATAAACATACTTTGCTTGGAGGATTAAACTGTAGTTTGTTTCTTACTGAGATAAAGCAGTTAGCAATGTTTCAGGCCACCTCCCTTCTCCCTATGCGATGTGAGTTCTAGGAAAGAGATAAACAGTTGAAAGAGTGAACAATTAATTTAGATGATAGAAATTGTCGTTGACTTCTTGCTCAGAACTTAGTGCACTGTAAATATGCTAGTGCAAATATTTGACTGCTTGCTCAGAACTTACTGCACTGTAAATATTCAAGTGCAAAGATTGGTTGACTGGTTGCTCAGAACTTACTGCACTGTAAATATGCAAGTTTAAAGATTGCTTGGATATCTGAAATCATAATTCTAATTATATTTTTTTTATTCTCACTATGTCTGGTCATACAATCCAATATTGAGCTTCACTTGTGATAGTACTATCTGTTAGATATAATCTGCTGCAGTCCCATCATCTTTTTTCAACATGGGCAAGGACAGGGAAGGTCAACTGGTCGTGGCCGTCCATGTCTCTGGCCCTGTAGGAGCATGGCAATAGGCCTTGCAACAGTAAAAGCTATATCAGCCACGTCTTGGGCTCATGTAAGCATAGTACTAGGAGTAGGTGAGGGCTGTAGACCGCCATGCCTCTTGTATCTGGTAGTGGGTGGAGGTCTGTATATATACGCTATGCAATGCAATGGAAAAAAGCAGCTTCTTTGCCACCAACTTAGTGTGTGTAGTTTCAGCCAATGCTGAAACTTGGTGTGCAGTGGGTGTGGGTTCAGTGAACTCAAACTCGTCTTCCTCTTTGGTTCGGAGAGGGGGTCGAGGGAGGGGTCAAGCAGGAGCTGCTCGCCTCGACAGTGCTAGGTTCTATCGCCAACATGTGGTATCAGAGCCGAACATCGTCGCTAGGCTCAACCGCCTGCGATGACGGACGGAGCGCTGCCGAGCGATCAGGGAGGTGCTGAGAAACAGCTCTAGCCGGTCGCGCAGCAGCAGCCGGTAGAGGTGCGCATGATGCGGGAGTTCAGTGGGAGCAGCTCCTGGCCGATGCTCACCCACACCAACTACGGCGAGTGTGCTATCCAGATGAAGTGGAAGCTCCGCGCACGAAAGTGGTGGGTGGCCGTGGAGACTGGGAACGCCGGCGAGGAGGCGGAGGTGGGCGTCATGGAGGCACTCATGGCCTCCACCCCCGGCGAGTTCCATGAGGCGCTCGTCCAGAAGGATATGGCGAAGGAGGCCTGGGAGATGCTGGCCTCGTTCCGTGTCGGCTCAGATCGAGCCAAGCACGGGAAGGTCCAGCAGCTGCGACGCGAGTTCAACGACATCCGGTTCAAGGCCGGGAGACGGTGGAGGACTTCACGCTGCGTCTCCAGTCACTGGCGAGCCAGCTGGCCACCTACGGCAAGCCGATGGATGACGAGGACCTTGTCAGCAAGCTGCTCTGCGTGCTGTCTCCCAAGTACTCACAGCTTGCCATGTCCATCAAGACAATGTTGGATATCTCCACTTTGTCTCTGGAGGATGTGGCAGGGCGGCTGTGGGTTGTGGAAAGCCGCAATCTTGCACCGCCGGAGAAGGAGAAGCCCAAGCTGATGCTGACCGAAGAGGAGTGGATAGTGCGGATGAAGCAGAAACGTCGGTCTGGGGAAGGCTCCAGCCGCGGCGGTGGTGATCGTAGCGAAAACGGCGGCAAGAAGCAGGGGAAGGCGTCGGCAGACAAGAAAAAGGGCAAGAAGAAGTTCACAGATCCCAATGCCTGCCGAAAGTGCGGCAAAGTGGGACACTGGGCGCGCGAGTACCCGGAGAGGAAGGAGAAGAAGGAGGAGGCGCAACTAGCTCAGGATGACAGCGACGACGAGCAGGCGCTCTTGATGGGTGAGTACTGCGCTCTACAGGAAGGCGAAGTAGGGGAGGCGGAGGCGGAGCAGAGGATTGCGCCGCAGGCCGTCGAACTTGACGAGCCGTGGGCGTAGGCACACCTGGGCACGGTCGGCGATGAGGAGCAGCGATGGTACCTCGACTCCAGCGCGAGCAACTATATGACTGGCTACCGCGCCCCCTTCACCGACCTCGACACGAACAAGACCGGTACGGTCAAGTTCGGGGATGGCTCGAGGGTGGATATCCACGGCCAAGGCATAGTCGTTTTCCAGTGCCGGAACGGGGAGCAGCGCGTGTTGACGGACGTGTACTTCGTCCCCCAGATTCGCGCAAGCATCGTCAGCCTAGGGCAGCTTGACGAACGTGGGGCGGAGGTATTAATCCGCGACGGCGTGCTAGAGATCAGAGACAAGGAGCGGTGTCTTCCCGCCAAGGTAACGTGCTCCAAGAACCGTCTCTACCTTCTCGATTTGAAGGTGGAGCATCCTGTATGCTTGGCGGCGGCATGCACGCAGGAGCCGTGGCTGTGGCATGGCCGGTTCGGCCACCTGATCTTCGACGCTCTAGGCCGGCTCGGCAACATGGTTATCGGGCTTCCGAAAATCAAGCACGCCGGCGAGCTTTGCGACAGCTGCCTGGCGAGGAAGCAGAGGCGGCTGCCGTTCCCTAAGACGGCGAAGTACCGCGTGCCGGATCCCCTCGAGCTAGTTCATGAGGACCTCTGCGGGTCAATCACGCCAGTGACGCACGGTGGACGGAGGTACTTCCTCCTGCTCGTAGATGACTGTAGCCGTTTCATGTTGCTACAGCTCCTGACGAGCAAGAGCGATGCGGCGGACGCCATCAAGCGTTTCAAGGCACGCGCGGAGGCGGAGTGCGGCAAGAGGCTGCGGGTACTCTGGACCGACTGTGGCGGCGAATTCATAGTGGGAGAGTTCACCGAATACCGCGTCGAGGAGGGGGTTGGGTCGACATCTCACAGCACCCTACTCGCCGCAGCAGAATGGCATCGTGGAGCGCCGAAATCATACCATCATCGGCATGGCACGCTCAATGATGAAGGCGAAAGGGATGCCAACGACGCTCTGGGAAGAGGCGGTCACGACCGCCGTGTACATCCTCAACCGGTCGTCGACAAAGGCACTAAAGGGGATGACGTCGTAGGAGGCGTGGCACGGGCACAAGCCTAATGTCTCGTACCTTTGCACGTTCGGCTGCATCGGCCATGTGAAGACCGTCAAGCCAGGCCTCTGGAAGCTAGAGGACAGGAGCACGCGCATGGTATTCCTCGGCTACGAGGAGGGGTCGAAGGCATATCGGCTATTCGACCCGGTCGGCGGCAAAGTAGTGGTGTCTCGGGATGTGGTCATCGACGAGGCAGCATCGTGGACCTAGGATAGGCCAGAAGCAGAGGGCCTCGAGCAAGGCGGTAGTGGGCTCTGTGACACGTTTGTCGTGGAGCAGATGGTCATCCATGGCCAAGGCGAGGCAGGGGAGGCGCTGGGGACCGGGGAAGCCAGAGCGGTGGAATCCGCAGCGAGGGAGGCAGAGGAGCTTGCGGCGTCTAAGGCGGAGGAGCCATCCAGTCCGCACGGAGCAGGGGCCCCTGCACTCGACTACACTCGATCTCGATGTGGGGGCCTCGATCACGGGTCAGGCAGTCCTGTTCGCGGGTCTAGAGGATTGAGTGCGGGCCGGGGGGCCTCAACAGCGGGAGGGGCCTCGATCGCAGGCCAGGAGGCCTCAAACTCGGAGCGGAGGGCCTCAACCACAGTCGGGGGGCCTCGATTGACGGAACTACTCCGCCGCAAACGACCTCGCCTCGAGGAACGTCGGTGGTGGCAACCATCGAGTATGCGACCCCGCCATTGGACGTCTCGGAGTTCGTAGATGCATACCACGAAGGGGAGGAGGTCCGGTTCCGCTGTTTGGATGATGTTGTGGCAGATACGACGGTGCCTAGGCTAGCGGCGGGACTCCTCGACGACGACCATACTCTGCTTCTGATGAGTGCAGAGGAGCCGACTATGTTTTCCGTTGCGGAGCGCGATGCGGCGTGGCGGAAGGCAATGCCAGAGGAGATGAAGGCCATCGAGGAGAACACGACCTTGGAACTGGTCGATCTGTCGGCGGGCTGCCGGCCAATTGGACTCAAGTGGGTCTTCAAGGTGAAGTGGGTCGAGCACGGTGCAGTGGTGAAGCACAAGGCGCGGCTCGTGGCGCGCGGTTTCATGCAGCGTGAGGGGATTGACTTCGAGGAGGTCTTTGCCTCCATCGCGCGCATAGAGTCCGTGCGGCTTTTGCTTGCTCTCGCCGCTACCAAGGAGTGGCAGGTTCACCACCTCGACGTCAAGTCGGCGTTCCTCAACGGGGACCTGGCGGAGACGATCTATGTCAAGCAAGTTGTTGGTATAAATTAAGTTCAACTGAAATATGAAGGGTTCCGCAAGCGCACAGAAAATACCATTGTAGCATTTTACTGGGAGTATTCCAGGTATCGTTATTTATATTTAACCACAGGGAAGCATGGGTTAATGAATCTGATAATTCACCATCGTGTATCTACTAACTCAGTAAACTAACTAGACTATAGCAGGGGTAAATGATAAATGATATATATATGATAGGATTTATTCAGTATAACACACAGGGGATAAGTCACTAAAGATACGCAACTAGTAAACTTGAGAGGTCACGGGTGAGGTAGATTCCTATGATATTCTTATCACATGGTAAAGATATACCCAACTATGCTAAGATGTACCATACTCTTGTGCACTTCGGGACGCCACTAGACAGGAGAATGTACCATAAAAGATACATCTACTAACGTGACTATGGTCCTACAATTTAAGAACCTGCTTGATGTGATATGGACGGGGCTGTCACCTCCCGTAACTACCATACAACAAGGAACAGGGTGTACTCATAGGCAGAACATCGTATAAGCACCATGCTTACATGAGGGTCGGCTACCCAACCTAGTCGACAAAGAAGGCTAAGCGCTCTATGAACTAGCACACAAAAGCAATGATAAATTCATCTAGCAAGATATATTCAAAGTAAGCATAGCCATGTAAGTAAGAGAATAAGTATGAGTCTTACAGAATGTTGAAGTGAAGATATAAGGCTTTACCAGGCCTCCAAGACTAGATCCGGAACCTCGAGCAAGAGCTCGTCTCGACCCTCTCTCCCTAGCAAGTAGTTGACTACATTGAACAGTCTAGTCCTAATCCTCTAGGGTAGAGAGAGATTATCCTTTCAAGGGACACCTCTCAATGAAATCTATACCTATCTATAAAAAGCGAAAATTTCTCCTCCCAATTTTCTTTCACCTCCGTGTTTGGATCGGTGACGGTAGGTTCCTCTCCTCTACGTCCAGTCTGTACAGAATTAGGATTATATTTAATTTTCTGCCTCTCCTCCCGTTTGCGTTCAGAGTCCGTTTAGAACTAGGATTATTTAATTATGGCATCCTCGCTTCTATTCGGATGATGAAGATCGGGTAAAAGATAAATCCAAATCCAACAAGAATGGTACGCAACAGTAAAGATGAAAAAAATAGTTAAAAAACTTGACATGAACGAGAATTGCCTGTCTCTCATTCAAATCCAAGCTCAAATGAAAATAGCTCAGGAAACACAAATAGCTTATAAAATCAAACCAATCCACCCATACACAAATCGATCGATTTGGAAATCAGATCAAGCCTCCAGGTCGCCCAAAGTGCCCGCGATGTGCCTCAGCGCCGCCATCAAGGTCCGCTTGTGCAGGCAAGGCGGCGAGCTTGGCTAGCACGAATTGATCCAAGTGGAAATCAGATCAAGACTCCATGCCCTGGCTTCCGTAGTCTGCACTGTAGACCAGGTCCACTTGTCCAAGGGAGGCGGCGAGCTTGGCTAGCAGACGCTGCGAGGACCTCGTCCGCGTTGGACTGGACGTGGAAGGCCATAATGGCGGTAGCGAGGCACACAAGTCCAAATGAACGGGAGCCGCCACTGGCCTTAGCGCCGCTGTTGAGGGCAGCTGCTGCCACCGCACACTGTAAAATGAACATGTGACACCGCTAGCCATAAACATAGCCGTCTATACTCATAATTTATATTCATGCGAGTTAGATAGTATATGTCCAACCAACGTACGCTATATGATTCTAAAGTGTACTAGAACAAATGACACAAGTTATAATTCCCGTTGCAACGCACGGGCATATTTGCTAGTGAATAATGAATAATGAATTAGGGTTTCTCCCAGGGCCAGGGGCCTTGCTTATATAGCCTCATAAGATGCATTGCGGCCGTTAGATCAAACCGACCTAAATGGACGATTATTATTCATCCTCAAAGGTGGTGGAGGCAGGATTCGTGAGCCTGGACCTGATTGGTCTAGGTTAGCGGGCGCCCGCCCAAGGGTGTGGGCGGCCGCCCAGCCACCGAACCCGTTCGGGCTCTCGTTTGGTCCAGTGCCTTCTCGAACCTATGTAAACCTGCCATGTGAGCCTTTTTTGGTTCTTTTCAGCTGACACTCTGCAGAAACAAACATTCACCAAAACTCATAGAATTCTGTTAGTATAACCCCTATATCTAGATGGTATTTATGTTTAGGTCCTTTTTCATGTTTAGTTGACGGTTAAAATTGACATTTATCTACCGTCAACAACTCCCCCAAGCTTACCCTTTGCTCATCCCTGAACAAAGATAAACTCAGCGACGAATCAAGAGTTGCTACAATGCTTTGACGCCTCAGAAGTACACATGCGTTCAGACAAGAACTCTCCTCCGAATTAGAGTGAACTATTCTGACTTGAAACTCACTCATATTACCTTCTACCATGGGTCTTTTAGCCATCACTTGGGTCTTGAGCAGTTGAAAGACAGTACGGTCAAGTCAAGCGCCATGGTTTAAGCTCTTTGATCAACTATTGCTCCAGAGTTTTTACAAGGTTTTTAATATAATACTCAGAGATTTCTATGTATGACCCTCTCAAGTCTCTCCTTTGTGGTATTCTGGATTCTCACCAAGGCACTAATGATGTATGCCTTCTCTCTTGTCTCAAAGTATGCGGTATTTTTGGTATTTGGGCATAGTAACATTTTTCCTCCTCTCTCTCACCCTACCTCTAATAAGCTTATATGGACTTCATAGGTGGGGAGACAAGGAAAACATACTTGCAAACATTTATTGCGCAATCAAACCATGGATCCAGAGAAACTTGATCATACAATCAAGTCAAGATAAGCATGTATATGGGATATATAGTATATAGAGGATAAGGGGTAGATAGTAATGATGGTAAGGGGTGAAGGGATGTAGAAGTGAATACCTAATTCTACTAAAGCTCCTTTGAAGGAAAACTCATACCTCTTATTTGAACTTTGAAAAACTTTAAGGAAAACTTGGGATGCTCATGATATATTTGAACTCTCTTTTTTTTTCTCTTTCTTTTTTTTTATTTTTTTCAAATGGGGGTATAACTATTTTTCTTTCCCCTCTTTCTTTTCTTTTTTTAGAGCAAACAGCACCCAAGCTTCTTTGAAACTGATAAATTGGTAAGAGGTAGCAATAGAAATATTTGGAGCTTTTTGAGCTAGCAAGAAAATGGCAGGAAATATATGATAGAATATTTTTGGGTAGCTTACTCCTAGGATATGAGTAGAACTAGTTTTTGGGTGGATCTAAGTGGAATGCATGAATGCACACCTCCAGGATAGAAGTGGCATGAATGAGTGGATGTATATATGTGGATGTATACTTCTAGGATAGAAGCAGCATATATGGATGAATAAATACAGGTGCGTACTTCTAGGATAGATGCAGCACATATGCAGGATGAGTGTATGTGGATCTTGATTTTAACCGCATGACCAACTCCTAAGGGTCTATACAGCTCGACCACACTCAATGCTCACAAGCAGTAACAAAATTGAGTATAGGGGTTTTCCTAATTTAGTAAACATGTATATGACTGTGGTAGGAATTTAAACTCTCATCATACAGGAACTCATCATGCAGCAATTTTAATTTTTCAAAAGATAAATTCTCCAGAACTCTAGCATTTCTAGGAACATGATAATCAACAGCTAAAAACCTTCCCATATCATATCCATCAACCACCTAGACTTAGATCAAGCATTCGCTACCCACAAGTTTAGGTTTAGAGCAAATCTTAAACCAAAACCATTGTATCCAAAATTCGAGAGTGTAAGGTTGAAAACTAGGTACTTGAAAGGAATTACGGCAGAGCAACTATTCATCATCTCCATGTAAGAGTTTATTATAGGGATTAATTTTAGCAAGGTTAAAAACTCTCCTACATTTTATTTAGCAAACACATATATAGAAAAGGGAAATATTTATTTGGTTTCGAAAGGTTATGCATCTTTTTATTTAACAGAATAGAAAAAACCATAAACAGAAAGGTATATATAAGTGAGAAAATACTTAGCTAGATGCATGGGGGATGCTCTCCCCCAAGCTAGATGTTGACATAGTCTTGATTGATGCAGTAGACAGACAGTGGAGGTGTATTTTCTCTTTTGGAGTGTTGACGATGACTGTTCAGACAGCACTCTGACAGGGGACAAATCATCCTCCTGTCTGTTAGCTTCCTTTGATCCTTCAAATTCTGTGAAGCTCAAATAGACAACAAACCTTGTGGAACTGATTAAGTGTTAGTCATAAATTTCTAAGCCTTAAGCATATCAAACTTCCTTTAACATATCTTTTCATTTTGACAGGACCATATATATTTTTGTATTTTCATATTTATACCATGCAAGAAACTGTAAACACGATGAATACATATTTATTTTATTTTTGTGCCACCATAGCAAATGTACTCATGGGTGTTATGCCATGAATTTATTTGCATTGGGCTTAGTATTTTTTATGAATGCAATGCATGACATTTTTATTTTCTTTTCTATGACCGCATTGATAAAGTAAACATGCAGCTAACTATGCATTTTAAGGGAAAGTAAATATGAAGGACAAAATTTAATGCAATAAAGGAAATTATTGATAACTTACCAAGCTTACCTCTTGGCGAGGGTTCGGGGATTTAAGTCCTCTGAATAGCACTTCTTCTTATGTCCGCTCCTCATGTGCATTGTCTGATCTCGAAGGTGGAGACCTTGATAACTACACCTCTTGAGATGGTGATTTTGAAATGGTGTCACCCAAGTTCTTTGCTCGTCCAGCAGGTGGAGTGAAGTATTACTTATGGAGCTAGCATCATCTTGCTACAGGTTCAAAACTTTCACTTGTAGAATTTAGGAGATTAACTCCCCTACATTTTTCTTTAAATGTGCTGCTTGTAGAAACAAAGTAGAGATCAAGTGCATGAGTCCTGTTGGTGGAAAACACCAACAGAACCATAACCTTATTCACTATTCTCTAACCTTTGGCACATTAAACATGATGAGATTGAAGCGCGTTGTTCATTCTTATAACATGGGTGACAGGATAGAAGGAGCATGAATGTAGCATTCAAAGATTTTTAGTCACATGAGTGGAATTACTTAAGCTATGGAAGGATTGTCAAAGTTACATTATGTATCAAATAGTTTCATGATTAGACAACCATCTCCCAAAGATTGCCACATTCAGTTCATTAAATTAGAATTATGAAAACAAGAGAGTGGTGTTATGAACAGGCTTAAGAACAAAACATGTTGAGTTAGTTAAGTTGAATCAAACAAGTTGTAGCTCAAACATGGTTGTTCCATTATGTGAATACCAGAGCCAAGGAAAGCTTTTTAAATAATGACCACTTACCTTGAGTTATTACCTTTATCATTGGAGCATGATGACACCATGTGACGAAGGGTAGTAAATGTGTTTGGTAGTCCTTTTCTTTTTCTTGAAGCTTTCCTTGCTTGGTTCACTTCTCTCTTTGACTTGTTCAAAAACATCTTATCTTCTAGATTTGCACCTTTCTCCTTCTTCCATTGCCTAGACCTTTTGCTCCACTCATTGTTTCTTTTCTGTAAAGGATTAGTTGACAAAACATACCCAAAGAAATGTACAAACAATAACAAGGGTAGAGTTTGTTATGAAGCTGAAGGTCACTTTCTATGCTATAGAAAAGTTGGTTTGACCATTTTAATCAACATAGCACATTTGCTCACAATTACTTCTCTTAGAGGATTGATTTTATCTTGTATTAAGTTTGATTTTTTATGTCGATTGTGGAAACATTCAAACTTATAGAGATAAAGTAATTATGAGTGGAGGGGTTGCAAACCAGGGTGCTAGAGCGACGGGAGCTTGGGAGAAGGAAGAGCATTGTTGGATCATCTTTAGAGGAGTCGACGGCCTTCCTCCAACAAGCTTGAGCCTTGCTATCGCTCACCACTTGTGTGTGTTGAATCATCCCTCGGAGTGTGTTGCAATTCCTATGTCCTTAGATACTGTTCATCCTTTGTTCTTAAATCTTCACTTGCAAAGGTTAGTGACCAAGAATACCCGAAGGGAACTTTTCCTAGGAATATTTTTTTAATCAAAGCATGAGCCTTCATGCGCTCACATATTTTTTTTCTTCATGCCCATAAATTTTTTTATAACTTAAGATAAAAGTAGTATAATAAATATGAGATAAATACCAAATTACCTGTCGGCGAGTGCTCATAATTTTTAGGTCCATTGAGCAGGAGCAGGACCTCTCCCTTGAATTTTGGTTTTATTGAGACTATCCGATCTAGGAGATGATGATGCAGACAATTGCATGCTCTTCATTCATCAACCATTCTTCATTTTCATTGGGTCTTGGTTAAAGAATTGATGTTCATTTGAGATACAGACTAGAGTTCCTCTTTGGTGGTCTTTGTCTTCTAGTGACATGGCGAAGAGTTGTTTGTTAATGATAAGCCAGTCATCTTGATGGTCAAGGAAGGAACCTCATTGGGGATTGCATGATGGCTTCATCTCCAATGAATTAAGGACATCATCTTGCGATCATGGTTGTTCATGGTCTTTCAGGTCTTGGACAATAGTCAACCTCTTGATTGATGATTTGTTGCCACAAGGATGCATGACATGCTGTAACGACATCTTGTCATCCTTGTGCTTGCTGCCGACGTGCAAGATTGTGTCTTCAAGGACAATGAGAGCAGGTCTCTGATTGGCAAATATGTGGTGAGTTGCACCCTGCTTCTCATTGGCATCCTAGCTTGAGTTTTGGGAAGACTCAATGCTATAATGTCTTCACTTTCCTCATGGCTAGTCACATTGTTCATCCACTTCCTTAGCGCGAGTGCTATTGATGAAGGTCTTGTAAATTGCACTCGTCTCCTTTATTTCATTATTGAAGTGGTGATTTAGCAAGGTCATGCCAAACCATGAACAGACATAGCATAGATTCTTTCCTACAAAATGTTAATGGACACATACCCAAAGGATTGCGACAAATTTGAAAAATGGGTTGTCGTCCAAAATTAATTTGAGTTCCATCCATGCTAATGAAGGGATGATTTTTTTAGGAGTACTTCAGCATAGATTTTGTGTATCATATTTTCATAACATATTTTATTTGTTTACTACATTCTAGCATGGTTCAAGGGAAAGGTAGCTTGCAGCAAAAGACAAAGTGAGTGATCTTTGATACTTACAGTTCTTCCTTCGATGATGAATGGGCCATGTATTTTGCACGAAGTTATTGTAGTTCATCATACGCCTTGCTTCATTCCCTCGTGTGAGTTCATCTCTTGACTTACCCAAATTAGATTTGTGAATTTTCTGTAGGGGTGTTAGTCCAACAAAATAACCAGTATCTACTATAGCATTTTTTAGTTCAATAACCAAACTAGACTCCATGCCTAATTTAATTAAGGAAGGAATTTTAACCTAAGCACCACGCTCAATTTAAAAGCCTTTAGAAGCATGTCCTCCAGACAATACTTTCAAACCAAAGCATACTACGGCAAACAAAGGTGGCATGAAAGCACTATAGAGATTTACTCATCTAGAGATAAAAGAGCATGATCATGGTGAGGATGCATGGATGATTTAAAGTAAACATGTAGTGGATTAATGATAAAATCTAAACTAAATGGAGCATATGGATTATTGAAAGCAAACATGCAATGTGATGCAAGAATTTAAAAAGATAACTACTCATAAATTTAAAGTCCATGAGCAAGACTATCTCACCTTTTCTTGATCATACTTACCATGACTCACAAAATGGTCGTTGGTGGTGCAGCTTCTAATTTTATTGATTGAGATTTGAGTTGAATTCTTATGATGATGACCTTTTCTCCAATCTACACATGGTTAGAATAAAATATATGTAAACACAGAACATGTGAGATGGCAAGGTTCCAATGTTCATGAATGTTGAATGTTGCGGCACCCTGGGTTCATCAATGTATGTTTTTTTTCTTGTGAAATCTTGCCGGAAGGTCAAAAAAACTTCTTTTGTCCTGTCTATTCCACAACTCAACAGAACAAACGGTAATCCTACTAAAGCTAGTGATACACTAAATTAGCAGACATCAAGATCATTATCAAAATCTTTACGTCAAAAGCTTCCCCGACAATGGCGCCAAAAATGCTTGTTGGTATAAATTAAGTGCAATTGAAATATGAAGGATTTCGCAAGCATTCAGAAAATACCATTGTAGCATTTTACCGGGAGTATTCTAGGTATCGTTATTTATATTTTACCACAGGGAAGCATGGGTTAAAGAATCTGATAATTCACCATCATGTATCTACTAACTTAGTAAACCAACTAGACTATAGCAGGGGTAAATGATAAATGATATATATGATAGGATTTGTTCAATATAACACACACGGGATAGGTCACTAAAGATATGCAATTAGTAAACTTGAGATGTCACGAGTGAGGTAGATTCCTATGATATTCTTATCACATGGTAAAGATATACCCAACTATGCTAAGACATACCATACTCTTGTGCACTTCGGGACGCCACTAGACAGGAAAGAGTACCATAAAAGATACCTCCACTGACGTGACTATGGTCCTACAATTTAAGAACCTGCTCGATGCGATATGGACGGGGCTGTCACCTCCTGTAACTACCATACAATAGGGAACAGGGTGTACTCACAGGTAGAACATTGTATAAGCACCATGCTTACACGAGGCTCGGCTACCCAGCCTAGTCGACAAAGAAGGCTAAGCGCTCTATGAACTAGCATACAAAAGCAATGATAAACTCAACTAGCAATATATATTCAAGGTAAGCATAGCCATGTAAATAAGAGAATAAGTATGAGTCTTACAGATTGTTGAAGTGAAGATACAAGGCTTTACCAAGCCTCCAAGTCTAGATCCGGAACCTCGAGCAAGAGCTCATCTCGACCCTCTCTCCCTAGCAACTAGTTGACTACATTGAAGATTCTAGACATAATTCTCTAGGGTAGAGAGAGATTATCCTTTCAAGGGACACCACTCAATCAAATGAATAATGAATAATGAATTAGGGTTTCTCCCAAGGCCAGGGGCCTTGCTTATATATCCTCCTAGGATGCGCCGCGGCTATCGGATCAAACTGACCTAAATGGACAATTATTATTCATCCTCAAAGGCGGTGGAGGCAGGATCCGCGAGCCTAGACCTGATTGGTCTAGGTCAGCGGGCGCCCGCCCAAGGATGTGGGCGACCGCCTGGCCACCGAGCCGGTTCACGGAAAAGTACATGTTCGCCTTTTATCTCTATTGAAACCTGCCATGTGGGCCTTTCTTGTTTCTTTTCAGCTGACACCCTACAGAAACAGACATTCACCAAAACTCATAGAATTCCGTTAGTATAACCCCTATATCTAGATGGTATTTATGTTTAGGTCCTTTTTCATGTTTAGTTGACGGTAAAATTAACACTTATCTACCGTCAACACAAGCGCCGGGTTTCGTCGTCAAGGGCGCGAATTAGAAGGTGCTGCAGCTACGAAAGGCACTCTACAGCCTGCATCAGGCATCGCAGGCGTGGAATGCCAAGCTTGATGCCACCATGGCTGAGGTTGGGTTCGGGAGAAGCGCCACGGAGCACGCACTGTACACCCGATGACGGGGAAAGGAGCATCTCATCGTCGGGGTGTATGTGGACGATCTCATCGTCAGCGGCGCGCGGGCTCAGGACATCGCCAAGTTCAAGGAAGAGATGGCCGCGCGGTTCTGGATGAGTGATTTGGGTGCCCTGTCTTGCTACCTCGGCATCGAGGTGAGGCAAGGGGAGGACGTAATCAGACATGGGTAGCGCGCTTACGCACAGAAGCAGCTCGAGCGGGCGGGCATGGCAGGCTGCAAGGCTGTGGCCACGCTGATGGAGGAGCGCATCAAGCTCTCGAGGCAGAGCACCACGGCGAAGGTAGATGCCACGTTCTACCGAAGTATCATCAGTGGGCTGCGCTGACTGACTCACACGCAGCCGGACATCGCTTTTGCGGTGGGCTATGTGAGTAGGTTCATGGAGGATCCGTGGGAGGACCACTGGACGACAGTCAAGCGCTTGCTGCGCTACGTCTAGGGCACGGTGGAGTTGGGGATCGTCTTCCCCAGATGCGGCGGACTTCAGCTGAAGGTGTTCAGTGATGCGCCGCCCGAGACCAAGGAGGGCACGCTGGGACTCACGGCATTCAGTGACGCGGGCATGGCGGGTGATGTGGGCGGGCGGCGGAGGACCTCCGGCGTGCTTGTCTTTCTCGGCGGAGCGCCGATCGCCTGGCAGTCGCTAAAGTAGAAGATGGTGGCTCTGTCCACCTGAGTGTTGGCGGTCCTTAGCAACTAAATACCAACATCATTTTAATACTAAAATAAATAGAAGGTAGGGCTTTTATCTAATCATTCCACGAGTTTTGTTATTTATGTGACATGCAGGTTTGACACGTGAAAATGCACAAAAATCACAAGAAAGCGCACTTCAAGGAAACATATTCAGAAAAGGCGCAAACCAAGAAAAATGAGAAAGCCCACCTCAACACAGAACTGGACCCATCCGTAACCACGAGGAAGGTCCAGGCCCAGGGAGCAACGGACCACCCGATGGCAGTGGCCAGCGGGCCCAGCCAGCGGACCGGCCGCTCCCCTGGTGGGGCCTCCTGGGCCCAGCCTTCTCAGGCGGTGCTTGGGTCGGTTCCCTTAAGGCGGTTTCACCTCCTTCCAATTGAGAAGACGCCCGAACCGTCCTACTTGAGCTATAAAAGAAGGGCTCCTTCACCATTCAACACACACACCAACATTTGGAGCACTACACCTCACATTTCATACTTGTTCTCTTTAGTTTAGTCTCTACTATAATTGAAAACTTCTCTAGGAAAATCCTTACTTCAAGATCTACGACTCACAGCACACCTCCTATAGATGCAACGGCTCAGATTAAAAGTATGATACAGACCTTACACCCCTTACGCTCACGACCCCCACCTACCCTCACTCCGCGGCGAGGGTTCGATTCCCACCTTCACTTCTTTTTCCCTTTTTTCCGAAAAACCAAATACTCACGAGATCGACGACATCAGGAGACGCGGCAGCGCCTCCACGCCATCAGAGGAGGAGTGGGTGAGGAGATGGTGCGGCGGCCAGGATCTGCCAGCAAGATGACGGGCAGGGAGCCGCTGCCGGATGGGCCGCCGCCGGAGGGGCACCGTCGCCGGAGGGGCCGCCGTGGAGGGCCGCCAAGTGCTGCATCTGGTGGAGGGTGCAGTGGTGGGTGGTGGAGGCTGCTAGATGCGCCGATGAGGAAGAGAAGAAATCGTTGGTGGTGTGAGATGTGAGATGCCCAAACAAGAACACGGAGGCAAGCCTCCTCCAGGCCTGCACGCGAGCACCCGACTCACGCCCTCATCTCCTCCGTGTCCTTGGAGGCACTGTGCTGCTGCTCCTCGCCGGCCTCCCAACTCGCGCCGGCCTCTCGACTCCGCCAAGGACACGCGTCCAGGTTCAGATCACGAACAGCCGACTCACGCCCTCATCAGCTCCGTGGCCTTGGCGGCACCCCAACTTGGTCTGCTTGAGTCGGACGGACGGCGGCGAGCACATCCATCGTGCTGGCATCGGCAACTCCACGACGGCAAACGCAAAGCAGCAGCCACGGAGGTACACGTACATCTGCTCTTAATCATAGTGATTCGAAGACTAAAACTGCTTAGCCGAAGCTAATTAGCCTCCTATCCTACCCACGTTTCTTCTTTTCCTTTCAGCTTCTCAATTTTTTTATTTCTCCCCTAGCAACTAAACAAAGTATCCACTGAACTTGCATATCTTTTATCAATGTTTATGCTCCAATGAAATGACAAAACGAAATTGTTGTACAGAATTCTCTTCTTCGGAACTCCAATTTCACCAATAAATGCCTTAGGTACATAATGCTATCCTTCATCCGAGTACTAATTACTGGCCATCTAATTTTTCTATCTATATCTCAGTTGTAATTTTTCCTTTGCCTGCGGGAATCAGTGTTGCTCTTGGTGTTTTCCTATACTCTCAGTTCAAAAAGTTAAAACCAAAGACTAAGGCTGCATGAGGACAAAATAAAAATTAATGATCGAGAATTTGGAACTATCAACTGATGTTGTGAAGCGGACTTGCCTTCGTGGTAGCAAAACATCGATTGTGGAAAGCTTGTACATATTGGTTAGCCCTTTTTCTTTGTTTTCATATTTGCTTCTTGACAGCAAGAAACCAGAGGACACCTAGGTACATCAAGACTGATCACCAGCAGGATAGGTTCAATCCAAAGTTTGTTCGTACGTCAAGCCCTTTTTCTCTATTTTCATGCTTGCATTTTTGTTAGCCCTTTTCTCTCTGTTTTCATGCTTGTACATGGACGCCTAAACAGGGCCACAGGTTTAGTTTACAAAATTGGTGCTACTTTGATTATATTGTTTTGTATATTCAATTGAAAATACTGAATCTTTCAGTTTTATAATTTATTTTTTTTCTAGATGCCACCGTAGCCATGCTGTATACGATCTGTAGACCTTTTTTAGCCTTGCACTCATATACAGATATGCCTTAACTCACACAGTTAATATAGCTACGCAGAGGCACTGAGTTAATTGCTTGACAATATGATCTTTGTAGATGCAATGTCTTGTCTCATATATGGTTTGCCTTTTCATGTTTTATTAAAACACTCTTGGTAGTTTTGATGTGCTAATTGTTTTTTATTGTAGCTATGACAGAGCTGACCGATTGAATATTCTTGGAAATGTCCAAGTGGTAAAAGGTTGTCCTTCCCTGCAACAATAAAACTTTCTATGTTTATCTGTGCTCCTGTGTCCATACTAAACTGTATAGGGCTACCAGCATGTTCCTGTTTGTACTTACTGTGTAGGAAAGTACGCCTCAAAAGTTTTGCAATCTTTATACTTATTGTTTCTGCAAGGTTGACTAATATTTGTGTTAATGGTGCAGGTTATTCCCTGGTTACAACTGCTGTAATTTATTTGAGGAAAAGCTCATAGAAGGAAGTGATCTGCAGGCAGATGATGTCCGTGACTTGAACTGAATAGGTTTAACCATGGTTCGCACCGTCCACCCACCATATGTGTTAGCTAAATTTGGGCTTTTAGATGTTTGAGAGAATTTACTTTCTGTTAGATTTTTCTGGACACCAATAGTTTTGTTTACGTGACAATGGCTGCAAATGCTTCATCTGAATTGAGTTCATGTGGATAGATGTACAATGGCTGGTGTGTTGTCACAAGAATTCTAATGCTAAGTTTTTTTGGTGGGGAAAAGATCAATTTTGCTAAGCATCCTTGAGAATATGAGACATGGATCTTAGTTAACTTTGAACTTGAACGTGTCCCGTGGCGTTATGCAAAAGTGTTTCCCGTCATGTATAATGCTCAAATATAATTGTATAAAAAGTTGAACTATGGGAAAAAAAAACATTTGTTGTTTTATATGCATTTTTAAAATAAAACCGTAGCGTTAGCACGAGCATTATACTAGTACTAGTAGTTGAGTAAGGCAAAGCTATCAAGGAGAGCTTGTCTCCTTAGAGGATTCAAGAACATCTTGATATGAATACAAATCAGTTCTCCATGAACAAGTTCTTATCTTATTTATATAGTTATGCATATGAGTAAGACTATAGTTGTGCTCATATTATGTTCATGACATATAAACTAGTCTATAGTCTATGTGTTATGTTCTTGATATGTTCATCAAAGTTCTTCATCGTTCATCAGATTAGTATGAATAGAGAAAGAACTAAGGATGAGATAATGGTTCGTTGTGCCGTCATGGTTGCTTCTAGCCGAGCCTGTCAATCCGAAGGGTTGGGGTCCCGGGAGGTTAGGAGTTGTTTCCAATTACACGAGCGTGGTGCTCGGGTATGCCGAGATCAGTGGATATGTCGGTGCCCCATGGGCAGAGGGACAGGTGGGCAGGTGGTGACAGCCCTGTCCATCCCTAGCATTCTCCCACGTTCGGGTATTGAGTAGGAGTTCGTAAAGTCTCTATCGGCTGGCAGACCAGCTGCAGATACCTCCCTATCATCGCAGACTTAGTCCTAACTCTGATCATATTAGTTAGATGTTATTTACTATTCTTTGCATAGTTATATATGACCAATGCCTGCTCATATAGTTATTCTTTTATTCATTATTTATCTTTATCCTTAAGGTTGCTCCGATGTGTGTGTCCACTATCTTGTGAACCTGATTTAACCCCTGTTTATGCTATGTCTACCCATGCATTCAATAAGTGATCATGTTTGTACCAAAGCTAGATGCATTCATGCCCTCCTAGGGAAATTATAAACACGACACTTTGAATACTCACGGGTTAAAATGCTACAATGATAGTTCTGTGCGCTTGTAGAGTAATTCTTATTTCATACTGAGCTATCGATTGGCGTACCTAAGTACCATTACTTAAGGATTGTAATTCTTGTGCACCCCATGGCACCATGCCACAGTTTGCATATCATAAGTAATGATGGTTAGAAAGGCCAATTCGACACTTCTAACTGTTATTACCAAACTGCACTACCTAGGCCGGTGCCATTAAGGGCCAAGGGTTACATGTTGGCGTTTCTTAGCGCAAACACCAAAAGACAGGTAGGGAACCCATCCCCGGCGGTTACGCCAGAAACACCAGTTGTAGGAAGGTCTTAATATCATCACTAGAATTGAGACTCTAATAACGATATCAGGATTGCCATGTGATAGACCTTAACCATTTTAGAAATGTCCGCAAGGTCATGGATCTATCATTGTAGCATTTCACCCGGAAGTATTATCAGGGTACCGTTATTTATATTTTCCCAAAGGAAGGCGGGTACAGGTACCTCTAGCATAGAAAGGTTATGACTTCATATCATCGATGTTAGGCCAATTGCTATGCAGGGGTAAGCGACAAATGTTTGGATAGATAGTGGACACAAACTTGGATCTACTAGAAGGATAAAATAGAAATAAAGAATAAACGAATGAAAGAATAAAAGAACAACTACATGGAGCAGGTGCATCTTATACATATGCATTGAACAACTAAGTCACATAATATATAGGTCAGGCAACAAGTCAAGGTCTAAGGTAATAGGGAGATCCTGGCAGCTGATCTGTCAGCCAATGGGGACGATTACGAACTCCTACATGACACACGAACGTGGGGGATTACGAAGGACGGACAGGGCTGTCACCACCTGCCGCCTACCCCTCAACCATAGCATGCCATCACATCCGAAGGCCCCCTCGTATCCGGACACCACGCTCGCATGCTAGGGAACTACCTACATCCCCCAGGACCCCCACCCTCCGGATGGATGAGCTAGGACATAGGCAAACCCGACGGAACATCGAACCATCACCCTATTCCAATCATCATCAGCTTTCTTGTATGTCATATGAACGATGAAGGATATGTATGAGCATGATGAACAATTCTCATATGATCTATAGTCTAGTTCATAGTCATTGAATATATCATGCTCAAGACTATACTCTAGTTCATATGCGATAATGTATATAAGAGTAGAGAACTTGAATAGGGAATAACTCTCCATAGAAATATTACCAAGAGTAGCTTTGCTTCCCAAGAGACAAGCCTTCCTTGCTAGCTTCTAACCTTTCTCCAACAACTACTACTAGGCTAAAGAACAAATGCAGAGAGAGAGGTAGATTGCTCCAAATGGGGGGTGTGTGTGGTGTGCTCTCCTCCTCTTCTTATAGTTGGTCATAGGCGGTTTGAGGGTAGTATCGTCCAAGTGCACAACCACCTATGCTCCACATGGAAGGTGGGAACCGCCTCCCAGAGGATGGGCCCAACTGGCCCCCAGGACCGGCCGCCCCCTGGTGGGGCCTCCCGGGCCCAGCCTTCTCAGGCGGTGCCTGAGTCGGTTCCCTCAAGGCGGTTTCACTTCCTTCCAATTGAGGAGACGCCCGAACCGTCCTACTTGAGCTATAAAAGAAGGGCTCCTTCACCATTCAACACACACCCCAACATTTGGAGCACTACACCTCACATTTCATACTTGTTCTCTTTAGTTTAGTACTAGTAGTTGAGCAAGGCAAAGCTATCAAGGAGAGCTTGTCTCCTTGGAGGATTCAAGAACATCATGGTATGAATACAAATCAGTTCTCCTCCATAAGCAAGTTCTTATCTTATTTATATAGTTATGCATATGAGTTAGTATAGTTGTGCTCATATTATGTTCATGACATATAAACTAGTCTATAGTCTATGTGTTATGTTCTTGATATGTTCATCAAAGTTCTTCATCATTCATCAGATTAGTATGAATAGAGGAAGAACTAAGGATGGGATAATGGTTCGTTGTGCCGTCATGGTTGCTCCTAGCCGAGCCTGTCAATCCGAAGGGTTGGGGTCTTGGGAGGTTAGGAGTTTTTCCAATTACACGAGCGTGGTGCTCGGGTATGCGGAGATCAGCAGATATGTCTGTGCCCCACGGGCAGAGGGGTAGGTGGGCAGGTGGTGACAGCCCTGTCCATCCCTAGCATTCTCCCATGTTTGGGTATTGAGTAGGAGTTCGTAAAGTCTCTATCGGCTGGCAGACTAGCTGTGGGTATCTCCCTATCATCCCAGACTTAGTCCTAACTCTGATCATATTAGTTAGATGTTATTTGCTATTCTTTGCGTAGTTGTATATGACCAATGCCTGCACATGTAGTTATTCTTTTATTCTTTATTTATCTTTATCCTTGAGGTTGCTCCGATGTGTGTGTCCACTATCTTATGAACCTGATTTAATCCCAGTTTATGCTATGTCTACCCATGCATTCAATAAGTGATCATGTTTGTACCAAAGCTAGATGCATTCATGCCCTCCTACAGGAAATTATAAACACAACACCCTTGAATACTCACGGGTTGAAATGCTACAATGATAGTTCTGTGCACTTCCAGAGTAATTCTTATTTCATACAGAGATATTAATTGGCGTACCTAAGTACCGTTACTTAAGGATTATAATTCTTGTTGCACCCCACGGCGTCGTGCCATAGTTTTGCATGTCGTAAGTAATGATGGTTAGGAAGGCCAATTCGACACTTCTAACTGTTATTACCAAACTGCACTACCTAGGATGGCACCATTAAGGGCCAAGGGCTACCTTTCTGAAGTAATGGTAGTTAGGAATGTCAAGTTACGTTTCTAGTGTTATTATTAAGGACTGACTTATTGTCTATCTTTAGTAGTGATGCTAAGAAACGCCAACAAGCATTTCTGATGCCGTTGCCGGGGAGGGCAAAAGAAAAATGCAAACATCTAGCATTGGCATAAACATTGATTACAAAATATGCATTGGTAGCCATAGTTTAAATAGGCTAACTTTGCTGTTTTCTTTCTCTTTTTATTGGAATGAAAACAGGATAGTGTATGTGCGGTTTTAACCTGCCAAAAAACTTCGTCAACAATCTGGAAGCACTCCTAAGGAAGAGAAGGGCTCGTACCATTTCTTCTTCTGCTACTCCGCCGGCAGATGAACCGGTCACTTCCGCACCATCTGCTACTATCACTGTGGCCAAGTCACTCCGTGAGTACTCCACCCCGTTGTTGCCAACGTGCCTGTTGGGCCCACTGTCAATGTCGGGAATGGAACTTTGAGCTCCGCACTGGCCTACTCACGATGGTGCAGGCAAACGAGTTCTGCAGTTTGCCAAGTGAGGACGCAAACGCGCATCTACAAAACTTCCTTGAGCTGTGCGAAACAATCATCATCAAGGATGTCACACCAGATAGCGTCAAGCTCCGCTTGTTTCCCTTCTCCCTCTTGGGGGAAGGCGAAGCAATGGTTCTACCAGAGCAAGGAAGTAGTCAACACGTGGGACAAATGTTCTGCGGCGTTCCTCGCGAAGTTCTTCCCCATGAGCAAAACAAACGCTCTACGGGGGAAGATATCAAACTTCCAGCAAACTTCACTCGAGTCCATTCCTGAGGCTTGGGAAAGGCTCCCGGAGTACATCCGAGCCTGTCCCCACCACGGGATGGATTGGCTCATGCTTCAAAACTTCTATGAGGGCCTCACGGCCATGTCCAAGGGGCACGTAGATGTCGCTGCTAGAGTTGCGTTCCTCTCCCTCACCATTGATAGTGCCATGACACTGATTAAGAAAATGGTGGCTAACCAGAGTTGGGGAGAAGGACACAACACAAAAAGGCATGCATACCGTGAAGGAGACGGATCTACTTGCCACAAAAATAGATTTATTAATGAAGAAGCTTGAGGGACGTGCCACTGATCCCACCATAGGCACCGTCCAAGCCATAGACTCACACATGACGTGTGAGGACTGTGGAGATTTTGGCCATTTGAGGAACAATTGTCCCAAAACCCAGGAAGAAGCATCATTCGTCAACAATGGGTTTCACCAACATCAGCAACCAGGTAATGGGTGGAACAACCAGAACCACCCCCAAGGTAATTCTTCCAATTTTAATTTGAATTTCAATTCCTCCCAACCTTCGTTGAAAGATCTTGTCTTAGGTCAGGATAAGATAAATGAAAATCTTACAAAAAAGCTTTCTTTTAATGATAAAATATTTGAAAACATAAATGCTAAGCTTGATAACCTATCCTTATCTATTAAAGATCAAGTAAGTTTCAATAAAAGAATAAAAACTCAGATCGCTCAGCTTGCCTCTGCTGCTGAATCTGTCGTTAATCCTGATAGCTCTGTTGAGAATGTTAATTCGGTGACCACGAGAGGGGGTAAGACCACTCATGATCCACCACATCCTAACCATAAGATAGGAAGAACCTCAAGGCAGCAGGAGGAAGTACCGATTGAGTCGGCAGAACCACAAGAAGAATCTGCAGAAGATGAGCCGACATCAGAAAACTATGTGGACACCACGATGCTGCCCTTCCCCACAAGGTTAAGAAGGAAGAAGAAGGCCGGAGATGAGCAGTTCCTCCGATTCATGGAAATGGTCGAGAAGACACATGTTAGCATCCCGCTGATGGATGTCTTGCACATACCGTCCTACGCCAAGTTCATCAAGGACATCATTAACAACAAGCGACCATTACCATCCATAGAAGTTGTCAAGCTGACAGAAGAGTGTAGTGCAGCTATACTCAATCATCTGCCCGAGAAGAAGCAAGTCCCTGGGTGCCCCACAATCACATGCTCCATTGGCACCTAGCAATTCAACCATGCCTTGTGCGATCTTGGGGCAAGCATAAGCGTCATTCCAAAATTAGTCTTTCATAGACTGAATTTCACCAACTTGAAGCCCACCAACATGACACTCCAGTTGGCCGACTCTTCAATTCCTTATCCAGCAGGGATTGCACAATATATCCCTGTCAAGATCCGAGGGTATTATGTCCCAGTGGATTTCGTGGTGCTCAACATGGAGCTTACCAAAGAAACACCACTTATCCTGGGAAGGCCATTCTTGAGCATGGCAGGAGCACAGATTGATGTTGGAGCTGGAGAAATCCGCTTTAATATCAATGGGCAAGAAGAAAAGTTTGAATTCAGGCCTCGTCGTCAGGAAGAATGCAACATGATATGCATCCGCTATGGGCCGAATCCCCAAGGAATCAAGGAGGTTGAAATTCAATCCCAGCTTCTAAAAATATATCAAAAATATCAAAAGAATCAAAGAAAAAGCCTGAGCTAAAAGAAAAGGTGGCTCTCAAAAGAAGTATAAATAGGGAGCAGAAAAATAAATTGGCTCCTAAAAAGAAAATACAAGAAAAGAGGGAAGAAATCCTCAAGCCTTCACAAAAGAAGACGGTGTGAGAACCCAAGGAAAAAGTTGAACATACCACCACACCCCCCAAAGCTACCTAGAAAGTATGGAGGCCCAAGCAGATACAACTATCTACTTCTCCCAAGACGGCGGTGCCATCATCAAGCAAACAATGAAGGGAGAAAAGTCCTGCTCAACGGACTTAAAAAGGTGAGCTCTTGCTGATGGTAAATCGGTAGTTATCCTTAATAAATTCTTACAGTTTCTTTACTTTTAAAATAAAAGCCTAAATAATTTCTTTATCCCTAATAAATCTAGTTATAAAAAATAATATATATTTATATATATACATGTATTTATAAATTTATGCTTACTTGGTGCTAGTGATGCATATATGATATGTCCAAAATGCCCCTATGATCTTCCTTTTCATGCACATAAATCTTTGTGATCATAGGAATAGTTTTCTTATGAATGCATGATAGTGTGATCTTGAAACATATTTTCATGAATATCATTTATATCCTACACTCTATCACACACACTATCACTCTGATTCACCGCGCATCAAACTTGATCGCAACCGGGATAGGGATCCACGCAGTCAGAGGAGCACCTGGCCGAAAGCCGGAGGCTGGCAGGTGGACTCGGGGGACCGACCGCCCCCGGGACCTGCCGCCCCCTGGCCACACCAAATCGAGTCGATCTTTTTTGTGCCTGCCTCTGACCCCTCTAGCATCGCGTCCATGGTTACGATTAGATTGTTTCCTAGTCAGAGACCACGGTAGCACCTATAAAACCCCCCATAGGCCTCTCCTCTCCTCACACCAACCTTTTCTCTTCTCCCTCTTACAAAGCTTGCTAAGCTCTCTCTTCTCCAAGTGCTGACCATGTATAGCTATGCCCTCTCGCTGATCAATGCTCCAAAGGCTATAGCAAACCTAGACATAGCACCTTACCAAGAGAGTTCCTTAGTGAGGGAAGAAGCTCATGTTGTGAAGGAGAAGCCTTTAGCGATCTTGCCGGCATGCTCCCGTGCGCCTGAAGGTGGCCCCAAGAACAAAACCGCCGCTGCCCGTCCTAGCACTAGTGCTCTAGGTCTCAAGAGGAAAGCCCCTAGTGGTAGTGGGCCTAGCAAACATGTTGGTGATAAGTTGGCTAGCAAGACCACAACTTTGGCCAAGGAGGCAGAATCCTCTGGCACCCTTCCTAGGATTAGGAGGCACTTACCGTAGCTAACCATCAAGCGTTGTGCAGGGTAGTATGAAAGCAATGACGACGAGGATGATCCTAGTATCCTCGCTGACATCAAAGCCGAGCAGGCTAGCTTGCTTGCTGTACTAAGGGTTTTAGAAGACGACCTAGAAATGAAGAACATAGAAATTAGGAACCTTAGTGATGATATCAATAAGTTCCGCTTCAAGTTTAACCTTAGACTCAGAAAGGTCGCTGAAGCCCTAGGTGTTGGTCATCTTCTTGAAGATCTTTAGAACGCACCTGCTGCACAAGTTTGCTTAGGCACACTTTCCCTTTTTATGATCTTTTATTTCCCAATCATTTCCCTTACAATGTAATGTGCCTATTCAAAGTCATCAATGAATAAAGTTTTGATATATGTTGTGCACTTGTTTTCTCCATATATATTTGTGACTAACCAAGACAGGGAAGAAAACAAGTGTGGGGGAGGATCCTCAAACTCGACTGTACAACAAAGTCAAACTTCGGTTTGTGCAACTTTTCCTCCTCTCACGTCAAAAAAGTTTTTAGAAAGAAAAAAGTTTAAAATAATGTTTCCTACATACTACATCAAACATGTCTTCCTACGTTCGAGATGTTTGCATACTTTTTATTCCCTGCTAATATTCCTACAGATTTATGAACACTATTTGGGTATCCCATTTTATCTAAGTAATTGACGGATGAGATATAGTAGGATGACATGATGCTTGCTTGTTCTTGCAAAGTACTTGGGATTTATTTTACAAAAAATTTCAATAGCATGTTCCTTGAATGATTAGCAAATACCTACCAAGGCCAAATATGATTCTATATGATCAAACCTTCCACATATGCTGCTTACTTTGTGTTGAGTTTGGTCAAATTTTGTGACCGCTGTTGAGAGATGTTTCATGCTCCCAAGATCAGAACTCACTTACACCCACCAAATAAAGCCAATTCTCACTCTGAGAGTTGAGAAAAACATGCACTTCATCCATTCACCAAAAATATGCCAACTCTTACACTAAGAGTTGCGCAGCTTTCTCCACTAAATAAAAAAATGCTGGTTCTCATCTTAAGGATCATGCATTCCTTCTGCAAAGTTTCACTCCATCCATCTACCATCATGATATCTCCTTATTCAAAGTTTTTCATATGCCAATAAAGATATGGGGCTATGCTAGAAAAAGAGAAAAGAAGAAAAGAAAGACTATGCCGAGGGGCATAAGAAAATAAACAGGAAATAAAATTCAAATACCTGTTCAAAAAAATGAATGAAGTTTCTATGGCCTATATCCCTGTAAGTTTTGTTCAAAGGAGAATCATGATGCATGGAGTATCAAAAAAGATTTAGAATTAGGTTTCCACCTTCATATTCTTCCACACACATGCATATTCTGATCTAGGGGTATGGCGCACTCCCTCCGGTATGGTCTGGGGTTTGACTTGACAACATATGCAGGGTAAGTATGCCTCATCATTCTCATCCCTACCTAAAACTCCAGATAAGCCTTTTTAGAGGTAGGATGATCAGGTGAAGGCATCACCTTTTTCATGCCTTGGTGAGGAACCACTTACAAATATGAGCGAATTAAGAGAATCGTTCAAGGAACATAAGCTATCTTTTCATTTTCAAAATCCTGCAAAAACCCAAGTTTCTGCGCAGGGACAAAGTAAGAGGATTTGAATCCAGGCTGCTCCATTTTTTAATTACCCAAGGTGACTTGGTAGACACTTTGAAGTTCATAAATCTAGGTAATGCTTGGAATAATCTGTATGCAAATTCTTTTTGACAAGGAAGATGAACCCATTTGGTCCTTAGCACTTTACTCGAGGACGAGCAAAGGTCCAAGTGTGGGGGAGTTGTTGGCGGTCCTTAGTAACTAAATACCAACATCATTTTAATACTAAAATAAATAGAAGGTAGGGCTTTTATCTAATCATTCCAAGAGTTTTGTTGTTTATGTGACATGCAGGTCTGACACGTGGAAATGCACAAAAATCATAAGAAAGCACACTTCAAGGAAACGTATTCAGAAAAGGCGCAAACCAAGAAAAATGAGAAAGCCCACCTCAAGACAGAACTGGACCCATCCGTAACCACGACGGAGGTCTACGCCCAGGGAGCAACCGACCACCCAAAGGCGGTGGCCAGCGGGTCCAGCCAGGGGACCAGCCGCCCCCGGGACCGGCCGCCCCCTGGTGGGGCCTCCTAGGCCCAGCCTTCGTAGGCGGTGCTTGGGTCGGTTCCCTCAAGACAGTTTCACCTCCTTCCAATTGAGGAGACGCCCGAACCGTCCTACTTGAGCTATAAAAGAAGGGCTCCTTCACCATTCAACACACACACCAACATTTGGAGCACTACACCTCACATTTCATACTTGTTCTCTTTAGTTTAGTACTAGTAGTTGAGCAGGGCAAAGCTATCAAGGAGAGCTTGTCTCCTTGGAGGACTCAAGAACATCTTGGAATGAATACAAATCAGTTCTCCTCCATAAGCAAGTTCTTATCTTATTTATATAGTTATGCATATGAGTTAGAATATAGTTGTGCTCATATTATGTTCATGACATATAAACTAGTCTATAGTCTATGTGTTATGTTCTTGATATGTTCATCAAAGTTCTTCATCGTTAATCAGATTAGTATGAATAGAGGAAGAATTAAGGATGGGATAATGGTTCGTTGTGCCGTCATGGTTGCTCCTAGCCGAGCCTGTCAATCCGAAGGGTTGGGGTCCCGGGAGGTTAGGAGTTGTTTCCAATTACACGAGCGTGGTGCTCGGGTATGCGGAGATCAGCGGATATGTCGGTGCCCCATGGGCAGAGGGGTAGGTGGGCAGGTGGTGATAGCCCTGTCCATCCCTAGCATTCCTCCATGTTTGGGTATTGAGTAGGAGTTTGTAAAGTCTCTATCAGCTGGCAGACCAGCTGTTGGGATCTCCTTATCATCCTAGACTTAGTCCTAACTCTGATCATATTAGTTAGTTGTTATTTGCTATTCTTTGCATAGTTGTATATGACCAATGCCTACTCATGTAGTTATTCTTTTATTCTTTATTTATATTTATCTTGAGGTTGCTCCGATGTGTGTGTCCACTATCTTATGAACCTGATTTAACCCCTGTTTATGCTATGTCTACCCATGCATTCAATAAGTGATCATGTTTGTACCACAGCTAGATGCATTCATGCCCTCCTACAGAAAATTATAAACACGACACCTTGAATACTCACGAGTTGAAATGCTACAATGATAGTTCTGTGTGCTTACAGAGTAATTCTTATTTTATACTGAGCTATCAATTGGCGTACCTAAGTACCGTTACTTAAGGATTGTAATTCTTGTTGCACCCCATAGCGCCGTGCCACAGTTTTGCATATCATAAGTAATGATGGTTAGGAAGGCCAATTCGACACTTCTAACTGTTATTAGCAGACGGCACTACCTAGGCTGGCACCATTAAGGGCCAAGGGTTACCTGTTGGCATTTCTTAGTGCAAACACCAAAAGACAGGTAGGGAACCCATCCTCGGCGGTTACGCCAGAAACGCCAATTGTAGGTAGGTCTTCATACCATCACTAGAATTGAGACTCTAATAACGATATAAGGATTGCCATGTGATAGACCTTAACCCTTTTAGAAATATCCGCAAGCGCACGGATCTATCATTGTAGCATTTCACCCGGAAGTATTATCAGGGTATCGTTATTTATTATTTTCCAAAGAGAGGCGGGTATAGGTACCTCTAGCATAGAAAGGTTATGACTTCATATCATCGAAGTTAGGCCAATTTCTATACAGGGGTAAGCGATAAATGTTTGGATAGATAGTGGACACACACCTAGATCTACCAAAAGGATAAAATAGAAATAAAGAATAAATGAATGAAAGAATAAAAGAACAACTACGTGGAGCAGGTGCAGCTTATACATATGCATTGAATAGCTAAGTCACATGATATACAGGTCAGGCAATAAGTCAAGGTCTAAGGTAACAGGGAGATCCCAGTAGCTGATCTGTCAGCCGATGGGGACGTTTACGAACTCCTACACGACACTATTCTAAACATGAAAATGGACCTGTGTGCAAACACCTGGTAGAATTAGGGTTATCACTAACAAAATTCCATGAGTTTTGGTGATTGTCTATTTTTACAGGAGGTTACCAAAAAAGAACCAAAAGAGGTCCACATGTCATATTTACATAGAGAGAATACCACATCCAGCAACACAAGAACATTCTAGAGGACTCGAGGAGGCCTCCCTACATAGCTAGGCCCACTTGGCAGTCTGCAGTGCGCGGCCGCCCAAGCCACGTGGGCGACCGCCCGGCCACCTGGACCAATGAGGTTCAACCTCGCGGATCCTGCCTCCACCGACTTTGAGGATGAATATTGATCGTCTATTTAGGTCGGTTTGATCCGAGGGCTGTGGTGCATCCTAGAGGGCTATATAAACGGGGCCTCTAGCCCCCAGAGAAGAGAGTTCAGAAAGCCTAATTCATATTTTCTAGAGAGAACTAGCTAGGGAGGGGTCCCTCGAATGGATCCTCCTCTCTAGGGTTAGCAACAAGAGAGATTAAGAGAGTATAGGGTGGAGGTAGAATTTGAGGAAGCCCGGCCTGTCGGTATCTCCTCTCCTGTTGTATCTACGGGATCAAGTCTCCTAACCCGAGGCTTGGTTCTAGGATCATTTGACAATTCAACTTCTAATACTAGTAAGTTTATTGTTCTTTGGTTTAGTATTTTACTTTATTCACTTCGCGTAGGGAAATAGAGTAATCGTTCATACCGTAAGAGTGGTGCTTGGGCTAGGAATACTCGTAGATACCCCCTATCTGGCTGGATCGGTGGTAGCAGTGGGGGGAAGTGACAGTTCCCTTGTTGTCTCCGTATTCCACATCCTGTCAGGAGGTTTGGTAGGAATAGTGAACCAGGGTAAAGCATTCTCTGTGGTGTCTTTTCCCTAGGTATCCCCCTTGAACAATATTAGCATAGCTTACCGTAGGTTAGACGATGACAGAGTAATACTCTCTATATCACTTAATTCTCACTATCTTGTCCTGCAGCCCCGGGGTAGTAGTAAAGACCGGGTTAGTCTTTAGCACATTTTCTCCTTGCGGATAAATAAATACGATACTCTGGATTTACCTCCTAGGTGAAGTGCTCACCAATATTCATGTGCTTGCAGATCCTATCTTATCTTTTGTGTGTGTAACCAATATCAACACATATCTTTCTTTGAATTTGTATCTTGGCCTTGTTTGAGTTTGAATAAAAAGTTGAGTGAACAAGTTTTCAGTAATAAATAAATAATCATAATAAATTTTGAGCTCCTCAGGTTTCAACCTAGTAGAGCCCATGCTTGTTTTCCTTTCTTTTTGTTTCTTGGTTAAAAATAAAAACAGGTACAAGAACAAGTGTGGGGGAGGTCTCTCAAGCACAACTAACACACACTCGAGATCTCCCCTAAGTGTTGCACAACATCAAGTGAATCATCATGCAGAAGGACAAAGACACATGGCTTCTATTAACTCCTTCATCTTCAATGGTGGTTTGTGCAACTCTACCCTCACATCTCCTAAGTTTACTTTGAAAATTTAAATTGATTAATTTGAATCGGCAAATCTTTCTGGCACAACATCTTCATGCTATCCTTTGATAAAATTTGCATACTCCTTATTCCTCGCTAATATTCCTATAACTTGTGAACAACTATCATAGGGACCCCATGTTGTCTAAGTAATTGGAGTATGTCATATAGCTGGATGATTTGAACCTTGCTCTTTTTATGATTTACTTGGGATTTATTTTACAAAACCATAATGCAATAGCATGCTCCTCAATGATAATGAATTTCCTACCAAGGCCATATGACATGATTCATTTTTGCAAACCTTTAGTCATATGCTTCTTGTCGGATCATTGAGTTTAGTCAAATTGTTGTGACCTATGTGAGATTATGGTCATGCACCCATGATTGAGATTCACACGCATCCACCAATAAAATGCCGACTCTTACACTAAGAGTTGCGCACAACATGCACCATTTTCTTTCATCTTATCTTTTTCTATACTTATGGATAATTTAAATTCCATTCCTATCATTCAACTTTCTGCACCCACGGAGACCAGCCTAGTGCCATATGAGTCATCACAACCCATTCAATCACCTAGCTATAGGTTGAGTCCGCGGTTGATGCAATGGTCCAAAGCCTATACTTTTTAGGAGAAGGAGATGAAAACCCTTACCTACACATTAGAGACTTTGAGCAAGCATGTGACTATCTTCACATAGAGGGCATGTCCGACAAAACTCTCCGTTGGAAGCTATTTCCTTTCTCATTAAAAGGAAAAGCTAGACAATGGTTTAATAGAGCTGTAGGTAAGAAACAAGGAGATTGGGGATCCTTACGCTCCAACTTTTTCTTAGACTTCTATCCCATCTCCCAAATCGTCAACCTTAGAGTCAAGGTTCTGACTATCAAGCAAGAAACTGAAGAATCTTTGGCCTCATCTTGGAATCGTTTCACTACACTCTTAGCATCAGGACTAGACCTTAGTCTACCAGACCCTATTCTTTTACAGCACTTCTATAAAGGTATGTGTAGAGACAGCAAAAAGTTGCTCGACACAACTTCTAGAGGATCCTTCTTGCATGTCTCCTCTGAGAAAGCAAGATTAATCCTAGATCAAATCCTTTCCACTGAATTAGATTATTCTCTTGAAGAAGAGCCAGAATCCCAAGTAGCTGAAACCAACCTCTGCCAAATATACCATCTACTTCAGCTAGCCGGTGTCTTGTGCAAGAAAAGGAAGAAATTCTGTTTCTAGAGTTTATGCTAGAAATAGAACCTGATCTCTTTTCTGATTTTGGAAATGTTATGAATTACCATTCTTTGAAGAAACCACAGAATAGGAAATTTCATAAAGAGCTTTCAAATACCTTCGAGGATTTCCCTTTGGAAGAACCTCAGGAGAATTAATATCTGTTATGAGCAATGAATGGTTAAAAGAATCAGAGCTTTCCTCTGAAGTAATCTGTTTGGATTCACCTTCTCTTTCGATCCGTTGCATAATCAATATAGATCATATAGATGCTCTTTACAATCCTGTTGTGGGTATAAATATCATGTCTATGTCTCTTGCATAATATTTATTGAAAGACATGACATTAACCCCAACAATGAAATTCATGAAAAGTCTCTCAGGGCATATCGTCCCCAGTTTAGGAATTCTATATGTTCTACCAATTCAGGTAGAAGGAAACCCAGTTTATTTGAGCTTTTATATCTTTGACACTTGGGACTTCAACCTATTAATAGGACAACCATTTAGAAGACTTCTCTATGAAGGACAAACCAGGAAATTGAACATCTACTTAGGCAAGAAGCTTCAGTTCCTACTGTCCATTTCACACTCTTTAAATTCTAGGACCTAGTCCTGCCCACAATATGACCCTTTGGAGGAATTTAGAGCTACTGCCTTAGACTTTTTAGCCAAAACAGACTTAGAAGATGAAGCTAGATTCTTCATAGAAGAAGAAGCTGACCCTTCTAAGGATGTACCTTTAGATGGGTTTGCAGTTCCACCTAAGCCTCCTATAGAGCTCAAACCTTTACCATCCGGTGTTAGATACGCTTTTCTAGGCGATGATCCAGAGTCTCCTGTTATTATAAGTGACAATCTCACTCAAGAGTACACTCTCTGCCTAATGGTTGTTTTAGAAAAACATCGTTCAGCCTTTGGCTACTCGCTACAGGACCTTAAAGGAATAAGTCCTGCTCTTTGCACCCATCGCATTCCTACAGATCCTAATGTTCCACCATCTAGAGAACCCCAACGTAGACTCAACAATGGGATGAGAGAGGTTGTTAAGAAGGAAGTTTTGAAGCTGTTGCACGCAGGGATTATATATCCTGTACCGCACAGTGAATGGGTAAGCCCTGTTCAAGTTGTGCCTAAAAAGGGAGCATGACTGTTGTTCAAAATGAGAGGAATGAGTTAATTCCTCAGTGAACCGTCACAGGATGGTGGATGTGCATAGATTATAGAAAGCTAAATAAGGCAACTAGGAAAGATCACTTTCCCTTGCCCTTTATAGACGAGATGCTAGAACGATTAGCCAACCATTCTTTCTTCTGCTTCCTAGATGGATATTCAGGGTACCATCAAATCCCTATCCATCCAGATGATCAAAGCAAAACAACCTTTACATGCCCTTATGGAACCTATGCCTATCGTAGAATGTCTTTTGGGTTATGTAATGCACCTGCTTCTTTTCAAAGATGTATGATGCCTATATTTTCTAATATGATTGAAAAGATTAGGGAAGTTTTCATGGATGATTTTTCTATTTATGGAAAAACCTTTGATGATTGTCTTGAAAACTTAGAGTTTTACAAAGATGCGAAGAAAAGCACTTAGTCCTTAATTGGTTAAAGTGCCATTTCATGGTTAGAGAAGGAATAGTGCTTGGTCACCTAGTGTCTAAAAGAGGCATTGAGGTAGACAGAGCTAAAATAGAAGTAATTGAGCAGTTACCTCCTCCTGTTAATGTTAAAGGAGTTAGGAATTTTCTTGGCCATGCTGGTTTTTATTGTAGATTCATAAAAGATTTCTCATTTATTGCTAGACCTCTTACTCGTTTGTTGGCCAAGGATGTTCCTTTTGAATTTGATGATGCATGTTTGCAGGCTTTTGAAGTTCTTAAAAAGGCGCTTATTTCTACACCAATCATTCAACCCCCTGATTGGTCTTTACCTTTTGAAATTGTGTGTGATGCAAGTGACTATGTTGTGGGGGTGGTAGTGGGACAGACTAGAGATAAGAAGCACCATGCGATAGCTTATGCTAGTAAAACTCTGACAAGACGTCAGCTTAATTATGCTACTACTAAGAAAGAGCTCCTAGCTATTGTTTTTGCTATCGATAAGTTTAGATCTTACTTAGTAGGAGCTAAAGTGATTGTTTATTCTGATCATGCTGCTTTAAAATATTTTCTTACTAAGAAAGATGCTAAACCCTATTTGATAAGATGGATTTTGTTGCTCCAAGAATTTTCCTTAGAAATAAAAGATAAAAAGGGAGTAGAAAATTCTGTTGCCGATCGCTTGTCTAGAATGTAGTTTGAGAATCCATAGGAACTGCCCATTGACAATTCACTCCAGGACGACATGCTCTATGGAATCAATAGATCTGACCCCTGGTCTGCAGATATTGTTAATTTTATGGTTACAGGTTATGTACCACCAGGAGGCAACAAAAGAAAGCTCGTCCAGGAGAGCCGTGCTCACATATGGATGAACCATACCTCTTCCGAGTATGCTCTGATGGCCTACTCAGGAGATGTGTGCCTGCTGAAGAAGGAATCCAAATTATTGAAAGATGCCATCATCACCATATGGAGGACATTATGGGGCATTCCGTACACATGCAAAATCTGGCAATGTGGATTCTTTTGGCCAACAATGTATGAAGATGTTTACACCAAAATTTGGATTGACAGATACAAGGGTAGAGCCTCTTGGAGAAGACGCTAGTAAAATCGGCAGAGTACCGATAACAGACGAGAATTGGGGAATCGGCTAAATTAAGGAGAATCAGCTAAGACAGAATCGACTATATGGAGATACGTACAGGCCACATCGACTCCAACCTGGCAATACAGAAGATGGTGCGTCAACGACATAGGACTTTATAGGACGGAATAGTAGGGCTCCAGTTATCTAGATTAGGAAGTTTTCGAGTCTTTTCCTTATTTACAAGTCGTATTATGTTAGGACTCAGTCAAAGCCTAGGGTATAAATATGTAAGCCCCGGCACCTTGTAAGGCATCTCAATAATCAATACAATCTTTTGGCTCCGACCACCAAACCCATAGTTTTCCTAGGATCTCGGCGAGTTTCTTCGACAAACTAGGCTGCATCGGGCGTTCAACTCTGGTTTGTTGTAAGTTACCATCATGGCTTTTACTCTTGTTAGATAGGGCCGGCTCAACCTCCTATCGACCATTAGTATGGCCAAAGAGCTTGTGCTATGCTTGATTTGGCCAGCTCGACCTCTTATCAACGTATAACACTTGCTAACAGTTTATGTTAGCGTTTGATAGGGCCGGTTCGACCTCCTATTGTATGCGTTAGCATAGGCTAGTTATCGGCTCTATTAGGTTTAGCAGCCTGATAGATTCATTAAGTTACCCATTGCTAGTTATCGGCTCTGCTAGATTTGGCAAACCTAGTAAATTCATTAAGTTATCGATGTTGTTAGAGTTTTATTGTTTATTTATTGCAACAACATCTTTTATCTGATCAAGATTGGTAGATTTGGCTTAGATCTTTATAGATTCGATTGTCATTAATGCTTTCCAGTTAGATCTTACTGCCTTGACGATCGATCTCGTGCTTGCATTAGCTAGGTTTTATCAATCTTGTCCGTGACATGTGCGCATTCTAGGGTGTAGACAGTCTTAAGATAGATTTTTGTTTATTCCTGTTTGATTGATAGTGGCTGTAGCACCGTTGATCTCACTTGAGATCAAAGAGGTTAAGTAAAGGTTTATGTTAAGGTTTGTTTATGCACCTAGTTCGTTCTCATGTCGGTATCAGCAAAGTTAGCCGATTCACTAGGAGCTTTATCCATAATGCTGTATACTTGTTTTCTGTTTAGACTAGCTGGTTTGTTAAGCTTGCTTGGTAGATCTGTTAGTCATAATTTGGATTCTTGTGTACATGTAGGATCTTTTATATTCATTTGTATCGAATAGACTAAATCGGCTAATAGTGTTGCTCTTTTCATGCGTATTCAAATAGCCGATTCAGCTAGTTCTTTACTGTTTTAGCACGTATCATGAATGGTTATGCTTTTCTCTTATTTTATCTGTCAATACCATGTCATGAATGATTGCTTCATTTATACATGCATGTTTATTAATTTTACTTATCAAAGCATGTTGGATGTTGACTCTCTAGTCAATGCCCCGATCAAATCGGCTATTTAGCCATACATGAGGAACTGTCTGGAATCACACCGACAGGTTCCATAATTTGACTATTTTCCACCTTGTCAATTTTTAGGTCAAATTGATTGGCACGCCTTGGACACGTTCGATCAGATCATCTGCTGAAGAAGGCCGTGGGGATCAGGGAGATGTTGACGCTCTGGTCTGTCTGGCTTGCGAGAGTCCTCGTTGGTGTAAGGACGTCACGTTTTTGTGCCAACACTCTTTTTGGCACACTCGGTGGGACCACAATTGTCAATAATGACCAAGAATTCAACTGACCTCAACATCAACAACATCTTCAATGTCACTCTGGATGAGCTCGATGAAGAACAGAAGAAAGTGATTGAGACAGCTCTTGAACAGTTGGAGCAGAAGTGCTTGTCTTGTTTCGGTAGAGTGCGTGATGGCAAGGTTGTTATGAAGCAACCAATGCCAAAAATCCTGATGGCAGGAGAGACTATTGAAAGGGATGAAGAAGACAGACGTTTCTTCATAGATCAATTAAATAAGATAGTTAACGAAGCCATTGCAAACCATCAAGCACTCTTTTTAAAGACATTTGGCAATATCATGAAAGGCATCTTCGCTGGTTTTCCTGTTGACCAGATGGGACCTGCTTATTTCAATCTGAAGACAACAACAGGTGCTGATGATGGAACACATGATCCTCCTAAACCAAATATGGCATCAACTTCTAATGGAGGCGCAGATGGCAGTGCTGCTCATCAGGCACAACAGCCGAAGGGTGCTCCTGCACCTAATTTTGGTATGACTTCCAATATACCACCTTCGGCTCAAAAAATAGCTCCCTCGGTTGATAGAATTAGAAAAACCATCAATTATCATGTGAATCAAGCTTTGGGAGGAGAAGTTGCTCAAGAACAAGATGATGGTGAACCATTAGCAGGTTTTGCTAATGTGTCAAGCTACAATCATTGGGGAATGCCCGCTTGCCCCAAGATTGGAGGAACTGTTGACCCTAATGACCAGTTGATCAAGAAGCTTGCTGAAGTAATGGAGAAGGAGTTTGGCATGAAGAGGAGTCATTCTAGATCTTACAGCATGCCATACCCTGAATGGTACAATCATCTAGAGCTTCCATGTGGTTATAGAATTCCAGAGTTCTCCAAGTTCACCGGGGAGGACAGAACTAGTACGATGGAGCACATAAGAAAGTATTTGGCTCAGCTAGGCGATGCTGCAGTTGAAGAAATCCACAGAGTCAGGTTCTTTACTTTGTCACTGTCAAGTCCAGACTTCACTTGGTACTCATCATTGCCAAGGGATTCTATCCACACTTGGGATGAGTTAGAGAGCAAGTTCCATGCCTACTTCTTCAATGGGACTATTGAGAAGGACATCGATGATCCGACCAGCATCAAAATGAAGCATAATGAATCAAGTCTTGATTACATTCAGAGATTTAGGGAAACAAAGAGTCTGTGCTTCTCTTTGAACCTGTCTGACAGCCAGTTGGTGAAATTGGCTATTCAGAGGATGCAACCCTACTTGAAGGAAAATCTTGTTGGTATGAATTTTGATAATCTCGGAGCATTAGCATAGAGGGTGGATGCAATTTCTAAATATGCATAGCCACCACGACAGAATCATTTCCAGAGGGCTACCAATGTTTCAATTTATTACAAGGACTTGATTCAGTTTGATTCAGATGATGAAGAAGAAGCAGAAGATGTCCAACTCATAGAGTGGAATCTTGACAAGAAGTGTGTTATCAGCCATCCTTGGGGAAGATCATAGGAAAAGTTTGACTTTGACACCTCAAAGGCTGATAAAATCTTTGACTATTTGTTGAGCAAAGGGCTTATCAAAGTGTTACATGAGCCACTCAGTCCTAAAGAGATTAAAGGAAAGAAGTACTGCAAGGCTCATAACTCCACTACTCACTCCACCAATGAGTGCAATGTCTTCAGGAGGTAAATCCAGAAAGCCATTGAGACCAAGAGATTGGCTTTTGATGCTGCAAACAAGATGAAGATTGATCAACATCCCTTTGATTCTGCAATGGCTGATGTTGTGCTTCCAAAAGGCAAGGCCAAGGTGTTGACTTTTGCTAGAGCTAAAGAATCAGGATCAGTAGACACGAGACTGCAACTCACTGATGAAGAATACCACGAGATCAAGAGGAGGCATGAGAAGCAGAATAGCTGATCTGAGCAGCTTGAATCATCTGCATCGGCTAAAAGAAGACCGCGTGTGATCGTAAGAGATGGTTTGAAGAGAGGGAACGCTTGAGGATGCTCGAAGAAGAGAGGTATGAACATGAATAAGCTAAATCGCATGGGAGTTGCCCTTTCTTTAGGCATTACTGGAACGAAGGCTTGAGGTTGCCTACTCGGAGGAATTGCCCTGAGTGCAGCGATCAGTACAGGGAGTATCGGCAATCTCAAATCAACTGCTGGTCTATCCATGAAATACTTGGATGACCTATTGAGGATCAGCTCATAAATAAATGTAGACTTCATGATCATTATGATGCCTATGATGAACAAGTGGAAGACGTGTAGCATGTTTAGCAAGCAAACCAGTGGTTCCCTGGTGGTCTCTCTAGAAGCCAAAAGAGAAGAGTTCAATGCTTAAGAGAGACTGAGATCAAGCTAAAAAAGACAAAGAAGGCACAGGTCTGGAAGGCCAAGAAAACAATTGATTCAGGCAAATCGGTTCTTATTGGAATGCAGTGTATTTTACCCACTGAGTTCAGAGCGTCGAGAGATCAAGAAGTCTATTCTGATTTTGATGAGTCAGAATATGAGGAAATAGCTTCTTATTTAGCTCTCACTTCCCAAGCTGTATTTGACAAGCCACTGCATTATCGCCATCTGAAGGCTCTATATGTCAAAGGATTAGTTGGTGGAAAACCTATGAGCAAGATGCTTGTGGATGGAGGTGCAGCAGTCAACCTTATGCCCTATTCGACATTTAGAAAGTTGGGCAAGACTCCCGAAGACTTGATCAAGACTGATATGCAGCTAAGAGACTTTGGAGGAAATGTGTCCAATACTCGGGGGGCAATAAGTGTTGAATTAACAATTGGAAGCAAAACACTGATCACTACATTCTTCATCATTGATGGCAAAGGGTTCTACAGTCTGCTCCTTGGAAGGGATTGGATTCATGCCAATTGTTGCATACCTTCAACTATGCACTAGCACATAATCCAATGGATCGATAATGATATTGAGGTTGTGCTTGCAGATGATTCTATCAACATCTCCTCTGTCGATCATGTCTATTGGGACTTAGAAAGCTTTGAGTGTTTCTCTAGAAAGAGTTTCATGAAGACTTCATGTCAATCAATGATGAAGATCAATAGCTGGCTCGAGCTGTCGGCTCTGAAAGTATCTTTTAAGGGAAGCATTGAGTTGTAATGGCCGATATAAACAGATTATGCAGCCAGATATTACTAGACTGTCAGTTTAAGATAGTTAGAATGTCTAGGGGCAATCGGCCTATTTTCTAGGATGAAAGTTAGGATCATCAAGCAAGGTATCTTATGTAATAGTTGGTACACTAGTATCGCCTTCAGTGTAAAAATCAACAGAGCGTTGGTAGTAGCCGATGTGACATGCATCGCCTTTAGAGAAAAAATAAAACAAAAGAAAAATGTTTTATTGAAAGACATAGAAGCAGTTCTGGTTGAACTAGTTTAGAAATAGATTGCAGAGGCATTCATTCATTTATACAGATTTACTAACAAAAGATGAAACAACTGCAAAAACGCTACATCCTTTTACATGCTGACTAGGGAAGCCTGCCGATGACGTAGTGCAATGAAGTCACATGGGCAATAGCCTCCTCGACCACCTTGAAGTCTTCAGAGTTGGCATCCATGGTGTCCATGATCTAAGGTGTGATGTCCAGGTTCTGTAGATTCAAGCCCATGCAAGCCTGAACAGCAGCCAGAGCAAAGGAAGCACCCATGATGACACCCTGATTGGCAACCTCATGCACTCTGGCAGGGACAGTCTCCAGCCTCTAGGTGACAGTCTCTCCTGGGGCATGCACGGCAGTGGCAGCAGTGTTCCTGGCCAGTTGAAGCTCTTCAAAACGCCTTGTGAGGTCTGAGGAATCAAGTAGAGGGGTTAATCATCAAAACATAACAAGAATCAAATAGCTGGAGGCATTTGCATTCACCTGCAAAGCGGGTATCGACAACAATTTGCCGATTGATGACCATCTCGGCCCTCTGTTCAGCCATCTGGAGAGCAATTTGGAAATCAGCAAGGATGCTTTGCATCCGGGCCAACTCCTTGATGGTTTTGTCATAATGTGCCTCTATCTCCTGCTGCTCTCGATAGATGCGGTCATACAATGCCGCGGATACCTTGGCAGATCCTGCAGAAGGTCCTGACCCCGTGGTGGAGTCGCCAGAGCCCGTCGGTTGAGCGACAACATTGGATGGACCTTCACTGTCCACCCTGTGAAACAAAAAGATTAGATCCAAAAGTAGAGAAGATCGATTGGTCGAAGAAGGATTACCTAGTGCACAGATGAACAACTCGATGAGAGGTCACCTCCTCTTCCTCCCTGAGGCGCTTGCCGAGGTCACGGCCGACCATGGTTGTAGCTTGAGAGCTAGGGTTTTCTTGGAAGAGGAGAAGGTTTTGCCAGTTTGAAGATAGAGGAGGCAAAGGATGCGTGCAAATATATAGGCCAGCCCGGGGGGCACGTATCATGGTGAATCGGATACCTACAATTTATTACGGCACTGTTTGGGGCAGGTAATCAAGTAGCCGATCAAACCAGTCCTAGATGTTTTTTGAAAGGCCTATTATTTTGTACTATTCAGTCAGTCGAAAGAGTAAATCAGAACAGACAATCAGCTAAAGCAGAATAGGAAAGGACATCCGTCAATACTCATATCGGGAATTTGCAGATTGGCTAAATTCAGAATGCAAGATCACATTGTCTGATAGTGCTGGAAAGTCTAGAATATTCAGAAGAGTATTACAAGAATGTTAGACTACAATTTAAAGAAGCACTTCAGTGCGTCAAAGGCATTCCTCCTGTGCAAATCAGTTTGGGCTAATAGTGCTTCATAATCGACTAAGGATGCAGAAAGAGTTTTCAAGTTTTTCATGATCCTCCTGCCTGTGTGAGCTGATTCGGCCAACTCTTTCCTCTTCAGCTTCATGCTGTTTGTGATTGGGGCTAAGCCTGACTCTTCTCGGTCTATAGCAGCATTTACCTCCTGAAGCTCTTTTTCTAATTCAGCTTTCTATCCTGGAGGGCAGTAAGATTTGGTTTTATATCTTCTGCAGATTTGGAGGTCCTCTAGAGAAGAACTCAAGATTTTGACATTGTTCACATTTGAAGCCTTCTTTTCTGTCAAAGTGATGTGTTCACGTATGATGTCTTGAGCCTTCTTTAGCCTCGGAGCTTCGATGTCGATATCGAAGATTTTAGAAAGAGGGCCCAGAAGGTTTGGATGAAGAGAATCCTTGAGTTCTCCAATAACCCGACTGACTATTTGAGAGTTCTGAATAAAGTCCATCATGCTTTGAAGGAAAGGAAGAATGTCTTTCAATTGATCCAATAATGATGCAGTCAGAATATCTCTATCAAGAAGGAGAGAAGTAACTTCTTCTTCATCAAAATATTTGGAAATATCAACGCCATAGTCTGGTAATGAAAGAGAAGAAGCCTGATACAATATAGATGTCAGTAAGAGAGTGAACCTAATCGGATTGTTTAGGAGAATTGCAGTTTACCTTCTTGTAAGGAATAGCCGATGATGCTTCACTAGTTTCTTGTGGGCTCAGTTGATTGCAAGTCATGTGATCAGAAGATGGTGGAAGGTCAATATTCTTAGGGGGTGTGTCTTTAGACCCTAAAATAAAGAATCAGGAAAGCTAAAATCAAATAGGAGCAAGTTAAGAGGAGTTTTATCTTCAGAAGGATTTTGGCTTGAAGAGTTGATGGCCTCATTAGCTAGAAGCTCTACTCCAGGAGACTCAGTACTGTTACTCTGTTTTGGAATTGAGTCAGGATGTGTTATTGCAGAAGGGATTCAAACGATGAGCCGGTTTTACCTTTCTCCCTTGGGACTCATCATCTGTTATCAGAGCTTTTGGTTGAGTGTGAGAAATTGGAATTGTCACTTCAGGAACAGGGTCATCTTGGATCGCCTAAAAGAAAATTGTTAGCAGGCCAATTTTCAAAATTCAAAAGAGTAAATTGTCTATACCTTGGATGATCTGGTCTTTATTTTCTTGACTTCTCCCAAAGAACCCTTGACAGTTGAAGCTTTTTTGTTTCTTGGGTTGAAGTTGAGCAGCATAGGTGCTCATGAAGATCTTCAAAGAGGGAGCATCAGAACCTAATCTAGCCCTTGGACAAGGCCTCAAGTAGCCCACAGGTCTTTTCTTCCTATCAGTGGTTGGAGCCTCCCATGATTCATCCTGATACAGGGCAAATATTAATTCATGAAAAAAATGGTGAGGGATGAATAAAGAGAAAATACTTACCTCTCCTTCAGACTCATAAAGTGGATCCAGTTCCTTACATAGTGGATGAACAGCTTTGCAGAACAAATGAGCCTTCCATTCCCTCCACCATTCATCAAATGAGAGATGTGTGTCTGTGACATTCACCCATTGATGAATGTTATATGTGGGAATGTCTGATCCTAAATTGATGACTTTCATTGCTTCCAGAGCACTAGTAAGGATCTCTCTTAGTTTGAGTTTTTTCACAAAGAAAAGAAAAGGAGGAAGTTGTCCAAGGCCGAATTGCTGAGCTAAAAACTTGGATTATATAACTCATAGGAAGGAGATGAGCTAGGATCATTTGGGGTCTTACTTCGGCCATGTATAAAGTTCACAGGAAGAGCACACGGTCTCATAAAGCAATTGAAGATGCCTATGGCTATCTTGTCTGGATTTTCAATTTCAAACCTAAACTCCACTGGCAAGTGCAAATTGTTATCTTGATCTTAAATATACGGCAGCCAAGACAGAGATTCTGTAGGAAAGCCCCTATAGAACAATTTGAAGAAGTTTCCCTTGGTTAGATCAATAGAAAGAGAAGAAGCAGCTTCACCATAATTCGTGCATCCTCTCTCTTTATTATTGGGTTTCTCAGAATCTTCCAAATAATTAAAATTAGAAAAAGACAGTTCTCTGAGATCAGGCCTCACAATTTTGTGCATATACAAATTCAGCCAGAGTTGAAGCAACCACCAAGGACCAGGAACAAGACCAACTTCTTCATTGATCAGAAGTCTTCCAGTGACTCTGTTCATCATACTGTAAAAGGCACCCAGAAGCAGTTTTCCCATCTGAATTTTGTCCCCAGCTGCTAGTTTTTCTGCCAGGGCTTTGTTGTTAAAGGTTAATCCAAGGGCTGTTCCACAAAATAAGAACTTTTCAAGCCACATGTTCAGAAAAGCAATGTGCTCCTTTTCATCCACAGAAGCAGTGGTCTTGGAGAAATGGTCAATATAAATAGGCCAGGTTTTTAAATCAGAGATTTTGCCCAGACATTTATAGCCCTTGCCTAGAAAATCATGAGGACTGACTGTGCCAGTAACATTCAACCCAGTCAGCATGAAGACGTCAGCCAGGGTAATTGTCATTGGTCCATGACCAAACATGAAAGCATTGGCTAAATTAGACCAGAAGTATGAAACAACCATTAACATTGGCTCACTCTTCTTCATCTCTGAAAGGGATAGGGTGACACACTGGTGAATTTCTGCATCTAGCCAAGATTTTCCCTTTTTCTCTCTCACCCTTAAGAACCAATCCTGGCAGCCATTTGGGATGTGAGGCCAGTTCCTAAAGACATTGTTCCATGAGTTGGTGCTAACGACAAAAGCTCTAAATGGTATTTTTTGAGTCTCTTCAGTACTAAAATCAATCAGATCTCCACTACCCATAGGACCCAAGTAATAAGTATGATGAGAGCTAGGTATGAGCAAATCATTATAGGATTCCTGTGGAAGATGAAATTAAAGTAGCTGAAATGGAAGTGTAAGGGATTGAAGAGGAGAATCTAGCATTACCTCCAGAATGAGGCTTGGAGTCGCCATTCGAAGCTCAGGAATTGACACCGCCATTTAGAAGCTTCATCCTTTTTAGTTGGGGTTCAGGATTGGCGCTGCAAGATATTCAAGGCGGAGATCTCAAGAGCGACTGGGAATTAAGATTGAGAATTTTGGAATAAAACTAGTTTTATCCCAAAATTGGGGGCATGTGTTTACACCAAAATTTGGAATGATAGATACAAGGGAAGAGCCTCTTGGAGAAGACGATAGTGAAATTGGTAGAGTATCGATAACAGCCGAGAATTGGGGAATCGGCTAGATTAAGGAGAATCGGCTAAGACAGAATCGACTGTCTGGAGATACGTACAGGCCACATCGACTCCAACCTGGCAATACAGAAGATGGCGCGTCAACGACATAGGACTTTATAGGACGGAAAGGGCCCCAGTTATCTAGATTAGGAAGTTTTCAAGTCTTTTCCTTATTTACAAGTCGTATTAGGTTAGGACTCAGTCAAAGCCCAGGGTATAAATATTTAAGCCCCGACACCTTGTAAGGCATCTCAACAATCAATACAATCTTTCCGCGCCGGCCACCAAACCCGTAGTTTTCCTAGGATCTAGGCGAGTTTCTTTGACAAGCTAGGCTGCATCGGGCGTCCGACTCTAGTTTGCTGTAAGTTACCATCATGTCTTTTACTCTTGTTAGATAGGGCCGGCTCGACCTCCTATTGACCATTAGTATGGCCAAAGGGCTTGTGTTATGCTTGATTTGGCTGCCTTGACGTCTTATCAACGTATAGCACTTGCTAACAGTTTATGTTAGCGTTTGATAGGGCCGGTTCGACCTCCTATTATATGCATTAGCATAGGCTAGTTATCGGCTCTATTAGGTTTGGCAGCCTGATAGATTCATTAAGTTACCCATTGCTAGTTATCGGCTCTGCTAGATTTGGCAAACCTAGTAGATTCATTAAGTTACCAATGTTGTTAGAGTTTTATTGTTTATTTATTGCAATAACATCTTTTGCCCGATCAAGATTGGTAGATTTGGCTTAGATCTTTTTAGATTCGATTGTCATTAATGCTTTCTAGTTAGATCTTACTGCCTTGATAATCGATCTCGTGCTTGCATTAGCTAGGTTTTATCAATCTTGTTCATGACATGTGCGTGTTCTAGGGTGTAGACAGTCTTAAGATAGATCTCTGTTTATTCCTGTTTGATTGATAGTGGCTGTAGCACCGTTGATCTCACATGATATCAGAGAGGTTAAGTAAAGGTTTATGTTAAGGTTTATTTATGCACCTAGTTCGTTCTCATGTCGGTATTGACAAAGTTAGCCGATTCACCAGGAGCTTTATCCATAATGCTGCATACATGTTTTCTGTTTAGACTAGCTGGTTTGTTAAGCTTGCTTGGTAGATCTGTTAGTTATAATTTGGATTCTTGTGTACATGTAGGATCTTTTATATTCATTTGTATTGAATAGACTAAATCGACTAATAGTCTTGCTCTTTTCACGCGTATTCAAATAGCCGATTCAGCTAGTTCTTTACTGTTAGCACGTATCATGAATGGTTATGCTTTTCTCTTGTTTTATCTGTCAATGCCATGTCATGAACGATTGCTTCATTTATACATGCCTGTTTATTAATTTTACTTATCAAAGCATGTTGGATGTTGACTCTCTAGTCACTGCCCCGATCAAATCGGCTATTTAGCCATACATGATAAACTGTCTGGAATCACACCGGCAGGTTCCATAATTTGACTATTTTCCACCTTGTCAATTTTTAGGTCAAATTGATTGGCATGCCTTGGACACATTCGATCAGATCATCTGCTGAAGGAGGCCACGGGGATCGGGGAGACGTTCACGCTCCGGTCTATTTGGCTTGTGAGAGTCCCCATTGGCGTAAGGACATCACGTTTTTGCGCCAATAGAAGACACTAGAGAATTCATTCGAAGGTGTGGCCCATGCCAAAAACATGGCAATATAAATTCAAGGGATGCCATGCCACTCATCAATAATCTCCAGATTGAGCTCTTTGATGTCTGGGGGATTGACTACATGGGGCCGTTTCCTCCATCGAAGAAATATGAATATATCCTAGTGGTAGTGGATTATGTCTCCAAATGGGTTGAAGCCATGCCATGCAGAAACATTGAAAATACGCACTCCAAAAAAATGTTTGAAGAAATAATATTTCCAAGATTCGGAGTCCCAAGGATAGTGATAAGTGATGGAGGATCACACTTCATCGACAAGCGCTTCGAGCAATACTTGTTGAAGCATGGAATCCGTCACAACGTCGCCACTCCTTATCATCCGTAGACAAGTGGCCAGGCAGAGATATCAAACAAGCAAATCAAGAATATTTTACAGAAGACAGTAAATGAGATGGGAACAGGATGGAAGGACAAGCTTCATGATGCACTTTGGGCATATTGAACAGCATATAAGACACCCATTGGGATGTTGCCATATTAGCTGGTGTACAGAAAGACTTGTCACTTACCAGTCGAACTAGAATTCAAAGCTCATTAGGCCATAAAGAGATGGAACATGGACCTAAATGCAGCTGGAGAAAAGAGGAAAATGCAACTCTCTGAGCTAGAAGAGTGGAGAGAGAAAGCTTATCATAATGCCAAGATTTATAAAGAAAGAGTGAAGAGATGGCATGACGAGAAAATCAAGAAGAAGGAGTTCGCCCTAGGAGATAAGGTATTACTTTTTAATTCTAGGGTGAAGCTCTTTGAGCATGGAAAACTTCAGAGCAAATGGGAAGGACCATTCGACGTAGTGAGCTCATCATCACATGGAGCCGTCACGCTTCGCAACAATGAAGGTACGTTATTCAAGGTAAATGGTCAACACCTTAAACTATTCTTTGAACCTAATAATATTTTTGAAGAAGTAGATATAATTACTTTCTTAATTTAATTAGGGGACTCCGGGCCTGACTCTTTACTTTCGAGTTTTTAGGGTCCAGTAACTTTTCTGTATATTAAAAATATATAAATATTTTTGCAAAAAAATGGAAGGGGATCAGGCTTGAGGCCTGGGCAGCTGCCCAGCCCCTTGGGCGCCCGCCCGGCTATGGCAGGCAATCGCCGTCGCCTTTCTCCCTCGTAATCCTTCCATATCCCTCGTTAGTAAAAAGTAGATGCTCGGTATATTCATGCATTTCTACTCACGTCATTCCCTCGAAGATGCTCCTTCGATGCTTTTTCACCCCCTATATAAATAGCCCATGCCTCTGGTCAATCTCATTCCACCATAGTTCTCGTCTCCTCCTGCTTAGAAGCTCTCTACAACTCTCCACGTAGCCATGAAGTCCGAGAACCTAGATAGGAGGATGATCCGCTATGGGATCGACCTCAACACCATCCCGAAGAAGGAGCCCAAGTGCAAACCCATCATCCCAGTCAATGAGCCTATGCCCCTCACTGCCATTCCACCCAAGCCTCACAGCTTTAGCAGCTCCTACTTTGCTCACCGCACCACCTAAACCTCTCCTCCTGAAAGATGCTCCGCCAAAGGGCCCCATCGTCAAGGTGCTGGAAGGAACCAAGCTCCTGCCTCCTAAGCACAACAAGGTGCTCATGGGGGTGAAGACCAACAAGAAGGGAGAGATAGTCTGCACCAAGTATAGCACTGGGGAGCACACTTACTTCGAGGGAGTTCGTGCTCATCCCAACAAGGTCAAGTTCATCCCACCGAAGGAAGCTCCCAAAGGCACCCTTGTTGCATCTGGGACTCCACGCAAGCACCGCAATACCATGGTAGATCTAGAGAAGGAGCTTGAGGCTCAATGCACCATCATCACCTCTCTAGAATCGTGCCAGCGTCTCCAGCGTAGATGCATTATCCGCACCGATAAGAGGGTGTTAGATTTGGAGAAAACTGTCAGTAGCACAGTTAAGAGGGGGAATGCTCTAGAGCACCCCAATAATTAGAGACAATTTATCCTAGCATCTGATAGGGCACGTGAGAGTTAGAATAAAAGTTTTCTTAATTTAGTTTGAGTCAAGTTCTTTATAATTTATATGTCCTATATGATGATGAAATAAATAAGTATTATTATTAGATATGCCTTACCTCTTTTGTCTTCACCATGTTGTGAATGAAGGATAATAGGAAACAAGTGTGGGGGAGACACCTGACGACGTAACAAACAAATTTCTGTGCAACAACTAAAAATTCCGAAACATTGTGACATGACGACCGCGCTCGGTGAAGTGGACCCCGAGAGGCCACCAGCAGCGGGCGACCGCCCAACACCCTTGGGCGCCTGCCCAAGGAGTGAGCCCACTCGGCCCCAGCTTTGACCATGGTCAGGTATGATCCTCGATGTTACAAAATTTTATCCTGATTGCGCTGTTTCGTTACACATTTCCTGGTTTAAAATGCTTAATAAATAATCCTGAGAAGGTAGATTATTTTAATCATGACCCCATGATAGACTCACACCATGATAATTCCTGGAAATTCCTGTTGCTGTTGGGAACTCTTTTTAGGGACCCCATTTTACTTAGGTTGTTGTGGAAAGTGAGATAGTATGGATCATGAGAACCTGATTTGTGATGTCTGGTCATTTGGAGAATTTCTTTTTAAAAATTTAAATTTATTAGCTATACTTCTCTGTGGTAATGAATGCCTATAAAACCTCGTCGACAAATTAAACTAGCACATAGGCTACTGCTTTGTGTTGAGTTTTGGTCAAACCGTGTGAGACCCTTGTCGAGAGGAGGGTCATGCTCATTAAGATCAAGATCACTTACACCCAGATATATTTCTGCTACTCCTACACTGGGAGTACGCATAAACATGTTTTCCACCTTTTATTTATCTCCTACACTGGGAGAAGATATGACCATCTATAGGATTCTTGAATAAATGCTCCAGGCTTATAATATCTTTCATTGAAAAAGTTTCTATATTTGTATGGTGTACATGAGGCTATGCAAGATTCAGTATTGAAAAAAAAGAAGAGAGAAAAAAGAAGAAGAAGAAAGCGAAGAAAGAGGGGAATCAAAAGAATAAATACCCCCAAGGAAAATAAAAGATAGCCCATGGATCTTTTGAAAAGTCTTACTGTTATCCATTGATCTCAAAAGAGATAAGCCTGATCAAAGGAGCAAAGTAGAATTAGGATTAGCCACCAAATATTCCACACACATGCACATCTTGATCTAAGGGTATGAAACTCCCCTCTAAGGATCCCGTTTTGACCAGGCAACATATGCAAGCTGAGTATGCTATTTCCTTGAAATACCTTCAACTCCATATAAGCTTTTATAGAATAGGATACAGCATAAGGCATACATTATACATTCCTCAGTGAGTTCCACAAATACCACATATAATGAGCGACTCGAGTGTGCCATAAGATGGAGAAGGGTAAGCTAAGTTTTTCATTGCAAAAATATTATAAAAATCCAAGTGACAGGGCTGAAGGGAAAAGGAGCTCTACTTCGTGCTATTCCATCCTCAACTTCCCAAAGTCTTTTGCTAGACACTTTGAATCCTACAGTACAGGTATAACTAGGGATAATCTACTGTTGATGTCTTGGTTTGAGGTTATGCTTAAAGTAATTCCATTCTTTTCCTCGAGGATGAGTAAAAGACTAAGTGTGGGGGAGTTTGTTGATGGTAGTTAACTCATGTTTTTAACCGTCAACTAAACATGAAAATGGACCTATGTGCAAACACCTAGTAGAAATAGGGTTATCACTAACAGAATTCTATGAGTTTTGGTGATTGTCTATTTCTATAGGGGGTTATCGAAAAAGAACCAAAAGAGGTCCACATGTCAGATTTATATAGAGAGAATACCACGTCCAGCAACTCTAGAACATTCTAGAAGACTCAAGAAGGCCCCCTACAGAGTTGGGCCCACTTGGCAGCCTGCAGTGGGCGACCGCCCAAGCCACGTGGTCGACTGGGCAAGGACAAGGGAGGTCAGCTGGTCATGGCCGTCCATGTCTCTAGCCCTGTAAGAGCATGGCAATAGGCCCTACAATAGTAGAAGCTCCATTAGCCAGGTCTTGGGGTGATGTAAGCATAGTACTAGGAGTAGGTGAGGGCTGTAGACAGCCATGCCTCTTGTACCAGGTAGTGGGTGGAGGTTTGTATATATACGCTATGCAATGCAATGGAAAAAGTAGCTTCTTTTCCACCAACTCAGTGTGTGTAGTTTCAGCCAACGCTGAAACTTGGTGTGTGTAGTGGGTGTGGGTTCAGAGAACTCAAACTCGTCTTTCTCTTTGGTTCAGAGAGGGGATCAAGGGAGGGGTCGAGCAGGAGCTGCTCGCCTCAACAGTGCTAGGTTCTAGCGCCAACACTATCAACATTTTTACATCTGCATTGGGCTTGATTGCCATTGGCCATCCTCTGTACTAGTGCTTGTGCCCTGAATGCAGCAATTGATTGATTATTTTTCAAAAACCATTATTCTCATTTCTAGACTCTCTAGCATAGGTCACGAAACAATGTTTTTTTCTTGACTTAGTTGTTGAGATCTAAGCATTTCATTTTGACTTAATGTTGGCGATCCTTAAATCACATTTTATACCACCAATAATAATATAAATCCATGGAACATTATAGGAAAATATTATTTATCTAACGAGTTCCACGAGTTTTGGTGTTTTCCACTGTGTTGCATGAATATCCAATTTTTCACAACATAAAAGTATATCAAATGATAAAATGGACTACACAATTATGGAGAGCTCATCACACTGATCAAAATGCATATATTATTTGCCTCATTTGGAGCTCCCAGCAAAAAGATATATAAGTTTGAGTCCAACATAGAACTGCACGAGTAGGCCTGAGAAATTTGGCCATAACTCACTCATTCGAACTCCGATTGGGCTGAATCATCTGGTGAAACGAAGCTATCGATGAGGCCTATGTGCTCCCAAAAGACAGTGGCTAGATGGGCCCACCAGGAGACCGGCCACCCCCAGGACCGGCCATCCCCCTGGTGGGGCCTCCTGGGACTAGTTTTCTTCTGACGGTTGTAAGGCGGTTCCCCAAAGATAGTCCCACCTACGATCAATGCAGATGGAAAGTGGAAACCACTCTTTGGAGGTCAGTTTGAGTCCTTCCATATGGAGATGACCATTTTCCAAAGAGCCCCCTCCTCTCCACCTATAAAAGGAGGCTCTCTCCTCCTCATTCAAGCATCAACACACCAAGGGAGAAGAGCACTACACACTTGAGCATCATTCCAAAGGGGCTATTCCCTAGTAGCTACCTAGAGTTAGAAAGTGAGATGTGAGGGAAGGGAGCGGGGAAGTGTCATGCTAGTCGGCGTCTCCCCGAGCTTGTACCTCTACGAACAAGTACTTGGCTCCTTCACAGGATCTTGGCTAAGTAAGTGTTCATGTTTCTTATAGTCTATTAAGTCTTTTGATTAGTTGAGCTTTACCTACACTTGTTTGCAGGTTTGTCATTGGTTCTTGTGATGAGTGCTGTGTAGAAGGACCCCAGGAATGGGTAAGCCTTGATATCACGCTAGAGTAGTAGTTGACAGATTAGACGTGGTGTCTAGGCTCGAAGCTACCTTCGTTTGCCTTGTATCACAACGGGTAGAGGGGTAGGCGGATAGGTGCTGATAGCCCTGTTCATCCCTAGCACTCCCCCACATCAGTGTGTGGCGTACAGCTATAGGCCGGCAACACTTGGTAGACCAGGTGTTATCTGGTGCCCGAAGTGAGCAAGTAGAAGTTCTGCAACGCTATTCTTAAGACAGAAAAGCTATAGGAATCCTTCTTTACCTCCTTTCTATCTCTACCCTTGTGTTGTTCCTTGGGCGAATTAGCTAGAAGAAGTACTCTATTCCCTGTGGAAAATACGATACCCTGAATACTTTCGGGTGAAGGCTACAATGGTATTTCCGTGCGCTTGCGGACTTTTCTGTTAACGCTAAGAAACACCAACAAGCTTTCTGGCGCCGTTACCGGGCAACGGCTGCTACTTTCTTTGAACCTAGTTCATCCTCGTATCTATATCCTTATTTTAAAATAAAAAAATATATATTTTATATTTCATTTTATAAAACAAAATATTTTCCTCTATCCGTTCTATTTACCATGAAGCCAACTTCAATTCCAAATTCTTCTGCTCCAAAGGGGGAGTTCTTGGGGCATCCATCATTTTCAAAATCAAACTTTTCATCTAGCCATAAACTCCACCCAAGATTCAAAGCCATGGTTCAGGCAAATCCCTTCTATGGTCGTGACAACGAAGATTCTTTTAGCCACTTGCGAAAATTTGAGGAATTGTGTTCATGCCTAAGCATTCCGGGCATGACACAAGGAACTCTTAACTGAAAGTTGTTTTCGTCCTCCTTCAAGGGTGAGGTGAAGCAATGGTTCACTAACACCGTAGAAAGTATGAATGGGGACTGGGAAGAACTTAAAGACAAATTTTGCCTTACATTCTTTCATGTATCCCGTATCAACTCTCTATCAGGGGCAATCCTTGATTTTAAGCAAGACATGGAGGAATCTATAGGTGCGGCCAGGGCCAGGTTTACAATCTTATTACATGCTGGCCCAGATTTGTCTTTACCCGATAGCATGCAATTGTATCTCTTTTAATCGTGTCTAGGCAAAGATGCTGCCCTATGCCTTGACACGGCTGCCGAAGGGACGTTCTCACATAAAACCACGGCGAAACAGAGGAAAATCCTCGATCACATTCTAGGGAAGCATGCTTTCCCCATCGTGGGAACCAAAACCCTTCAGGACATAGTCATGTCAAGTGTGGGGGAGCCCCCATTAGTCGAATCCAACCTTATACCATCCATAGGTTTGACTAATGAGTCCCCACCCGAACCACAAACACCAAAGGGGACAACTCTTCATCCTTTGGAGTTCCTCATAGGTTGTCCCTTGGATGAACTTTTTGAAAATAAATCTTCCCAAGGGAAACCTAATGAGAAGTTTGGGAACATTGCTCCTACCACTCACTAGAATTTCCAATACTAGAGCATCTTCCTGAGAAGAACCTATTCAAGGAGGTGAAATTCATTTTTCCGTTTGTTTCACATTCTTATGAAAATGAACATCCATCATCTCCCTCACTCAAACATAAGCCATGTCCCTCTGGCATTGGAATTGTTGCTCTTGATAATGACCAAGATGCAACATTAGTTCCACATAAAAACTTCCATGCCATGGACATGCCCGAAGCAACAACTCTAGAGACCAAGCAGCAACCCGCTAATGAGCATGCTAACTTCACTTTTGAGACATCTCATGTTTCATGCTCAATTTTGGGGTCTCTAGAGTTTGTTCCGCTTCTGACCCCGTGTCTCTACGAGGATCCTAACCACCTCTTGTTTTTTGTTGGCAAACATTTTAAGAGGTTGGTTGTCGATGCCTATGTTTATCATAAGTATTCAAAATCTCATAATGGCATGATGGTGCTTACCTTGCAGCTTGAATATCAATGCCCAATGCTTGGTGGAGAAGTTGGGAACTACCCCACCGTTGATAGCTGCAAGAAGAAGTTCCTACGGTCAAGCTTAAGACCATAACTGAAGCACTGTCGGGAGATACCCCGGATTATCTTAAAAAACTTTTATTTTATTATTATTATTTTCAAAAAAATACTCTTCAATAAAAGTAAGGACATGTTTTCAAGTTAGTATGCACCCTCGGGTATTTCTATTGCTAACCATTTCAGGATAAGAAAGCGTGGGCATACAATGCTTGAAAATAAGAAGCTACATCACTCCAAAAACCTTGATGCTCTTAGGTGATGGAACACACTCCAGAAGGAGACCCTGATTCTACACTTGACTTTTACACAAAAGTCCAAGTGTAGGGGAGGATGGTGAGAATCCCAAAGTTCCATAAACCCCAAGGGGTCATTCAAAAAAAAGGGGATGATGTCAGCCCTTCCTTACTAAAAAAAGGAGGAGGGAGAGTTAAAAAAATAATATTGAAAAAAAGAGAAGTTATAAAAAATAGAGAAAAAAATAAAATGGGAGCCTCCCTCTTTTGGACCTTTGCTATCATCAAGGCCCATGGCCTGTGCACATCAATGTGTGTTGGCCTTGCCTTGGAGATCACCTGAGCAGAGTCATCATGTTAGCCGCAACAAGAACTTCAATGCCTAATACATATATGTTTTTGGTACATATACTCAGGTATGCGAAGGTAAATATATGTTCACCAACACTTTCTACTCACTTTTATCTCCATGAAAATTCAACTCATGCTTCCTTTGCTTATGTCATATGCTTTGGTTTGGATGTATTCGTATACAGTGCATCCATAGGCCCTTTTAAATTAAGCATGGTGCTTAGGTTAAATGACCTTCTTTGATCAAATTTTGACATGGTGTTGGAATTTAATTAATGAACTTTGAGTTGTTGACATAATCAATGAAAGTAATCTGTTATGGAGATAAACCAAGGCATATTGTTGACGATAGTTAACTCATGTTTTTAACCATCAACTAAACATGAAAATGGACCTATGTGCAAACACCTGGTAGAAATAGGGTTATCACTAACAGAATTCCACGAGTTTTGGTGATTGTCTATTTTTGTAGGGGGTTATCAGAAAAGAACCAAAAGAGGTCCACATGTCGGATTTACATAGAGAGAATACCACGTCTAGCAACTCAAGAACATTCTAGAAGACTCGAGGAGGCCCCCTGTAGGAGCTAGGCACACTTGGCAGCATGCAGTGGGCAGCCACCCAAGCCACATGGGCAGCCGCCCGGCCACCTGGACCAATGAGGTTCAACCTTGTGGATCCTGCCTCCACCGACTTTGAGGATGAATATTGATCATCTATTTAGGTCGGATTGATCTGAGGGCTATGGTGCATCCTAGAGGGCTATATAAACAGGGCCCCTAGCCCCTAGAGAAGAGAGTTCAGAAATCCTAATTCATATTTTCTAGAGAGAACTAGCTAGGGAGGGGTCCCTTGAATGGATCCTCCTCTCTAGGGTTAGCAACAAGAGAGATTAAGAGAGTATAGGGTGGAGGTAGAATTGGAGGAAGCCCGGCCTATCGGTGTCTCCTCTCCAGTTGTATCTGCGGGATCAAGTCTCCTAACCCGAGGCTTGGTTCTAGGATCATTCGATAATTTGACTTCTAATACTAGTAAGTTTATTGTTCTTATTGTTCTTCAGTTTATGATTTTACTTTATTTGCTTTCACGTAGGGAATAGAGTAATCATTCGTAGCGTAAGCGTGGTTCTTGGGCTAGGAATACTTGTAGATACCCCCTATCTGGCCGGATCGGTGGTAGAAATGGGGGAAGTGGCAGTTCCCTTGTTGTCTTCGTATTCCACATCCTGTTAGGAGGTTTGATAGGAATAGTGAACCGAGTTAAGCATTCTCTGTGGTGTCTTTTCCCTAGGTATCCCCCTTGAACAATATTAGCACAACTTACCATAGGTTAAAGGAAGACTGACGGAGGAATCCTCTCTATATCGCTTAATTATCTCTATCTTGTCCTGCAGCCCAGGGGTAGTAGTAAAGACCGGGTTAGTGTTTAGCATGTTTTCTCCTTGCGGATAAATAAATACGATACTCTAGATTTACCTCCCGGGTGAAGTGCTCACCAATATCCGTACCGCTTGCGGATCCTATCTTATCTTTCATGTGCATAACCAATATCAACACATATCTTTCTTTGAATCTATATCTTGGCCTTGTTTGAGTTTGAATAAAAAGTTGAGTGAACAACTTTTCAGTAATAAATAAATAATCATAATAAATTTTGAGCTCCTCAGGTTTCAACCTGCTAGAGCCCATGCTTGTTTTCCTTTCTTTTTGTTTCTTGGTTAAAAATAAAAACAGGTACAAGAACAAGTGTGGGGGAGGTCTCTCAAGCACAACTAACACACATTTGAGATCTCCCCTAAGTGTTGCACAATATCAAGTGAATCATCATGCAAAAGGACAAAGACAGATGGCTTCTATTAACTCCTTCATCTTCAACGGTCGTTTGTGCAACTCTACCCTCACATCTCCTGAGTTTACTTTGAAAATTTAAATTAATTAATTTAAATTGGAAAATCTTTCTGGCACAACATCTCCATGTTATCCTTTAATAAAATTTGCATACTCCTTATTCCTCGCCAATATTCCTATAACTTGTGAACAACTATCATAGGGACCCCATGTTGTCTAAGTAATTAGAGTATGTGATATAGCTGGATGATTTGAACCTTGCTCTTTTTATGATGGACTTGGGATTTATTTTAAAAAATCAAAAAGCAATAGCATGCTCCTCAATGATAATGAATTTCCTACCAAGGCCATATGACATGATTCATTTTTGCAAACCTTTAGTCATATGCTGCTTGTCGGATCATTGAGTTTAGTCAAATTGTTGTGACCTATGTGAGATTATGGTCATGCACCCATGATTGAGATTCACACACACCCACCAATAAAATGCCGACTCTTACACTAAGACTTGCGCACAACATGCACCCTTTTCATCCACCAAAAATATGCCAACTCTTATCCTGAGAGTTGCGCACTCTTCCACCAAATAAAAATGTTGACTCTTACCCTGAGAGCCGCGCATTCATTTTTCACCATAGAAATACTCCTTGCATTCCATCATGACATCTCTTCATCTAGGTGTTCTTCGTATGCCAATAAGATATGGGCTATGTTAAAAAAAGAGAGAGAAATAAAAAAGAAAAAACATGCCAAGGGGCATAGAAAAAAATGAAAAAAAAGGTCCAAGGCCCCGTTCAAAAAACATATCGATATTTCCTTTTATCGCCTATACTCTTCAATCATCCATCCAATAAAGAGATTCATGATGGATGGAGTACCAAAAACATTTAGAATTAGGAATCATCCTCCAGTCCACACACTTGCACATCTCAATCTAGTGTATGACTTGTATCTCCATGTGGTTCGGTTTTTGACTTGACAATACATGCAATGCAAGTATGCCCTCTTTCATACCTACTCAAAACTCCACTCAAAAGCTTTAGAGATAGGTTATGAAAATAAGGCAATTTTAAAATGCTTTGGTGAGGAACCAGACACATATATATATGAGCGACTAGAGAGTATCATTTGAGGAGCAAGGCTATCTTTTTATTTTCCAAAAATCTTATAAAAACCCAAGTCTCTGAGCTATCTGATGCAAGGGGATTTGAATCTATTTTGTTCCATTATTCAATTACCCAAGACAATTTGGTAGACACTTTAAAGTTCACAAGTGCAGGTGAAGATTGGAATAACTTGTATGCAAGTTTTGAAATCAAGGAGATGACCCATCTTAGTCCTTTAAACCTTTACTTGAGGATGAGCAAAGGACTAAGTGTGGGGGTCTTGTTGGCAGTCCATAAGTCACATTTTATACCGCCAATAATAATATAAATCCATGGAACAACAAAGGAAAATATTATTTATCTAACGAGTTTCACGAGTTTTGGTGTTTTCTACTGTGTTGCAGGAATATCCAATTTTTCATAACATAAAAGTATCTCAAATGATAAAATGGACTACACCAATATGGAGACCTCGTTGCGCTCATCAAAATGCATATATTATTCGCCTCATTTGGAGCTCCCAATAAAAAGATATATAAGTTCGAGTCCAATTTAGGACTGCACAGGTAGGTCTGAGTAATTTGGCCATAACTCACTCATCCAAACTCCGATTGGGCTGAATCACCTGGTGAAATGAAGGTATCGACGAGGCCTACGTGTTCCCAAAAGCAGGCGGCTAGATGGGCCCACTAGGGGACCGGCCGCTCCCTGGTGGGGCCTCTCGGGCCCAGTTTTCTTCTAGCGGTTGTAAGGCGGTTCCCCAAGGACGGTCCGACCTACGATCAATGCAGATAGAAAGTGGAAACCACCCTTTGGAGGTTGGTTTGGGTCCTTCCATATGGAGATGACCATTTTCTAAAGAGCCCCCTCCTCTCAACCTATAAAAGGAGGCTCTCTCCTCCTCATTCAAGCATGAACACAGCAAGGGAGAAGAGCACTACACACTTGAGCACCATTCCAAAGGGGCTATGCCCTAGTAGCTACCTAGAGTTAGAAAGTGAGATGTGAGGGAAGAGAGCGGGGAAGTGCCAGGCTTGTCGGCGTCTCCCCGAGCTTGTACCTCTACGAACAAGTACTTGGCTCCTTCACAGGATCTTGGCTAAGTAAGTGTTCGTGTTTCTTATGGTCCATTAAGTCTTTCGACTAGTTGAGCTTTACCTACACTTGTTTGCGGGTTCGCCATTTGTCATTGTGACAAGTGCTCTAGTAGAAGCACCCCGGGAACGGGTAAGCCTTGATATCACGCTAGAGTAGTAGTTGACAGCTTAAACGTGGTGTCTAGGCTCAACGCTACCTTCGTTTGCCTTGTATCACGACAGGCAGAGGGTAGGCAGACAGGTGGTGACAGCCCAATTCATCCCTAGCACTCCCCCATGTCAGTATGCGGTGTAGAGCTGTAGGCCGGCAACGCTTGGCAGACCAGGTGTTATCCGGTGCCCGAAGTGAGCAAGTAGAAGTTCTGCAAAGCTATTCTTAAGACAGAAAAGCTATAGGAATCCTTCTCTACCCCCTTTCTATCTCTACCCTTGTGTTGTTCCTTGGGTGAATTAGCTAGAAAAGTACTCCGTTCCCAGTGAAAAATACGATACCCTCAATACTTCTGGGTGAAGGCTACAATGGTATTTTCGTGCCCTTGCGGACTTTTTTGCCAACGCTAAGAAACACGTACAAACTTTCTGGCGCCGTTGCCAGGGAACGGTTGCTACTTTCTTTGAACCTAGTGCGTCCTCGTATCTTTATCCTTATTTTAAAAATAAAAAAATATATATTTTATATTTCATTTTATAAAACAAAATATTTTCCTCTATCCGTTCTATTTACCATGAAGCCAACTTCAATTCCCAATTCTTCTGCTTCAAAGGGGAGTTCTTGGAGCATCCATCATTTTCAAAATCAAACTTTTCATCTAGCCATGAACTCCACCCAAGATTCAAAGCCATGTTTCGGGCAAATCCCTTCTATGGTCATGACAACGAAGATTCTTTTAACCACTTGCAAAAATTCGAGGAATTGTGTTCATGCCTAAGAATTCCTGACATGACACAAGAAACTCTTAAGTGGAAGTTGTTTTCGTCCTCCCTCAAGGGTGAGGCAAAGCAATGGTTCACTAACACCATAGAAAGTATGAATGGGGACTGGGAAGAACTTAAAGACAAATTTTGTCTTACATTCTTTCCTGTATCCCATATCAACTTTCTACCAGGGGCAATCCTTGATTTTAAGCAACACATGGAGGAATCTATAGGCGCGGCCTGGGTCAGGTTTACAATCTTATTACATGCTGGCCCAGAGATCTCTTTACCCGACAGCATGCAATTGCATCTCTTTTACTCGGGTCTAGACGAAGATGCTGTCTATGCCTTGACACGGCTGTCGGAGGGACGCTCTCACATAAAACCACAGTAGAACAGAGGAAAATCCTCGATCACATTCTAGGGAAGCACGCTTTCCCCGTCGTGGGAACCAAAACCCTTCAGGACATAGTCATGTCAAGTGTGGGGGAGCCCATTAATCGAATCCAACCTTATACCATCCATAGGTTCGACTAATGAGCCCCCACCCGAACCATAAACACCAAAGGGAACAGCTCTCCATCCTTCAGAGTTCCTCATAGGTTGTCCCTTGGATGAACTTTTCGAAAATAAATCTTCCCAAGGGAACCCTAATGAGAAGTTTGAGAACATTGCTCCTACCACTCACCTAGAATTTCCAATGGTGGAGCATCTTCCTGAGAAGAACCTGTTCGAGGAGGTGAAATTCATTTCTCCGTTTGTTTCTTTGAAAATGAACGTCCATCATCTCCCTCACTTGAACATAAGCCATGTCCCTCTGGCATTGAAAATGTTGCTCTTGATAATGGCCAAGATGCAATATTAGTTCCACATAAAAACATCCATGCCATAAATAGTGATTTTTCTTGCAAGAAGATGAAATTATGGTTTACTCCATGCGCACGGGGTGTACCCTCAGGACTTCCTTGGTCCCTCTTTATGTGCTTCCCACGCCATCTGCAATGCACCGAGCAACGAGGTGGTGCTAAAACAAACGCCCAATGAAGCGAACACAATGGCTGAGCGGTAGCCCAAGAGGGTGGCCCATGTAGAGCGCACGGCGGCCCAAGAGTGCAGCAGTGTGCTTCAAATTGCTGTTTGAAATTTAATTTCAAATTGTTGAAGAACATTTATTTTTATTTTTAATCTATGGCTAAAATTTGTAACAAGTCTTTCTTCGTCATACTAACTCCAAATGTCATGATTTTTTTGCTAAAATTTTCTAAAATCATGGTCTATCACGCTAGTATGTTCTTACTGCTATTCTTTTGGTTATCTTTTTTGTGTACATTTTAAATTTTAAATTTTAAAAATGATAAGTTCAAACAACATTTTGGAACATCAAATGATTTGGTTGAAGAAATCATGAACATAACAGTTGTAGAACTCATCAAGATGTACAATTCTTGTTTTGGTTATTTTTCAATATGAAATTATGAAAGAAACGTTGTTCACAAAATTTACATATCTCTCTTATAATTTATGAAACTACAAGAGATATATAAGATTTGTGAATAATATTTCTACCACTATGTCAGATGAACAAATGATCAAATTAAATACCATACATCTTGAGAAGTTCTGAAACTTTATAATTAATTATTTTTTTATTTAAAATCATCTTGTGATGCAAAACTATGTTTTGGATTTCTCAAATTTGAAATTTGGATGTTTTTTTTGAACTTTCTCAGATAGAGAAACCACCAAAATGAGCGTTGTATATCTTGAAAAGTTATGAAACTTTATAGTTGGAAACTTTTTGGTTTGTGATCGTCTTGTCAACAAAAACTATATTTGAATTTCTTAATTTGAAATTCAAATTTTTTTAAATTTCTCAAACAGAGAAACAACCAAAACTAGAGTTATAGATCTTTAAAAGTTACGAAATTTTGTAGATACAAATTTTCATTTGAAATTTCATTTGTAGTTGACACTAAGTTTAGAATAATATGTGATGAAAAATAAATTATACACAGTTGATGAACAGATGAAGTTGTCTATGAGGGTAGGTGTGAGATGGAGGTTGTTGGTTCAAACCTTGCTACTTCACGCCATACTGCTTGAACACGTACGTACGTAGCACGCCGCGGTGGTGTGCCACCCAATTGGGCCAGCCCATTGCTAGTTCGTGGCCCAAATAAGCAACGTGAATAAGGCGTTCAGGTATGCACACCTGTTGAATGATTAGTACCGCCTCGCTCGCAGACTGACACTATGCGCAGATTAAAAGAATAGACCGTAAAGCAAGAATGATCTACTTAGTACACCGCATACTCTTGAGCCGTTTGGGCTGGCGCGGCCTCGGTTGGGTTCCACCTGTGGTCGAGCCGAACTCTTTTGTTTTATTAATTAAACCAAATACATTTTTTTGCAAATCTATTAAGCCAAGATCTCACCCCGCGCCGGTGCACGCCTTCACTTACGGGCCGGGCCGTAATCATAGGATCTTATAGGCTCTTTGTTTTCCTCTGCCGCGCGTCGCCCCTACCCCACTTCCTTGTCTTCCGGCAACGTGCTTGTTTCTGTAGGCTGTTGCCTGCCTTTTCCTTTTCAGTGTTCAGACTTCAGACAGCATGATAGCTTCAGACGTTAAATAGAATCACAGGACGTTTGCTTTTGCGTCCAAAATGCGCCTTCAGGAGAAGCACATGCTGCTCCGCACACCAGTTCAGTCATTTGCTACAACTACAAAGCGACAGTAGTACTACAGGCAGAACTGACTACAGGATCAGGAAAGACAGAAAAAGGTAAAAGAAGAAAAAAGACGAAGAAAACTTCGGTTGCGCCAGCAATGGCCAAATCAACAGTATCTAGAGTAAAGGTAACATATATACCACTACTCTTGGAGACCAATATCATAGTACACAAACACTGAAGTCCCGTCAAGAACACACGAACTAATTTCACAGGAGCACAAATCTTGGAAGAATTAGTGCCGTCCTAGGACCTCGACCTGCCAGTGGACGCGCCAATCTTATCGATGCGGACCATGAGGGCAGGCGGCTCACCGGACTCGCCATGCAGCAGCCGCGGCACCGCCAGGAACATGACCTCGTCGGTCGATGGGAAGCCGCCGGCCCGGTCGCTGCTGGCCACGTCGAAGGTGACTTGCGTCATGTCTTTCACCCCCGCCCAGGTTGCAGAGGTACTGTGCTGCCCCCGTGGCCGCGTCACCGCACGCCCTCAAGCACACCAGTGACACGACCGTGGGCACGCCGAAGGTGCTCGGGGACATCAGGAACACCGGTTGCATGGGCTGCACCTGCACCTGCCTGACGACGATGACAGCCACAGCACCCTCCGCCACACGTCCTGTTGGGCAGCGCCAGCCTGACGACAACGAAGGCCGGCGCGCCCTCCGCCGCCGACTCGAGGGCCGCAGCAGCCGATGCAGGCGGCGGTGGAGACGACGGCGGGTACAGCCGGAGCGACTCCGACAGCGCCGCGTGCAGGTACACCACCTGCTCAGATCGGGGGCGATGCAGTGGCCGCCCGCGCCGGACGAGGACGGCGGTTGCGCGCGGAGCTCCCCGAAGATATGGCCACGTCCGGGTGCTTGGAGTCCGACACGAGGATCCACCTCGCCATCGCGACGCCGCAGCTCACGGCTAGGGTGGCGGGCCTGCAGTCGGCGCCCTCGGCGCGGAGCACAGCAGTGCGGCGGTGCCCCGCAGCGCCAGCCGGTGCGGCCCCGTCTCGTTGTCGGGGCTCAAGCCCAGCTCGAGGGGCTGCGCCCGCGACCAGCCGCGGCGGCCCACGCACGGGCACGCCGCCACGACGAACCCTAACGAGACAAAATGTTCATTTTCTTTTTTTTCTTAATGCAAAATATTCATCTTCTTTTAATAAAGCAAGATATTCGTCTAACTAAATTACTTAAACTATAAATCCTAACTATACTAGTTAAAACATCATTGTTACAGTGATTAAAAGTATCATTTTAACCTAGGTTAAAAAAACTACGAAAATGCAATTACTACTCATTTATTTGAAGCCCTAATTTTTCTCAAATCTGGAGGCGTCGCGAGGCATTACGGCGTATGTGGCCCACCTATCATAGATACATCAAACGCTTCTTGACACCTCCGCATTGATGCCTCTCAACCTTTTCATCATATGGGCCCATAAATCATAGACACATCAAATGCCTCCTAATGCCTCCCTAACCAATGTAAAATTTCTTATAGTTGTCAACGTGACTTGCATTTATAGTTAACAAGTTTTTTATTAAAAAATTTAGACAGCCAAATATACACTTTAGAATTATCTGCTTTTATTTTGGATTCAAATTTTAGAGATTTTGAACTGACTCGGATAATAGAGACATGCCTTGTACCAAAATTGAAGCAGCAACTTAGCAGTTGAAATTATTTCATTTAAAACGTTTAGGGACAAAATATTTGAAGACATGATTACCGAAAGTTAATATAAAACAACAATATCCTATTCCTATTCTTAAGATATATGAGTAAACAAATATCCTCTAGATGGGAAGAAGAGTGAGTAATTTAGGAAAAAAAAGAACAGAAGCGTGTCGAGTTATAATATATTTTGGTAGTACTGATGTGAGCATAGCTAAGCTTGTTAGTTTTATTGCACACTTAGTGAAGTATTGTGCAGATTGACGACTTTAGTTAAAAATTATTTTAAGTTCTCGGAAAGTGAGAAATAAAGACACTTTTTTTTGGGGGGGGTGGGGGGGGGGGGGGGGGAAACGGCGGGAGTAGACAGGGCCGAGGTGTTGGGGGCTGGTGGCAAAGGTTGTTTTACAAGCAGGCCACGCAGCTGGTGGATTGTCTCAATGATGGAGCCTAGTACAGCTCGGTACGACTTGTGGGCGAGAGGATGTATCGTCGTAATGCATGCACAAGCTCTCGTCGATCGTGATGGACGTTTTCCTTGTGCTCAACGTGATATGGTTCATGTGCTGACTGCTGAACAAAGGGAAACTCAATATGGATAACGCATCTGTGTTGTGGGAGACACTACACAAATGTGGACCAATAATATATACAGAGTATAGCATGAGAAAAGCATGGAGATAAGAGCAAAAGGCCGTGGATCATGTGACGCGTTTAGGGTTTTGGGAGCAAGATGTGAGATACGGCAGCCAGGTTCACTGTGTATTGATATATGTCGTTTATATGTCAATAACTAGAACAGTGATCGTCGTTGCCGCGCTTGGAATGTACCTGCACATCGTTGCACATTGTTTCTATAAAGACGGTAATATAAAATCAACTCTTATTAGCTAGTTACCAAAATATTTAAAATTCCTAGGGCGGCATTCCACTGAGTGTAAATTGCACATTTGGCACATTGTTGCAGGATATGGGGATAGCAACCAGTACTCTCCTGTAATCCAATATTACTGGTCATTGCCATAATGCCATGTCTCATCAATCTTGTGAGCAGCCTTGTTAGTTCCAAAAAATAACTTTGAATAAATATATATTAACAATATTAATATTTATGATATATAATTAGAATTCTTAGAAATACCTTAATTTTTTAAGAGATATAAATATTACACGTAATTTTTAAAATCGAGTCAAATCTTATGGCATGGTCGGAGAGGAAGTGCACCAGGTTCAGGTTATTGCTACCTAGTCCACTTATTAGTGTTATTTGACATTACGATGTGTAGTAATGTAATCAAAGCAATAAGTCGATATTTAACTCGTTTAAAATAGTCTTGTGATCTAAAACTTGTTTTTGCAGTGATGCCTCTTCTTTCCTATGAGTTGTAATCTAACAGATGCTATGTGGTTTTGATATTTCTGTTTAAAAAATAAGATGGCCCGCACTTTGTCAAAGTTCCATTAGGTTACTTTTTGCAGCATATGAGGGTGTGTGATTTTTTTCAAGAACAAAAAATAATGGCCTCTAGTTTAATTTTTGAATTTGCTTTTAAATTGATCGATCGGAGAAACTTTTTATGCAAATGTGCTGGTGTCTAAAACTCGTCCTCGATGCAGCGCTACACATTCAGTGCAGGGACACCGCTCGCGGGAGCAACTGCAGTGTATGCTTATGCTGCCCCGTGCGGCAATGCCGATGCGGGCACGCGGCTGACCGGGCAGGAATAGCATGTATGTACTCGTATGCGTGTAGTTTCCGGACGTGAAAATAAAATCCAAACATGTTAAGTGGAACTTCGAGTCCGTGGAAGCTCTCTTCTCCACGCTCAATCCTCAGCCGCCGCCGGTGTTTTCCCTCCCCGCTCCACGCTCGCGGCCCACTTCTCCACACGCGACGCATGGGCGATGGCCGGTGAGGTGCCCCGTGTGGATCTTCATGGGCAATGGTAGGTAAGGTCCCTCCCCCATGCGGATCTCTCCGTCTCACTCCCTTCCTGTCTCCGTTCAGATCCGGCGTCGCGCGGCTAGGAGCGCGTGGGTGCAAACATCCAGCGGCGCGCAGGAGGACCAACGGTGCTGCGGCCCATTTTTGCTGCATAGGAGAGCCTGGTCGCCCCCTTCCCCCCTCATGTTGTGGGACGCGCGAGCGCGTGATGAGGTCGTTGTCCCGATCTTCACGACGTATGATCTTGATCTTGATAACTTGCCGAAGAATGACGGATAACTTGCTGCATGCAGCGATAACTAGCGCAACCTGACGACACGCACAAAGAGCCAACCACCATCTCTATACGGCAGCCTGAACCAAGGATTCGCCCAACCACACTCTCAAAGAACCAACCTACGCAACCTGAACTCAAGGATCAGGAACACGGATTGGGTGCCGATGACGCGACTGCTTCTGTAATCTCCGCGAAGGAAAACACAAGAGCAAAAGGTAGAGAATCTCTCTCTCGTATTTGTTAGCACGTAGCTGAACAAAGGGGTCTATATTCCGATTATCCCAAAGCCTCCAATTGCAATGAGTTTAGGGTGTATTTATACTAGCAACAACCCTGCTAGATAGGTATGAACTCGAGATAGAAACGAAAAGGCTAAGAATGTGAAAAGGCCTCCACGAAATGGCTCCTGATGTGGATTCACGAGGCCGTTGGTCTTCTGGCGCAGCCTTCAGTAAACTGACAATAAATCCTTATTGGGAAGTCCAAATGATGCAACGTTGGATGGGTTGGAAAGTTAACTTGATGGTCTTTCCAACCATGTGTTCCATGCACTGTGACACATTGTAGATTGGTACATTTTTGCACAAAGATTTATACCAATTTCCTGACATGGCAGACTTGGACTTTTAGAGCAGTCTGCACTAAACTTGTTATATCTTGAGCTTATGATATCTAAAATATATGAAACTGATTGCATTGGAAACTAGACTTGATAATCTTTCTAAAATGTCCTCATTGACCTTCATAGCTCTTAGGAATCAAAAGTTATGAACAGCTCTTTCAACTGGTCCGTTTTGCACTGTGCTGATAAATTCCACTGGTCTGTTCTTGACTTCAGTGATAAATTCCACTAGTCCGTTCTCGACTTCGGTGATAAATTCCACTGTGTTATTTTCTTCTTCTTCCTTTTTGATATCTGCTCTTGCAGCTTCTTGGCACAACTTCTTGTAAGTGGACCTTGATTTGTATCATTTATGTTCCATGATGGCTGCTTGATACTTGAAGTACCATGCACGGTTGAGATGTCCTCATCATCCTCCCCCTCTTGAAAAGGAGTCGACCTCGACGACTCTGAATCTTCTAGTCCAAAGAATGGTGTTAAGCCAGCGACATTGAAGGTTGTGCTAACACCATAGTCTTCAGGAAGCTCAATCTTGTAAGCATTATCATTGATCTTGGACAACACCCTGAATGGTCCATCTCCTCGAGGCATCAACTTGGATTTGCACTTCTATGGGAAGCGGTCTTTTCGAAGATGTACCCAAACCAAATCTCCAGGCTCAAATGTCACCTTCTTGTGATGCTTGTTTACCCATACAGCATAGTACTTGGACCTCTTCTCAATTGCTTCTTTGGTCTTCTCATGAATCTTCTTGACATAAGATGCACACTTGGACACTTCCATGTTATTCCTTTCATGCAATGGTAGAGGCAACAAATCCATCAGAGCAAGTGGTTTGAAACCATACACAACTTCAAATGGACACATATTAGTTGTAGAGTGTACTGCCCTGTTGTAAGCGAATTCCACATGTGGCAAGCACTCTTCCCATTCCTTCAGGTTCTTCTTTATCAAGGCTCGCAGCAGCATAGAGAGTATTCTATTCACAACTTTAGTTTGCCCATCTGTTTGAGGGTGGCAAGTGGTGGAAAACAATAGCTTTGTTCCAAGCTTTGCCCACAACATCTTCCAAAAGTAGCTCAAAAACTTGGTGTCACGGTCTAAAAAAATCATCTTGGGCATGCCGTGCAACCTTACAATATCCCTGAAAAATAGAGAGGCTATGTGGGAAGCATCATCACTTTTATGGCAAGGTATAAAATGTGCCATTTTAGAGAATCGATCAACAACAACAAAAATTGAGTCCATCCCCCTCTTTGTCCTAAGTAAACCCAAAACAAAATCCATGCTAATATCTTCCCAAGGAACACTAGGAATAGGCAAGGGAGTATATAAACCATGGGGGTTTAGTTTTGACTTAGCTTTGTGACAAGTGACGCATCTTTGTACAAGCCGTTGAATGTCTCTTCTCATCTTTGGCCAGTAGAAGTGATCAGCTAGCATCTCATATGTCTTTCTCCATCCAAAGTGACCCATAAGTCCACCTGCATGTGTTTCCTATAATAGCAAGAGTCTAACAGAGCAATGTGGAACACACAATTTATTAACTCTAAACAAAAACCCATCATGTATATGATATTTTTCCCATCCTTTTCTAGTTGTACATTTTGCAAATGGTTCTAAAAATTCATGATCAGCAGGGTACAACTCTTTTATGCTTTCAAGTCCTAGCACTTTTATTTCAAGTTCATTCAACAAAATATTTTTATGGGATAAAGCATCAGCGACAATGTTTTCCTTACCTTTCTTGTATTTCACAACATAGGGAAAAGTTTCAATGAATTCAACCCATTTGGCATGTCTACGGTTTAGTTTTGATTGTCCCTTCAAATACTTCAAAGCCTCATGATCTGAATGAATAACAAATTCTTTTGGCCATAAATAATGTTGCCAACTCTCAAGCGCTCTTACCAAAGCATACAACTCCTTGTCATACAGCGAGTAGTTCAGTTGTGCTCCTCCCAACTTCTCACTGAAATATGCAATAGGCTGTCCATTTTGCATGAGAACGCCACCAATCCCAATCCCACTTGCATCACATTCAATCTAAAGGTTTTAGTGAAATCTGCCAACACAAGCAAGGGGGCTTCGGACAATCTTTTCTTTAGTTCTTGGCAAGCTTTCTCTTGCGGTTCACCCCAATGGAAGGTAACACCTTTCTTTGTCAACTCATTCAATGGTGCAGCTATGGTGCTGAAATCTCTAACAAATCTCCTGTAAAAACCAGCAAGTCCATGAAAACTTCTCGCCTGGCTTACATTCTCAGGAGTCGGCCCATCCTTTATTGCTTGCACCTTTGATTCATCAACCTGAATTCCTGAACCTGAAACAACAAAACCAAGAAATACAAACTGTTCTGTACAAAATGTGCACTTCTCCATATTAGAAAATTATTTTTCTTTTCTGACCACATCCAAAACTTGCTGAATATGAGCAACATGTTCCTCCAAAGTCTTGCTGTAAATTAGTATATCATCAAAGTAAACAATAATAAATTTTCCAATGAATGCTCGCAAGACATGGTTCATCAATCTTATGAATGTACTAGGTGCATTAGTCAAACCGAAAGGCATAACTAACCATTCATACAACCCAAACTTTATTTTGAAAGTTGTTTTCCATTTATCTCCAATTTTCATTCGAATTTGATGGTAACCACTTCTCAAATCAATTTTGGAAAATATCATAGATCCACTCAATTCATTAAGCATATCATCTAGCCTAGGAATAGGATGACGATAACGAACAGTGATGTTATTTATGGCTCTACAATCTACACACATCCTCCATGAACCATCTTTCTTTGGCACCAAAATCATAGGGATAGCACAAGGACTTAAACTTTCATGCACATAACCTTTATCTAAAAGTGCTTGTACTTGCCTTTGAATTTCCTTGGTTTCTTCAGGGTTGGTGCGGTATGCTGGACGGTTTGGAAGTGTAGCTCCAGGGATGAGATCTATTTGATGTTCAATGCCACGCAAGGGAGGAAGTCCTATAGGTGTTTCCTCTAGAAAGACATCTTCATATTCCTGTAAAACACGTGCAACAATACTAGGGACAGATGTTAAGTCGTTAGCTGAAAGCAATGTGTCCTTGCACACAAGTATGATCAATACTTGTTCTGGGTTTCTCCTCACTTCTCTCATTTCAGATTTGGTGGCTATCATCACTAAGTTCTCTCCCTCTCTTTTATTCTTTTCTCTCATATTTGGCTTGTGGCTCTCACTCACTGATTTGTGGAGGGCACTCAAATTATTTTTCTCTCCTTCTTTTGCACTCTCATTCCTCACTTCAGAGCTCTTTTGCAAGTGCTCAGCTAGAATTTGCTGCGGTGTCATGGGTTTGAGAATCAACTCCTTGCCCTTCCACTTGATGGTATATTGATTGGTTCTACCACAATGTAGAGATGATCGATCATATTGCCATGGTCTTCCCAACAGCATGTGACACATTGTCATAGGCGTCACATCACACTCCACGGTGTCAATATATTCACCAATCTTTCACTCTATGTGCAATCTTAATAGAACCTGAATTATTAAGTCACTGCACATGATATGGATGGGGATGTTTCAGTAGCTTCAAGCCAAGCTTTTCAACCATTTCTTTGCTAGCAAGATTGTGGCAACTTCCACCATCAATGATCACCTTGACACCTTATCTTGCACTTTAGCTCTAGTTTGAAAAAGATTGTGGCACTGTCCATTTTCTGAATCATTCATTTGCACACTCAAAATCTGAGTTACAACAAGAGCAGCACCAGATTCAAATTCACAAACATCCCTCTCGAGATCATTGTCCTCTTCACTTTCTTCTTCTACCTCACTAGCAGATTCATACTCTCCTTGGTCATTCACAATGATGATTCTATTGTTTAGACACTCTCTTGCAACATAACCACGACCACCACACTTGAAGCACTGAATTCCACTACTTTTGGTGGAAGAACCCACTGAGTTTGCTGATTTGCTCTTCTCATTTGCAGCAGCCAACTCTTTACCACTAGAAGCACCAACATTGCTAGATCGTGCACCACCACTTGAGTTGGAAAATGTTCCTCTATTTCCACTACCTCTTGGTGTGAATTTGCTTCTAGTGGCTACACTCTTTGTGCTAAAAGATACTCCTTTATTAGAATTCATATCCTGCTACAACTGACGCTCACCTTTACTAGCTTGATGCACCAATTCAACAAGATTGCGGTATTGCTGAAATTCAGCATTGCGCTGAATATTATCATGCAGCCCTGACATAAATCTAGCAATTGTTTGCTCTTCATCTTCATATACATTAGCTCTAATCATTGCCTTCTCCATCTCTTTATAATACTCATCAACACTGAGGCTTCCTTACTTCAGATTCTGCAGCTTGTCAAATAAATCACGGCGATAATGTTTAGGGACAAATCTTGCCCTCAACTCTCTCTTCATTTCAGCCCATGAACGAACATCACCTTGTCCAGCTTCTTCTCTTTCATTCAGTATTTGCTCCTACCAGATAAGAGTATAACCATCGAACTCAAGAGCAGCCATGGCAACCTTCTTTCGCTCAGAATAATTATGCACACAAAAAATTTTATCCACCTTCAACTCCCATGTAAGATAGATTTCAGGATCAGATCCTCCTTCAAACTTGGGCATGGTGAATTTTAACTTGCCAAACCTTTGTTCATTGGGTTGATTGCGCCCACGATTACCTCGGTGATGACGATCATCATGATAGGGCTGTTCAAACTCTTCTTCCTCACCATCTTCTTCAGTTTCAGTTTCATCTAATCCATGTGTAACGCCCAGCCAAAAAAAAATATAAACAAAATAAAGGGAAAAGGGAAAAGAATTAAAGGTAAAAAAATATCGAAGTACTGTAGCAGCGCTACAGTACCAGGCGCCCACCTCTTTCCCGATCGGTGTCGGTATCCTCTTCACCGTGTGTTTTTTTTCCTCCCCAACCCACGACTCTTTCTTCTTCCATAGCAGCCGCCAACCACCTCTCTACATCTCAAGAAGGAAGAAGAGAGAAAAAAAAAGAAGAGAGGAGGAAAGAGGAAGGAAGGCCCTAGGGTTTTGGCCGCCGCCGCCGCCATCGTGTCATCTTCCCCAAGATCACATAGAAAGGAGGATGCCATCCCAGCGACAAGGGTAGCCCAGGGATCATCTTCATACTCTTTGGGATCAACCTAGGTGATATTTAGGATCCTAATCCCCTTCTTTGGATCAAGTTTAATCGATCGAATCATCTCTTTAGGGAGTCTTGAGTTGGGGTAATTCCCGAAATTAATCTTGCCCACGTTCTGGAACCCCGTCAGATCATGTCATCTCTGTTCATTGCTATTTTTGGGCATCTTAAAGATCTCAATAATTTTTGGGCCTGTAGACTTTTTTGTAGAGTACTTCGTCATGTTTCTTTGGACACCAATATCACCTCTATATCCTTCGTATTTTGGGAGATATGAACAGTTAAAGTGGACTGTTTTGCAGTGACGAAAATCTGTATAGTTCTAGATTGAATTAATTTTAGACTATTTAAATTAATTAATTTGATCTAATGATCTGAATGAAAATAGTAGTTTTTTTCTTTATCTTTCCAGATTGGTAAATTTTATAGTAATTGAATTAGTATATCTTCAGTTATGATTTTTTGATGTCTGATGTTCAGTTTTGGGCGTCAGAAATATTTAGTTATGTTCTATGGTTAATTAGACCATCTTGGACACCTCAAATGTAAAATCTTACAATATGAGAGTTGTAGATAATGGAGTTTTACTTAATCTGGTAAATTTTGAGAATTTTTGGACATGTATTCCAAAATCTATGAAAAAGATTAGCGGCATTGCTGCTGTCTTGATCGGTAGCGCAATCGGTAGAGGCTTGAATGGTGGGTTTGGGGCGCTCTAGTGCGTTTTTATTGTTATTCTTGATTGTATGTTGGTGTATGTGCTGAATATTATTTATGATCAGGTGGTAGCTCTTTGGAACGTCGCTAGTGCTCTTATTCCCATTCGGTAAAGAGGCAAGTAAATGTAGCGGTGTTTTGTTACCGTTTTGGCTTGTTATTTTCATCACCTACATCCTATTATTTATAAGAATGTCACATTACTGATATACAAAGCATGTGATCTTGGTTTATTCAACCTTAATTTAATTATGGAAGTATTCATGGTGATGTTATTATTCAATATTTCTATTTGTGGCTAGCCCACAACTCTGAAGTTGGAGTTGAAGTATCATCGGTGGTATATTAATTTTATTGCAGCATGCCAGGTGCATTGCATCATTCATTGGCATTGGAAGTTAATGTCTTGACCTATGGTCAGGACTGTACCGGTACGCATCATGGGATGCAGCTCCACACCTTGTTGGGTGTGCAGGCAGGAGACATTTGCATTGCATTCATATGCATTTATGAAGTATATTATTGAAGGAAATTATCTATTTTATTATGAAGCTCTCTATCATTCGGCTATATCTCAAATTGGAAGTCTATGACTTTATCTTGTTATCATGCCAATTGAATTAAATTAATGTTTAACTCAACTTGTGGTTTAAATAGCTTGTCAAAATAAATTTACTTGTTGAGATGTTTTCATCTCACTCTTGCTTTACTCAATCCAGGTACTTCATGATTGCTTGGAAGGGAAGGAAATTAGCTGCACGTCACGCACTTCTTTTAGAGACTTCATGTTTTAATATACATAAGCTGGCTTTCTTTCATGAGACTTAGAAGTAAATGTTTAAAGAGTGGTTGATACACTTTATTGGAGTACCATATTTTTGTGTTAGGATGTTCGTTCATATTCTTTAATGCTAGTTTGGTTCTTTTCATTATATATATGTTTTGCTTCCGCATGGCTATATATTCAAAGGATATGCCGCCAAGTACTTTATCTGTTTGGTGCGGCTATTGTTGGTGTTGTTTAGTGGCATCCCGGGGTGCCGTAGAATTCCGGGGTGTTACACCATGATCTCTTCTATGAATAGCACCTCTACGACCATTTCCATGACCTAGATGTGGAGGTCTTCTTGCATTTGCAACAACACGGTCTCTCCATCTTCTTTGTTGTTCTCTTGCAATTCGAGCAGCAGCTTCTTCTTCTGTTTCTTCAACTTCCTCTTCATGTTGACTTCCATTTGCACTATCATGAGGACGATCTTGAATGCGATTCATAAGTGCTTGAACATTGGCTATTAGCTCCTCCATACTTTGCTTCATCTCATTGAATTGTGCCATGGTGACACAATCATCAATCTCAGCCATCTTTCTGTCAAGTTAGTGATGATGTGCAGCAATATATATATTTATGAAATAGGAAAATATATGTGGAATATCACTATCTCACCTCTCTTATCTACCGAAGCTCGTGTGTGTTCCATGCAGTAGATTACAGAGGACCAATGCAAGGTGGTAATCGAGAATGATGGTTGGGAGAATCCAAAATCAGTGTTTTCCTATGACGGTGGATTATTTGTGGAGCTTGGTGGGGATATAATTCACAAGGAATGCAATGTGAATTCTCAATATTGTTAAGTTAAACCACAGTCCCAAATAGGAGTGATGTTAATGGATCAAACACACACACAAAGATAATTTTAGATTTGATGCAAACAAGGAGTATGCTTAGGATGCAAATGTTGCAATCAAACCCAAGCAAAACTTTGCACCAAAGATAGATAACAAACTGATCATGCAACTTGATATAAAATTCAGAACTTGTGCACATAAACAAACTGAACTTTCTTCTCTTCTTTCACAGCTTGCTTTCCTCAAATCTTTCTTTTCTTTTTTTCTTCTTTTCTTTCTTTTCTATATTTTTTGACACCTTTTTTATAAAACTAAGAACAGGAACAGATATAACATTTACACACTTTTTTTTGGTAGAAACAAGACACAACCGTCAGCGTTCTAACTTGATAGGATCAAAGTTTATGCGAAGGATGATACAGGTTTCTGAATTTTTTTTGTAAGGATTTGTAGATATATGAAAGAAGCTCAAAGGACACACAAAGGGATATGATCAGCAACTAAAACAGGGACTCTAATGGACCAAAATTTAAACAAACTCACAAGAATAACAGATTGATACAACGGGCTAATGCAAAATATTTTTGTGGTTTTTTAGTGGATAGGATGAACACGATATATAAGTAGCTAAGGGTAAAAATCCTATCGTGGCAACCGATGAGCTGATACCAGATGATGAGGTCGTTGTCCCGATCTTCACGACGTAGGATCTTAATCTTGATAACTTGCCGAAGAACGGCGGATAACTTGCTGCATGCAGCGATAACTAGTGCAACCTGACGACACGTACAAGGAGCCAACCACCGTCTCTATACGGCAGCCTGAACCAAGGATTCGCCCAACCACACTCTCAAAGAACCAACCTACGCAACCTAAACTCAAGGATCAGGAGTGTGGATTGGGTGCCGATGACGCGGCCGCTTCTGTAATCTCCGCGAAGGAAAACACAAGAGCAAAGGGGTAGAGAATCTCTCTCTGGTATTTGTGAGCACACAGCTGAACAAAGGGGTCTATATTCTGATTATCCAAAAGCCTCCGATTACAATGAGTTTAGGGGTAATTATACTAGCAACAACTTTGCTAGATAGGTATGAATTCGAGATATAAACGAAAAGGCTAAGAATGTGAAAAGGCCTCCACGAAATGGCTCCTGATATGGATTCGCGAGGTTGTTGGTCTTCTGGCGCAGCCTTCGGTAAACTAACAATAACTTCTTATTGGGAAGTCCAAATGATGCACCGTTGGATGCGTTGGAAAGTTAACTTGATGATCTTTTGAACCATGTGTGCCATGCACTGTGACACATTGTAGATTGGTACAGTTTTGCACAAAGATTTGTACCAATTTCCTGACGTGGCAGACTTGGACTTTTAGAGTAGTCTGCACTAAACTTGCTATATCTCGAGCTTATGATATCCAAAATATATGGAACTGATTGCATTGGAAAGTAGACTTGATAATCTTTTCAAGATGTCCCCATTGACCTTCATAGCTTTTGGGAATCAAAAGTTATGAATAGTTCTTTCAACTAGTCCGTTTTGCACTGTGCTGATAAATTCCACTGGTCCGTTCTTGACTTCAGTGATAAATTCCACTGGTCTGTTCTCGACTTCGGTGATAAATTCCACGGTGCTGTTTTCTTCTTCTTCCTTTTGGATATCTGCTCTTGCAATTTCTTGGCACGACTTCTTATAAGTGGACCTTGATTTGTATCATTTATGTTCGATGATGGCTGATTGATACTTGAAGTAGCATGCATGGTTGACATGTCCTCATCAGCGCGGGCCTGCCGCCTTCGAGTTGTTGCAGAGCACCGTTGATGACGGCCTCTACGTCGCCATCGGGGCGCACCAGGCATGTGCCGGTGAGCCCGATGGAGGTCGCGAAGACGGAGGCCGCATGAGCACCGGAGGCCAGCGGAGGACGGCTGCAGGTCGGCGTTCCTGTGGTGCCATAGCCCGACGGCGGTGACACGGCGCGGGAGCGCTCGACCGGCGAAAGGCGTAGGCGTCGGAGCATGGTTTCTGCGGAGTTGGTGCCTGGCCGCATCCCGCTGCCACTGGAGGGCATAGGCGGGCGACGATGAGCACGCGAGGATTGGCTGGGGGCAACGGCCGACGCTGTTGCCCGTGGAGAAACTTCGCGAGCCATCTACTGCCATGGGTTGTTTTCTTCCTTTTTCTTGGATCGTCAGATTGCAATCCTACGGACGGATTGTTTTTTTTTTTTTTGATGTCGTAGCCTAATTCTCTTTTCAAGACCGCGACGCGGTTTCAATCGTTAAAGATGATTTTCGGTTTGTTAGGCAGCCGCTAGCGGCCAATCTTAGGGTCCGAGCGATCGGACCCCAGCCGTGGTCCGAGCGGGCTTCCCGCTCACGCGACTTTTTTCCCGCGCTTGTTCGGTGCCCTGCGCTGAACGGTTGCAGGCACCACAGGCTTCTGCATGCAAGGTGTTCCAGCGACTCACATGCAGCCCACGTGAACGAGCGATAGAGTGAGCGCAGGCGCGGGATTTTCGACGAAGCATCCAGGTACGTATGGTTTTTTTTCTTTTTTATATATGAACGTATGTTTCCTTTGCTCTTTTCTTTTCATTTTCTTTTATTTTTTCTCATTTTATTTTTTGGTTCGCCATTTCTTTTATTTGTTCTCCGTTCTCATTTTTCTTTCTTTTCTTTTCCTTCTTTTCTTTTCTTATTATTCTTAGATGCCATCTCTTTTAATTTTTTTATTTTTTTCTTTTTCTTCTCTTTTTCTTTTTCCTTCCTTTTACTTTTTTCCATTTTTCATGCATCATGTTTCTTTTTGTTTTTTCTTTTCTTTTCTCATTTTCTATTCTTCTTTTCGTGTTTCTTCTTTATCTTTATATTTTTTGTTTTATATAATTTCCTATTATTATTTTTTATGTTTCTTTCATTTATTTTTTCTTTTCCTTTCATTCCTTTTCTTTTTTTATACCTTTTGTTTTATGTGATTTCTATTATTTTTATTATTATTTATATTTTGTGTTATTTTTATGTTTTTTTGCGTTTTCTTTTCCACATTTCCTATATCACGGTCACCATAGTTTTGTCCTCCAGCCTAGGCGATGCATGCATGCATGCATGCATTTTATTTAATTTGTGCTAATAATAATAATAATTGTTTTATGTTATTTGTGCTAACATAACTCAAAAATTGTTTTTTGTCTATCTTTTCTTAGAAAAAAATATTTTTTGTCATTTGTGCTAAAAATTATTTTTTGTCTTTGTCTTTCTACAGAAAAAATATTTTTGTCTTTGTCTTCCTATAGAAAATAATTATAAGTTATTAATTGTCCTTGTGTCGTTCTAGGGAGAAAGTGTTATCCATTGTCCTTCTATAAAAAAGAATTATCCATTGTATTTATCCTTGTGTCGTTCTAGAGAGAAAATTTTGTCTATTGTCCTTCCATAGAAAAGAGTTATCTATTGTCTTTGTGTTTGTGCCACTATTATCCATCAAAGTTTTTTATTATGCCGTTCTAGGGAGAATAGTCCACTGCATTTGTCTTTCATGCTTGTTGTTTTTTCCTTTTTCTAATTATGTTTTTCAAGTGATGCCCTATTATTTATTTAATGATATTTTAGTATTTCTTTAGTGATATTTTGTCATGTAACTAACGATGTCCTATCATGTTTCTAATGATGTTCTATCATGTGATTAGTGATGTTCTATCATGTTTATAACGATGTTCTGTTATGTTCTAGCGACGTTTATCGTGTGTTTTTAGCGATGTTCTGTCATGTGTTTATCTAGTTTTATCATGTTTCTAGCGATGTTCTCTTCATATATATGGGATGTCCTGTAGTAAAATTTTATGATATTTGAGAAATATCAATGTGATGATCTTTTAGTTTCTTTTCTCGATTACATATTTTTATTTTTTGTTATGCTTTGCTCTAGATTTTATTGTTATTTTTATTTGTGTAATGTATTATTCATTTATTTTAATGTATATATTAGATACTAATTATATGAACCTAAGGCTCGAATATTGTTCTTCAAAAACTGAGAACATTGTTTTTATAAAGACGGAACATTGGTTTCTATTGAAAGAAAATAATCTATCTTTAAGAGATAAATGTCTATTTACAATATTTGTAGCGATGTTCCATCATGTTTCTAACGATGTTCTATCATATTAGTATCGATGTTCTATCATATTTCTCGCGACATTATGTCTTATTACTAGCGATGTTCTATCAAATAATTCTATTGGGTTTTTAAGAAAAATAAGATAAATACTCGTAAATAAAATTTTATCTAAATATATTCATATATTCATGTGAGATCTTGTTTTAAAGGATTTATTGCAACAAATTTAATGATGCAATCAAAATTTAATTTGTATTTTTGGTTTGTTAGTTATAATATTTTTTTACTTCAAAATAGGTGGGGTCCACCACTAATTGTGCCTGCGCATGCACGCGTTCTAGTGTTGCTCGCCTCCCACGTCCCGCGGCTTCAAAGCCTAGACGCCAACCGAACCTGGCCCACCTCACGCCGCGTGCGCACGCTGTCTTCCTTTGCGCGGGAAAAGTGGGGGCGGGAACGTGGGCCATCGGCGGACGTCTTCCGTCCAAACGGTGAAAGTCCTATGTTTGGTGTTGGTAATTAGTAACAATGCCTGGAGCTAATCACCTTGGTCTAGCATGCTTGTAGCTATATGGTGATTGACTTAGGAGACATGGTGGAGCAAGGATCAAGAAGGATGAATGTGATCAAGTGCTCGTCATGATCAAGGTGGATGAAGGTGCAGTGCAATGCCTATACTCGACACTCAAGGCAAAGGTATGTTGTAGGGCTTTTCGGTTTGCATCCAAGACATCATAGAGGGTGTGGATGACTTAGGATACTTAGTCATACTATAAAGACGGGATTTCTCGTTGCAATTGAATCCCAAATGTGCCTCTAGGTGTCATTCTTTGAGCATATGCATTTGGATAGAGCGACCTTCTATGCTTAACTTGAAAATGAGCTACATGTGCTTGAATGTTACGCATACTTGGAATAGCTCATACATGATCAAGGCAATCAAGAAGTATATTGGAAAAGAGAATTGATGGCTCTTGGATTGAAAACCTGCATTGATCCATTGTGTTTTGGATCAAGTGGCCATGTGGGTTGTATAGCCCTATGAGTAAGCTTCCCAATGAGTCCAAGATCATCGAAAATGGAGTTAGGAGCTAAGAGATATGCCCGTTTTAGCGCAAGACTTCAACAGTCTGGACGCTGAGCTCTGGACGCGTCCTGAGAGCTCCGGACGTGACTTAGAGAAGGAAAAATTTCAAGTGGAGCTTCGGACACTAGCTTTGGGAGCGCCGAACGCGTCCAGACAGTTCATTTTTTTGAAGGCGTTTACAGTTGCTGGTGAACTAAAATTTTAACGCGCTAGACGCAACTCAGAGAGGGCTGCACTCCAAACCGAGCGCTGGACGCTGAGCGTCGACGCAGGGCTAAAGCACTGGATGCGTCCGGGGCTCCCAACGGTCGACTTTGAGCTGAACATGAAATCAACAGTGCGGACGCTAAATAGTGTTTCAGGAGCGTCTGGAGGTGGCCGACGGACGCGTCCGGAGGTTCATTTTTCAATCAACTTTCTCCCGCGCGATGACTTGTACGCTGCGGTCCAAAAATGGTCTATGGACGCGTCCGGCGACCCTGTGCATGGTGATTTGAATGAGCAATGGCTCTATTCGAAGGGGTACGCCTATATATAGTTGTTGGCCGGCTCTTGGAGCTCTCTCTCGGCATTATAACACTCTTGTGACTCTCTTGAGCTGAGCCAACGTCCTCACACTCATCCCAACTCATCTCCTTCCTTTCGATTACAACATTTGAGTGAGATTGAGTGATTCAGGTGCATTGATCATTGTTTTACATCTAGAGGCACTTGAGGGATTGTTTTGCTTCAGGTTTTCTTGTTACTCTTGGAGGTTGTCACCACCTAGACGGCTTGGTGCAGCAGTGGAGGTCCGGCACGTGTTGGTGATTGCTCGTGGCCGGCTCCGGTGATCTTGTGAGGGGTTTGCACCTTCCCCGACGGAGCGCCTAAGGTAGCAGTAGTGGATTGCTCGTGTCATTGCAACTTCTCACCATTTTGGTAGGTTCTTGTGGTGCCTTTGAGAGGCTTGGTGTGTGTTGGTATAAATTAAGTGCAACTAAAATATGAAGGATTCTGCAAGCGCACAGAAAATACCATTGTAGCAGTTTACCGGGAGTATTCTAGGTATCGTTATTTATATTTGACCACAGAAAAGCATGGGTCAAAGAATCTAATAATTCACCATCATGTATCTACTAACTTAGTAAACCAACTAGACTATAGCAGGGGTAAATGATATATATATATATATATATGATAGGATATGTAATATAACACCTAGGTATAGGTCACTAAAGATATGCAACTAGTAAACTTGAGAGGTCATGGGTGAGGTAGATTTCTATGATAAACTTATCACATGGTCCAAGGTATACCCAACTATGTCAAGACTTACCGTACTCTTATGCACTTCGGGACGCCACTAGACAGGGGAGAGTACCATAAAAGATATCTCTACTGATGTGACTATGGTCCTACAATTTAATAACCTACTCGATTCGATATGGACGGGGCTGTCACCTCCCATAACTACCATACAACCAGAGAACAGGGTGCATTCACAGGCAGAACATCATATAAGCACCATGCTTACATGAGGCTCAGTTACCTAGCCTAGTCGACAAAGAAGGCTAAGTGCTCTATGAACTAGCACACAAAAGCAATGATAAACTCAACTAGCAAGATATATTCAAAGTAAGCATAGCCATGTAAATAAGAGAATAAGTATGAGTCTTATAGAGTATTGAAGTGAAGATACAAGGCTTTACCAAGCCTCTAAGACTAGATCTGAAACCTCGAGCAAGAGCTCATCTCAACCCTCTCTCCCTAGCAACTAGATGACTACATTGAAGAGTCTAGACCTAACCCTCTAGGGTAGAGAGAGAGATTATCCTTTCAAGGGACACCTCTCAATCAAATGAATAATGAATTATGAATTAGGGTTTCTTCCAGGGCCAGGGGCCTTGCTTATATAGCCCCATAGGATGCACCGTAGCCGTCGGATCAAACTAACCTTAATCAATGACTTAGATTGGACCTCAAAGGCGGTGGGAGGCCATATCTCGAAGCAGAGGCTGATATTGGGTCTCACTGGGCGCCCGCCCAAGTACCTTGGGCGCCCGCCAGCTCTAGAACATTCTAGAGCTCTGCCTTGGCGACGTGTCTTCCCGAGCCTTCTAGAGTCTTCTTTAGTGTACGTAGGTGTAAAATTGATATCTCTTCACCCAGAACTCCAAATATAGTAAATGATATACGGATTTCGATCGTCTTGACAAGGTCTACACAATGGTCCACTCAATTTCACCATTTGAGATACTTTTATTTGATGGTTTAGACCCTTTTCCTATTTAACCTTTGCAAAACATAGATTCACCAAAACTCATGGAATTTGTTAGTTCAAAACCCTAAGTCTATAAGTTGTGATTATTTGCATGCATTTATATTAGTCTGTTGATGGTTAAAAATGATACTTGTCTACCGTCAACAAACTCCTCCAAGCTTAACCTTTGCTCGTCCCTGAGCAAAGCTAAATTCAACAATGGATCAGGAGTTGCTACAATGCTTTCACGCCTCAAAAGTACACATGCGTTCAAACAAGAACTCTCCTTCAGATCAGAGTCAACCATGTTGACTTTCAACTTACCCATATTACCTTCAATCATGGGGCTTATAGCCTTCACTTGGGTCTTCAGCAATGGAAAGACAGAACGATCAAGTCAAGCACTATGTCTCGAGTTCTTTGATCAACCTTCATTCTAGAGTTTTTGTAAGTTTTCAAAATAAAACTTAGATATTCCTTTGTATGACCCTCCCTAGTCTCTCATATGTGGTATTTGTGGATTCTCACCAAGGAAACAATGATGTTTTGCCTTCCCTCTTCTCTCAGAATATGTGGTATTTTTGGATTAAGGCAAAGTAGCATTATGCCTTCTCTCTCACCCTATAACTAATAGGCTTATATGGAGTTCATAGGTGGGGAGACAAGAAAAACATACTTGCAATACATATGTTGCCTAGTCCAACCATGGATCCAGAGGAACTCGTCATACAATCAAATCAAGATGTGTATGTGTGGTTGCAAATGAGTGGTGAACAGACAATATGATAGAGAATATTTGTGGAAGGTAGAAGGGGTGAAAGCTTAATTCTACAATGCTCCTTAACAAAGGATAACTTCTCTCAAACTAGAAATATAAAGGACTTGGAAAAGCTAGGGCTTTGCTTTCTCTTTTTCTATCTTTCTTTCTTCTTCTTTTCTTTCTTCTTTTCTTCTCTCTTTTTTTTCATCATACTTTTTTTCACATTTTTTTAATAGTTCAATATCTGATATACTGAAAGTTCTTGAGAGGAAAGATGATAACAACTTGGAGCATTTATTTTAGAACTTGGGTAGCAGACATGTAAAACCTATGGATAAATACTTTTTGGTGTTCACTCTCAGCGTAGGAGCAGAACATTTTTAAGTGGATCTAAATGGGTGAATATGGTGGTGCGTACTTCCAGGGTAGAAGTAGCAAGGGGTGCATGGTGTGTGTGAAATCTTGATTTAACCGCATGAAAAATTCCTAAGGGTCGACACAGCTGGACCAAACTCAATGCACACAAGCAGTAAATAAATGTGGAAGTTTTCCTATTCTATCAAGCATGTATATATGGCTGTGGTAGAAATTTAAGCTCTCGTCATAACGGAACTCATCGTGTGGCATTTTTAAGTTTTTTAAAAGATAAAATCTCCAAAACTCTAGTGTCACATCACCTAGACTTGCATCAAGCATATGCTACCCACAAGTTTCAAGCTCAGAGCAAATCTTAGGTTAAAACAATCTTATCCAAAACTAAGGAGAATTTAAGGCTGAAAACTAGGCACTTGAAAGGAATTATGGCAGAGCAACTATTCATCATTTCCATGCAAAGGGATTATCTTCAGAGTTCATTATTAGCAGGTAGCACTTTACACACTATAACTTTTTATTTTAAAATTAAAGATCACATAAGGCATATAGCTATAAAAAGAAATATTTATTTGGTTTTATGGTTATGCATCTTTTTATTGCATTTTAAACAAAGCAAGCTTAATCTTAAAAGCTATAGAGGGAAAGAAATACTTAGCTGGATACACGGGGGATGCTCTCCCCCAAGCTGGTTTTTGACGTAGTCATTCACTCATGAAGTGTGGCAGACTGGCAGTGGAATTGTACTTCCTCTCATAGAGTGTCAATGATGGTGACTGTTAAGACAACACTCCGATAGTGGACAGAACATCCATTTGCTTGTCAGCTTTTCTTGATCCTTAAAATCTTGTGGAGCTCAAATAGACAACAAAACTTGTGGAACTGATTAAGTGTTAGTAGTCAACCACATAAGTCTTTGTTGCCTAGAGCTTCACCTATGATTATTCTTCAAAGTAGATTTTTAACAGGATCTCTTTCTCAAAATTTTTAGTATTTTTTATATTTTGTATGATGCAACAAGATGAATGCATATTTATTTTTATGCCACCATGGTGACTATCTCTGCAGGTTGCTACACACCACAGAATTATTCACATGGGGCTTAGCATTTTAGGATGCGATTGCGATAACATTTTTATTTCTTTTCTAATGCATATGTAGAAAGATAAATGCGTAATATAAGTTGATTACACTAATGTGAAAAGGTAAACATGCTAACAGAAAAACTTATGCAATGCTGAAAAGGAGAATATGGATAACTACCAAGTTTACCTCCCTGGCGAGGGTTCAATGATTTGAGTCCTTCGAACAGGACCTCTTGCCATGTTTAGTCCTTAGGTGCATCATCTTATCCCAAATGTGGGGAGACCTTGGAGATTGCGCCTCTTAATATGGTAACTTCAGTTTGCTTGTTTGTAAACTTAGAACCTCCACTTGTAGAATTTAGGGAATCTATCATCCCTGTATTTTGCTTGAAGGATGTCCTACTTGCAAAGCCAAGGTAGAGATCAAGTGCATGGGTCCTGTTGGTGGAAAAACACCAACAGAACCATAACCTTATTTATTCTACTCTAACCTTAGGCATAGAGAACATGATAAGATTAAAGCACACTGTTCATTCTTATAACATGGGTGATAGGATAGAAGGAGCATGAATGTAGCATTCAAACATTTTTAACAACATTTAGCTCATTATGAAATCAAGAGAGTGGTGCTATGAACAAGCTTAAGAAACAAGACATATTGAGTTAATCATATTGAATCAAGCAAGTTGCAACTCAAACATGGTTGTTCCTTATTGTGAATACCAGAACCCAGGAAAGCTTTTTAAATAAAGACCACTTACCTTGAGTTGTTACCTTTTTTGTTGGAGCATGATGACACCATGTGATGAAGTGTAATAGATGTGTTTTGGTAGTCCTTTGCTTTTTCTTGTAGCTTGCCCTGCTCGGTTCACCTTTCAACTTGTTTTTCCTCAAAAGCATCTTGTCTTCTAGATCTGCACTCCTTCTTCCTCCTTTCTGTCATTATGTCCTGACCTTTTGCTCTACTCTTATTGTTTCTTTTGTACAGAGGATTAGTGGACAACACCTACCAGCATGCCAGAGTGACAGAGCATAGGAGGAGGAAGATTATTGTTGGATAATCTTTTAGAGGAATCAACGGCCTTCCTCCCCCAAGCTTGAGCCTTGCTATCACTCGCCACTCGTGAGTGATGAATCATCCCTTAGAGTGTGTTGTAACTCTCATGTCTATAGATATTGTTCGTCCTTTGTTCTTAAATCTTCACTTGCAAAGGTCAGTGACCAAGAATACCCGAAGGAAACTTTTCCTAGGAACATTTTTTATCAAAGCATGAGCCTTCATGTGCTCATATTTATTTTTTTCCTTATAATTGGGCCATCATGTGCCCATATATTTTTTTCTTTTTATTTATGTAAATATGGATGGACCTTCATGTGCCCATATATTTTTTATATAATCTGAAGATAAAAGAAGCATAATAAATATGAGATAAATACTGAATCACCTGTCAGCGAGGGCTCATAATTTTTAGGTCAATTGAGCAGGACCTCTCCCTTGCATTCTTCTTTTCTTGAGACTATCCGATCGAGGAGATGATGATGCGGACAATTGTGTGCTCTTCTTTCATCAACCATTCTTCTCTTTTTTTGAAACTTGGTTGATGAATTGCTGTTCATTGGAGATGCCGACTAGAGTTCATCCTTGGTGGTCTTTGTCTTCTAGTGACATGGTGAAGAGTTGTTTTGTTAATGATACACCAGCCATCTTGATGGTGAAGGAAGGAACCTCTTTGATGATTGCATGAAAGCTTCATATCCAATGGCCTAAGGACATCATCTTGCGATTGTGGTTGTTCAAGGTCGTTTAGGTCTTGGACATCAGTCAACCTCTTGGTTGATGATTTGTTGCCACAAGAATGCATGCCATGCTGTAATGACATCTTGTCATCCTTGTGCTTGCTGTCGACATGCAAGATGGTGTCTTCAAAGACAGTGAGAGAGGTCTCTGATTGGCAAAAAAATGAGGTGAGGTGCACCCTGCTTCTCATTGGCATCCTAGCTTGAGTTTTGGGAAGACTCAATGGTATGATGCCTTCACTTTTCTCATGGCCAGTCACATTGTTCATTCACTTCCTTTGGGTGAGTGCTATTGAGATAGATCTTGTCTAGGGCACTCGTCTCTTTTATTCTATTACTTGAAGTGGTGATTTGGCAAGTTCATGCCAAACCATGAACAATCATATAGTAGATTCTTTCCTACAAAATGTTAGTGCACACATACCCAAAGGATTGCAACAATTTTGAGAAACAGTTATTGTCCACAACTTATTTGAGTTTGATCTATGCTAATGAAGGGATGGTTTTTAGGAACATTTTAGCATAGATTCTGTTTATCATATTTTACAACATTTTTTATATTCTAGCATGGTTCAAGGCATAGGTAATTGTTGGCATTTCTTAACATCATTGCCAGGATTGCAAAGTCCTTGGCAACAACACCAAGAAACACCAAGAGGTATCCTATAGCATTTACAGAACAAGTCTGCAAGCGCACGGAAATACCGTTGTAGCATTTCACCTGGAAGTATTCAGGGTATCGTTATTTATATTTTCCCAAAGGAAGGCATGGTGTAAAAGAGTATAATAGGGACATGGACAAGATAACATGATTGCATAATAGACCAAAGTTCATATCAGGGGTAAAGAAGATAACTATTTGGATAACTGACACACACGCTCGAGCCAAACTCAAGGATAAAGACAAAAGAAATAATAACGAACAACCTAAACTAGAGCAGGCATTCCTATATAGCTATGTTAAGATAGCAGATCATACAAATACATGCTTGTTATATAGGGTCAGAGATTCTAAGGTAAGTTAGTCTGGTCACTGTCAAGCTACTTCGGGCACCGGCTTCTACCTGGTCTGCCAGGTACCTCCGGCTTATGGCTCTACGTCAAACCCGGACGTGGGGGATTACAAGGGACGAATAGGACAAGGTCACTCCCTGCTGCCTACCACCTCAACTGTACGTGAATGAGGCAAACGACGGTAGACATTGGCCTAGACACCACGTCTATGCCAACCTCTACTACTCTAGCGTGATCAAGGGTTGCCTGACTAGGAAGGTCCTTCACTAGAGCGTCCGCCACAAGGATGACCATCGATCCCGCAAACCAACTTTGACCAAGACTAAATTAGAGTAGAACCCATCACCTCAACATAGCTCTATGTCTAAACATGTATGTATGATAGATTTAGCATAAAGTTCTATGCGCAAACGAACTTAGCTCTAATTTCATAACAAAGCTATATTGATAGAACAAGAACAAGAACATAGAAGGATTCTTCAAAGTATTTATATCAAAGCTCTTCCTTCTAGAGATCCTTGCTCTCCTTACAAGGCTCTTTGCCAAACTCCTACTACTACATCATAAAACTACTAAAGAGAATAAAGTGAGGGAAAGAGGCTCTTCTTGTGTGGTGTGTTGTGGGGGTGCTCCTCCTCTCCTTTTGTAGCAGGTGGAAGGTTCGTGGGTAGAATAGGAAAACCGAGCACTGCACCGTCCTCCTCTACATTGAATGTACCGACACGGGGTGACCGGGCCTGAACCGCCTCACAGGTGCGCCGGCCGCCCCAGGTGCGCCGGTCGCCGCACCTGTGGACTGGATCGGGTCCATCTTCAGTCGGTAGCTCTTGATTAGGGCCTGGACTACTGTGCCATGGTTGATTTGGCCCGAACATGCTTTGGTTGGGCTGACTTCACTTGGGTTGGCAAATACGTCTTTTGGAAAGTGCCTTTTTATTATAAATATTCCCTGTACTTGGTGTATTTCCTGCATAATGACAATTCTTCCAGTACAAGTGGAATTTCATTAGTAGTAAAGGTATATGTGTGTAAAAATATATAATTCTTCCCTTTTTGGTTCTATATTGGCGGTATAAAATTGTCATTAAGGACCGCCAATAAATCCCCCAAGCTTACCCTTTGCTCGTCCTCGAGCAAAGCTAGGCTTTGGTTGTTGATCAGGAGTTGCTTCTATGCTGATTACATTTCAAGTGTACTAGATTTATAACAAAGGTTTCTACCTTAGTTTGAATAAATCAGCATTTTATCCACCCTGTTATTATCTCAAAACAAATGGGGCTTTTAAGCTATCTCGAGTCTTGGGCAATTGCAAGATAGAACAGATTCACGGATATTGCTTATCATTCATCCCAAGATCAACTATCTTTTCGGAGGTTTTGAAAGTTTTTGCAAAAGAAAACCAAGTTCCTCAAATGATTCTCTCAATCGCTCAATGTATATGATTACCTCACCAAAGGCATTGTAGTGTTGCCTTTCCTTCATATCCTACTGCTAAAGCTGTTGAGTGGAGTTCTAGGCAGGTATGAAAGGTGGGCACGCTTGCATCACATATATTGCTAAGTCAAAAACTGAACCACAAGGAGATACAAGTCATACGCTTTGATTGAGATGTGCAAGTGTGTGGAATATGAGTGATGGATCCTAATTCTAAGTATTTGGTACTCTATGCATCATGACTCTCTTTATTGGATGGATGATATCTTTGGAGGAATATGGGCTATAGAACTATTTTTTCTGTTTTTTTGAACGAGGATTTGGATTTTCTTTCCTGTTGCTTATTGCCTGGATTTTTTTCTCTCTCATGCCCCATGGCATGGATGTTTTTTATGCCCCTTGGCATGATTTTTTTAACATAGCCCATATCCTTTATTTGGCATATGAAGAATTTTTGGATGGAGAGATATCATGATGGAAATGCGAGGAGTAATTTTCTGAATAAGGAATGCGCGGCTCTTAGGGTAAGAGTCAGCATTTTTATTTGGTGGAAATGGTGCAGAACTCTCAGTGTGGGAGTTGGCATATTTTTGGTGGATGAAAAATGCATGTTGTGCGCAACTCTCAGGGTGAGAGTCGACTTTATTTGGTAGTTGCAAGTGAATCTCAATCATGGGTGCATGACCATAATCTCACTAAGGTCACAACAATTTGACCTAACTCAATGTTCCACAAGCAGCATATAACTAAAAGGTTTGCAGAACTGAAACATGTCATATGGCCTTGGTAGGTATTTTATAATCATTAAGGAACTTTTGTTTTTGAATATTTTTGAAATAAAACTCCGGATGTCAAGTCTCACTCAGAACAATGTCATAGCGTAGCCCATGTCACTATATCATACCAGGCAATAACTTAGACAAGATCAAGCATATGCAACCCACTAGTCCAAGTTTTTAGGATGAGACATTATTAGCTAATAAACCCAAACTTTAGAGAAAGCTCAATTATAAATTAGGTACAAAGGAAACATAAGATAGAGCAACTATTCATCATTTCAATAAGGGTAGAACTAAATATTTCCATAGCACATATATAAAGTGGAATATCATTATTTTTTTATCATATCTCATCATTCTATAAGATAATCTATTTATTCAAAGAAGTTTGAGATATGAGTTACCTTTGCGGGAGTCCTCTCCCAAGCTAGCTTCTGACTTACCTTTAGTGATTTAGCTTGGAACGATGCTAGCTCGTGCATGCTATGGTCTGATTTGCTGTTCATGGCCTCCTTTGAACATGCTAGGAGGCTTCCCTCCCCCAAGCTTGTCTTGGGGTGACATCAAGATAACAGGACAACAACTTGGGGTTGAAAGGTTTCTCCTTTTTTTAAAATTATTTTATTATATTTAGCTTTTTTAGATTTACCAAACAAGTTTCATCTCCATTGTCATCTCAAGACTTACCCTTATAAAATTTACATATTCCTACAGGGGTTAGTCCATATGATCAACCAAAATCTATACTAGCAACATTGGTTCAGAAATCAAACTCGACTCCATGTCTAATTTGATTAATGTAGGCATAGCTAACCCAAGCACCACACTTAATTTAGCAAGCCTATGGGAGTACGATCACCATGGATGACCAATACTTCCAAACCAAACATGCCAGCATAAAGAAAGGAAGCATAAAAGGATTAACAAGATTCATCCAACAGAGGTGAAGACATTAAAAGGTGAACAAGAGAAACATAAGATATATTTTATCCCTAAAACATTGTTCCACCAACTTCTATTCAAACTCAAACAAGGCTAAGATAAAAGTAGAGTAAAACATGCCTTGGTTTATTTCCAACATAAGTTATTTATATTGTTTATGATGCCATTAAGAAGCATGAAAGATTAAACTATGGAGAAAAGTATGAGCAAAAGAGTTTGGGGAGCATTACCTTTGCATACCTGAGTGTCGTTATCGGTAGCATGGATGGATGAAACATCAGAGTTGTTGCCGCGGTTCACATGATGACCTTTCTCAGGTGAACCACCAGGCCAGGCCACTCTCATGGCTTAGTGTGTATGGTCCATGGCCTGATGGTAGCAACAAAGGCTTGGGATGAGCCCTTGTTGCTTGTGCCATATTATTTTTATATATATTCTTTTTAGCACTTTTTTTAATGCCACTTTTTTCTTCTTTTTTTTTACGCCACTTTTTTTAGTAAAGCTAACATCATTATTCTCTGTTTTTCGATGACCTTTGCTCTGGTGGAATATGTGGCTAGACTATCACCATCCTCCCCTCCACACTTAGACTTTTGTGAAAAGTCAAGTGTGCAGGGTCAGGGTCCCCTCTTGAGTGTGTTCCATCACCAAAGATCATCAAGGTGTGTTATTGATGTCGCTCTCATGTCTCAAGCTTCGTATGTCCTTTCTTCTTTAACCTAGAATGGTTAGCGACAAGAATACCCGAAGGTGCATACTAACTTGACCACATGTCCTTACATTTATTGAAAAGGAAAGTTTTTTATTTTGTTTATCATTTATTTATATCATTTTTTAGTTTTTTTGCAAGGTAACAGAAGGATATGAGAGTGATAGATATATGTTACCTTGTTACGGTCATCCCCCAAGCTAGCTCAAAGCTTCAGGATCGGGGTTGTACCCCGGCTTCTGGTTTCTCCTACATGGTTATTATTTGGTAGATCACAAGGGATCTTACCTTTCCTTGTGATTACTAGATTAAAAAACATATGCAGGAAGCAAATTGAGCCAGTTGGTTTTAAAAAAAATTTCAAGGCAGGACACATTTTTTTTGAAAATTCATTTTTTCTTCGAAGGAATACGAAAAGAAAAGAAATTATTTAAAAGATATTTTTTTCATATTTCAAATTTTGAAAATATTTTTTTATTCAAAGTCTACATTTAGTAGTTTTGGAACGATGATTAGACATGTCGTTTAATCAAAGCAGGCAATTTTAACCTAAGCTCCATGCTTAAATTAAAATGCCCATGAAGATATGATCATGCATCAACCATACTTCAAACCAAAACATGCTTCATGCAAAACTTTTAAAACAAAACAATATTTTTATTTTTAGAAAATATTATATTTTTATTTTATAAAAGGATAGCATTTTTTAAAATAACATTTGTAGAAAGTGGTAAAAATATTTTTTTAAAAAATTTAGAAAAAATATTTATTTACTTTTTTTAATAAAGCAAAATTACATTTTGTTTTATTTCAGAATATTTTTTTAGGTAACAATGTAATTTATAAAAGAAATACTTTTTCCTGAAAATGAACAAGGACTACTACACAAACATATTATCAAGAACATGCCCGAATAAAATGTTTTAACCAATGCCTTCCCCGGCAACGGTGCCAGAAAAGCTTGTTGGCGTTTCTTAACATCATCGTCAGGATTGCAAAGTCCTCGGCAACAACACCAAGAAACACCAAGAGGTATCATGTAGCATTTACAGAACAAGTCTACAAGCGCACGAAAATACCGTTGTAGCATTTCACCCGAAAGTATTGAGGGTAACGTTATTTATATTTTCCCAAAGAAAGGCATGGTGTAAAAGAGTATAATAGGGACATGGACAAGATAACATGATTGCATAACAGACCAAAGTTCATATCAGGGGTAAAGAAGATAAGTATTTGGATAACTGACACACAAGCTCGAGCCAAACTCAAGGATAAAGATAAAAGAAAGAATAAAGAACAATCTAAGGTAAGTTAGTCTAGTCGCTGTCAATCTACTTGGGCACTGGCTTATACCTGGTCTACAAGGTACCTCCAGCTTACTACTCTATGCCGAACATGGATGTGGGGGATTATAAGGGAAAGACAGGACAAGGTCACTCCCTGCCACCTACCACCTGAACCGTATGTGAACGAGGCAAATGACGGTAGACATTGGCCTAGACACCACGTCTATGCCAACCTCTGCTACTCTAGCGTGATCAAGGGTTGCCTGACTAGGAGGGCCCTTCACCAGAGCATCCACCACAAGGGCAACCGTCGATCCCACAAACCAACTTTGACCAAGACTAAATTAGAGTAGAACCCATCACCTCAACATAGCTCTATATATAAACATGTATCTATGATAGATTTAGCATAAAGTTCTATGCGCAAAAAGAACTTAGCTCTAATTTCATAACAAAGCTATATTGATAGAATAAGAACAAGAACATAGAAGGATTTTTCAAAGTATTCATACCAAAGCTCTTCCTTCTAGAGATCCTTGCTCTCCTTACAAGGCTCCTTGCCAAGCTCCTACTACTACTTCCTAAAACTACTAAAGAGAATAGAGTGAGGGAGAGAGGCTCTTCTTGTGTGGTGTGTTGTGGGGGTGCTCCTCCTCTCCTTTTGTAGCAGGTGGAAGGCGGTTTGGGGGTAGAATAGGAAAACCAAGCACAGCACCGTCCTCCTCTGCATTGAATGTACTGACATGGGGCGACCGGGCTTAAACCGCCTCACAGGTGCGTCGGCCGCCCCAGGTGCGCCGGCCGCCACACCTATGGGCTAGATCGGGCCCATCTTCGGTCGGTAGCTCTTGGTTAGGGCCTGGACTGCTGTGCCATGGTTGATTTGGCCCGAACATGCTTCGGTTGGGCTGACTTCCCTTGGGTTGGCAAATACATCTTCTGGAAAGCGCCTTTTTATTATAAATATTCCCTGTACTTGGTGTATTTCCTGCATAGTGACAATTCTTCTAGTACAAGTGGAATTCCATTAGTAGTAAAGGTATATGTGTGTAAAAATATATAATTCTTCCCTTTTTGGTTCTATATTGGTGGTATAAAATTGTCATTAAGGACCGCCAACAGTAACGTGCAACAAAAGACAAGGTGAGTGATCTTTGATACTTACAGCTCTTCTATCGATGATGAATGGGCCGTGTCTTTTGCATAAAGTTGTTGGAGTTCATCATATGCCTTGGTTCATCTCTCGTGTGAGTTCATCTCTTGACTTACCCAATTTGGATTTGTGAATTTTCTACAGGGGTTAGTCTAATAGAAATAGCCAATATTTACTAAAGCACATTTTTAGTTTAATAACCAAACTAGACGCCTTGTCTAATTTAATTAAGGAAGGCTATTTAACCTAAGCACCACGCTTAATTGAAAATCCTTTAGAAGCACCCATACACCGTATGGAGAATTTCCAAACTAAAGCATACTATAGGAGCAAAGGTAGCATGAAAGCACTATAGAGATTTACTCAAATAGAGATGAAAGAGTATGATCATGGTGAGGATTTTTTTAGATGCAAAAGACATGGATGCATGCAAGGAAATAAACATGTAATGGATGAGAAAACATAAGTTAAATGGAGCACATGGATTATTTAAAGCAAACATGCAATGGGATGAAAGAATTTAAAATATAACTACTCATAAATTTAAAGTCAATGAGCAAGACTATCTCACCTTTCTTGATCATACTTACCATGGCTCACAAGATGGCTGTGAGTAGTGCAGCTTCAATGTTCGTCACTTGAGATTTGAGTTGATCTGATGTGACATCGATGAGTAGTGCAGCTTCAATGTTCGTCACTTGAGATTTGAGTTGAACTGATGTGACATCGACCTTTTCTCAAATCTACACAAGGTTAGAAATATGCATGTATACACATACCTGTGAGATGGCAAGGTTTCAATATTGATGAATGTTGAATGTTGTGGCACCCTGGGTTCATCAAGGTCTCTTCTTTTTTTTCCTGTGGAATCTTGTCGAAGGGTCAAAACGACATCTGTTGTCCTGTCTATTCCACACTCAACAGAACATGGGATAATCCTACTAAAGCTAGTGAAGCACTAAAGTAGTAGACATCAAGATCATTATCAAAATCTTTACGCCAAATGCTTCCCCAGCAACGGTGCCAAAAATGCTTGTTGGTATAAATTAAGTGCAACTAAAATATGAAGGATTCCGCAAGCGCATAGAAAATACCATTGTAGCATTTTACAGAGAGTATTCCAGGTATCGTTATTTATATTTTACCACAGGGAAGCATGGGTCAAAGAATCTGATAATTTATCATCATGTATCTACTAACTTAGTAAACCAACTAGACTATAGCAGGGGTAAATGATAAATGATATATATATGATAGGATTATGTAATATAACACCTAGGGATAGGTCACTAAAGATATGTAACTAGTAAACTTGAGAGGTCATGGGTGAGGTAGATTCCTATGATAAACTTATCACATGGTCCAAGGTATACCCAACTATGTCAAGACTTATCGTACTCTTGTGCACTTCGAGACACCACTAGACAGGGGAGAGTACCATAAAAGATACCTCTACTGACGTGACTATAGTCCTACAATTTAAGAACCTGCTCGATTTGATATGGACGGGGCTGTCACCTCCCATAACTACCATATAGCCAGGGAACAGGGTGCATTCACAGGCAGAACATCATATAAGCACCATGCTTACATGAGGCTCGGCTACCTAGCCTAGTCGACAAAGAAGGATAAGCGCTCTATGAACTAGCACACAAAAGCAACGATAAACTCAACTAGCAAGATATATTCAAAGTAAGCATAGCCTTGTAAATAAGAGAATAATTATGAGTCTTACAGAGTATTGAAGTGAAGATACAAGGCTTTACCAAGCCTCCAAGACTAGATCTAAAACCTCGAGCAAGAGCTCATCTCGACCCTCTCTCCCTAGCAATTAGATGACTACATTGAAGAGTCTAGACCTAACCCTCTAGGGTAGAGAGAGAGAGATTATCCTTTCAAGGGACACCTCTCAATCAAATGAATAATGAATTAGGGTTTCTCCCAGGGCCAGGGGCCTTGCTTATATAACCCCCTAGGATGCACCGCGGCTGTCGGATCAAACCGACCATAATCAATGACTTAGATTGGACCTCAAAGGCGGTGGGAGGCCATATCTCGAAGCAAAGGCTGACATGTGGGTCCCACTGGGCACCCGCCCAAGTACCTTGGGCGCCCGCCCAGCTTCAGAACATTCTGGAGCTTTGCCTTGGCAATGTGTCTTCCCGAGCCTTCTAGAGTCTTCTTTAGTGTACGTAGGTGTAAAATTGATATCTCTTCACCCGGAACTCCAAATATAGCAAATGATATATGGATTTCGATCATCTCAATGAGCTCTATGCAATGGTCTAGTCCATTTAACCATTTGAGATACTTTTATTTGATGGTTCAGACCCTTTTCCTATCTAACCTCTCCAAAACATAGATTCAACAAAACTCGTGGAATTCGTTAGTTCAAACCCCTAAGTCTATAAGTTGTGATTATTTTCATGCATTTATATTAGTCTGTTGATAGTTAAAAATGATACTTATCTACTGTTAATAGTGTGTCATACCGATTAGCCACCAAACCATGTGGTGTTGAGGGACACAACGGGGACTAGCGTGCCGGTGAGCACATGAACCTTGGGTGAAAAATTGGATTGTCTCATATTGTGATTGATATTGATATTCACCCGGTGATTGGTATTCATCGTCATTCATCATCTTGAGTGGTGTTGGTGTAAAAACATGACGTCCTCACGCCAATGGGGACTCTCGCAAGCCAGACAGACCAGAGCGCGATAGTCTCCTCGATCCCCGCGGCCTTCTTCAAGAAGTGATTCGATTGAACGTCTCCAAGGCGTGCCAGTCAATTTAACCCTGAAATTGACAAGGTGGAAAATAGTCAAATTATGGAACTTGCTGGTATGATTCCAGACAATTCCTCATGTGTGGCTAAATAGCCGATTGGATCAGGGCATTGACTAGAGAGTCAACATCCAACATGCATTGATAAATAAAATTGATAAACAACCGTGCATAAATAAAGCAATCATTCATGACATGGTATTGATAGATGAAACAAGAGAAAGCCTAACCATTCATGATACATGCTAAAACAGTAAAGGACTAACTGAATTGGCTTTTTGAATATGCATGAAAAGAGCAAGACTATTAGCCGATTTAGTCTATTCGATACAATGAATATAAAAGATCCTACATGCACACAAGAATCCAAATTATGACTAACAGATCTACCAAGCAAGCTTAACAAACCAGCTAGTCTAAACAGAAAATATGTATACAGCGTTATGGATAAAGCTCCTGGTGAATCGGCTAACTTTACCGATACCGACATGAGAACGAACTAGGTGCATAGACAAACCTTAACATAAACCCCTATTTAGTCTATCCAATCTCAAGTGAGATCATTAGTGCTACAGCCACTATCAATCAAATAGGAATAAACAAAGATCTATCTCAAGACCATCTACACCCTAGAACGCACACATGTCACAAACAAGATTGATAAAACCTAGTTAATGTAAGCACGAGATTGATCATCAAGGCAGTAAAATCTAACATGAAAACATTAATGACAATCGAATCTAAAAGGAACTAAGCCAAATCTATCAATCTTGATCGGGCAAAAGATGTTGTTGCAATAAATAAATAATAAAACTAACAACATCGGTAACTTAATGAATCTACTAGACTTGCCAGATCTAGCAGAGCCAATAACTGGCGATTTGGTAACTTAATGAATCTATCAGGCTTCCAAACCTAATAGAGCCGATAACTAGCCTATGCTAATGCATACAATAGGAGGTCGAACCGACCCTATCAACGCTAACAAAACTGTCAGCAAGTGCTGATGCATAGATAAGAGGTCGAGCCGGCCAAATCAAGCATAAACACAAGCCCTTTGGCATACAAATGGTCGATAGGAGGTCGAGCTGGCCCTATCTAACAAGAATAAAAGCCATGACAGTAACTTACAGCAAACTAGAGTCAGACGCCCGATGCAGCCTAGCTTGTCGAAGAAACTCGCCGAGATCCTAGCAAAACTATGGGTTGGTGGCCAGAGCCAAAAGATTGTATTGATTGATGATGATTACAAGGTGTCGGGGCTTACATATTTATACCCTGGTATTTGACTGAGTCCTAACATAATACAAACTGCAAATAAGGAAAAAGACTTGACAACTGCCTAATTTAGATAACTTGGGCCCTACTATACCATCCTGTAGAGTCCCGTGTCGTTGACGTGCCGTCTTCTGTCTCGCCGGATCAGAGTCGACATGGCCCTTATGTACCTCCAGATAGCCGATTTTTATTTTAACCGATCCACCGCAATTTAGCCGATTCCCCAATTCTCGGCTTTTATCGGTACTCTGCAGATTCCGCTAGCGTCTTCTCCAAAAGGCTCCTCTTTCACCTCTGCCAATCTAAATTTTGGTGCAAACACATGCCCCCAATTTTGGGATAAAACTAGTTTTATTCCAAAATTCTCAGTCTTAATTCCCAGTCACCCCTGAGATTTCTGCCTTGAATATCTTGCACCACCAATCCTGAACCCCAAAAGACGAAGCTTCTAAATGGCGGCGTCAATTCCTGAGCTTTGAATGGCGACTCCAAGCCTCATTCCAGAGGTAATGATAGGTTCTCCCCTTCAATCCCTTGCGCTTTCATTTCAGCTACTTTAATTTCATCTTCCACAGGAATCCCGTAATGATTTGCTCATACCTCATTCTCATCATACTTATTACTTGGGTCCAATGAGTAATAGAGATCCGATTGATTTTATTACTAAGGAGACCCACCAAACACCATTTAGAGCTTCCATCGTTAGTGCCAACTCATGGAACAATGTCTTCAGGAACTGGCCTCACATCCCAAATGGCTGGCAGGATTGGTTCTTAAGGGTGAGAGAGAAAAAGGGAAAATCTTGGGTAGATGCAGAAATTCACCAGTGTGTCACCCGATCCCTTTCAGAGATGAAGAAGAATGAGCCAATGTTAATGGCTGTTTCATACTTCTGGTCTAATTCAGCCAATGCTTTCATGCTTGGTCATGGACCAATGACAATTACCCTGGCTGACGTCTTCATGCTGACTGGGTTGAATGTTACTAGCACGATTAATCATCATGATTTTCTGGGTAATAGCTGCAAATCTCTGGGCAAAATCTCTGATTTAAAAACTTGGCCTATTTATATTGACCATTTCTCCAAGACCACTACTTCTATGGATGAAAAGGAGCACATTGCTTTTCTCAACATGTGGCTTGAAAAGTTCTTTTGTGGAACAGCCCTTTGACCAACCTTTAACAACAAAGCTCTGGCAGAAAAATTAGCAGCTGGGGACAAAATTCAAATGGGAAAATTGCTTCTGGGTGCCTTTTACAGTATGATGAACAGAATCACTGCAAGACTTCTAACCAATGAAGAAGTTGGTCTTGTTCCTGGTCCTTGGTGGTTGCTTCAACTCTGGCTGAATTTGTATATGCACAAACTTGTGAGGCCTGATCTCAGAGAACTGTCCTTTTCTAACTTTGATTATTTGGAAGATTCTGAGAAACCCAATAAGAAAGAGAGAGGATGTATGAATTATGGTGAAGCTGCCTCTTCTCTTTCTATTGATTTGACCAAGGGAAAATTCTTCAAATTGTTCTATAGGGGCTTTCCTGCAGAATCTCTGTCTTGGTTACCCTATATTGAAGATCAGGATAACAATTTGCACTTGCCAGTGGAGTTTAGGTTTGAAATTGAAAATCCAGACAAGACAACCATAGGCATCTTTAATTGCTTTATCAGACCGTGTGCTCTTCCTGTGAACTTTAGACATGGCCGACGTAAGATCCCAAATGATCCTAACTCATCTCCTTCTTATGAGTTCTACAATCCAAGCTTTTTAGCTCGGCAATTCGGCCTGGGACAGCTTCCTCCTTTCCTTTTTTTCATAACAAAGCTCAAACCAAGAGAGATACTCACTGATGCCTTGGGAGAAATGAAGGTCTTCAATCTTGGATCAGATCTTCCCACATATAACATTCATCAGTGGATAAAAGTCAGGGATACACATCTCTCTTTTGAGGGGTGGTGGAGAGAATGGAAGGCACATTTATTCTGTGAAGCTGTTTATCCACTATGCAAGGAACTGGATTCATCTTATGAATCCGAAGGAGAGGTGAGCATCCTTTTCCCTTATTTATTCTTTGCCATCTCCTATGAACTAACACTTGTGCTGAATCAGGATGAATCATGGGAAGCACCAACTACTGATAGGAAGAACAAACCTGTGAGATACTTGAGGCCTTGCCCAAGAGCTAGATTAGGTGCTGATGCTCCTTCTTTGAAAGTCTTTATGAATACTTATGTTGCCCAACTTCAGTCCAAAAAATGACAAGTACCAACTGCTGGTGGTCCTCTGAAAGAAACTAAGAGAATGAAAACCAGATCATCCAAGGTATAGCCAATTCATTCTCTTTTAGATTTTGAAAACTGGCTTCTAATATTTTCTTTCAGGTAGTTCAAAATGAGGTCATTCCTGAAGTAACATCCTCAACTCCTCAGATTCAAGCAGAAGCCTTGGAAACAAATGATGGGTCTCAAGGGAGAAATGTAAGACCTATTTTAATGTCTGAATCTCTCGATGATGGCTTATTCTGACTCAAATTTGAAATAGAGTAATAGCGTTGAATCCCCTGGAATAGACCTCCTAGCTAGTTAAGCTATCAACTCTCCAAACCAAAATCAATCTGAAGGTAAAAAATCTTTTAACTTGCACTTATTTGATTTTAGCTTTTCCTGACATCTCGTTTCAGGGCCTAAAGATGCAACACCTAAAAATATTGACCCTCCACCTTCTCCTGATCGTGTGGCTTGTGATCAGCTGAGCCCACAAGAAACTGGTGAAGCATCATCAGCTATTTCTCATAAAAAGGTGAAAATACAGTCTTTTCTTAAATAGAATGATTAAGTTCATTTTTTACTAACACCTAAATCGTATCAGGCATCTTCTCCTTCATTACCAGACTATGGTGTCAACATTTCCAAATATTTCGATGAAGAAGAAGTCACTTCTTTCCTTCTTGATAGAGATATTTTGACTGCATCTTTATTGGATCAATTGAAAGATATTCTACCCTTCCTTCAAAGTATGACAGACTTAATTCAAAACTCTCAAACAGTTAGTCGAGTTATTGGAGAGGTTAAAGATTCTCTTCCTCCAAACCTTCTGGGTTCTCTTTCTAAAATTTTTGACATCGACATTGAAGATCCAAGGGTAAAGAAAGCTCAAGACATTATTCACAAGTATACCATTTTGACAGAGAGGAAGACTTCAAATGTGGAGACTATCAAAGCTTTGAGCTCTTCTCTAGAGGACCTCTAGAAATCTGCAAAAAATAGAAGGCCAAATCTTACTGCCCTTCAGGTCAAAAAAGCTAGATTGGAATGAGAGCTTCAAGAGGTAAATGCTTCCATCAATCAAGAAGAATCAGCCTTGGCTCCAATCATAAATAGCATGAAGCTGAAGAAGAAGGAGTTGGCCGAGTCGGCTCATACAGGCAGAAAGATCATGAAAGATCTGAAGACTCTCACTGCAACTTTGGCTGACAATGAAGCACTACTAGCTTAAGCTGATCTAGCTAGGAAGAATGCTTTGGATGCACTGAAAAACTTCTTCAATTTATAATCTGATATTCTTGAAATAGTCTTCTAGATACTCTGAATCTTCATTGTTATTAGACAATATAACTTCTGAATTCTGAATTTAGCCGATTCATAGATTTCTGATTTGAGTGCTGATAGATGACCTTTCCTATTTCGCTTTGTTAGCTGATTGTTTGATCCAATTCGTTTCTCTGACTGACCTGAATAGAACAAAATAATAGGCCATTCAAAAAAACCACCTGGACTTGATATGACCGGCTACTCAATTACCTGCCCCAAATAGTGTTGTAATTAATTGTAGGTATCTGATTCACCTTGATACGTGCCTCCCGGGCTATAGGTTGATATATTTGTAAGTTACACGCATCCTCTGCCTCCTCTATCTTCAAATCGGCAAAACCTTTTCCTCTTTCAAGAAAACCCCAGCTCTCAAGCTGCAATCATGGCTGGCCGCGACCTCAGCAAGTGCCCCATGGAGGAGGAGGAGGTGACCTCTCATCGTGTTGTCCGCCCGCGTATCAGGTGACCCTTCTTCAACCAATTGATCTTCTCTGCTTTTAGATCTAATCTCTTGTTAGGGCTGGTGATGAAGGTCCATCCAATGTCGCCGCCCAGCCAACGGACTCTGGCGATTCCACCACAGAATCAGAGTCTTCTACAGGATCCACCAAGGTCTCTGTAGTGCTGTATGACTGCATCTATCGAGAGCGGGAGGAGATGGAGGCGCGCTATGACGAGACCATCAAGGAGTTGGCCCAGATGCAGAGCTTCCTTGCTGATTTCTAGACTGCTCTCCAAGTGGCTGAACAGAGGACCGAGATGGCCGTCAATCGGTAGATTGCTGCCAATACCCGCATCGCAGATAAATGCAATGCCTTTAGCTATTTGATTCTTGTTTGTGTTTTGATGGCTAACTCCTTTTCTTGATTCTTCAGACCTCACAAGGCATTTTGAAGAGCTTCAACTATTCAGGAATGCTGCTGTTGTGCACGCTCCAGGAGAGACCCTCGCCTAGAGGTTGGAGACCGTCCATGCTAGAGTGCATGAGGTGGCCAATCAGGGCATCATCACAGGTGCCTCCTTTGCTCTAGCCGCTGTTCAAGCTCGCACAGGCTTGAATCTGCAGAACATGGACATCACACCGCAAATTGTGGATGCTATGGATGCTAACTCCGAGGAGTTTGAGGCGGTCGGGGAGGCTATTGCCCATGTGAATTCATCGCACTATGTCATCAGCAGGCTTCCCTAGTCAGCATGTAGAAGGATGTAGCCCTTTTGCAGCAGTTTCATCTTTTGTTAGCAAATCTGCATAAATGAATGAATGCCTCTGCAATCTGCTTCTGAACTAGTTCAACCAGAACTGCTTTTATGTCTTTCAATAAAACATTTGTGTTTTGTTTTATTTTTGCTCTAAAGGCGATACTGTCAATGAAATATCGGCTATTACCAATGCTCTGTTGATTTTTACTCTGAAGGTGATACTGTCAACGAAATATCGGCGACAGTCTACCTAGGGTATGCCTACAGTAGTAGGTTATCGATAGAGGTGCGTGTGATCAGGAACCGGATGGTTACAGAGACACAAGACACAAGATTTATACAGGTTTAGGCCATCTTTGGCGTAAAACCCTACGTCCTGTGCTCTGTTATTTGCATTGATCTAAGATGAGATGATCTCTCCTCCGAGGGACCCCTGCCCCTCCTTATATACTCTGAAGGGATAGGTTGTACAAGTAAAGTATCCTATTTGGTACTATTATAATACCGTGCGGTGCACATTGTGTGCCACACGTCTTCATCTTGTGTATTGGGCCATCATCTCTGAACGGGCCCAATGGTGGTCCATGAGGGTATACGGGTCTATACCCCCACAGCTAGTCCCCGAACACTATATATCTTGAGGAAGACGCCGTCTTGACGCTTGCCGACCAGTGAGGCTTGAAGTCTTGCATGGTTTGATCCAGTCACTCAAACTGTTGGAGCTTGTGGTTGGTCTGCCGACCAGTTAGAAAGAGCAACACAGGAGCATAGTGGTTCGCCGACCAGGTTGATGAAGTGCCGACCAGTGTGTCTGTCAAGTACAGGTCGTTGTCGAAAGATGCATGTTGCTCCAAGAAAAAAGAAAAAATTCCACACATCCGGTGACGTGGGCCCACGGTAGCATAAGATGCTCCGCGTCATTGGTATGATTTAGCCAACAAGAGAAGGCCAAGCAATGGAAGGGGTCATGCCTTCGGCATAGAAAAATAAATTAAACTAGCCCAAGTCACTGCTAAGTGATGTGGGCCCACGTAGCCCCGAGCCTGATATAAGGTGTGAAGCACGTTGTTTCAGGATCCAAAAAGTAGCACCATTAGGATCAAACATGATGTACTTAACCAGACCCTGACATGTTACCCAGAGTCAGCACCTTGATTTTACCAACATTGGAGCATGTAAAAGGACACCAGCTCTGCTGCTAACCAGTCCCCAGCTTTGCTGGTAATGCTTGCACAAAGAACACGAACGAATAGCAGTCCCCATCTTTGCTGGCGAGCACTTGATATAGGTGTCGACGGAGTCTGGGCAACAACCAGCTTTGCTGATGAGCACTCAGAACATGTCTTTAGCTGAAGAAAAAAGCCTAGCTCGGCCGACACAGGCCATCAGGCCATACGATCGGTTGCACTTGGTGCTACACCACGTAATGGCGTCAACAAGGATTAGTGGAAGTTATATCCGTTAAATACCCATAGTTGCTATGTACGAAAGGTTCAAACTTCCTTAATGTTGATTAAAGCAAAGACACGTAATGACGAGTTGCTAGCTCATCTGTGCTTGCTGCTGGTTTGCTGCTTGCATGCAGATGTACGTAGTCTCCCCTTGCCCGATAGAAGATAGAATATGCTGCATTGAACTTTTAAGAAAAAGTCAAAACACAGCATCAAATAAACAAGGCCAAGCATAAGAGGAGTAGATGGTTCTAAACGTCATGCAGTCCCCAAGCGTAGGGATAGTTTTCAGTCCCCAGATTCTTGGAGCAGAAAGCTGGCACACTTTGGGAAGAAATAAACAATCTAGGATTGGATCCCTAGAATGTCGGGCACGTGCACGACTGCCCAAATTAGATGCACAGTCAAGCACACGGGGAGGAGGATAAAGAATCTGGCCTACGCAGGTACTTTGGGTCATGACGGCCCACCAAGCCACGTCCACACCAGTCAAGGGGGTCCAACCCTAGAAGTTGAATGGGTGCCGATTGATTCCTATAAATATCTGTCCGCCGCAGGTGGGAACGGCTTCCCACGTGCATTTACTCCGAGCAGGCGAAACGTCCCGTCTACTCACGCGGGAATCAAGGCAGCCACGCATGGTGGACGGGCACTGGCACCTCAAGTGCACCGGACAGGGTACGGTTATAAATCGGGCCCGTGAAGCCGCTTCACTCCACACTGTTGCCCTGGCTCCCCGTTCCCAAATCCTCTGCTGCCGCCGCCGCTCCGGAGCTCCTCTGCAAGAAACTCTCGCCAGCCACCGCTGAAGCCGCGCCGATGGATGACTGTGGCAAGCGCCCTGCGGCATCGGAGGAGGAGGTGTCCTCCCGGCGGGTGAGGCCGCAGATCGGGTAAGTTGAGCTGCTCTTCCTGTCGGTCGGGGATTTGGGAGTGCTAGGTTTTTTGATTCGATCCTCATTGCTTCGATTGTTCTTGGGTTCTTCTTGTAGGGTGGAGATCCACGCCCTGTCCTCCGGGGAGGACTCAGGTGCTAGTGCCACGACCGTAGCTACGCCGGTCATCGACCCACTGCTAGTGGTGGCGGCGGAGGGAGCTCCAGCCGCTGCTGCTATGGCAGCAACCGTGGTAGCACCACCTTCAGCTGCCGTGGTGGTAGCGGCCATGGTGCCAGCTCCTGCTGCTGCAGCAATGGTTGCGCCGGTGATTGGGGACGAGACGAACGCGTCCTCAAATTTCGATGACCTGTCGGCGCCGCCGGGGGGCCAATATTATGAGCAGATGGTCGTCGCCCAGGCGCGCTACTGGCAGGTGGCGGGCCGCAATGAGCATTTGGAGGCCACGAATGCGGAGCTCCACCAGCAGCTCATTGCCGCCGGCTTCACAACCGAGGAGCGGGCGGCGGAGAATGCGGCCCTACGGGCCCAGCTCGAGGAGGCCCAGGCAGCGCTGCAGGGGAGAACGGCCGAGGTCGCCATGCTCGGCCAGCAGCTCCAAGCCGCCGACGCCCAACTCACCGGTAAACCTTCTGACCACCTGTCTTGTATTCGCCTGAGCTTTTTTTACAGGTTCTCACCTCTTTGTCTTCATAGTGCAGACTGTACCCAGCGCCTGGAGGTGGTGCAGGGCGGTGGGGAATGCTGCTGCTAACTTTGTGAACACCCGGGGGGACAGCTTGGTTCAGAGGTTGAACCGAATCGCCCCCCAGGTGAACGCAGTGGCGTAGTAGGACATCAGGTATGGTGCCGCTGCTGCCATGGCCGCCATCCCCGGGCACACTAGTTTCGACGCCCGCGGCCTCGACATGGATGATCCCAAAATTGTCGAGATCATGGAGGAGGACGCCGCGGATTTCTTCAACGAGGCAGAGGAGATCGTCGAGTTTACCCCTGCCGAGTGGGTCATCAACGAGCTTTTAGACTAGGGCATTGTAGATAAGTCACAATCGTCCTTGTAAAAGGTGCTCTATTGGTGAATGGAGGCCGAGGGCCCTGCTTTTGCTGCACGATGACGCGTCCTTCTGTGTGCCGACCCATCGAGGTCGGTAGTGTCCTTCTAGTCGATGCGTTTGTAGTTGTTCATGATATCCTACTGTGGGATGGGATCATCCTTTTTGACCATTGCACAAGAAACAAGAAACTCAATAGCTTGTAGGTTTGGATATGACCGTGGAGAATATGAGAAGGAGACGTGTGGTCCATGGCTTGATGTTTGTGTACATCTCCAAAAGCTTGCTAGCTTGCTTGTCGCCATGCATGAGGGCATACAAAACCTGATGACCTATGTGCTGGTTCGAGTTGCACATGATGGCCTGGTCCATAGCTTTGCCGCAGACTAGTCCCTAGCTTCTCTGCAAACTGGTCTTCTAATTTGGCAAAGGGAATTATTAAGAATAAAAAGGAATAGCTACGCTATCAATTTGGTCAACAGCCAAGCTATCGACCAGTCTCCAGCTTAGCCGAGTGAAAAATGTGTCATACCTTAAACTAGATCACAAGCTCTAGCTTTGCCATAGAGCGAAAATAGGAGTGGTCGACCACAACTTTGTTGTGTCTAATTTCACAGCTTTGCTGCAAATTAGGAAACACGGCAATATCGTAAGGGTGAAGAAAGGGAAAAATAGCTGTGCTATTTACTTGGAGTGTAGCTTAGCGTACCAACGAAGTCCCAAGGGCCATTTGTCGAAGTCGCGTGAGCCAAATCCATTTTTATAGTTTCACTATAAGGGAGGTAATAGCTTTGCTATAGTTACCCAGTCCCTAGTTTTACTGAAGGCTAAATAGGTGGCGTGTATGGTGTATCTTGGATACCCCCTTGTGCAGGGCGCAAAGATCATAGCTGAGCTATGAAACAAAACTCTAGCTTTGCTGAGAGTGTATAAGTTGACCACAACTTTGTTGTGTCCTGGTCGGAGCTCAGCAACGGCCCAGGAAGAATGGTAGTTTTCGTAAAAAAATGAAGAAGGGACAATAGCTTAGCTATAGCTTGAATTGTAGCTTTGCTTATCGACCAAACCCCTGTTACCATCTGTCGATTTTATAGATACTACTGGTCATTATAACTTGGTTATAAGGGATGAAATAACTGAGTTATTTGTACCCAGTCCAGCTTAGCTCAAAGACTGGACCAATGGTGAAGCAGAATATATCGGTGGAGCACAGCTCTGCTATGCTAGAATGGTGGTCGGCAGCCAACCAGAAAAACCCATTCCTATATGCCACGCGTCCGTGTCAAATAGGAAGCAAACAACCAGAAAAACGCATTCCTACATGCCACGCGTCCGTGTCATATAGGAAGCAAGTAGGTCTGACGTCACAAGGTGCAAAACATTCTTCCTCAGCTTTGCTAGAGGGCTAAACAAATGACAATAAAAAACAAATGGTGCAAGGGAATAGCTTTGCTGTGGATCCAGTCCCCAGCTTCGTTGTGAGACCGACCAAAACGAATGACGAGCAGCCCCCAGCTTTGCCGGTAAGGCTCGTGCGAAGAAGACTCAAATAGGAGGACGTACAACCCTTTCTTGCTAGGTTTTGCATATCCTGGCATGTGTCAGAATGTGGATCGCGTCTCATACTAGCGCGTCCGGGTTGTGATAGGCGAGCGAAGTAGTGACAAAATGAAATTGAGTGGTCGGCACGGGCGAACCGTGGCCGGTAGCTCGACGATAGCTCAGGCACCTCGGTGAGTTGACGTCCCAGGTCTGATAGCACCGGACGACTTGTATGCTGCGTCCTCCAAGTTCCGGCGGCGAAGGACGGATCAGGTAAGTCTCCGAGGAGCGAGGTCGAAGACGAAGGTGTGCGGTGCGTGGCACCGAGCCAAGGCGACGAGGCTGTACGGGGTGTGACCTCGAGCCGTAACGACGCAAACAGGACTGAGCCGTAGCAAAAATTTGGAGGTCGGCGGCAGTATGAGTAGGAGCATCACACTGTACATCCAGCAGGTCGGCAGCGACGCCGATTGGTGTCGTCGTCGTGTTGGCGAAGTGGTCGGCGTGACTTGCTCGGTTGTTTGACAAGTTGGTGAAGTCAGAGAAAGCGCTGATTAAGGGGGGTCTCATACATGATGCATGTTCAGATCTCAGCCTGGGGCTTGCTGGTCTTTGATAGACGGCGAAGAACTTGTCGCAGCAGATTGTTTGGTAGCCCAGGTGCGTATCGCTGACGAGGGACGCGGTGGTGTATCGTGGGCACCTGGTGCACGCCGCCGTGGCTGGAAGCCTAGTCGTGGAAGCATAGAATTCTTCCCGACCACCGGAAGCTTAAGGTCATCGCCAGACCTGAAGCTTGCCGATGAGATCGACAGGGCACAAAACGGTGACGGGCGTATTTGGATTCACGGGCAGCTATTTTGATTGATTTACTCGCCGTATATGCTGCATGTGAGATACAAGTTGGCTTTCCCTTCGGATCTTGTCAATTGGTGCACGCGCGGTGCCGCTGAGTACTCCAAACTCCGCGGCCCAGGGCCACGGTTGATAACACATCGAGCCGGCTGATGTTGATATCACGCCCTTGAAGTGTGTGGCAGCGAGCCGGGGCGACGAAGACGAGTTCCTGAGCAGCACGTCGTGGTCAGAGACGAGACTATGCGTGACGTGACACCGAGTTATAGCGAAAATTTTGGGGTCGGCGGCGGCGTGGTACGAGCGTGGAGCGCGCACACAGATGGTACGAGCGGAGTCGATTGTCGACTAAGTGGAGTAATCGGCGTGTTGTAGAGGCGCAGTCGATCTGGCGTGTTTTGACGGCTCGCTCTTCCGGTCGGCAACTGGATCGGCTGGGCAGCTCGCTCGCAGGTCCGCCATGAGTGCGGCTTGTAGTTGGTCTTGACGTCCCTGTGACCGCGCCGTTCCTTCTAAGCTGCAGGACGTGTGTCTCGAGTCGACGATCTAGTACGCGCATGCATCTTGCTCTGTACACGGACAGGACTCCACTGCACGGTCGCTCGTCGTGACGTAGTTGTAGCCGTCGTGCGAATAGTGTGCTAATCTGCCCGACCGGTACATGTCCGACCAGTAGGCAGCTTCCTCCCTCCCGCGATGCATATGGACTGCGTGCCAAATTTGGCATATGGTCGTGGATATGTCAATTGGAAAGTGGCTTGCCTCCTGCTGCCTTGCGAGACCGAGATATGCTCGGTTGCGTCGCCGGCGTGGAAGCTTGAAGTTGTGGACAGTCACCACGTGGCTCTGTCGAAGGCCAAGCCGATATGATCCACACCGGTAGATTCGAAGAAGGCAGTGCTGCTCTGCATGCAGCCACTTGACATGTCGTTGCTGGATGCTGGTCTGTTGTAATCGGCAGCTCGACGTGGCTTGCTTGCCGGCTCGAGGGCTCGGTGGCAGCCTGACGACGTAGCCCGCGATGACCGGTCGTGATGCATGCCGTAGCACGTTGCATACTCAACCTCGACGTGTTGCGTGCGTAGCCCACGAGTCGTCGACATTCGTGCCGACCACAATATGCAGCCGACGTTGGTGCCGCCGATGTGTGAAGATGACGAGCGTGGTTGATTCCTAAGAAAATCACATGCATACGTAGATATTTGGATACACATGCTATATATCATTACAAAAAAATTGAAGATGGACTTAAGCCTTCCACAACCGATGCAAACATGCGGATTCCTTGCAAAAATAATCGTACTCATATGACGTAAACGTATATCAGGGGATATTTAAATATGGAGAGTCGACAAGATTAGATTGGAACTTAAATACGGCCGGGACATTGACTTAGCTTCGCCGGAGTCCTCGAAGTGTTGTCGATCGGAGATCGGCTTGCATGCCTTGTAGTAGATGCGTTCATGCTCTAGATTGCTTGCTCTTGACTTGTCGTAGATATACGTGCCAAGTATGCTTATATGTTTTTGATCGAATCCATCTAGAGGACGGAGTCTGAATCCTGCACGAGGACGTGATCGAACAGGACTTTTTGTTTGGTGCGTATGCCCGGCGGTCGCATCTAGCGGTCGGCCCAGCTTGCCGTCGTCCTGGCGAAGTCGCTCTTGAATCTTGTCACGGGTTGTTGAAGGACTCCACCGTGGGGAGCCGAGTCGCCGCAGACTGTGTCGGTGATGAACTTGATTCGGATCTCGACGGAACCACGAGCAGTATTATGCACGTCAACAAGGCTCCTATGCAGTATCTCTAGATTGGATCCGACGAGAGATTGGCTTGTGATCAAGCACCTTCCTCACGGTAGCCTGTCTGTGTGATTGGATGCATCGGCCACCGTCGAAAACGTGATGTTGACGTTGATTGATGCCTGCCGCAGGAAGCTGAGTCGCCGCGGAGGACGTCGCTGATGAAGAAACATTTCCATCTGGCTTGCCACATGGATCAAAGGCACGCCCTCTACTTGGGGCGCCACTGTCGACGAAATATCGGCGACAGTCTACCTAGGGTATGCCTACGGTAGTAGGTTATCAGTAGAGGTGCGCGTGATCAGGAACCGGATGCTCACAGAGACACAAGACACAAGATTTATACAGGTTTAGACCACCTTTGGCGTAAAACCCTACGTCCTATGCTCTGTTATTTGCATTAATCTGAGATGAGATGATCTGTCCTCTGCGGGACCCCTGCCCCACCTTATATACTGTGAAGGAACAGATTGTACAAGTAAAGTATCTTATTTGGTACTATTACAAAATCGTACGGTGCACATTGTGTACCACACGTCTTCATCTTGTGTATTGGGCCATCATCTCTGAACGGGCCCAAAGGTGGTTCGTGAGGGTATACGGATCTATACCCCCACAGATACTAGTATACCGGCTATTAAATATGATACCTTGCTTGACGATCCTAACTTTCATCCTAGAAAACAGGCCGATTGCCCCTAGACATTCTTTACCATCTTAAACTGACAGTCTAGTAATATCTGGCTACATAATCTGTTTATATCGGCCGTTACAACTCAATGCTTCTCTTAAAAGATAATTTCAGAGCCAACGGCTCGAGCCGGCTGTTGATCTCCATCATTGATTGAGATGAAGTCTCCATGAAACTCTTTTCCGCAGAAACACTCGAAGCTTTCTAAGTCCCAATAGACATGATCAACAGAGGAGATATTGATAGAATCATCTGCAGGTACAACCTCAATATCATTGTCGATCCATTGGATTATGTGCTGGTGCATAGTTGAAGTTATGCAACAATTGGCATGAATCCAATCCCTTCCAAGGAGCAAACTGTAGAACCCTTTGTCATCAATGACAAAGAATGTAGTGATCAGTGTCTTGCTGCCAATTGTCAATTCAACACTTATTGCCCCCCGAGTATTGGACACATTTTCTCCAAAGTCTCTTAGCTGCATATCAGTCTTGATCAAGTCTTCAGGAGTCTTGCCCAACTTTCTGAATGTAAAATAGGGCATAAGGTTGATTGTTGCACCTCCATCCACAAGCATCTTGCTCATAGGTTTTCCATCGACTTCAGATGGCGATAACGCATTGGCTTGTCAAACACAGCCTGAGAAGCGAGAGCTAAATAAGTAGCTATTTCCTCATATTCGGATTCATCAAAATCAGAATAGACTTCTTGATCCCTCAACGCTCTGAACTTAGTGGTAAAATACACTGCAGTCCAATAAGAGCCGATTTGCCTGAATCGGCTATTCGCTTGACCTTCTAAACCTATGCCTTCTTTGTCTTCTTCAGCTTGATCTTAGTCTCTCTCAGGCGTTGAACCCTTTGCTTTTGACTCCTAGAGAGACCACCAGGGCACCACTGGTTTGCTAGCCAAACATGCTGCACTTCTTTCACCTCTTCATCATAAGCATCACAATGATCATGAAGCCTGCATTTATTTATGCACCGATCCTCAATAGATCGTCTGAGTCTTTCATGGATAGACCAGTGGTTGATTTGAGATTGCCGATACTCCCTGTATTGATCGCTGCACTCAGGGCAATTCCTCTGAGTAGGCAACCTCAAGCCTTCATTCCAGCAATGCCTAAAGAAAGGGCAACTCCAATGCGATTCAGCTTGTTCATGTTCATACCTCTCTTCTTCGAGCATCCTCAAATGTTCCTGCTCTTCAAACCGTCTCCTAAGGTCCTTCTCTTGTTGCCTCTGCCACTTATTCAAAAGAATACAGGATGTCACATGTGGCGTTCTTTCAGCAGATGCAGATGACTCAGGCTGCTCAGATCGGCTATTCTGCTTCTCACGCCTTCTCTTGATCTCGTGGTACTCTTCATCAGTGTGTTGTAGTCTTGTATCTATGGATCCTGACTCCTTTGTCCTAGCAGAGGTCAACACCTTGGCCTTGCCTTTTGGAAGCACAGCATCGACCATTGCAGAATCAAAGGGATTTTGGTCAACCTTCATCTTGTTTGCAGCATCAAAAGCTAATCTCTTGGTCTTAATGGCTTTTTGGATCTGCCTCCTAAAGACATTGCACTCATTGGTTGAGTGAGTAGTGGAGTTATGAGCCTTGCAGTACTTCTTACCCTTAATCTCTTCAGGACTGAGTGGCTCATGTAACACTTTGATAAGCCCTTTGCTCAACAAATAGTCAAAGATTTTATCAGCCTTTGAGGCATCAAAGTCAAACTTTTCCTGTGATCTTCCCTAAGGATGGCCGCTAACACACTTCTTGTCGCTCAATGAGATTGGCATCTTCTGCTTCTACTTCGTCATCTGAATCAAACTGAGTCAAGCCCTTATAATAACTTGAAACATTGGCAGCCTTCTAGAAATGATTCTGCTGGCGTGGTGGTTGTGCATATTTAGAAACCGCAGCTACCCTCTGTACCAGCGCTCCAAGGTTATCAAAATTCATGCCAACAAGCTTCTCCTTCAAGTAGGGATGCATCCCCTGGATAGCCAATTTTACCAACTGGCTATCAGACAGGTTCAAAGAGAAGCACAGACTCTTTGTTTGCCTGAATCTCTGAATGTAATCAAGACCTAATTCATTATGCTTCATCTTGACATTGATCAGATCATCGATGTCCTTCTCAACAGTCCCATTGAAGAAATAGGCGTGGAACTTGCTCTCCAACTCATCCCAAGTGTGGATAGAATCCTTTGGCAATGATGAGTACCAAGTGAAGGCTGGACTTGACAGTGACAAAGCAAAGAACCTGACTCTGTGGATTTGTTCAACTGCAGCATTGCCTAACTGAGCCAAATACTTGCTTATGTGCTCCATCATACTAGTTCTATCCTCCCCGGTGAACTTGGAGAACTCTGGAATTCTGTAACGACGTGGAAACTCTAGACGATTGTACCATTTAGGGTACGGCATGCTGTAAGATTTGGAATTACTCCTCTTCATGCCAAACTGGTCATTAGGGTCAACAGTTCCTCCAATCTAGGGGCAAGCAGGCATTCCCCAATGATTGTAGCTTGACACATTATCAAAACCTGCTAGTGGTTCACCATCATCTTGTTCTTGATTAACTTCTCCTCCCAAAGCTTGATTCACATGATAATTGACAGTTCTTCTAATTCTATCAACTGAGGGAGCTATTTTTTAAGCTGAAGGTGGTATATTGGAAGTCGTACTAAAATTAGGTGTAGGAGCACCCTTCGGCTGTTGTGCCTGATGAGCAGCACTGCCATCTGCGCCTTCATTAGAAGTTGATGCCATATTTGGTTTAGGAGGATCATGTATTCCATCATCAACACCTGTTGTTGTCTTCAGATTGAAATAAGCAGGTCCCATCTGATCAACAGGAAAACCAACGAAGATGCCTTTCATGATATTGCCAAATGTCTTCAAAAAGAGTGCTTGATGGTTTGCAATGGCTTCGTTAATTATCTTATTTAATTGATCCATGAAGAAATGCCTTTCTTCTTCATCTCTTTCAACAGTCTCCCCTGCCATCAGGATCCTTAGCATTGGTTGCTTCACAACGACCTTGAGATCATGCACTCTGCCGAAACAAGACAAGCACTTGTGCTCTAACTATTCAAGAGCTGTCTCAATCACCTTCTTCTGTTCTTCATCGAGCTCACCCAGAGTGACATTGAGGACGTTGTTGATGTTGAGGTCAGTTGAATTCTTGGTCATTGTTGATGATTATGGTCCCACCGGGCGTGCCAAAAAGAGTGTTGGCGCAAAAACATGACGTCCTCATGCCAACGGGGACTCTCGCAAGCCAGACAGACCGGAGCGCGATCGTCTCCCTGATCCCCGCGGCCTTCTTCAGCAAGTGATTTGATCGAACGTGTCCAAGGCGTGCCAGTCAATTTGACCCTGAAATTGACAAGGTGGAAAATAATCAAATTATGGAACCTACCGGTATGTTTCCAGACAGTTCCTCATGTGTGGCTAAATAGCCGATTGGATCAGGGCATTGACTAGAGAGTCAACATCCAACATGCATTGATAAATAAAATTGATAAACAACCGTGCATAAATAAAGCAATCATTCATGACATGGTATTGACAGATGAAACAAGAGAAAAGCATAACCATTCATAATACGTGCTAAAACAGTAAAGGACTAACTGAATCGGCTATTTGAATACGCATGAAAAGAGCAAGACTATTAGCCGATTTAGTCTATTCAATACAATAAATATAAAATATCCTACATGCACACAAGAATCCAAATTATGACTAACAGATCTACCAAGCAAGCTTAACAAATGAGCTAGTCTAAACAGAAAACATGTATACAGCGTTATGGATAAAGCTCCTGGTGAATTGGCTAACTTTGCCGATACCGACATGAGAACGAACTAGGTGCATAGACAAACCTTAACATAAACCCCTATGTAGTCTATCTAATCTCAAGTGAGATCATCAGTGCTATAGCCACTATCAATCAAATAGGAATAAACAAAGATCTATCTCAAGACCGTCTACACCCTAGAACGCACACATGTCATGAAAAAGATTGATAAAACCTAGCTAATGCAAGCATGAGATTGATCGTCAAGGCAGCAAAATTTAACATGAAAACATTAATGACAATCGAATCTAAAAGGATCTAAGCCAAATCTATCAATCTTGATCGGGCAAAAGATGTTGTTGCAATAAATAAATAATAAAACTAACAACATTGGTAACTTAATGAATCTACTAGACTTGCCAGATCTAGCAGAGCCGATAACTGGCGATTTGGTAACTTAATGAATCTATTAGGCTGCCAAACCTAATAGAGCCGATAACTAGCCTATGCTAACGCATACAATAGGAGGTCGAACCGGCCCTATCAAATGCTAACATAAACTATCAGCAAGTGTTGATGCATAGATAAGAGGTCAAGCCAGCCAAATCGAGCATAAACAAAAGCCCTTTGGCCATACTAATGGTCGATAGGAGGTCGAGCCGGCCCTATCTAACAAGAGTAAAAGCCATAACGGTAACTTACAGCAAACCAGAGTCAAACGCCCGATGTAGCCTAGCTTGTCGAAGAAACTCACAGAGATCCTAGGAAAACTACGGGTTGGTGGCCAGAGCCGAAAGATTGTATTGATTGATGATGATTACAAGGTGCCGGGGCTTACATATTTATACCCTGGTGTTTGACTGAGTCCTAACCTAATACGAACTGCAAATAAGGAAAAAGACTTGATAACTGCCTAATCTAGATAACTTGGGCCCTACTATTCCATCCTGTAGAGTCCCGTGTCGTTGATGTGTCATCTTCTATCTCACCGGATCAGAGTCGATGTGGCCCATGTGTACCTCCAGATAGCCGATTTTAGTTTTAACCGATCCACCGCAATTTAGCTAATTCCCCAATTCTCGGCTGTTATCAGTACTCTGCCGATTTCGCTAGTGTCTTCTCTGAAAGGCTCTGCTTTCACCTCTGCCAATCTAAATTTTGGTGCAAACAATTGGTTCTCACTTCCTGTCAATGTCAGTATAACAAGCTCATCCTCCGTCTAGCTTTTCTTGCTTTACATTCTTGTTTTAGTTTGCTAGCTTGTTGTGGTAGTTTGTTTAGCTTAAGTAGAACTAGCTTTGTTTCTTGTGTGGCTATCCTGTTGGCAGTTGTTTGATTTAGTAGAATTATGAATTGAATAGGTGGCTGGCATTCACCCCTTGTAGGTTAAGCAAACCGCATTACACCATTTGTTATATTGATCAAATTGTCTTAGTGTCTTTTGAAGGAAATTTTATTAGGCTATTCCCCCCTCTAGCCATCTAGACCTTTCAAGTGGTATCAAAGTCATGGTCAGCATTTACAAGGCTTAACAACCTCGGTGTAAGATGGCACAAGTTGTGTTCAACCATGTTGGGGGCAAGCCTCCATTCTTTGATGGTATTACATCATTTGGTCATTGGAAAAGAAAGATGAGGAGATATCTTGGCTCAATTCATGAGAAGGTGTGGAAGGTGACATGTGATGACTATGCTATCATTGATCCCAACAACCTCACCGACAATGATCACATCAACAACCAATGCAATACAATGGCTCTCAACACTCTCTATAGTGCAATTGATGCAAAGGTCTTTGAACAAATCAAGGATTTTGAAGTGGCAAGTGAAGTATGGACAAGATTAGAAGAAACTTATGAGGGTTCTTCAATGGTAAAGACCGCCAAGGTCTATATGCTCAAGGATAAGTTTGCAAACTTCAAGTTGAAGGATGATGAGTCAATACCGGAGATGTCCTATAGGCTCCAAGTTATTGTTAATGATCTCAAGGGTGTAGGAGAGGATGTCAAGGACAAGGACTTTTCACATAAGTTCTTGCTATGTCTACTGTTGGTATTTCTTAACGTATGCAGAGAATTCGCAAGCGTACGGAAGTACCATTGTAGCCTTCACGTGGAAGTATTCAGGGTATCGTATTTTCCACAGGGAACGGAGATATTTCTCTTAGCTAGTTCGTCCAAGGAACAACACAAGGGTAGAGATAGAAAGGTGGTAGAGATGGATTCCTATAGTCTTTAGGGTCTTAAGGATAGCGCTGCAATACTTCTATCTTCTTACTTCGGGCACCGGGGCGCACCAGGTCTGCCAGGTGATACCGGCCTGTAGCTCTACGCCGCACTCGAACATGGGGTATTACAAAGGACGGACAGGGTTGTCGCCACCTGCCACCTACCCCTCACCGGTGGGATGCGAGGCAAACGACCGTAGACTTTAGCCTAGACACCATGTCTATGCTAGCGACTACTACCTCTAGTGTCAGCTAGGGTGATCCGTCTTTATCAGGGACCCTCTATAAAGCATCTATCACGGGGACGGACGACGAACCCATAAACAAGAGAAGGTAAAGCTTAGCTAAATAAAAGACCTTTATCAAACTATAAGAAACACGAATACTCACTTAGCTAAGATCCCGTGAAGGAGCCAAGTAGAGTACTCGTAGAGGTAAAAGTTGGGGGAGATGCCGACAAGCCCGGCACTTCCCTACTCCCGCACTCACATCTCCTCTCTAACTCTATAGCTAGCTACTAGGGCATAGCCCTTTTAGAGTGTTGCTCTTGCTTTGATGTTCTTTCTCTCTTTGTGTGATTATCGAATGAAAGGGGAGGACCCCTCTATTTATAGGTGGGAGAGGGGGCGTCATGCTTGGTATTCTCCTCCTAAATGCCCAAAACTGACCTCCCACGTCATCCAGGTTTAGTGAACGTCAAAACCGACCAGTGCACCGCCCTCCCTGCGCATTGATTGAACCACCAGTGAGAGTTGGGCTTGATCGGCCTCACGAGTGCGTCGGCCGGCCCACTTTTTTCTTGGTTGAGCCTCATCCTTTGCAGGTGCATGGGCCTTCTCTTTAGATTTCCAATGCCTGGCAGTTCTCTCGAAATGGAGTCTGGATGAGCCCGGATTGGCCTTTTTATCCAAGCATGGTTGTGCAGCCCAAGATGAATTTGAACATTGTTGGCCCATGTGGTTGATTCATGGACTTTAGCCTTCTCTCCCACTTTGACTAGGCTCTGAATTATCTATTATTTGGCTTTATTTTCTTGTCTTGCTTTTGGTCTAAAATGGATTCTTATTTATCTTATTCTTTTCCCCACTTTGGATCCACTTTAGGTAGGTTTTCATATTTGTCCTGTAAAACAAGTGAAACACCAAAACTCATGGAAATCATTAGAAATAATCCCTATTCACTAAGTTTTGTGTGCTTTTTATATTCTTATTACTGGTATAAAATGTGACTTAAGGACCGCCAACAAACTCCCCCACACTTAGCCCTTTGCTCGTCCTTGAGTAAAGTTTTAGGACTAAGATGGGTCATCTCCTTGATAAATAACCTGCATAAAAGATATTCCAAGCTTCACTTGCACTTGTGAACTTTTGAATTGTCTACCACATTATCTTGGGTAATTGAATAATGGAACAACATGGATTTAAATCCCGTTGCATCAGTTAGCTCAGAAACTTGGGTTTTCAAAACATTTTTGAAAAAGAAAAGATAGCGTTGCTCCTCAGATTATACTCTCAAGTCACTCATATATGTGTCTAGTTCTTTACCAAGGCATTTTGAAATTTCCTTCTTTTCATAACCTATCTCTACAGCTTTTGAGTGGAGTTTTGGGTAGGTATGAAAGTGGGCATACTTGCATCACATATATTGTCAAGTCAAAAATTGAACCACACGGAGATACAAGTCATACACTTAGATTGAGATGTGCAAGTGTGTGGAATGGAAGATGGTTCCTACTTCTAAATATTTTGGTACTCCATGCATCATGACTCTCTTTATTGGAGGACGAATGATTTTTTGAAGAGTATGGGCTATAAAAGGAACTATTCATATGTTTTTTGAACGGGGCTTTGGACTTTCCTGTTGTATATTTCTTGGAATTTTTTCTGTCATGCACCTTGGCATGGACATTATATTTTTTTCTTCATGCCCCTTAGCATGGTTTTTTTCCTTTTTTTACACATAGCCCATATCTCTTGTCGACATATGATGAATTTTGGATGGAGAGATGTCATGATGGAATGCAAGGAGTAATTTATATGGTGGAGAATGAATGCGCGGCTCTCAGGGTAAGAGTTGGTATTTTTATTTGGTGGAAAAGTGCACAACTCTTAGAGTAAGAGTTGGCATTTTTGGTAGATGAAAGGGTGTGTGTTGCGTGCAACTCTTAGTGTAAGAGTCGGCATATTATTGGTGGGTGCATGTGAATCTCATTCATGGGTGCATGACCATAATCTCACATAGGTCACAACAATTTGACCAAACTCAATGATCTGACAACCAGCATATGACTAAAGGTTTGCATAAATAAATCATGTCATATGGCGTTGGTAGGAAATTCTTTATCATTGAGGAACATGCTATTACATTTTGATTTTATAAAATAAATTCCAAGTCCTTTATAAAAGTGCAAGGTTCAAATCATCCAGCTATATCACATACTCCAATTACTTAGATAACATGGGGTCCCTATGATAGTTCTTCACAAGTCATAGGAGCAAGGAATAAGGAGTATGCAAATTTTACCAAACGATAGCATGGAGATGTTGTGCCAAAAAGTTTTGTTTTTTTAGTTTAACAAATTTTAAACTTCAAAACTTTACGAGATGTGAGGATAGAGTTGCACAAACCATCGTTGAAGATGAAGGAGTTATGTGAATCAAAGATCTGGTCGGTTGAACCAAAAGTTCAACCAATCTTCTCTTCAACCTTTTTGTTTGGTCCTTCTATATGATGGATCGCTCGATGTTGTGCATTGTGTTGGGGAGATCTCGAATGTGTGTATTAGTTATGCTTGTGAGATCTCCCCCACACCTACTCTTATACCTGTTTATTTTATAAAGAGACACAAAAACAAAAAGGAACAAGCAAAGATTCTACTAATTGGAAAACTGGGGAGCTAGGATTTTATTGTGATTATTTATTTATTTACTACTAAAAACTTGTTTACCCAACTTTTTATTATAACTCATACAAGGCTAAGATAGAGTTAGAAAGTAAAACATGCCTTGATTTATTTCCATCATAAATTACTTCTATTGTTTATGACAGCAACTCAGGGTTTATTAATCAAGTTTCAATACCATGTCAAAAATTTGATTAAGAAGGTCATTTTTAACCTAAGCACCATGCTTAATTTAAAAAAGACCCATAGATGTAATGTATATGATCTGTATACAAGTACATCCAATCCAGAGTATATAATGAAAACAGATGAAGTATGAAATTATATGATCTAATGGAGACAAGTGTGAGTAAACAAGTTGGTGAACATTACCTTTGCTTTACCTATGTGTGTACCAACAACATATATGTATGAGGCGTTGAAGTTGTTGTTGCGGTTGGCATGATGGCTCTGCTCAGGTGAACCACAAAGTCAGGCCACACACATTGATGTGCATGGGCCATGGCCTTGATGGTACTAGCAAAGGTTTGGAGATGAACCCTTCTTGCTTGTGAAAGCAATGGTGGGCGGAGTTAGGCAACCCATTAGTGTTTTTTTGGACGTGTGGGCCAGCCTGCTTCTTCTCTCTCCTCCCATAATTTTTTTATTATCCCCTTTCTCTCTCTTTTTTTCTTTCTCTATATCACTTTTTTTTAACCTCCTACTCCTACTTTTTTTATAATTTATTTTTTTATCATCAATATTTTTTTCTTTTCAATACTCTCCCCCTTTTTTTCCTTTTTTTGGCAAAGCTGCTGACATCAACTTTCATCAACTTCTTTTTTTTGGATGGCCACTTGGTGTGTGTGGAACTTGAGCTTCTCGCCATCCTTCCCTACACTTGGACTTTTATGTAAAAGTCAAGTGTGTTGGGTCAGGGTCACCTTCTGAGCGTGTTCCACTCCCCAAAGGCATCAAATATTTTTTGATGTAGCTTCTCATTTTTCAAGCGTTGTATGCTACGTGCTTTCTTATCCTAAAAATGGTTAGCAACAGGAATACCCGAAGGTGCAAACTACTCGAAAACATGCCCTTTCTTTTATTAAAAAGGAAAGTTTTTTTATATAGTAGTAGTAGTAATAATAATATATTTTTTCAAGATAGTGGAAACTTCATCTTGCAGCTATCAAAGGTGGTGAAGTTCCCAACTTCACCACTAAGAAATTAGCATTACGCTTAAGCTGTAAGATTAGCATCATCGCACCACTATGAGATTTGCAATGCTTATTATAAACATAAGCATCGACAACCATCCTCTTAAAAAGTTTTGAAACAAGAATTAAGAGGTGGTTGGGATTCTTGTGGGTGCACAAGGCTAGAAGCAAAACAAACTCTAGAGAACCCAAAAGTGAGCATGAAACATGAGATGCCTCAACAAAAAAGTTAACATGCTCTATAGTGGATTCTATCCTGGTCTCTAGAGTTGTTGCCTCAGGCATGTCCATGGCATGGGCGTTTTTCGGTGGAACGAATATTGCATCTTGACTATTATCAAGAGCAATATTTCCAAGGCCAGAGGGACAAGGCTTATGTTAGAGTGATGGTGATAATGGATGCTCAGTTTCACAAGGATGTGAAACGAATGGGAAAATGAACTTCGCCTCCTCAAACAAGTTATGTTTAGGAAGATGCTCCACCCTTTGAGTTTCTAGGTGAATGGTGGAAGCAATTTTCCTAAACTTCTCATTAGGGCTCCCTTGGAAAGATTTTTTTGGAAAAATTTGTCCAAGGGATAGCCTATGAGAAGATCAAACTCAAGGATGGCATAGATATGGAAGTCCACAAAAACCTTGGTTTCCTCAATTTCTATAGGCACGGCCCTAGTAATCCCACAACACTCAAAGATGAGTCCTGATGGACTTCCCAAGAGTTTGTTAGTCAGGACTAGTGGGAAATTTCCCAGAAGGGTCTCCGCTAGGAATTGTGACATAATATTTGTCCTGACTGTGGGGTTGTAAAGGTTTTCACAGAAGTCCCCTTTAACGAACACGACACTGTTGTAGAAGGTGAAAGAATCTAAATTGCTTCACAAGAACATTTCACTTCCATCAACCATTCTTTTGATGGTTCTTCCTTAGTGGAAACTCAAAAAAACATGAAAAATTCTCGTGCCAAGAGAGGTTTGAGGTTTTGCCAAAATCCTTGAAATTGATAGCGAACTCCGAAGGACAAAGCATTTCTTCCTTCAAGTTTGTGGTTTGGGTGTGGGATCATGAGTCAAATCTAAGGATGGCAAGGGCAAGGATTCGGCTGATGAGGGCTCCTCAAAACTTGGCATGCCCTTGTTTTGGAGGGGTTTTGGGTTTACGACGGGAGAAGCATGCTTCTCTAGGATGTGATCAAGAATTTTCCTTTGTTTCATCGTCGTTTTATGTGAAAATGGCCCTCCAGTGATCATGTCAAGGCATAGGGCAACATCTATGTCTAGTCCTGAACAAAAGATATGCAAAAGCACACTATTGGTTAAAGACAAGTTTGGGATGGCTTGTATTAACATTGAGAACCTGGCCTAGGATACACCTACGGATTCCTTCTTGTTCTGCTCAAAATCGAGGATTGCCCTTGGTAGAGAGTTGATACAAGACACAGGGAAGAATGCAAGACAAAATTGTCTTTAAGTTCTTTCCAGTCTCCATTCAAACTTTCTATGCCATTAGTGTACCATTATTTTGCCTCCCCCATGAGGGAGAACAAAAAAAACTTCCACTTAAGTAATTCTTGTGTCATGCCAGGAATGCTTAGGCATGAACATATTTCCTCAAAATCTTGCAGGTGGCTAAATGGGTCTTCATGATCAAGCACTAAGAAGGGTTGTGCCCAAACCAAAGCTTTCAAACTAGGGTGGAGTTCATAGCCGGATAAAACTTTTGGTTTTGAAAAAAGATGGTGGCTCCAAGAACTCCCCATTTGAAGAGAAAAGATTTGAATGTGAATTTCGCTTCAGTGTAATAGGATGGGAGAGAAGAAAAGATATTTTGTTTTATAAAAATAAATGATAAAATATTTTTTATTTTTAAAATAGGGATACAGATATGAGGATGAACCAGGGTCAGAGAAAATAGCAACCGATCCCCGGCAACGGTGTTAGAAAGCTTGTTGGTATTTCTTAACGTATGCAGAGAATTCGCAAGCGTATGGAAGTACCGTTGTAGCCTTCATCCGGAAGTATTCATGGTATCATATTTTCCACAGGGAACGGAGGTATTTCTCCTAGCTAGTTTTTCCAAGGAACAACACAATGGTAGAGATAGAAATGTGGTAGAGATGGATTCCTATAGTCTTTAGGGTCTTAAGTATAGCACTACGATACTTCTACCTGCTTACTTCGGGCACCAGGGCGCACCTGGTCTGCCAGGTGATACCGGCCTGTAGCTCTATGCCACACCCGAACGTGGGGGATTACAAAGGACGGACAGGGCTGTCACACCCTGCCGCCTACCCCTCAACCATGGGATGCGAGGCCTAGACACCACGTCTACGCTAGCCTAGACACCACGTCTACGCTAGCGACTACTACTCTAGTGTCAGCTAGGGTGATCCATCTTTATCAGGGACCCTCTACTAGAGCATCCATCATGGGGACAGACGGTGAAGTTTTTATATTCTTATTGGTGGTATAAAATGTGACTTAAGGACTGCCAATCTACCAAAGAAGTTTGCTATATTGAGAAAGATGATTCAAAGAGAGGGTTTAGACAAGGTCACCCCAAACCAAGTGCTAGGTGATGTCACGACCGATGACCAATATGAGGATGATGATGATGAGAAGAAGGAGAGCAAGGTTAAGCAAGAGAAGACCATTGCATTCAAAGCCTCCTCTTCTAAGGGAAGGAGTGTGGTTGATTAAGATGATGATCCATTTGATGATGAGACCATGACCCTTCTAGTGCAAAATATGGGTCGCCTCATGATGAAGAGAGGGTATGGCTCAACGAAGAGAAGAGACCACATGAAGAGCAAAGAGGTACAATGCTTCAATTGCAAGAACCTCGATCATGTGGTGGCCAAGTGCCCCTATGAATACAAAAGATTAAACAATGAGGAGTTGAAGTTGAAGAGGAACAAGAAGGACAAAGAAGAAAACAAGGAGAAGAGAAAGTTCACCATCAACAAGAAGAAGAAGGGAGATGGCTTTGTAGTCACTTGGGATAGTGATGCTTCCAATGGTGATGATGATGTAGACATTGCAAGCATCGCCATCTCCAACAAGCCCTTACTCTTTGGCACTACATCAACATGCCTTATGGCAAAGCCCGCTAAGGTATAATATGATAGATGAACCTTGTGATAGTGATGGTTGTAGGAGTGATGATGATGATGATGAGGACTACTCCAAGGATGATGTCATGAACTTCATTGACCAAATGAGTGAAGGCTACAAGAAGCTCAACAAGAAGTTCAAGGCATTGCAAAGAGAGCACAATGAGAAGAGCAATGAGAACAAGGCATTTGTGGAGGAGCTTTAGAACCTTAAGAAGAGTAAGGAGTGCAAAGGAATTGAACAAGAGCTCAAAGCTCTTAGGAAATCCTTTGATGAGATTCAAGCGTCCCGTGAGTGTCTAAAGGAAGACCAAGAGGATCTTAAAATTGCTCACACTAGGCTTAAGGAAGCCCACTCCACTCTACTTGAGCTTATCAAGGAAAAGGACATCATGCTAGAGAAGCTCAAGAAGAAGGTCGTGGAGGAGCAAGTCATTGTGACTTATTATATTGGACTAACATGTGATATTATTGATGATTCAATTATTGTTGAGTCCACTAATCCTTTATGTAGCACTTCCACTTCTACCTCTACTATTGGTAATGGTTTTACTTGTGATGCCACACTATTACTTGAGAATGAGACCCTCAAGAAGGAGGTACATGAGCTCAACCGTGCCTTAGGAAAAGCCTTTGGTGGCGAGGATCGCTTGCTTTTGTGCTTAGGTAGCCAAAGAGCTTCTCTCTACAAGGAGGGGCTTGGTTATATGCCCAAGAAAGGCAAGGCCACCTTTGCTACTCACAAGACTAGTTTTGTGAGGAACAATGGTAGCTATTCTCTAGTTGCAAGCAAGTTGGTCACTTAGAGCATGCTTGTACCAAGAAGAAAGCACAACCCTTAGTATCCTCAATTAAAGTTGATTCATTATATGTTATTGTTAAGGGTACTAATGGTGTGAGGGCTAAGTTCATTGGTGTGTTGATGGTAGATAACTCATAGTTTTAACCATCAACTAAACATGAAAATAGACCTATATGCAAACACCTGGTAGATATAGCGTTATCACTAACAAAATTCCACGAGTTTTGGTGAATATCTATTTTTACAGGGTGTCAGCTGAAAACTACCAAAGAAGGTCCACATGTCAGGATTACAAAGAGATAAAGGACGAACGTGTACATAGGAACAATCTATAAGACTCGGGAAGCCACCACCTGCAAGCTAGGGCCCACCTGCCAGTATAGCTGGGCAGGCGCCTAGGGGCAGGGGCGGTCGCCCAGAGCTCTCCACTAATCAGGTGGAGGCTCGCGGATCCTGCCTCCACCAACTTTGAGGATGAATATTAGCCATCTATTTAGGTCGGTTTGATCCGACGGCTATGGTGTATCCTAGAGGGCTATATAAACAGGGCCCCTAGCCCTAAGATCAATGCCAATTCAGAAACCCTAATTCATATTTTTCTAGAGAGAATTAGCCAAAGAGAGATCCCTTGAATGGATCTGTCTCTTTAGGGTTTTAGCAAGTATAGGGTGGAGGTAGAAGTGGAGGAAGCCCGAGCTGTCGGTGTCTCCTCTCTAGTTGTACTTGCGGGATCAAGTCTCCTAACCCAAGACTTGGTTCTAGGATCATTTGACAATTCGACTTCTAATACTATAAGTTCATTGTTCTTATTGTTCTTTGGTTTACAAGTTTACTTTATTCACTTTGCGTAGGGAATAGAGTAATCGTTCGTAGCGTAAGCATGGTGCTTGGGCTAGGAATAATAGTAGATGCTCCCTATCTGGCCGGATTTGTGTTAGCATCGGGGGAAGTGATAGTCTCCTTGGTGTCTCCGTAATCCATGTCCCGTCATGAGGATTGGTAGGAATTAGTGTGCCGGGGTTAAGCATTCTCTGTGGTGTCTCTTTTCCCGAGGTGCCCCCCTTAGAACAGTTATCGCAAAGCTTACCATAGGTTAGAGGAAGACTGATGGAGTAATCCTCTCGCTTAATTCTCGCTATCTTGTCTTGCAGCCCAGGGTTAGTTAGTTAAGACCGGGTCAGTCTTTTGCACATTTTCTCCTTGCGGATAAACAAATATGATACTCTGGATTTATCTCCCGGGTGAAGTGCTCGCCGATATCCGTACGCTTGCGGATTATTTCCTTTTGATTCTTTCGTGTGCGTAACCAATATCAACATGGTGCACCATGGATGAGCTCAAAGAAGGCTATTTGGGTGCCAAAGAGTTTAGTAGCTAACCTCCAAGCATTTGATTTCCTTTTGTAGGTGAATTACAAGGCCGGAGGAAGGCATTGGGTGCTTGATAGTGGATGCACTCAACATATGACCGGTGATTCAAGAATGTTCAACTCCATCAAACCCAATACAAGTGGCATTGAAAGTATCACATTTGGTGATAATAGCAAGGGTGATGTGAAAGGGCTTGGAAGGATTGCAATATCAAATGATCATAGCATTTCCAATGTGCTTCTAGTTGAAAAGTTGAGCTTCAATCTTCTCTCGGTTGCTCAATTGTGTGATCTTGGCTTCAAGTGCATCTTTGGTGTTGATGATGTGGAAAAGTTAGCGTTGATGGCTCAAATTTGATCTTCAAAGGATTTAAATATGAGAATCTATACTTAGTTGATTTCAATGCAAATGACACTCAACTCACAGCATGCTTGTTCTCCAAATCAAGTATGGGTTGGTTATGGCATAGAAGACTTGGTCATGTTGGCATGAAGCAATTGAACAAATTAGTGAAGCATGACTTAGTTAGAGGCTTGAAAGATGTCACATTTGAGAAGGATAAGCTATGTAGTAGTGCATGTCAAGCCAGAAAGCAAGTGGGCAACACTCATCCATTGAAGGGCATCATGAGTACATCTAAGGCATTTGAGTTGTTGCACATGGACCTATTTAGACCAACTACATATACAAGCATTGGTGGCAACAAGTATGGCTTCATGATTGTGGATGATTTCACTAGATATGTGTGGGTATTCTTTCTTGTGGATAAAAGTGATGTATATGATATATTCAAGAAGTTCATCAAGAGAGTTCAAAATGAGTTTAAAACACAATCAAGAAAGTGAGGAGTGGAAATGGAAGTGAATTCAAGAACACAAGAATGGATGAATTTTATGATGATTTTGGAATCAAACATCAATTCTCGGCCAAATATACACCTCAATCAAATGGGCTAGTTGAGAGGAAAAATAGAACCTTGATTGATATGGCAAGAACAATGCTTAGTGAATACAATGTTAGCCAAAAGTTTTGGAGTGAAGCAATCAACACGGCATGTTTCTATAGTAATCGACCCTATTGCCATAAATTCCTGGAAAAGACACCATATGAGATTTTGAATGAAAGAAAGCCCAACATTGCATATTTTAGAGTTTTTGGTTGCAAATGTTACATCTTGAAGAAGGGCTCTAGATTAAACAAGTTTGAAGAGAAATGTGATGAAGGATTCCTACTTGGTTACTCCACTTCAAGCAAGGCTTATAGAGTTTGGAACTTGTCTAATGGCACACTTGAGGAAGTTCATGATGTTGAGTTTGATGAACAAATGGCTCTCAAGATAAGGAAGAGAACTTGGATGATTGAGAGGAACTCAATTGACTAACGCAATGAAAGAAATGGACATTGGTGACATTAGGCCAAAATAATTGATTGATGTGGATGAGAGCAAAGATCAAGTACAAACTAGTGGTTCTCATGTGCAAAATCAAGCTAGTGCATCATCTCAAGTGCAACAAGATCAAAAATTGTCTAGTTCATCATCTTCTACTCATGATCAACATCAACTTCCAAGCAATCAAGAACAAGTGTTCAACCAACAAACATTGCAAGAGACCATCCATTAGATTCCATCATTGGTGACATAAAAAAGGGAGTCCAAACTAGATCAAGATTGGCATCATTTTGTACTAACTTCTCCTTTGTATCAATGGAAGAACTAAAAGACATTGATAAAGTTTTGAGAGATCCAGATTGGGTAAATGCAATGCATGAAGAGCTCAACAATTTCAAGAGAAATGAAGTTTGGGAACTAGTTGAGAGGCCTAAGGATCACAATGTTATTGGAATGCAACAAATAAGATCAAGATGGGATAGTAGTAAGGAACAAAGCAAGACTAGTGGCTCAAGGTTACACAAAAATAGAGGGTCTTGACTTTGGTGAAACTTATGCTCTGGTTGCAAGATTAGAAGAAATTAGAATCCTACTTGCATATGCTTCTACTCATAATATCAAGATCTATCAAATGGATGTTAAAAGTGCATTTCTCAATGGGTATATTCAAGAAGAGGGATATGTGAAGCAACCTCTTGGTTTTGAAGATGATAAGAAACCCAACCATGTATATAAGTTGAGGAAGGCTTTGTATGGATTAAAACCAAGAGCATGGTATGAAATATTGAGAGATTTCTTGCTATCCAAGGAGTTTTTCATGGGAAAAGTGGACACTACTCTATTCACCAAGAAGATTGGCAAAGACTTGTTTGTGATGCAAATTTATGTTGATGACATCATTTTTGGCTCAACTAACCAAAAATTTTATGATGAGTTTGGAAAGATGATGGAAAAGGAATTTGAGATGTCAATGATTGGAGAACTTAGCTTCTTTTTGGACTTCAAATCAAACAAATGAAAGCAGGAACATTTGTGAGTCAAACCAAGTACATCAAAGATATGCTCAAGAAATTTGGCATGGAAGATGCAAAGGGCATTACAACTCCAATGGGCACTAATCGAAGCTAGGACAATGACAAGAGTGGCAACATGGTAGATCAAAAGCTATATAGATCAATGATTGGTAGCCTACTCTTTGTGACAACATCAAGACCCAATGTGATGTTTAGTGTATACATGTGTCCAAGATTTCAATCCTCACCAAGAGAAAGTCATTTGAAGGCAACGAAGACAATATTGAGGTATTTGAAGCATACACAAGATGTTGGATTGTGGTATCCAAAAGGTGCAAACTTTGAGCTAGTTGGATATTTGGATTCTGATTATGCTAGTGACAAAGTTGAGAGAAAGTGCACCTCTGGAACATGTCAATTTTTGGGAAGATCACTTGTCTCATGGTCATCCAAGAAGCAAAATAGTGTTGCACTCTCTACCGTCGAGGCTGAATACATTGCAGCGGGTAGTTGTTGTGCACAACTCTTGTGGATGAAGGCAACATTGAAAGATTTTGGAATCACATTCAAGAATGTGCCATTGCTATGTGACAATGAAAGTGCCATAAAGCTAACCAACAATCTGCTACTTGATGAGAAGAGATTTCACAAGCTCCTTGAGTTGAACATACTTGACTTCTCCAACATGAGTTGATGCAACCCACATTTGACATGCCTCTCCTTCGACCAAAGCAAGGTATCATTGGTTGACATGTCATACATTCTATGCTTAGGACATGTTTAGTGCATCTAGTGATGATTTTCTTATTCTAGGCTCATTCATGAAAAAATGATTTTGAAGTCTATATGGTACCACTATTGCTTCTATGATTTGTATGATCTAGTGGTGGCATATAACTAGTTTGGGAGCTTGTGATCCTAAGTGTTTGATCTAGATAACTTCTCTAAAGTGGTTATTTCAACATGGTGCATGATAACCCTTCTAGTGAGGTGTGAAGATGCTTGCCCTTGGATCAAACCAAAGTATATCACTTATGCAAGCAATCTAGGTTGAACCACAACTTGACCCTCACCTATAAAACAACATGATAATTTATCTAAAATTTGTCCCTTGTGGTCTTTGGTTACAAAGGTGGAGAAAATGTTGTTTACAAAGATAGAGAGTTGACAAAAGAGAGGGATTAATTATTTTTTA